>CM074723.1:111443463-112043463 GCA_037306005.1 Rhinophrynus dorsalis
CGGTTCGCCAGGATGCGCCTGTATCTGAACAGTTGCAGCTTCTTGCTAATATCACTGAAGCTCAGAACTATGTTGCTGATGCTGCTTTTGATGCTGTGCGCATGATGGCGAGGGCCTCCACTTCTTCTGTGGTGGCTAGACGCGCTCTTTGGCTGAAAATTTGGTCTGCTGATACAGCCTCTAAGAAAGCCTTGCTTTCCTTGCCCTTTCAGGGGAATTTGCTCTTTGGCTCTGAGCTCAAAGAAATGATCAGTGAGGCTACTGGCGGTAAAAGTACTCTTCTACCCTCAGTCTTTAAGAAAAAGTTTCCAGCCAAACGCAATCGGTCCTTTCGTTCCTTTCAGACTGAGACACGCTCCTCGGCCCAAACGGGTCCTCCCACTACGCGCTCCTCCTCCAAGCCCAAACAGTCCTGGAGGCCCAAAGTTGCCTCCAAGGCCAAGACCTCCAAGACTGCTTCGGCATGACTCGCCGAACCCGGGTCCGCATCCGGCTGTAGGCGGTTGTCTCCGCATCTTTCGCCGGATTTGGGAGGAGTCAGTGGCGGACCCATGGGTTCTTCAGGTGGTGTCAGAGGGATACAGGATCCCTTTCTCTTCCCTTCCTCCTTTTCGCTTCCATTTTACTCGTCCTTCTCAGGAACCCTCAAAAAGGCGTCTGTTCGACGACGCTATTCAGGATCTCTTGGACAAAGAGGTCCTGGAGGCGGTTCCGCAGGGGGACACAGGTTCAGGATTTTATTCCAACCTGTTTGTGGTAGCCAAAAAGGACGGAGGAACCCGTCCCATCTTGGATCTCAAAGATCTCAATGCCTATGTGGTGACTTCCCACTTCCGCCAGGAGTCCCTGCGCTCTGTGATTGCAGCAATGTCTCCAGGGGAGTTTCTTGCCTCCCTGGACCTTCAGGATGCTTATCTTCACATCCCTATTCATCCAGAGAGCAGGAAGTATCTCAGGATTGCCTGCCACAGGGGACACTTTCAATTTACAGCGCTCCCCTTTGGACTGACTACAGCTCCTCAAGTCTTCCAGCGGGTGCTGGGCTCC
The DNA here is from genome assembly GCA_037306005.1 of Rhinophrynus dorsalis. Classification (NCBI taxonomy): domain Eukaryota; kingdom Metazoa; phylum Chordata; class Amphibia; order Anura; family Rhinophrynidae; genus Rhinophrynus; species Rhinophrynus dorsalis. The sequence goes on from CM074723.1 coordinate 111,444,511, forward strand.
TTGATAGCGGTGCTCCATCAGGATGGGATCAGAGTGACACCCTACATGGACGATCTCCTACTGAAGGCCTCCTCAGCGGAGCTTCTCCACCAGCAGTTGCAGAGGTGCATGCACACCCTGAACCGTCACGGATGGATCCTGAATCTGGACAAGTCGGACTTGATTCCTTCTCAGAGGCTTCTGTTCCTGGGTCTCCTGTTCGACACTCGCCAATGCATGGTGTTTCTTCCAGAGGATGTGGCTCACCAGATAGCCGTCAGAGTGGCTGGGATTCTGGACATGGACGAAATTCCAGTTCCGAAGTTGTCGTCCTTAGTGGGGAAGTTCATTTCCACGATCGAAGCAGTACCATTTGCCATGGCCCACTCCAGGGATCTTCAGAGATTTGTGATCCAGACGTGCAGGAATCATCCAGATCATCAACATCTGTCTGTTTCTCTTCCTCCTCATGTCGAGTCGAGTCTGCACTGGTGGTTAGATCTCTCTCATCTCTTGAAAGGGAAATCCTTTCTAGTTCCTCATTGGACCACAGTCACAACGGATGCCAGCCTTCGGGGCTGGGGTGCAGTCTGGGGTCGCTTCAGTGCTCAGGGGAAATGGGGTCTGGAGGAATCCATGCTCTCCATCAATGTTCTGGAACTTCGAGCTGTCCGGCTGGCCCTGAGGCACTGGGAGTCTCAATTGACCGGTCTTCCAGTCAGAGTAGAGTCCGACAACGCCACGGCGGTGGCTTACATCAACAGACAAGGCGGCACAAGAAGCGGTTCCGCCTGGTGGGAAGTCAAGGATATTTTGTCTTGGGCAGAAGATCACGTGCCTGTCATCTCTGCAGTACACATTCCAGGCGTGGACAACGTCATGGCAGACTTCCTCAGTCGTCACACCGTCGACAGCGGAGAATGGGCTCTTCACCCAGAGGTGTTTCTCATGCTCACTCAACGGTGGGGGATGCCAGTGGTGGATCTGATGGCTACCAGACACAACAGGAAGGTTCCGGTGTTTTGCTCCCGTCTGAGGGACTCCCTTGCTCTAGCGGTGGATGCCTTGTCGATCCCTTGGGACTTCTCCCTGGCTTACATCTTCCCCCCTCTTCCTCTATTGATCAGAGTTATTCAGAAGTTGAAGAGAGAACGTTGCCCTGTCATCCTGATTGCTCCGAACTGGCCTCGCCAGTCCTGGTTTCCGGAATTGATGGCCATGTCAGTGAAGGATCCAATCCCACTTCCAGCCCGTCCGGACCTGCTTCTTCAGGGGTATCTGTGGAAAGAGGATGTTCACTCTCTCCGTTTGATGGCATGGCGGTTGAATCCTCGATTCTAGCTCAGAAAGGCTTTTCTCCTTCTGTGGTGTCGACGATGCTCAGTGCTCGTAAGCCTGTGTCTTCCAAGATCTATCATCGCATTTGGTCAACTTTCGTGACATGGTGCTCTGTCAAGCAGTTGCCTCTTGACTTCCATCTTCCCACTGTCCTGGCCTTCTTGCAGGACGGTGTGGACAAGGGGCTCAGTCTGAGTTCCCTCAAGTTCAGACCTCTGCCTTGTCTGTGTTTTTCCAGGAACGGATTGCCATCCTTCCTGATGTGAAAGTCTTCTTCCAAGGTGTGACTCATGTTCGACCTGCCTTCAAGAGTCCTGCTCCCCAGTGGGATCTCAATTTGGTGCTGGGTGTTCTTCAGCGACCACCGTTTGAATCCTTGGCTTCCATTCCATTACGTCTTGTGACTTGGAAGATGGCCTTCCTTTTGGCTATTGTGTCAGTACGCCGGGTGGCAGAGTTACAGGCATTGTCTTGTAAACCTCCTTACCTGGTGTTCCACAAGGATAAGGCTGTGCTTCGCACTACCAAGGAATTCTTACCCAAGGTTGTGTCTGAGTTTCACATCAATCAGGAGATTGTGGTTCCCTCTTTCTGCCCTAATCCTTCATCTGACAAGGAAAGAGATCTCCATTTGTTGGATGTGGTGCGTTGCCTCAAGTTTTATGTTCACCGCACCGAATCTATCAGGAAGTCTGACGCTCTATTCGTCATTCCTGAGGGGCCTAGGGCAGGAAGACCGGCTTCCAAAGTTACCATTGCCTCTTGGATTAAGGCTACCATCCGTGAAGCCTATAAGTTGAGGAATAAGCATGTTCCCTTCAGGGTGACTGCCCATTCCACCAGATCTATTGGGGCCTCCTGGGCCTACAAGAATCAAGCTTCTGCTGATCAACTGTGCAGAGCGGCCACTTGGTCCTCTGTGCACACCTTTTCTAAGCACTACCGAGTTGATGTACTGGCATCGGCTGATGCCAGCTTTGGAAGGAAGGTCCTGGAGGCAGTCTTGCCTGTGTAGGTCTTCCGCTTTGTGATCCTTAGTGCTTCCTTACTGTTGAGCCCGGTTGGCTCGTGTTCCGTGTGCTGTGTTAAGTTCAGGGATTGTTCCCTTGGTTGGTGTCCGTTGACACTTACAGTTTGGGCTATGTTATCAACTGGTTAACAGTTCTAGTGACTTGGGCCTTGCGCCTGGTCCTTGCCTTACTTCCCGCCTCTGGATCAGCTCAATGTTTGTACATCCCATGGTACCAGTGACCTGTATTGGACGACAGTGAAAATAGGATTTTAGTCTTACCTGTTAAATCCTTTTCACTTAGTCCATACAGGTCACTGGTCTCCCACCCTGTCAAGGGACCAGTCTTGGCTCTCCTGTGGCATTCAGTGGGAGACCGTTCGGGCATGCTCACAGGAGTCTTTCTTTTTGCTTACCTGGGGTCAGTTTAGGGTCTCAAATCAATATGGGTGGCTCTGGCCAGAAGGTGGCTTAAGTAAGAGGGGAGGCTCCGCCCCTTGCAAATTATTTGCATAATTGTTCCTGCCTATTAAAGGGGACTACACATCCCATGGTACCAGTGACCTGTATGGACTAAGTGAAAAGGATTTAACAGGTAAGACTAAAATCCTATTTTCTATATCTATTCCAGGTCATTTACATGTTAAAAAGCGGCGGACCTAATACTGAACCCTGAGGTACTCCACTCTCCACTTTAACTGTACTGGAGAATTTTCCATTTACAACCACACACTGTTCCCTATCCTTCAGCCAGTTTTGTATCCAATTGCAAAGGTTATCTCCTAGCCCCAATTCCTTATTTTATACACCAGCCTTCTGTGTGGCACTGTATCAAATGCCTTTGCAAAGTCTAGATATACTACATCTACTGCCTTGCCATTGTCCCTTATTATCCCTTCTAACAGTTTTCCCACTACAGATGTCAAACCCACTGGTCTATAATTCCCAGGTTCTGTTTTAGTTCCCTTCTTAAATAGAGGCACTATGTTAGCTCTTTGCCAATCCTGTGGCACTGAGCCTGTGGTAATAGAATCTTTAAAGAGTAAATATAGGGGTTTTGCTAACACTGCACTAAGTTCCTGAAGAACCCTTGGATGTATACCATCAGGACCCGGTGCTTTGTCGGTTAATTTTGTTAAGTCTTCCCATGACATCTCCTTGAGTTAACCCAATATCTATTAATTGTATTGTTTTATTTGTTACTTGCGGAGGCTCTTCTACCATTCCTTGCTCCCTTGTATATACTGATGCAAAGAAAGTGTTTAAAACATCGGCCTTTTCCTCATCCTCGCTAACCAACTCACCCATCTCATTTTTGAATGGTCCAATGCACTCCCTCTTAAGTTTTTTGCTATTTATATATTTGAAAAACTTTTTTGGATTAGTCTTGCTTTCCCTTGCAATTCGAGTTTCATTATCTATTTTTGCTACCCTAATTGCCTTTTTGCAATCTTTGTTGCACTCCCTGTATTTTAAGAAAAATTGTTCAGTTCCTTCAGACTTAAATAATTTGAATGCGTTTTTTTTCCTTGCCATTTCCTTCTTTACATGTGTAGTTAACCACATTGGCTGTGACTTACTTCTTTTGCATTTGTTCCCCATTGGTATATACTGTTGGGTACATTTCTGCAACCTAAATTTGAATTCTGACCATTTCTCCTCAGTATTTTTGCCTTTAAATAAAATATCCCAGTCTGTGTGTTGCATTGAAGCCCTTAACTATTTGAAGTTAGCTTTTTTAAAATTAAGAGTTTTGGTTGAACCTATACATTTTTGCTTTGCCAGACTGATCTCAAATGTAACCATGTTGTGATCACTGTTTCCCAAATGTTCTCATACCTTAATATTAGATACCATTTCTGTGTTATTAGTGATCACTAGGTTCAATACATTGTTATTTCTTGTCGGCGCTTCCACCATTTGTGACATGTAGCTTTCACAAAGTGTGTTTTTTAAAAACATGCTACCCTTAGCACTCTGACAGTTCTCATTTTTCCAGTTGATATCTGGATAATTAAAATCTCCCATAATTATAGTATGCCCAAACTGGGCAGCTTTCCTCATTCGCAATAGCAGTTGGGCCGCATCATTGTCATCGATATTTGGTGGTTTGTAGCATATGTCCACCAACAACTTTTTTTTACCTTTCAAACCACATTTAGTCTTGATTTCTACCCACATGGACTCCACAATTTGTGTGTGATAAGGTCTCCTCTTAGTCGTCTTTTCTCTAGAGTAAATAAACCAAGTTTGTCTAGTCGTTCCTCATACGTCAAGTCCTCCATTCCCTTAATTCATGTTGTTGCTCTTTACTGTACCCTTTCTAGTTCTAGTATATACTTTTTCAGAACTGGTGCCCAAAATTGCACTGCATACTCAAAGTGAGATCTTACCAGTGATTTGTATAATGGCAAAATAATGTTATCCATGCTTCGATACCTCTTTTTATGCAAGACAGGATTTTGTTTGCCTTTGCTACTGCTGTTTGACACTGGTCACTTTCCAAGTTTGTAGTTGACAAGGATACCCAGGTCTTTCTCTAGCAATGAGTCCCCTAAAATGATTCTATTAAAGGGGAACTACCACCTGCAATAACTTAACCTGCATTCATTCTTCATCTGGCGACTAGCTGCTTAGTAGCGCTAGTCGCCAGAAATATTACCCTATCTCTCAAACCACTATGGTTTGAGAGATATTTCCATTGAAAGTTTGATGTTTCCTGCTGTCAGCTGTAAAGCAGGAGATCTGTGTTGGCCGACACGAGGAGGCTCTTCAGCAGAGCCGCAATCACGCTATTTAAAACAAATTACTTCTTTAGAATGCAAACCAGGCACACTTTGTAGACCATTCCAAAGAAGTAATTCATTTTAAATAACGCAATTGCGGCTCTGCTGCCAAGCCACCAGCTGCTCCCTGGACAGGATTCCCCTGCAGTTCGCACGCGCTGACGTCAGGGAAAGGGGAGGGAGGGGGGAACTTTATCAGTGAATATCTCTCAGACCATAGTGGTTTGAGATATAGGGTTTTTTTGCATTCAGTTAACACCTTAGTGACAGACGACTTACCTGGTAAGTCCAGGAAGTAATTCGCTATAATGGAAAAAAAAAACCCTGTCATTAAGGGGTTAAACTTTTTAAGCCCTACAAAACTATAAATATTTATTTTTTCTGGGACATTACTGTCACTTTAATACTTTGAACCAAAGTGTTTGTAAAGGTTTCTGTGTGGAAGATGGTTGTATTGAAAACGAGGAGCTGGTTATAAGGTTCCCTGTTTACTTGCTAGGTCCTACATACAAAGAAAAAGAAGTGCAATTTTGGAGCAAACCAAATGCTCTGTAGAGGAGAGAGAAAAAACATTGCATAGATTTAAATGGGGCTTTTGACCCCTTGATTGCTAACAAGGTCTCAAACATATTTCTTTGCAATCTTTGCATTGAACGGGTTATCCATGCCATGAAAATCAAAGGGATTTTGGGGAATATTTATTTATTACCTATGGAACATTTTAGCTCAAAGTATCCATAAATGAAATCAACCTAACTTGTCTCTGTAAGGACGTTGTGTAGGGGCTGGGATTTATTTTTCCTGTTTTTTTTGTGTATGATATGGGAAGTCTCTGTTGGTAACGTTAAATAACGGAGTATGAACTCTTCAAAAGTTTTGTTTTGTGCATATTTTAAAGGGGAAGTACCACCTCTTCAAGAATTTAACTTCAATAAATCCCCATCTGGCGACTAGCAGTTTAGTAGCGCTAGTCTCCAGAATTATTACCTTATTCCAAAGAAATGTGCATTGTTCTGGGGCTGACAGCAGGATGGATCTTGGACATCTTCACGTAATGACGTCTGCAAGCCTGTACTGTTAGTCCCTCCCGGAGCCGGCCGGCTCCTAGCAACTCCTCCTACACCCGACTGGGACTGACAGCGCAGGTGCTCAGATGTCATTATGGCAAGATGTCCACGATCCGTCCTGCTGTCAGCCCCAGAACAATGCACATTTCTTTGGAATAAGGTAATAATTCTGGCGATTAGCGCTACTAAGCTGCTAGCCGCCAGATGGGGATTTATTGAAGTTAAATTCTTGTAGAGGTGGTAGTTCCCCTTTAACTACAAGACTAAATAGTATTGTAACTGTTCAATGACTTTAGTTCCTACTTGTATTGACAAAACTGGTCTCATACTATTGTGACATTTGGCAGATCTGCCTCTTCAAACGCCAGTCTGTAAACTCCTTTGGGGTGTGTTTTTGTTATTTTTTTTTTTAGTATTAAGACAAAAAATCTTATTTCTGCTTTTTAAGGGTAGTGTGTATTGCATTCTACTCAAAAGATGCAGTATAGGGTCCATACAATACCCTTTTAAATGTTTGACTATCCCAAGAGCTCACACTCATCCTTTATACTTTGATTTGCCTTGTAGATCACAGTGATCTTCAAAGCTGGATAACATTGTTGTGTCACTAAGCTCTCACTGGAGACTGCTCTCCTCACAACAGAAGTCTGCTAATAGTATATTTGCTGACAAGGGGTGCACACATACGTCAGCCTATAAATGATGATCATGTAACCTGTCAGGTTAAGTGACCGGATTTCAGATCTGAAGGAAGAATAGTGATGGCAGGAGGGGGAGAATTTAAAATATAATAACAAAAAGACTATACCGATATAAACATTGACAATGGTATGGAGCATTATTAGAAAGTTTAAGGAATAATCTGATCAGCATTTATATCTTGTCATTACTAACCCTTTAAAGAATTTCACTGCCTGTGTATATTTGGTTATTTAGGTTGTCACCAGTGTTCATGCAGTAAGGGAAAGTATACCATTTGAATAATTGACTCTTACCATAAATTGGTTAAAGAGATAGTAATACTTAATTTTTACTACCCCCCTCTTGTAGCCCTTAAAAATCAGAATTAAATGAGACCAGCGGCATCTCTCAAACCTTTATGGTTTGAGTGATATCCACATTCAAAGTTCCCTCTCCTTCTCTCTCCCCTATGGTCAGCATTCTAGCTGACAGCAGGGAAATATGGTCCGTGAGCAAGCAGCGGCCCTGCAGCAGTGGCAAGATTGAGTTATAGAAACAGAAATCCTTCACTGAAATGGTCTTCTACGTGTGCTTGCAAACCAAGCACACATAGAAGGCCATTTCAATGAAGGATTTCTGTTTCTATAAAGCGATCTCTGCACTGCTGCAGAGCCGCCGCTTGCTCACGGACCAGATTCCCCTGCTGTCAGCTACAACTCTGACAGGGGAGAGGGAACTTTGAATGCGGATCTCTCTCAAACAATAAAGGTTTGAGAGATGCCGCTGGTCTCGTTTAATTCCGATTTTTAAGGGCTACAAGAAGGGGGATAGTAAAAATGAAGTATTACTATCCCTTTAAAGGAGGAATTACCTAGGTAGATGCCTTCCAAACTGCAGACAGTGTAGATACTATTGAAGTTGTTTTTGATCTCTCTTGTGGATAACTGCTTGTGTCTCATATGATGTATACATGTCAGTTGCATTCTGTTGTTTACTGTAAGCAGGTCTGACCAAGATGCAGACTTAATAGAGATCCCTGTATACTGAAAACTGCAGATATAATGTAAAAAATATTAAATAGATTTATTAATAACATCTAACTAGGTGACTTAATCTGATAAATTAAGAGCCACTTATTCCTAGGTTACCGTTTTCCCTTTAAAATCTGTATTGCTAGTGGTCTTTGAGGATTCAAGTAGGAAAATTCTGGCTCAGTGGAGTTTTAGGCCTCTCATTTGTAAGACAAAAAAAATAGCAATGCTAATAAAATGTTGCATTTCTGCTTTTAAAAATTCTCCTTATTACAAAGCAAGATTAGCAAATCTGATAAAAGGTCTCATGCATCCAAAGCTGCACGTCTATCTATAGGAATGTTTTTTTTGTTTTGTTTTGTTTTTTTTCAATAAAAATAGTTCTGCTATTAAATGCTTTCATAATAATTAAGAGCCTTACTTATTTGGTCTGTGATTTTCAGTGGCAATTTTATTAAATAGACCCCTAAGAGTTTCCTTCATGAATCTTAAAATAGGTAAATCTGAAGCAAATCATCTGCACAATAGTGGCAAAAGACCACTTCCCCATGTTTTCATTGGTTTAAATGGGTTTGTTAATTGCTTGACTGCTAGAGCGGTCTCCATTGTTATTGCAATGCAGTGGCAACCTCTAGCATTTAAAGGGATAGTAATACTTAAAATGTAAAAAAAAAATATGTTGTAGGGTTTATCCCCCTGAGTAAAACAAGAGTACTCCCACTGCTGAAAGGTGTTTCATTCAAAAGTTATTAATTTTCAAAGTTGAATTTTTTAGGTGCAATATCATAGTGGCCTGAAATTGTACAGTGGCGCTGTTGCTACACGATCCTATGGACAGCTATGTGCATGTGTATTAACATCTAAACCTAGGTTAGGGCTGGGGTTTTTTTTTTTATTTTTTTTTATTTTCAATCATCTGCTAGTTGAGATATTTAGACTTTAAAATCGGGCACTCCCGCTTTCTGCGGGACACTGTATGTTCCGCATGACGCTTCAGGACTTCCCAGCTGCCCCAGGGAGCGTGTTCCCGCTCCCCTTCGTAGCTGTATTTCTACAGGCTAACGTTACAGCAGGCTCTGTTTACAATGCTACTGAGGTTGCAACCTCAGTAGCATTGTAAATGGAGCCTACTGTAACGTTAGCCCGCAGAAGTCCTGAGGCGTCATACGGGACATACAGTGCCGAGTGCCTGATTTTTAAGTCTAAATATCTTAACTAGCAGATTAAAAAAAAAAAAAAAAAAAAAAAACCCAGCGCTAATCTAGGTTTATATGTTAAAACACATGCACAAATATTGATAGGTGAACGTTCTGCTTTAAAGGGATAGTAGTACTTTATTATTACTATCCCCCATATTGTACATATTTGTAAAATAATGTAATGGCCTCCAGGTTCATCTCTCAAACATAATCGCTGCCTTGAAAATATGTGATATAGTGCTTTGCCCATGTCCTTAATTTAGTTGTGACCAGATTCCTCTCAGAATCAGAACCCTCCAGAGAGATGCTAAATATTGCCTACATAATCTGTGCCAATTTTAGCCAGTCCTACAGTGTTCTCAATGCATTACATTCCATACAAGAGAGTAACATCCTACCTCATCACCAGATGAAAATGGAGGTCCCTACCAGATGGAATTCCACATCGTACGACAGGCTTACGGCTCTGCAGCTGAGCCGAAATCCCGTTAGTGACAACTGTTTCAGTGAAATAATTCTTTGTCACTAACGCAATTGCGGGTCTGCTGCAGAGCTGCGTGATTAAAGTCAGACCGGATATCCCTGCAGTCAGCACAACGCTGACGTCAGGGAGGAGGGAAACTTTGTCTTCGGTTATCTCTCAAACCATAAAGGTTTAAGAGATGAACCTGGGGGCTATTACATTATTTTACAAATATGTACAATATGGGGGATAGTAATAATAAAGTATTACTATCCCTTTAAGTGTCAATGAGTAGGGGATGATCTACAGCAAACATATCTACATGGCATACCTTAATTAGCATAATCTATGGATCTAATCCAATAATGATTTTTTTAAACAAATGGCTGACACAACATATAGGTGATTTTGAATGCTCGTTCAAAATCACCAAAGCTGTTTATAGGTTACAGGGTCCCTTTAATTGCTCTAATACAATGATAGTTTAATTTATTGATGAGGTGCACTTGTGAAATTGGCAACTGTTTCAGCTTGTTTCCAAGCAATGAGAAACAAAGTCTTATGTTTTTTTCTTCTTCTCAGACTTGTGTTACTTGTAGCAGAAAGGTGTTGCCTTTGTTTGCACAAGTTTATTTCATTTCTAGATTTGGCTTTACTTGTTTCTACCCAAACATTCAGCTTTGTAAACTGTGAAGCAAGGACTCATTGCCATTATTATTTTAGCACTTTGTATATTATTGATGTTAAAGCTGAACTTTCTTGCTAATAACATTTTTCCCTGAATATATTACTAAGCTAGCGATATGCAAAGTTATACTATCCTTAAGCTCAATTAGTCAGTGGTATTACAGTAAAAACACATCTTCTGCAGGCATCGGGCTGCACAGAGCTTACAAGAGAAGCTCTGTGCGCCTGCTCGGTCAGTCCCTTCCGGTGCATTAAGGCACCACGGAACGCCACTCGCCAATGTTGGCAGTGAATGTTGCAGACAGTGCAGACTCAGAGGTACATTTCCTCTAAGATATCTGCGCTGTCTGCCCTCTGGTTCCTTCCGAAGATGTGTTTTTTCTGAGATACCACTGACTTATTGAGCTTAGGGATAGTATAACTTTGTATATCTCTAGGTTAGTAATCTATTTGGGGGCAATGTTATTAGCATGAAAGTTCCGCTTTAAGTAAAATTAACTATTTATCTATTTCTAATGCACTGCAAAGTATTAGTGTGATTAATCTAAGTCACACTCTTTAATAATCACTACTTTCAAATATACTAAGCATTTAATAGTCTCATTCACAGCCCTTTCCCTAACACAAGCCCCTTATCTAGTGAAAGGACTGAACACTGTCAGACAACCTGGCTTGGAGCTCTCTCACACTGAGACATTTGCCCTCTGCTTCAATTACTTTAATGAATCATAAGCCTTGACTAAAACTTAATGAGTGCACAGGTCTCATTCACAATGCTCACACAGAGACTGTTGTCTTCATCTGAGTGAGTTTCAGGCAGGTTACAATGGCAGTAGTTCAGTCGGGTGGGTTGCCCCCTCATTCAGAAAAGAGGCTGACATCAGGGTAAGTGGTCTATGGGGGATGATGGTGGGCACTGAATAACATTGTAAACTATATAACCCTCTTCAATGCATTAGAAGTAAAACAGAATCAAACCATTTCTCCTCAACCTCTGGAGGACTGAGGGGTGCAAAGCAATGCGTTGAGCACTGCTCTTGTCTTCAAGGGGTTAAGATAAAAAAAATTCTGACATTGCCTTGCTAGTATTAAAATTGGTATCTGCATCACAATTCAACACATTGCAATAATGACAGTGAATTTAAAGGAGAACAATTTCTTAAAATGAAAAGGGGATGCAACCTACCCTTTCTCATTGTTTACATTTTTAAAAATTCTGTATCTAGTACCTGGGGCTGGAAATCAGCAAGTATGATACCTCGGGAGCAGACCTGGCAATGGAGGCCTATTAGTTCCCCTTTAATCTCAATATAATATTTTGATTAAGAATAGCAATATATGACAGGATGTTGTTGATTCATGTGATTTGGAAAAAATGTACTTCCTCAACACAAACTTGAACATATTATGGTCAAAATAAGCAACAAAACTTCATCTTGAAAGAAGATTGTGTTAAGGGTATTTTTAACCCCCTGAGTGCCACAGAGGTAAGCAATGCATTGCTTCTCTATGTGTTGTGTACCTCTGTGACACTCTGGGTGTTAAAGGGATAGTAGTGCTTCACAAAAACAGCAGCTCCGATTAATCTTCATAGTATTTGGGACATAGAGAGTGTTATTTCAGTACTGTCAAAGTTGTAGTTCAAGAGTAATTGAATAATAAAATATCCCCCTCCTGCCCCTTTTACCTAGTGTAAACCACTTCTCCACAGATGTGGAATCTGGTCCTGGGACCAGACAGCTCACAGCAAGGGACAATCTTCTTACTGTGAGAAAAATGAAAACTCTGCCCCTCTTGACAGTTTTTTTTTTCAGGTTTTTCCTTATTCTCACTGAAGATTGTGCCTCTCTGCCATCCATCTGGACAATCTTACTGCTCTTAGGTGAGCAGTGTTACATCAGTAAAAGGGTGAGAGGGTATACATTATCATTCAATTACTATTGAACTGCAACTTGGACAGTATTGAAATAGCACTCTCCATGGCCCAAACACTATGAAGATTAATTGGAGCTGCTTTTATTGTGAAACATTACTATCCCTTTAAGCAGTGAAATACACAAAATACTGATTCTTTTTGAAGCACTTGTTATGCAGTACTGCAAGTTTGTGTCTTCACATCTGTTTTACTGTAATATTTACTTTTAAGTGACTTAAATGAGTGCTAAAACTTTCAGAGCCATATGTATAAAAACAAAAGTGAAGCTACCCTGAGGGAAACCAAATGCACAGATGATACATGAGAATTCACAATGATTTAAATGGGGCTTTGACCATTTAAGGGTTATGACTTGCACGCCCCTCTGGTCCTTAAAAGGTTAAGGCCCTTGAAAGCTAGGTAGTTGCAGATTCATTGTAATGTATTGGGAGCTTAGCATTCAAGTTGTGTAATGTCCCATTTACCTATTTGTAAATGTTGTATTTGTCTCCTGTATTGGAGCTGGTTTGCTTCAAAATTACTCTATATATTGTCCTTGTGAATGTGGTCTTCTATCTATTTTAAGTCATGCATTCTTTAATTGGAGCTTTCAGTTTGTTACATTTTGATTTGGAGCTCCCTCTTATGGTTTGTAGTGCATCAAAGATTCATAGCCAAGCATTCACTCATGGTCGCCTTATACATTTTTGCAGTAATCTGCAGTTTAGGCTAAAGATGCTCTAGAAAAGCTGGGTTCTTGGGTTATCTAGCTATCTAGTATTACATACACATTGTGGTATCGGCAATTCATGCCTTTTCCAGGACTTCAAATACCACAGAGATATTGAGTTGATTGTCCAGGATTGCATTTAAATAGACAGATACATGCCTTTCTGAACACAAGGGCAGTGGTTTCTAATCACAGTGAATGAACTGACTGACTGTAGCGGTTATCACATTACAAACAGCATAAACTGAAATAAATGCTCTTTGACTATGACAGTTTACACATGCCGTGCAAAGCATGTTTAGGAGGGATGTAACAATTACACTTTACAAATACTAGATGTAAGTACATGATATTTAACGTTACATCAAACTATTTAATTTTTATTGTTCCTCTTAAATACAAAATGCTTGATTCAGAAAAGAAAAAGGTGGACGTCTGGAGTATACCAACATCATCATAATATACATGAAAATCCTCTTTGATTTAAATGGGCCTTTAAATTGCTTAGATGTTAGAGGTTCCCAGTGCATTGTGAAGCTTAATTTAAATCCATGGGAATTGTTTCCATATGGGGCAGTTGGTTTGTACCAGAATTGCAGCTCTTTGTATATATGGTCCATAGAGTTTTACTCACTAGTAAATGTTCAATAAATCCAAAGGCAGCATCTTGCCACTTCATGTTGCTCACCAATAATATAGGCGCCATGTAAAATTTTCTGCCACTGTGACCTAAACTGTCGATTGGCCCTAAATTAAGCCGTGCAGACCTCATCTTTAACCAGGAAAACACACAGAATAATTCAGGGTTACATTGAAATCAAAGCAGCCCTGCAGTGTGTATTTTTGTGTCCTTGGTTAAAGGGGAGGTCTGGTTGGTTGCTTTAAGTAACACTTGAAGGGATAATAATACTTCTCTTGATGTCAGCTGTAAAGCTGACAGAAGGAGATCCGTGTTGGCAGACACAATGAGGTTCTTCAGCAGAGCCAACATCCCATTATTAGAAAATAACTACTTAAAGGGATAGTAATACTTCATTTTAACTTTATTTTATTTTGTAGGCATTAAAAAAACATGAAGAACAATATAAGTCTTATCTCTCAAACCTTTATGGTTTGAGAGATATTTACAAGCAAAGTTTCCCCTCCCCCTCCTTTTACCTAGTGTAAGCCATCTCTTCTCAGATGTGAATCTGGTTGTAAGACCAGACAGATAACAGCAGGGGACAATCTTCTTTATATGAAAACAATGAAAGCCCTGCCCCCCTTGACAAGCTTTTCAGGTTTTTCCCTTATCTTAATTGAAGATTGTCCCTCTGTGCAGTCTACCTGGGCACCTCCCTTCTGATCTGGCTGAACAGGGGGGGATACTTTGCTTGTGAATATATCTTAAACCATAAAGGTTTGAGAGATACGACTTATATAGTTCTTCATGTTTTTTTAATGCCTACAAAATAAAATAAAGTTAAAACGAAGTATTACTATCCCTTTAACAACTCTTCTTAGTTTTGGGAATTCTGAGGTTAATTTAAACAATATTTTCTATCTGTTTCCCATGCAGCCCAGTTGCTGCCTGTGGAAGCTCAGTGGGTTCCACAGAACAGATATAATGGTGGACAGTGGATCTATAAGACTTCAATAGCAATCTAGGAGGTTCTGTCATCAGCGGACGTGTGGAAGACTTGACAGACTTCCCACAGTGCAATTCTGTTTCCTGTCAGATTGATTTTATAATAAACATTATAACTAAACTAGTTCTAAGGAAAAAAATATAATAACTGTGGGCGTTCATGGGGCAATTATGAAATAAATGAACAGACAAAAAGTGGTGGTAAGGCTGCAGTTTTATTGAATACATTAATAACAACATATTTCAGATAGAATAATTCTATAAATAACCAGTTAATAATAAATTGTCTCTTATCTGTATTGCCTAAGAGACACATAAGTGCAGAATAAATATATTGTACCCTGCCCTGCTTTCAAACCAGGAGTCACCTATTAACTTAAAGGGATAGTAATGTTTCATAATAAAATCGACTCTTATTAATCATCATAGTATTTGGACTTTGGAGAGTGTTATATCAATACTGTCAGACTTGTAGTTCAAGAGTAATTCAATGACAAAGTATTCCCCTCCCACCCCTTTCACTGATGTAACACTGTTCATCCAGATCAGAAGGGAGGTGCCCAGGTAGACTGCAGAGAGGGTCAATCTTCATTTAAGATAAGGGAAAAACCTGAAAAACTTGTCAAGGGGGGCAGGGCTTTCATTGTTCTCATAAGAAGAAGACTGTCCCCTTCTGTTATCTGTCTGGTCTTACAACCAGATTCCACATCTGAGAAGAGATGGCTTACACTAGGTAAAAGGGGCAGGAGGGGGAAACTTTGCTTGTGAATATCTCTCAAACCATAAAGGTTTGAGAGATAAGACGTATATCATTCTTCAGGTTTTTTTAATGCCTACAAAATAAAATAAAGATAAAATGAAGTATTACTTTCACTGTCGTCCAATACAGGTCACTGGTACCATGGGATGTGTAGTCCCCTTTAATAGGCAGGAACAATTATGCAAATAATTTGCAAGGGGCGGAGCCTCCCCTCTTACTTAAGCCACCTTCTGGCCAGAGCCACCCATATTGATTTGTTCCTGGTGTGCTTGCACACCAGGCAGAGAACAGCTATGCTTCTTAGAGTTTTATTATTTTTTATTCAAATATGGAATACCACCATTAGGAGGGTGACCATGGCTGTGAATTGCCCTCTTCAAAGTGGCTGGTGCAGCTTCCAGGGATTTCTGTGGACCTATACCTGAAGAGGGGACAGCTTGTGTTAAGCAGCTCCCCTGTTGGGGAAATTACCTCTGGTTCTTTCCCTCCCTATCATGGTCACCTGAAGACAGAAGTCTGCGAGAAAGGTGAGTCACCCATTGAGTGCTGAAGGTCCACTTGTCCCCACAGTGTCCCTTTGATGGGCTTGTATTTGGGAGTTTTAATACACTCCAGCACTCATAGGGTGTTTTTATTGCATTATCACTATTTATGCAATTTCTGTGTTATTCTCTGAGTTTTGGAGCATTGGGTATTCATTTATTTATGTTTCTCATGTATTTCATGCTTGTTTGGGCACTTTTTAATGTTTTACTAAACTTTATTAAAAATGGTGTTCCGCGCCTTTAAGCGCGGCTTTTTCCCGCTCAGCAGCAGAGCTCCTTTACTCTCTATGGGAATTCACAGTTTGGGACATATCTCTGAAACCGCTTGTCACAGCAACTTCAGAGTAGGCTCATTTTAATGCTAGGCTCCTGCTCTATCATCCGGTTGGTGTTTTATTACTGTAGGGGGCTCAGGGGGGCTTCGGGCACTGTTTGGGGTACTTGCATAGGGGAAACTACATTTCCCATGAGCGCTTAGCTCGCGCTTGTTTCTGATTGGCTGTCATGACGGCCGCCATTTTGTGGTACTTTTCCAAGGCGAGTACACTACGCAGGGACCGAGCCTTCTCTCTCCTCACCAGATTAACCCTTCGCTGGCCAGATAAGTCCGTTTTTAGACCTTTTCTGGGGTGAAACTTTAATCTTTAACACTTTTCTGGGTGATAGTGTTTTTTGTGGGGTATATTGACGCTGTGAGCATGTCTACTTCACTGGAGCTAGGGGCTAGACCCAAGACTAAGGAGGCTGGGGGGTCTTCTACCCCCATGGCGTTTTGCTCCTCTTGCCACATTGGGCTGGATTGCGATAATGTGGGGGATCTATGCCCTAATTGTACTGATAAAGATAGCAACCCTGGGCTTCCCAGCCACGCTATTGAGCCATCTTGGGTGAGGGAGTTTAAAGCTGCCACTAGGGATCTCAGATCCACGCTTCAACTCTTTCCCTCTCAGGTACAGGGGGCTCTCCAGGTCTGGCAGACCCCCTCTACTATCAGGACCTCCCTGCCTAAGCCACAGGGAGCTCCTGATATCACTGATTCTTCTGAAGAAGAACTTTTACAGGATTCTGATGCTGAGGAACGTACTGTTATTGAATCTAACAGGTCCATTGGGGACCCCTATGAGTGTGACCCTGAAGTTTCGGCTGAGGGTCTGATCAGAGCGGTTCTGAATACGCTCAACCTTCCTCTGACTCAGGAATCCACTTATGATCCTACTGATGTTTTTCAGAAAAAGCCATCTAAACCTGTTGTTTGTTTTCCAACTAACCCTACTCTTGCCCGTCTGGTTTCTGAGGCATGGAAGTATCCTGATAGATCTTCCTCTGTCTCCAAAAAGTTTGCCAAACTTTACCCTTTTCCCGAAGCGGAGCTGGCAAAATGGGTTCATCCTCCCAAGGTGGATGCTCCTGTGTCTAGACTATCCAAATCTACTGCTTTGGCTGTCTCAGATGCCTCTGCCTTGCAGGACTGGACGGATAAGAAGTTAGAGCTCTCTCTTAAATCTATTTTTGCCTCTATTGGCACTGCCATGCGCCCCACCTTTGCTGTGGCATGGGTTAATAGGGCTATTGCAGCCTGGACTGAACGACTGACTGAAGCGGTTCGCCAGGATGCGCCTGTATCTGAACAGTTGCAGCTTCTTGCTAATATCACTGAAGCTCAGAACTATGTTGCTGATGCTGCTTTTGATGCTGTGCGCATGATGGCGAGGGCCTCCACTTCTTCTGTGGTGGCTAGACGCGCTCTTTGGCTGAAAATTTGGTCTGCTGATACAACCTCTAAGAAAGCCTTGCTTTCCTTGCCCTTTCAGGGGAATTTGCTCTTTGGCTCTGAGCTCAAAGAAATGATCAGTGAGGCTACTGGCGGTAAAAGTACTCTTCTACCCTCAGTCTTTAAGAAAAAGTTTCCAGCCAAACGCAATCGGTCCTTTCGTTCCTTTCAGACTGAGACACGCTCCTCGGCCCAAACGGGTCCTCCCACTACGCGCTCCTCCTCCAAGCCCAAACAGTCCTGGAGGCCCAAAGTTGCCTCCAAGGCCAAGACCTCCAAGACTGCTTCGGCATGACTCGCCGAACCCGGGTCCGCATCCGGCTGTAGGCGGTCGTCTCCGCATCTTTCGCCGGACTTGGGAGGAGTCAGTGGCGGACCCATGGGTTCTTCAGGTGGTGTCAGAGGGATACAGGATCCCTTTCTCTTCCCTTCCTCCTTTTCGGTTCCATTTTACTCGTCCTTCTCAGGAACCCTCAAAAAGGCGTCTGTTCGACGACGCTATTCAGGATCTCTTGGACAAAGAGGTCCTGGAGGCGGTTCCGCAGGGGGACACAGGTTCAGGATTTTATTCCAACCTGTTTGTGGTAGCCAAAAAGGACGGAGGAACCCGTCCCATCTTGGATCTCAAAGATCTCAATGCCTATGTGGTGACTTCCCACTTCCGCCAGGAGTCCCTGCGCTCTGTGATTGCAGCAATGTCTCCAGGGGAGTTTCTTGCCTCCCTGGACCTTCAGGATGCTTATCTTCACATCCCTATTCATCCAGAGAGCAGGAAGTATCTCAGGATTGCCTGCCACAGGGGACACTTTCAATTTACAGCGCTCCCCTTTGGACTGACTACAGCTCCTCAAGTCTTCCAGCGGGTACTGGGCTCCTTGATAGCGGTGCTCCATCAGGATGGGATCAGAGTGACACCCTACATGGACGATCTCCTACTGAAGGCCTCCTCAGCGGAGCTTCTCCACCAGCAGTTGCAGAGGTGCATGCACACCCTGAACCGTCACGGATGGATCCTGAATCTGGACAAGTCGGACTTGATTCCTTCTCAGAGGCTTCTGTTCCTGGGTCTCCTGTTCGACACTCGCCAATGCATGGTGTTTCTTCCAGAGGACGTGGCTCACCAGATAGCCGTCAGAGTGGCTGGGATTCTGGACATGGACGAAATTCCAGTTCCGAAGTTGTCGTCCTTAGTGGGGAAGTTCATTTCCACGATCGAAGCAGTACCATTTGCCATGGCCCACTCCAGGGATCTTCAGAGATTTGTGATCCAGACGTGCAGGAATCATCCAGATCATCAACATCTGTCTGTTTCTCTTCCTCCTCATGTCGTGTCGAGTCTGCACTGGTGGTTAGATCTCTCTCATCTCTTGAAAGGGAAATCCTTTCTAGTTCCTCATTGGACCACAGTCACAACGGATGCCAGCCTTCGGGGCTGGGGTGCAGTCTGGGGTCGCTTCAGTGCTCAGGGGAAATGGGGTCTGGAGGAATCCATGCTCTCCATCAATGTTCTGGAACTTCGAGCTGTCCGGCTGGCCCTGAGGCACTGGGAGTCTCAATTGACCGGTCTTCCAGTCAGAGTAGAGTCCGACAACGCCACGGCGGTGGCTTACATCAACAGACAAGGCGGCACAAGAAGCGGTTCCGCCTGGTGGGAAGTCAAGGATATTTTGTCTTGGGCAGAAGATCACGTGCCTGTCATCTCTGCAGTTCACATTCCAGGCGTGGACAACGTCATGGCAGACTTCCTCAGTCGTCACACCGTCGACAGCGGAGAATGGGCTCTTCACCCAGAGGTGTTTCACATGCTCACTCAACGGTGGGGGATGCCAGTGGTGGATCTGATGGCTACCAGACACAACAGGAAGGTTCCGGTGTTTTGCTCCTGTCTGAGGGACTCCCTTGCTCTAGCGGTGGATGCCTTGTCGATCCCTTGGGACTTCTCCCTGGCTTACATCTTCCCCCCTCTTCCTCTATTGATCAGAGTTATTCAGAAGTTGAAGAGAGAACGTTGTCCTGTCATCCTGATTGCTCCGAACTGGCCTCGCCAGTCCTGGTTTCCGGAATTGATGGCCATGTCAGTGAAGGATCCAATCCCACTTCCAGCCCGTCCGGACCTGCTTCTTCAGGGGTATCTGTGGAAAGAGGATGTTCACTCTCTCCGTTTGATGGCATGGCGGTTGAATCCTCGATTCTAGCTCAGAAAGGCCTTTCTCCTTCTGTGGTGTCGACGATGCTCAGTGCTCGTAAGCCTGTGTCTTCCAAGATCTATCATCGCATTTGGTCAACTTTCGTGACATGGTGCTCTGTCAAGCAGTTGTCTCTTGACTTCCATCTTCCCACTGTCCTGGCCTTCTTGCAGGACGGTGTGGACAAGGGGCTCAGTCTGAGTTCCCTCAAAGTTCAGACCTCTGCCTTGTCTGTGTTTTTCCAGGAACGGATTGCCATCCTTCCTGATGTGAAAGTCTTCTTCCAAGGTGTGACTCATGTTCGACCTGCCTTCAAGAGTCCTGCTCCCCAGTGGGATCTCAATTTGGTGCTGGGTGTTCTTCAGCGACCACCGTTTGAATCCTTGGCTTCCATTCCATTACGTCTTGTGACTTGGAAGATGGCCTTCCTTTTGGCTATTGTGTCAGTACGCCGGGTGGCAGAGTTACAGGCATTGTCTTGTAAACCTCCTTACCTGGTGTTCCACAAGGATAAGGCTGTGCTTCGCACTACCAAGGAATTCTTACCCAAGGTTGTGTCTGAGTTTCACATCAATCAGGAGATTGTGGTTCCCTCTTTCTGCCCTAATCCTTCATCTGACAAGGAAAGAGATCTCCATTTGTTGGATGTGGTGCGTTGCCTCAAGTTTTATGTTCACCGCACCGAATCTATCAGGAAGTCTGACGCTCTATTCGTCATTCCTGAGGGGCCTAGGGCAGGAAGACCGGCTTCCAAAGTTACCATTGCCTCTTGGATTAAGGCTACCATCCGTGAAGCCTATAAGTTGAGGAATAAGCATGTTCCCTTCAGGGTGACTGCCCATTCCACCAGATCTATTGGGGCCTCCTGGGCCTACAAGAATCAAGCTTCTGCTGATCAACTGTGCAGAGCGGCCACTTGGTCCTCTGTGCACACTTTTTCTAAGCACTACCGAGTTGATGTACTGGCATCGGCTGATGCCAGCTTTGGAAGGAAGGTCCTGGAGGCAGTCTTGCCTGTGTAGGTCTTCCGCTCTGTGATCCTTAGTGCTTCCTTACTGTTGAGCCCGGTTGGCTCGTGTTCCGTGTGCTGTGTTAAGTTCAGGGATTGTTCCCTTGGTTGGTGTCCGTTGACACTTACAGTTTGGGCTATGTTATCAACTGGTTAACAGTTCTAGTGACTTGGGCCTTGCGCCTGGTCCTTGCCTTACTTCCCGCCTCTGGATCAGCTCAATGTTTGTACATCCCATGGTACCAGTGACCTGTATTGGACGACAGTGAAAATAGGATTTTAGTCTTACCTGTTAAATCCTTTTCACTTAGTCCATACAGGTCACTGGTCTCCCACCCTGTCAAGGGACCAGTCTTGGCTCTCCTGTGGCATTCAGTGGGAGACCGTTCGGGCATGCTCACAGGAGTCTTTCTTTTTGCTTACCTGGGGTCAGTTTAGGGTCTCAAATCAATATGGGTGGCTCTGGCCAGAAGGTGGCTTAAGTAAGAGGGGAGGCTCCGCCCCTTGCAAATTATTTGCATAATTGTTCCTGCCTATTAAAGGGGACTACACATCCCATGGTACCAGTGACCTGTATGGACTAAGTGAAAAGGATTTAACAGGTAAGACTAAAATCCTATTATCCCTTTAACGCTTGTCAGAACTCATCATTTATCCAACATATCACTGTCCATTAAATAAATTAATAAAAAAAAAAAAAAAAAATTATTCAGTGTTAGGGATATAGGGTGGTCATGGGCTTAGGCAGGGATGGTAGGCTCTGAGCAAGTAAGGAGAAAGAAGTGGAGCTCCTTGATATACAAGTACTGTTCCCGCCAAATTACTGCACACGCTAGGTATCCATACACCTATCCAGAGACAGCACCTCTTGCTGTGACTAATCCCAACCCATCTTATCTCAGATAAACACAGACATACAAACACAAAAAATAAACACGCACAAAAAGAAAAACACAAGAAAAAAACGAAATAAACCAACCAAACAAAATACAAGCAAAGCTTTAATCCTTTAAGTTGCAAGAGGGGTACGCAACACATTGCAGAGCAATGAATTGCCTACCTCTCTGTTACTCAAAGGGTTAATAGTGGTTTTAGGTTTTTTTTTTTTTTTTACTCATTTTTGTTAGGGTTCTATAGCAAAACAGTTGAACTACTGCATTAACCCATATTTACTGACGTCTTTCTGTTTAGTCCCATGCAGCACCACTTAGCAATTGCTGACTTATTTTTTTACATGGAGAACAAATTCTCCCAATGCAGACCTTTAACTTTTATACTTTTCTCACAGTTTGACAGACCCAAAATGTCCAACGTGATGCAGTGAAGATGAGTGTAATCTTACGAAATTCATGACCCTTATGACGCACAACAAGCATTATTAAGGCTGGCTGCCTTGTTTTCCTTGTAATATACACTGAGAATCATCTGGTTTTTGTGATCGAGATCAGCATCTCTCAGAAGCTGTGTCTGGAAGTTCAGCATATGGGGTGGGGGAATTGATGACTGGGAGACTTTAACCCATTGGATTCTAGAGACTAGAGAAGACTCCAATGGATTTGCAGTCCATCGGACTCTTTATCATCCAAGTAGTTAAAAGTGCAGTAATCTGGCTTTTGTGTAAAAACAAAAAAAACGTTGGGCTATAATCCGGAAGCTAAACGTGCAGTTCTGGCACATTCCAGTGCATCACAGGGGGCAGTGACACATTGCATTGATTTAAATGGGGCATTTAACCAGTTCTGTGTTGGAGACCTCGCTAGCAAGCTCCATTTAAAGTGGAACTACCATCGCACGTAAAGTTAAACCCCAAGAATTACCCATCTGGTGACTAGCTGAACAGTAATAATATTAATCACCAGAATAATTATCTCCTTATAGAGAAATTCTACTGCTCTCGGGACTGACAGCCAGGAAACAGAGCAGACGTCTTTGCATAGAGACGTTTGCGCGCCTGTGATGTCAGTCCCAGTGTGCTCTAGGAGGCATTGCTAGGTACCTTATGGTACCGGAAGGGACTGACTGCTCAGACGAGCAGATTCTTTTAAAGCGCTGTAGCCTGGCCATCAGTCTCTGGAGCAGTAGAATTTATCTATAAGGAGGTAGTTATTCTTGCGACTAGTACTATTGTTGAGCTAGTCCCCAGATGGGCTATTTATGGGGTTTCATTTTACGTGGGGTGGTAGTTACACTTTAAATCGATAGAAATTGTGAGAATTTTTATCTGTCTCATATAATGCAGTTGACTTTGCCTCAGAATTTCACCTCTTTACATTTCTGAATAAAGCCAATTTTCATCCTGACCTCTAGCGTTACTTGGGTTACAAGTTCCATTTAAATCAATGAAAATTTGATGAATTTTCAGATCTACCCTATGGTGCATTTGGTTTGCTCCTTAACCCCTTAAGGACAAGAGGGGTGTGCAATGCATTGTGAAGCAAGGAGCTGAAGGAGTTAATTAAATCAGGGCCAGAAACACTTTGGACCTTAAATCCTTAAGTTAAAGAGGTGCCGTTATAAATTCTACATACATAGTAACAGTTGATGTAGCCAACAAAAGACATGCGTCCATCTAGTCCAGCCCATGCCAAATCATACCTGTTGATCCAGAGGAAGGCAAAAAAAAAAAAAAAACAACATTGAAGGCATTTCAAATTTAGTCCCAAGTGGATAAAAAAATTTCCTTCCTGACTCCAAATGGCAGTTAGATATTTCCCTAGATCAACAATCTGCCTTGAAGCCAACTATCATAATTCTCAATATTGTTCTGTGCTAGATAGGTATCCATTACTTTTTTAAAGCAGTTACAATATTTGCAAACACAGCAACCAGAAGCAAAGAATTCCATATCTTTACTGCACTTACTGTACAAAATCCTTGCCTTTGTTTTAGTTGAAACATTGTTCCCTTAGTCCTAATGGATGACTTCTCGTTCTTAGCTCAGCTCGTTAAGTAAATAAATAATTGGAGAGTTCTTTGTATTGACCTTGAATATATTTTAAATGGTAATCATATCACCCCTTAGACATCTCTTCTCTAATGTAAGCAAACTCCGTTTGGCCAGTCTCTCTTTATAACTCTGATCCTCCAATCCTTTATCAGTTTTGCACATTTCTGCACTCTTTCCAGATCTATAATGTCTTCTTAAAGAACTGGTGCCAAAACTGTACTCCATATTCTAGATGAGGCCTTACCAAGGATTTATACAGAGGTAGAATTATATTAGCATCCCCCTTTTTATGCAGGTAGTACCCTATTTGCTCTTGCAGCAGCTGTGTGACTCTGCACACTGCTGAGAAGTCTATCAGTACTCCTAATCTTTATCTTATGAGGATTCCCCAATATTCTCCACAATTCTGCAAACTTTTAAATGGGAATTTTAACCTCTTCAACACAAGAGGATTACAGTGCGTTGCTTTGCAATGAATGGGGGGTAAAGTCCTATTTAACTCAATAGGAATCTTGATTTGTCCCCATGGTACAGTAGATTTCCTGCAGAATTGCACTTTTAGCTTGTTGAAAAAGTCCACTAGGACCATAATGAGAGAGTTAATCGAGCAATTCTGGAGCAAACCAGCTGTTCAGTAGGATGAAAATGACTATCCTCGTTGATTTAACAGCAACCAGGGAAAGCTACTTGATACAGAGATTCCCCAATTCTAAAAAAGTGCAATGATTTTAGTGAAAGATGTAGAGTGAGGTTGCATTTTGTTTCTGTTAACACGATGACCTCCCAGCCAGATTCACCTAACAGGCTGCATGGGCCTCTACTCCACCAGAGAGACACATAGTATAGTTAAAGGGATAGTAATACTTCGTTTTATCTTTATTTTATTTTGTAGGCATTAAAAAAACATGAAGAACAATATAAGTCTTATCTCTCAAACCTTTATGGTTTAAGAGATATTCACAAGCAAAGTATCCCCCCCCCCGTTTAGCCATATCAGAAGGGAGGTGCCCAGGTAGACTGCAGAGAGGGACAATCTTCAATTAATATATATATATATATATATATTATCAGGGCTGGATTTACATCTCAGGAGCCTGTAGGCACAGAAATTTGAAGCGCCCCCCGTGGACCATCTGCACTGGATACCTCCACAATGCTCCTAATCTGCACGTTGCCCCCCCATCATCTCCATATTGCCCTCACATTGCCCCCGTTCAGCTCCATATTGTCCTCACAATGCCCCCCATCAGCTCCATATTGCCCCATCAGCTCCACATTGCCCTCACATTGCCCCCCATCAGCTCCATATTGCCCTCACAATGCCCCCCATCAGCTCCATATTGCCCCATCAGCTCCATATTGCCCTCACATTGCCCCCCTTCAGCTCCATATTGCCCTCACAATGCCCCCCCATCAGCTCCACATTGCCCCCACCATCGCCACATTGCCCTCCATTGACTCCAACTTGCCTCCAATTGGCTCCACATTGCCCTCTATCGGCTCCAACTTGCCCCCCATTGGCTCCAACTTGTGGCTCCACATTGCCCCCCATTGGCTCCACATTGCCTCCCATTGGCTCCAACTTGCCCCCCATTGGCTCCAACTTGCCTCCAATTGGCTCCACATTGCCCCCCATTGGCTCCAACTTGCCCCCCATTGGCTCCACATTGCCCTCTATAGGCTCAACTTGCCCCCCATTAGCTCCAACTTGCCTCCAGTTGGCTCCACATTGCCCCCACATTGGCTCCAGCTTGCCTCCAATTGGCTCCACATTGCCCTCTATCGGCTCCAACTTGCCCCCCATTAGCTCCACATTGCCTCCCTCCATTGTCCGTTTCCTACCTCCGTGGTAGGAGATCTGTATGTGCCTCCTTTGCACCTGATGGAGCTCCCGTGCGGTCTCCTATTCAGGAATGCAGAGCGCTGGGAGATGTCAAGACTTGGGGGGGGGGGGGGGGGGGGCAGCAATGTGAGTGGGTGCTGCCGGCGCAGCAAGCGAGGCGGCTATTTTTTTATTTTTTTTATTTATTTATTTATTTATTTTTTTTAAGAATATTTAAAAAAAAAATCCAAATGACAGGCGCCCCTCATTGGCGTGCGCCTGTAGGCAGGTGCCTACTTTGCCTAATGGCAAATCCGGCCCTGATATATATATATATATATATATATATATATATATATATATGTAATATAAGTAGTGTAAAAGCCCGTGTACACGGGCCAAGGTCCAGGTAATGTTAACCCTTTGAGTGTCAGAGTGGTTCACAATGCATTGCGTACCCCTCTGGCACTGAAAGGGTTAAGCAACCGCTACCTCACTGCTCCACGCGATGCAGTTTTGCGTCGCCTCACTCACGAGATGCAATCATGCGCAGTAGAGACTGCCTGAACGTGGCCAGTTCTACTGCACATGACTGCATCGTGACAAACGTCCTAGCAAATTATTATATAGGATATAGAAGAGCGGAGGGATACGATATAAACCTTTAACCCTTTGAGTGTCTGAGAAGTGCCCAACAATGAAGCAAGGTGTTAGGCACCCTTCCGGCATGCAAAGGGTTACATATATTAAGGGATTTAATAAAATACTGAGGGGAAGTATTTTTCTGAAAAAGAGGAATATTAGAACAAGAGGACATGACCTAATAAGGTTATTGGGTGGAAGATTAACCCTTTGAGTGCCAAAGAGGTATCCAACACATTGCTTTGCAATGCTTTCGATACTTGTCTGGCACTCAAAGGGTTGAAAAGCAATGTGTGTAAGTACTACTTTACAGGAAAGGTGATATTCATCGAGAAACCTCCCATCATAAGCCGTACACCTAATATAGTAGTTAAAAAAAAAAAAAAAATACCTGGGATAGACATATTCTGAGAACTATATAGAACTGCATTTTATCTGGATAAGAAAATGGGCAGATTGGATGGGGAAATATGTTCTTATCTGCCGTCAAAATCTTGGTTTCTCTGTGTGTGTCCATGTCAGTCGTGCAGTTCAGTGCTGTAATCTCATCTAAAATGTATCCCTTCATATGAATGGTTTTCTTTTCTGCTGAGTAAAGTAATGGCAGTCTCACAGCTGAGAGGTACCTAATTTAGAAGTTGCTACACACCCATAGTGTAAACATATAAATTTACTTACCGATATTTGGATTTCTTCTGTGTACCTCCAAGGCATTCTTGTAATGGGATGTCTCCGCCCTCCAGCTGGGTAGGACCAATGACCGAAGGTTTTAAAAGTCAGGAACAGCTTGCTACCTTCAGTCACTCTTTTTTGGCTCAGCTGTAACAACTAACAGAAATAGATTAGTAGGGGGGGTATGCCTTGGAGGTACACAGAAGAAATCCAAATATCGGTAAGTAAATTTATATGTTTCTTCTGTGTACCTCTCAAGGCATTCTTGTAATGGGACTTAAAAGCAGTACCCAAGATAATAAACAAGGGAGGGAAAAAAGGGAACATCTTACCCTTCAGTGCTGGACTACCGCCTCCAGGACTTTTCTGCCGAAAGCAGCATCTACCGAAGCCTGGACGTCCAGATGATAATGCTTCATGAAGGTGGAGATAGAAGACCAGGTGGCCGCTTTACAAATGTCCAGTGGGGAAGCCTGAGCCCACTTAGCCCATGACGCGGCCATGGCCCTAGTTGAGTGTGCCTTAAGGTTAGAGGGTGCTATGCGTCCTGAGTCTGTGTAGCATTTGTGAATACATGCCTTAATCCACCTAGAAATGGAAGCCTTAGAGGCGGCTTTCCCCTTGAATCTACCTTGAAAATAGATGAAAAGAGAGTCTGATAATCTAAAGTCCTTAGTTCTTAGGAGATAGGTGGAGATACAACGGACCAGATCTAGGTTATGCAGGCGAGCTTCCTTAGGGTTAGCAGGATTGTTGCAAAAGGAGGGAAGAACAATCTCCTGGTTAATATGAAAGTCTGTCACCACTTTGGGTCTAAAAGAAGGTTTGACCCTAAGCACAACCTTGTCCGGATGCATAGATAAAAATGGAGCCTCACAGGATAGCGCTTGAAGTTCATTAACACGCCTGGCTGAAGTAACGGCTGTGAGGAAAACAGTCTTAAAGGTCAGAAGTTGAAGAGAAATGTCATTAAGTGGCTCAAATTTATCCGGCTGAGAGAGAACCTGAAGAACTAAATTTAGGTCCCAAGGGGCTACAATCTCCCTGACCGTAGGTTTCACTTTAACAATAGCTTTGGTGAAGCGTTTGATAAGATGGTGCTCCGCGAAAGGTTTTGCCAGGATAGCTGATAATGCTGAAAGTTGAACCTTGAGAGAGGCTGGTTTCAGACCTCCCTGAAATCCATCCTGGAGAAAATTAAGGATGCAGGCCGCATTAATACTTTCTTTAGAAATTCTCTTATCATTACACCACTTCGAAAAGGTGGTCCAAACTCTGCAATAAACTTTTGAAGTGGAGGCTTTTCTCCCCTGAAGGATAGTATCAATTACAGGATCCGAAAGGCCATGGTTCCTTAGTGATTCCCGCTCAGCCTCCAAGCCGTTAGGCGTAAGAGTCGGAGGTTGTCGTGAAAAACGGGACCCTGATGTAGAAGGTCTTTCCTCTGGGGTAACTCCATCGGGTCGTCCACAGACATCTGAACTAGGAGAGAGAACCATACCCTCCTGGGCCAGTTGGGAGCAATCAGAATGGCTTCCACTCGGTCTACCTTGATCTTTTTCAGAACTTGTAGCAGAAGGGGAGTCGGCGGGAAGATGTAAACCAGATTGAAGTGCCAGGGGAAGGTTAGAGCATCCTGGCCCAGGGAGAGAGGGTCCCGCCATCTGGAGTAGAAGGCTGCTGTCTTGGAGTTGTGTCTGGTGGCCATCAGATCTACCTCCGGTAGGCCCCATTTTCTTGTGAGGAGGCTGAATACTTCTCGATTTAGGGCCCACTCTCCCTGGTCCAGCTTGTTTCTGCTGAGAAAATCTGCTGTTAGGTTGTCTTTTCCTGAAATGTGAGCGGCTGACAGATGCAGTAAGTGTTTTTCCGCCCAAAGGAGAAGGGGTCTTACTTCTCTGAGTAAGGCCTGACTCCTGGTTCCTCCCAGGTTCCTGATGTACATGGCTGTGGGAAGGTTGTCTGTCCTTACCAGGACACTCTTGCCTTTGAGATTTTCCTGAAAGCGAATCAGAGCCTTCCTGATTGCTCTGGTTTCCAGAATATTGATGTGAAGAGTGGCTTCCCTCCTTGACCATGAACCCTGGATTGACTTGGATCTCCAGAGTGCTCCCCATCCTTGAAGACTGGCGTCTGTATAGATGATCTCCCAAACTGGAGGAGACAATGACCTTCCTGCTTGAAGATTGGCCATAAGGAGCCACCATCTTAACTCCTGTCTGGCAGACTTGAAAAGAGGTATCCTTTGAAGGGGGTTCCCAAGATCTGGATTCCAGCAGGACAATAAGTTGTGTTGGAGAGAACGGGAGTGTAACTTCGCCCAAGGAAGGATCTGGGTGGCTGATGACATTAGCCCCAGGAGATGTTGAAAGTCCTTCACTCTCAAAATGGACCTTTTTAGAAAGGACCGGGCCGCAGATCTGATCTTGAAAATCCTGTCTAGGGACAATTGGACTAGAGATGTGGCCGTGTTGATGCGAAGACCTAAGAACTCTATCTTCTGAGAGGGGGACAGATAGCTCTTTGAGAAGTTTATAATCCAGCCTATGCTTTGTAGGAACTGGACTGATGATTCTGTGTGACGAATCGAGTCCTCGAGAGTTGGGGCCATGATTAGTAAGTCGTCGAGATAGGCTAATATGTTGATCCCCTGTTTTCTCAAGCAAGCCAGAGCAGGAGCCAGAATCTTCGTGAATACTCTGGGAGCTGTGGAAAGACCGAAGGGCAGTGCTGCAAACTGGTAATGATGTTGGTTGACCGCAAATCGAAGAAAGCGTCTGTGAGCTCGATGGACTGGAATGTGATAATAGGCGTCCTTGAGGTCTATAGAAGTGACAAACATTCTTGTTGCCAACGAATGCAGGACTGATTCCACTGTCTCCATCTTGAAGTGGAGGTACCGGAGATGTTTGTTGACAATCTTTAGGTCTAAGATAGTCCTGAAGGAACCTGAAGGTTTGGGAACTAGAAAGAAAGGAGAATAGACTCCTAAACCTCTCTCCAGGATCGGCACGACTTCCAAAACTTCCAGAGCCAGAAGACTGTTGATTGACGCAAAGAAGGCTTGTTTGACTAAAGGGTTCTTTGGTATGCGAGACTTGAGGAAAATATGATGAGAAGGGACAGATAGGAATTCTAGCGTATACCCCCTGCTCAGAACCTGAGAGACCCAGGCATCCGGAAAAACCTGGGTCTCCCAAGCTTCGAGAAAGGACCCCAGTCTGCCCCCAACTGGGATCTCCAAGGGGGACCGCTGAACATCACTGGTTTCCTGGCTTGAATTGAGGCTTCTTGGAGTAGGTTCGCCTGAAGCCTCCTTTTTGGGAATATTTTCCTCTGGGCTCGTCATGACGGCTCTGGTCTGTTCTTTTGTAGTCACGAAAGGATTGACCCCTAAATCGAGACGGGAAGGAAGGGGAACCCTTGCGTTTCCTTTCTTGAGGCAGGAACGGACTTTTGCCACCGGAGGCCTTCTTGATGATCTCATCCAAGCGCTCACCGAAGAGGGAAGCCCCTGTGAAGGGCAGGGAAACCAGCTTGTTTTTGGAGGTGGTGTCAGCTTTCCAAGGCTTTAACCATAGAGATCTGCGGGCTGAGATGGAAAGAGCCGAGGACCTAGCAAGTAGGCGAATAATATCCAGAGAAGCATCACAAGAGTAGTTAGTTGCTTCTTTAATAGAGGCTACTTCTTTGAGAAGCTTGGAACGAGATACATTGGATTCTATTTTCTCCTCTAGTTCGGTGAGCCAGATGCGCATGGTTCTTGAGACACAAGCCATGGCCGTTGCTGCTTTCAAATTTTCCCCTATGACAGAAAATTGTTTCTTGAGAGCGGCTTCCAGTTTTCTGTCCATAGGATCCTTCAGAGAGGTGCCGTCTTCCATAGGAAGGATGGTATGCTTGGCAAGATGAGCGATAGGAGCATCTACCTTAGGGGAAGCAGCCCAAAGTTGGACGTCCTTCTCATTGAAGGGGAACATCCTCTTAAATTTTCTGGGAACTGAGGTACGTCTATCTCCCAACTTCCATTCTGCAAGGATTAAATCAGAAATTGATTGATGAACAAGCAGGACCGGGGCAGATTTCTTAGTTCCTAAGAAGGCGGTATCCATAACATTCAGTTCTTGCTGGGTTTCGGACAAGCCCAGGGTTTTTCTAATCAGCGTGATGAAAGAATCAATACGATCCAGATTAAAGACCGCTGTATCTTCCACAAGCTCTCCTTCTTCAGAACCCATATCTGATCCAGGGTCATCTATGGGAGAATCAGGGTCATATTCATCACAAGGCATAGAAGATGTTCCTTCACCAAGCTCCCTGCGCTGTCTCTTAAGCGCTGGTTCACCCTGCATAGCTCTGAAGGTCTCCTGCATAGAAGATTTCATCCAGGAGATGAAATCCTGGAACTGACCTGGGACATCAGAACAGGCTGCTTTCTTCAGGCAGTCATCACATAACTTCCCAGTGACAGAGGCTGAGAGAGTGGAATCGCAGCCTGCACACTGTCTGGACTTTGCTGAGGGTCTATCTTCCTTGGCAGGGAGATCAGGATTCTTGTCCTTAGCAGATG
The DNA here is from genome assembly GCA_037306005.1 of Rhinophrynus dorsalis. NCBI lineage: Eukaryota > Metazoa > Chordata > Amphibia > Anura > Rhinophrynidae > Rhinophrynus > Rhinophrynus dorsalis. Next base: position 111,475,947 of record CM074723.1, read on the forward strand.
ACTTGGCTGGAACAGACATGACAGCCTAGAAGAACCCTGCAACCTCAAGACACAAAGAAATAAGGCCAAAAGGCTAGCCCTTACCTTGAAACCTTTTAAATATTCACCCCAAGCCTTGGATTGGCTGCTGCTGGATTGCCACCGGTTGGCGTCCGGAAGGGAGAACTGCGCATGCGCGCCGCCCGCGTCATGCGTTCCACGCTGGAACGCTTCGGCGACATCCGGTTGCAGCCGGAAGGAAGACTGCAGTAGGCGTCTCAAAAGGGCAGCACTAGCCTGTGCTGCCGATGAGACGCTGAACATACTGGCCGAAAATGTGACTGCGTTCAGGGAGGAAGGCATAACCCGGCTCAGAGGTACAGAAAGAAGGGGGAAACCCCAAGGCAGCATACAACGCGGCCTAAGAAAGGGAGCTCCGTCCATCCAGCTAGTAGGACCAAAAAAGACTGAAGGTAGCAAGCTGTTCCTGACTTTTAAAACCTTCGGTCATTGGTCCTACCCAGCTGGAGGGCGGAGACATCCCATTACAAGAATGCCTTGAGAGGTACACAGAAGAAAAATGTCATTTTGTACTGTCATTTTCTTTTTTTGGCCTCAGTGTATGAAGAGAACTGGTCAGTGACCACAGGTATCTCCCAGTCATGTGTTTGTGTGTGTATACATTAAATAAGAAAATAAGGTGTGTGCCAGAGTGGTGTGAAACACATTGCTTTGAACACCACTCTGGAAATCACACACTCCTTACTCAGCCTCCTGCTCCACTCTCCACTGACATACCTCCCAAATGTCCCCCTTTTTAAGAAATCTTGCAGTGTTTGAAAGGAGTGTCAGTCAGACCTGGAATCCAAAATAGCAACCTATTTGACAGCATCTGTCGAAGCTTATTAGCCTTCATTTAAAATGAATTCTAGAAACCAAACTATCATCCTATATAATAATTCGCTAGGATGTTTGTCAGAAGCCGTCATGTGCAGTAGAGACTGCCCAAATGCACAGAATGCTGGGAGTTCTGTGCTGGGAGCATTCTGTGCTTCGGGCAGTCTCTACTGCACATGAAGCTGCCACTTAACCTTTTGAGTGCCCCTCTGGCGTACCCCTCTGGCACTCAAAGGGTTAACATTACCCGGACCTTGGCCCGTGTACACTGGCTTTTACACTAGTTTCTAATAATGTATTTCTAGGTGGAATAACTGCAGTCCCAGACCTTTTTTCTAGGTATAATGATATGCATTTGTATTAAATCAACATGTCAACCCATCCCTGTCTGTTTGTATGTATACTACAATCTATTCCTATTAACCCTTTTGAGAATCAGAGATGTGTGCAGCAATGCAATCTGCAGCCCCTTGGTCATCAAATGGTTAAACTTCTCTTTCCTGTGCGGACGGGGAAATATGGTCGACATATGATGTACATGCTGTTTATCCTGTTATATACACATGCATGTACAATGTGTGTGTGCATGCGTGTCTGCCCATAGATTTCTGTGGGGTCCTCCAGGCTGAAGCTGCCAGATGAATGAATGAGAACCAGATATCATCTGGCCATTTACAAGGAAATTCAGAGGCTCTTCAAGTGCATTCAGATAATCACTTTTTTGGCGAATAGACCCCTAAATGACATGAATATCTAAAATTGAATGATTATTCTAGCACTGAATCCATAAATTCCATAATGTTCTAGTTCCCGCAGCCTTGGGGGGAAAAGCAAGAATTACTTAACCCTTTGAGTTCCAGAGGGATACGCAATGCATTGCCCTCTGGCACTCAAAGGGTTATAAAAGGAAGTCTAAGACTCACATACCGTTGTTAAGCTAAACAATGTAATAGGCTTTCCGTACACTGAACACACGGGTGTATTATAAAGGTCAACACAGGTCTCAGAGCATTGCTTTAATCCATGGCTTGGGGTAAACAGTAGAACCTAACATGTACGTATATCTCTGGCTGTGCAGAAAGAATTCCTGACAGCAAGTTAACCCCAAAAGGACCAGAGTGTGTTGCAAACCCCTTTGGTCCTTATGGGGTTATCATTTACTGCTTGAAAACAGCAGTGATTCATATAACTAGTTTTAGCGTGGTTCAAAGTCAAAACAACTGTTACTCCATATTTTAGCGCACCTCTGCTTTGAACTTCCTGGCTGATCATTTGTATATGTCAGTGATAAAAGTAACCAAAAACGTGCAGATCAACAAACTGACAAAAGGCAAAACCACTGTGCACTTCATTTTTTTTCTTAATTTTTAAAGGGGATTTTAACCCCTTGGATGCTTGACAGACCTCCAACACATTGCTTTGCAATGTATTGGAGACTTCTCGAGCATTGGAGATGTTGAAAGATTCATTAATGGGGGGGATATTTTGTAAATTAAGAGGATATAGTGAAATATGAACAAATACAAAGAGAGCTGCACCATATTACCAAAATCCCATTTACTTAAATGGGGCTTTTAACACCTTGATTGACAGAGGTCTGCAAAAGCATTTTGACTCTAGTTTCAATTGAAAGGTGCCTTGCATATCGTTAAAGTGCTGTGCCCTGGAATCTTTGCTGTAGGTCAGTGACTGCTGCTCATAATGTTTGACTTGTAGATGTAGAGCAGGGCTGCATCAGTAGCTTTCTTACTGATACTAGTCTTTCATTAACATTCAGTAAACCAATTACCTTGCATACAGGTATGCAGTTCCCTGAAAAACTGGTTGGTCAATGATTCTTGATGGCAAGTGGCAGATGTATTAAAAAAACAAAATTCAAAAACAAAGGTAAGTCTATTAAAGTAACATTACAGTGCATCTGCATAAAAAGAAAAGTGGCTCGACATATCTGCACCACAGGGAACAGATAGAGATGTCCACTTTTTTAAATGGAGCTCTTATGTGCTTGAATGCTAAAGATGTCTCCAGACCTCCTTCCAGGCGATAAGACTGGCACTTAAAGGAGCAGTAAACATTTATTTTTATATATAATATATATACTTATTTATTATTTCATATGGCGTAAAACAAGGGTAACCTCATGCCTTGGAGATTTTTCATTTAACATCGCTAACTTTTTTTAAAAAAAATTAAACTGCTAGCAATGATGCCAACTGGTGTCCAAAAGACACTTCTTTTTTTTTTTTTTTTTTTTTTTTTTTTTTTGAGTGCCCCTGCTTCCACTTAAAGGGTTAATGCACTCTGTGAGACTACAGCTTTACTAGTAATAGGAACCTTATCACCTGATGACGAAAAAGAAAATTGCACTTTAGTAATAAAAAAAACAAAAAAACAAACACATTTCAGTTGTAATATATTTTGAATGAATAGTCTCACAGTACTGGGAGAATATTTTTCTCGGGAAAAGAATTAAAATCCATATTTCTTCCATAAAACGTTTACTGCTTTAACCCTTTGAGCCCCACAGAGGTATCCATCGCAACTCAATTGGTTAAGTCATTGGGAATGTGTGAGTTCCTGTTTGGTTTGTTTGCCTCTCATTTCTCCATCCATATACCTCATTATGGTCAGTCATATCTGAGAGAACAGTTTTGGTGTCTGGCTGAAGAGCATGCTGGGAAAGTACACTACTTACATCACATAGACTGTCGCTGTGCCCCATCTCTTGCAGATGCTTTGGTTTGTATACATGCACTGCAATAGAGCTATTTCTGTCCATTGGATTCCAAAATTGTAAGCACTGATGTCAATGCAGATGAGGTTGGCCTAATTTGGTCAAGAGATCTACAGGCAGAGTTAAATCTTCTGTACATGGATAAAGACTGGTGCCAGTACTGACAGGTGCCATTGATGGTGGGAGGGAGGCTTACAGACCAGCTTTTTTCCCCCCTCTTCACAGACACAGATGCAGTGAGAGTGTAACATTTTTTTCTGGCCTTTTAGATGACGTTTAAATGAATAGATATGTGTTAACCCTTTGAGTGCCAGAGAGGGATCGAAAAGTCTCATTGATTTAAATGGGGTTTTATAGCCTAAAATACTAGGTAGGGTCTTCAAAGGGTTAAACGAGCAATTTAAATCAAAGTGAATGTTTATTCATTCCCCTTAGTGCAGTTGGTTTGTTGCAGAATTGCTCTTTCTTGATGCTTATGGCCCCAAATTTAACCCCTTGGATGCTAGAGAAGTGTCCAACGGATCAATCACAGTATCAAAGTATAACCATTTGTGTGCCAGAGGGGTATCCAGTGTATTGAGATGCAATGCCTTTATCACCCCTCTGGTACTCAAGGGGTTTACAATACATTGCACTTCAAAGGTTTAAGAACATCATCATGCTTTGTTTATGGACTTTGGGGGAACAGAATACTTCTGCCATTCAACCTTAAAGTGGAACTACCACCGCTAAACACTTTGAGCTTAAATAATTCCCCATCTGGCGACTGGCTGCTTAGTAGCGCTAGTCGCTAGAATTATTACCTTGTTAAAAAGGATTATCAATTCTTGTCGGGACTGACAGGCAGGAGGGAGCACAGGCATCTTCCCATAGTGACGTCTGCATGCCGGCGCTGTCAGTCCCAGCCGACTCTAGGAGGCGTTGCTAGGAGCCGTTTGGCTCCAAAAGGGACTGACAGCGCAGGCAGGCAGACGTCGCTATGGAAAGATGTCTGTGCTCCGTCCTGCCTGTCAGTCCGAGAATAATTCATAATCCTCTTTAACAAGGTAATAATTCTGGCGACTACCACTACTAAGCAGCTGGTCGCCAGGTTGGGAATTATTTAAGCTGAAGGTGTTTAGCGGTGGTAATTCTGCTTTAAAAAACCCTAATCAAGCAGTATTTATTTATTTTGAGCTCTTAATGGTCACTTGCACATAAATGCTTTTTTTTTCAGAATTCCGTTCTTAGGACATTATTCATCTGAAGCAAATTTACAGCAGAAAATTGGGGAAATGAATGGTCCCATTGATTTAAATGCTTAAAGGGATAGTAATGTTTCATAATAAAAGCAGCTCTAATTAATCATCATAGTATTTGGACTTTGGAGAGTGTTATTTCAATTCTGTCAGAGTTGTAGTTCAAGAGTAATTCAGTTACAAAGTGTCCCCCTCCCGCCCCTTTTACTGATGTCACACTTTTCAGCCAGAGCAGAAAGGAGGTGCCCAGGTAGACTGCAGAAAGGGACAATCTTCAATTAAGATGAGGGAAAAACCTGAAAAACTTGTCAAGGGGGGCAGGGCTTTCATTGTTTTCATTGTAAGAAGATTGTCCCCTGCTGTTATCTGTCTGGTCTTACAACCAGATTCCCCATCTGAGAAGAGATGGCTTACACTAGGTAAAAGGGGCAGGAGGGGAAACTTTGCTTGTGAATATCTCTTAAACCATAAAGGTTTGAGAGATGAGACTTATATCATTCTTCATATTTTTTTAATGCCTACAAAATAAAATAAAGTTAAAACGAAGTATTACTGTCCCTTTAATGCTAGTGAGGCATCTAACACATTGCAAAGCAATGCTCTGGAGACCTCTCTGACATTCAAGGGCATTAAAAAGACCCATTTAACCCCTTAAGGACCGGGAAAATCTGAGGTGGATTTCACTTAACGACCGGAGCAATTCTGACCTTTTTGACTATGTCTTTGTTCAACAGTGTTTTCCCTCTAAGTCTTTTATTCCACCCCATAAATTATATACTGTTTTTTAAGCACAAATAGGGCTTTCATTTGATACCCTACTTATATGGATAACCCACCATTTACTTTATTAAAATTAAAAAAAGGTAAAAAAATGTAAAAAAAAAAAAAAAAACCCACAATTTTTGTTTTTTCTCTTGGGATCAATTGGGCACAAAGGGTTAAATTTTTATGGAGACTGCATGAAAGGTATGACTGGTCAGTCATACCTTCAAAATGCACAGTTTAAAGTGGCCACTGCCCCCCCCGGGTGAAAATCCCCATGTCCCTTTCTCCCACCCTATTTTGACACTTTTTTTATCCGTGATATTTGGCGGTATATATAAGTGTATTACATAGCTCCACAACAATCACACTTCCACTTTTGTTTAATTAGATTATGATCCTCCTGTTCTACACATCTGATTGTACTATTTAATACCACTGTATGTCTATTCCCCAATTGTACAGCGCTGCGGAATTAGTTGGCGCTATATAAATAAAGAATAATAATAATAATAATAATATTATTATTTTTTTTAATAAAATATTTTTGTAAAAAAAAAAAAAAAAAGTATTATTGCAGGTGAGAATTTGACAAGCCTTTGGCACCAGCAGTGAAGGGGTTAATACCCCTAGCTGCTGTATTTTCTTTCACCACTAGGTGTCTCCCGTCTACTTCTGTCTCCCTTACTTTCATAGCAACGGAGACGGAGGCAGACGTGACAGGCACAGACAGCATGCTTTCTCTGCTGCCTCTGTCTGTCACTATGCCGGTACATATGATCGCTGCTACGGCAATCACATGAACCGGCACAGGCAAGAAGGGCTGAGACTGAACGCCCCAGTCTCGGAGCGCTCAGTCTCAGCCTGGCATTAATGATAGCAGCGTGCACAGAGGTACGCTGCTATCATTTTAGCCATGACGGTCCTGGTACGTCATTGGTCCTTAACTCAAATCTAGGCATGACGTACCGGGACCGTCAAGGTCCTTAAGGGGTTAAATTAGTGGAAATGTTCATTTGGTTCAGTTCGTATTTTGTGTACTCCAGAATCGCTCCTCCCTAACTTGATGAATAAGGTACTTAAAGGGATAGTATTACTTCAAAATTACTATCCCTCATATTGTAGCCCTTAATAAACTGAGTTAAATGACACCAGCGGCATCTCTCAGACCTTTATGGTTTAAGAGATAGCCTCTTTCAATGTTTCCTCTACCCTGCTGTCAGCATTCTGCTACCAGCAGGGGAATCCGGTCCCGGGACAGGCTGAGGCTCTTAAACAGAGCCGATATCTCATTATGGAAGGAAAAATGATTCATTGAAACAGTCTTCTACGTGTGCTTGGTTACCAAGCACACTTAGAAGACTGTTTCAATTCATCATTTTTCCTTCCATAACGAGATATCGGCTCTGCTGAAGAGCCTCCTCTTGATTCAGAGACCGGATTCTCCTGCTGGCAGCAGAACGCTGACAGCAGAGGAGAGGAAACTTTGAAAGAGGCTATCTCTTAAACCATAAAGGTCTGAGAGATGTCGCTGGTGTCATTTAACTCAGTTTATTAAGGGCTACAATATGAGGGATAGTAATTTTGAAGTAATACTATCCCTTTAAATTCTGTATTCATTTGACCAGGTATCAGTACCATATTTCTCTACTGTCTGGATATCTGTAGGTCCTTGTGTATACACCTGTATTTGTCTCACACACACACACGCACACACACTTTCTCTCTCTGTCTCTCTCTCTCTCTCAAACACACACACATACTCCCTCCCTCACACACAAACACTTTCTCTTTCTCTCTCTCTCTCTCTCTCTCTCTCTCTCTCTCACAAAAAACACAAACTCCCTCCCTCACACAAACTCACACATACACTCTTTCTGTCTGTCACTCTCTCTCAAACACACACACAAACTCCCTCCCTCACACACAAACATTCTTTCTCTCTCTCTCTCTCTCTCTCACAAAAAACACAAAACTCCCTCCCTCACACAAACTCACACATACACTCTTTCTGTCTCTGTCACTCTCTCTCAAACACTCTCTCTCAAACACACACACAAACTCCCTCCCTCACACACAAACATTCTTTCTCTCTCTCTCTCTCTCTCTCTCTCAACACAAACTTCCTTCCTCCCTCACACACACACACACTCTCCCTCTCTCTCTCTCTCACAAAAAACACAAACTCCCTCCCTCTCACACACACACACTCTTTCTCTCTCTGTCACTCTCTCTCTCAAACACACACACAAACTTCCTCCCTCATATACACAAACACTCTTTCTCTCACACACACACACACACTCTCTCTCTCACACACTCTGTATCTCTCTCAGGCAGAGGCTTGCAAAACAGTGTTTGACACACTTCTATCAATCCTTTTTGATTGTCAGGATGTTACCAGTACTTGCTTTTTTCCATGAAATTGATGGTTACCCCTTAAGGACCAGCGGTCCAGGGAAGTTACCTTCCCTTAAGGACCGCTTTGATCCTTGCCAATGCGCTGGTACACGTGACCTGTTACGCGTACCGGCACACTGATTTGAGGCCTAAGAGAGATCGCTCCGGTCTTGGAGTGGTCAATTTTAGGCCCCGTTTTTACTTACAGCACTCCTGGTAGAGCGCTCTAAGTAAAAAGTACGTGACGTGCTATGACCGTCACTGGTCCTTAAGGGTATAGGACCGTGACGGTCATAGTACGTCACATAGTCCTTAAGGGGTTAAAGTGATATTTTTTTCTGTGCTCAGTAAAATAAGACTAGTCACAAAGCCTGGACTTTTTTTTCATTCAAATTTTATTGTGACTCAGACTTTACCCTTTGAGTTCCAGGAGGGTGCACGATGCACTCTGGCAATCAAAGGGTTAAAATGTGATTTTCAGCCGTCTGGCATGCACAGGGTTGATAATAGCTTCAACTGGCACATTTTATTATGGTTTTATTCATAATTTACCTTATAAACCCCTCTGTTGGCAGAAAACCTCAGCCCTTGATCAGTCACTGAGAAAATGTACCTTCCAACCTTTAGTCACCAAAAAGAAAAAATATGTTTTTATAGAGACTCAATAGTACCCTTCATAGTTGAAAATAAAAGTTCCCTGATGACTTAGTTTACAAGTAATCTTACATTTACTGTAAAATTAAATGAAAACAAAATACAAAGGCACTAGAAAAAAAAATATTGTTTCCAGAGAGCAGAATGTCAGGGACAGTGGAAGCGGGGATGGTGGTACAATTTACATTATTCCTACAGCAGAAAAGACTGGATAGAAGGAGCTTATGAAACTGTTACCACCATTAATACAAGTTATGCAGTGCTGGCTTCTCTGCATGCTGAGAATAATAGACTAGACTGGAGACAGAGCGCTTCATTGCCCCCCCATGTCTTTTCTGCTGCAGATGGTGTAAAATTGTATCACTGTCCCTGCTTTCACTGTTCCTGTCAAAGAGTTATCTGGAAACAAAAGATAAAGGGAGTTCATTGTCATGGATATAAAAGCTGTAAAATATTTTAAGATGAAAACACTAATAAATATAAAGTATAGGTAGCATGGCTTTACATATTTGCATCTGCAGAATATGTCAAACACTAAGTTTACTTGTCTTTTAATCCTTTGCGTGCCACAGGAGTATGCAACTCACTAGCACTCAGATGGTTGATTTTAGTCCTGAATCTTTTTTGCAGGATTTAAGGACTCATAACTCCTACCACTAAAGACTTACTAAGATGTCTTCAGTAAGAGTAGTCTGAGATGTTTGAATTTTTTTGCAAAAAAAAAAAAAAAAAAAAGCTTACTGCTCCCTTAAGTACAAGTTGGAGATCTCTATAGCATCCACAGAGTTAAAATGATTGAAGGAAGTAATGAAACCTTATTTGTTAAGTGCACTAGTGCTGACACGTCTGGGATTAGCTCTCGGTAATGAACAAACTGATTTTGAGGTGATTGCTGAAGTTTTGTGAGCTTTCTCCAGGCACAGATATCCTTACAAGGTGAAAATAATGATATTCTTGGACTGGATCTTGAAACTGGTTATTTTCTTTGAAATGACATTTCATCTTTCTTGCAACAATTCTAAAGGGAAAGTAAACCTACGCCAAAAAAATAAAGTTTAACTGCATTAATTTAGTGGTGACTAATGATAAACATTTTTCATGTGGATGTGTTCAGCTGCAAGCTTTTTATAGTTGTTGTCACAAGCGAGGACTATAGGCCCTGCTGAGACAGTGGGGAGAGTGTGGGAGTAAAGGGTTAAAGCGGAACTACCACCTTTAAACAACTTAAGCTTCAATAACTCCCCATCTGGCGACTAGCTGCTTAGTGGCTCTAGTCGCCAAAATTATTACCTAGTTTAATAGATTTATCAATTTTTCCTGGGCTGACGGCCAGGGCGGATCGCAGACATCTTGCCATAGTGACGTCCGCACACCTGCTCTGTCAGTCCAAGCCAGCTCTAGGAGGTGTTGCTAGGAGCTATTCGGCTCCGGAAGGGACTGACAGCAGATGCGCAGACGTCATTATGGAAAGATGTCTGCGATCCTTCCTGTCTGTCAGCCCCAGAAGAATTTATAAATCTATTAAACAAGGTAATAATTCTGGCGACTTGCGCTACTAAGCAGCTAGTCGACCAGATGGGGAGTTATTGAAGCTAAAGTTGTTTAAAGGTGGTAGTTCCGCTTTAACACCACCAGATCCCTGTTACTGTTCCTAGCAACCACCAAATTGACCCCTGAAATCCCTCCTGCACTATCACCCCAGTGCTTTAATTTGCTGCCACCACTAAGACTTTATATCGGGGCATCTTAGGTTACCAAAACACAACAGAATTACAGTATAAAATCACCTTAATAATCGGACATATAATTAAACCTTTAGTAACATGTTCTACCTGAGCTTCTTTCATAGTAGTGAGTTCATATTAGAGAACAGAGACAAGAGCTGATTAATTGAACATTTAATCTGAAAAAAGGTTTCACAGTGTTGGGTAAAAAATACAGAAATAAAGATTACACATAGGCAAAACAGTCCATAAAAGGGGAGAAACACAAGAAATCCCTACATACAATTACCGAGATGTTAAGAGTCCTTGTGGGAACTTCAGATGGTAAAAGTTCCCCCTTCCAGTTGTTACAAAGAAATTCCCTGTTTTTAAACCCATATTAAATACATTCCACAGTTGCTTCTAAGAGGCCAGACCCCCTGGGTGATACCTGGGAGGGTCAGGGGCTTGGCCTGACCATTTACAGCCCACTCAGTCAGACCTGTCAGGGATGTTACTGCAGAGTTCTACCTGAAAAGGCATAAGGCTTCCCAAAACGTGTAATTTACAGCACACCTTTATAATGTTAGTCAAAACATATGAGGAATGTGATTATTCTATCTGGACACCAAATATGCTGGGTCTAACTGGTTACAAAGTGGCTATTATTATAACTCATACAGGAGCACCTCTCCCTGGCATGTTTGGTACCCACCAAAAGGGTAAAACCTGGGCATTCTAATATATATATAATATAATATGTATGTAGAGTGGAGATTGTAGCCGTATTAGCCCAGTGATGCAGATGTAAAATAACAAACAAAATAAGTATCTTATAATACCTTTTTTATTGGACTAACAGAATTTTGGATTGACAAGCTTTCGGGAGAACCTCCCTTTAGACTTGAGAAAGGGAGGTTCTCCCGAAAGCTTGTCAATCCAAAATTCTGTTAGTCCAATAAAAAAGGTATTACAAGATACTTATTTTGTTTGTTATTTTACATCTATATATATATATATATATATATATATATATATATATATATATATATATAAATATGTGTGTGTGTATGTATGTATGTATGTATGTATGTATGTGTATATATATATATATATATATATATATATATATATATATATATATATATATATAATGTGTTCTCCCTATTTCAGATTAGATGGCTGTCCCCTGGCTAACCTCCCATCAAAGCTGAGGGCTCAATACCTTTTATGGCAGCCTACGTCCTGCTCTGGTGATTGCTATCTGCTCATTCATTTTATAGCCTAGGACTGGTGCACTTTGAATAACATACACATACAAAAATAAACAAACAACTTATACATACCAGAGGCCTACCAAGGCCAAATCATGGTTTGGCATGACAGTTGTTATAAGCCCTTGTCACACACATGAGGTGTTGCGACTGGATTAGAAAGTGCCTTTAGAGTTACTTGGATTATACCTTTTATATAACATGCTAATATCCACCACTGTGAGACATGCTTTGTCTGAAGCCTGTTTTAGGCAAAACTCTGCCATCAGGGATCTGCCAATGTCTGGGAACACTTCAGCTACAAAAGAGCAGTCCCTGCAATACAGAGTGACCAGGAAGGAGACTCTGGGAGCAGTGGGGGAGATGCCAAGTATGTTTGAGGAGGCAAGCTGGGAGAGGGGGCGAGAAGTTAGGAGCACAGATATAAGATGAGTATGAGGTTGTCTAAGGGCAACACCATGTTTTTCTTGCTTGCTTGTGTGTGTGTGTCTGTCTATCTGTGTCCATGTCTCTGTCTGGTGTGTGCGTGAGTGTCTGTCTGTCTGTGTGGCTGTGAGATGTGTAACAAAAAGGAAGGGAAGCACCAGCATAGCAAAGGGGAAATTCTGGAGCAAACCCACTCTACCACTTCAGGCAAAAGTTCCCCAGATTTCCATTGATTTAAAGTGGAACTTTCACTTCACTAACATAGCGCCGTAAATGATTATTATATTAGTGCTATGCACACACTTGTTGTTTTTTCAAGTATAATTGCTGCTTTAATGAAAAATATAACCCAGTGCTGGCTGGGATCTTGCAGTAGGCGCTCTCTGCACCTGCGCTGTCAGTCCCTTGCGGTGCCTTTCGGCACAAAGGAATTTGACCCACCAGTCATGGAGTTGAAGGGGACGGACAGTGCAGACGCAGAGATGCCGGCTCTGCAAGATGTCTGCGCTGTTCCTGTGTGCGTGCCTGCATAAAAAGGTTATATTTTTCATTAAAGCAGCAATTATACTTGAAGAACATGTACATCTAGACTGTTGTTTTCAGGTATAATGTAATAATCATTTGCTGCGCTATGTTAGTGTAGTGAAAGTTCTGCTTGAAATGGAGCTTTATGGCCCCTTCAATGCTAGAGCAAAACATTGAGATGCACTGTGTTGAAAACCTCTCTAGTATTCAAAGAGCTAAAAGCTCCATTTAAATCAATGTGATGATTTTCATTAGTCCTCTATGATGCAGTTGGTGTGCTCCAGAACTGCACCTCTATTGAATTGCACATTGATATCCTGATACCAAGAATAGTGTAATGGTCACTGATTAAATAGACTCCCACAAAGATTACCCCCTTCAGACCAGTTGACACACATGGCCAATGCCCAGAGGTCCTCCATAGTGTAACCCTTTACGAAGAAAAGTATTGTACGCACTGCTAGTCCTTAAAGGTTAACAATTTGCCACCCCATTCTGTGCCAACTACAGCAGCACCAGCCACAAAAACATTAAATACATAAAAAAAACTAGTGGCTGGGAATAAAAAGAATATGTACAGTAATGTAACACTTTCGGTGACAGGTTTGCAATGCACACCGCTCTGGCACTCAATGGTTTAAATGGCACCTGGGTGTGCTGGGAACATACTAACAGGCATGTGCGGACTGTGGGAAAACTAGTTTCCGTATACGTCACATTATTGTAATCTTCAAGTATGTTTACATTTATAATAATTTATTATCATTTAGCTCATATGTGTGATAGAGGCTGTTTTAACCCCTAGAGTGCCAGGTGGGTACAATGTACGAGTGAGCACAGCTGTACCTGCTGTGCCACGCTCGTACATTTGACAGCTAAAATGCGGTCACTGCTTAAGCCGGTATAACCGGCTGGCAGTGGCCGCATTTCAGCTGAAATGCAATCTGGCACTCTTGGGAGGACATGAGGATTACTCCTCATGTCCTCCCAGGTATTGATCTCCCAGCCGATCGCGCTGGGAGATCAATATCGCCGAGGGAGAAGCTCTGAGAAACAGAGCTTCTCCCTCCGCCGCCCTCCTACCCCGAACTTCCGGGTAGGAGTGGGCGGGACCGGGGGAAACCTCCTAACGTCATCGGTGCCATGATCACCGATGACGTTAGGGAAGTTTCCCTTAGCCGATTCACTCCTACTGGTGGTAGGAGTGAAAGGCAGGAGAGCTTCTGCTCTCCTGCAGTCGCCAAATTGGTCTCCCAGCCTATCGGCTGGGAGATCAATTACTTGGGAGACACCAGGAGGGGTCCTGATGTCCCCCACGAGGTCTGAATACATAAAAAAATAAAATAAAAAAATAAATAAATAAACAATAGTAACCCTGTGAGTGCCGCAGTGGTCCCCAGCACATTGCTTTGCAATGTGCTGGAGACCCTTGTAGCACTCACAGGGTCTTTTCTTTGGGGTTTTTTTTTTTTTTTTTTTTTTTGAAAGACCTCATTGGGGGGATCAGGGGGATCCTGATGCCCCTCAATGAGGTCTATTAAAAAAAAAAAATACAAATTTTTTTTTAACCCTGTGTGTGCCACAGGGGGGGTCCAATGCACTCCCCCCCTCCTGTGGCACACACAGGGCTTCTATCATTACTTTGTTACTAGAGATTGTTGGGGGGCCATCAGGATTGGTCCTGATGGCCCCCCAACAAGCTCTGATTACAAAGTAATAATTAAAAAAAAAATTAACCCTCTGAGTGCCAGAAGGGTCCAATGCATTGCTTTGCAATGCGCTGGAAACCCCTTTGGCACTCACAGGGACATTTATTTTGATTCCTTTTTTTTTTTTTTTTTTTTTTTTAAGACCTCATTGGGGGGAATCAGAGGGGTCCTGATACCCACCAATGAGGTCCATAATAAAAAAAAAAGTAAAGAAAAAAAAATTAACCCTGTGTGTGCCACAAGGGGGGCCAATGCAGCCCCCCTTCTGTGGCGCACACACAGGGCATTTATCATTACTTCGTTATCAGAGATTGTTGGGGGGCCATCATGATTGGTCCTGATGGCCCCCCAACAAGCTCTGATTACCAAGTAATGATAAAAAAAAAATTAACCCTCTGAGTGCCAGAAGGGTCCAATGCATTGCTTTGCAATGCGCTGGAGACCCCTTTGGCACTCACAGGGACATTTATTTTGATTCCTTTTTTTTTTTTTTTTTTTTTAAGACCTCATTGGGGGGAATCAAAGGGGTCCTGATATCCACCAATGAGGTCCATAATAAAAAAAAAGTAAAGAAAAAAAAATTAACCCTGTGTGTGCCTCAAGGGGGGCCAATGCAGCCCCCCTTCTGCGGCGCACACACAGGGCATTTATCATTACTTCGTTATCAGAGATTGTTGGGGGGCCATCATGATTGGTCCTGATGGCCCCCCAACAAGCTCTGATTACCAAGTAATGATAAAAAAAAAATTAACCCTCTGAGTGCCACAAGGATCCAATGCATTGCTTTGCAATGCGCTGGAGACCCCTGTGGCACTCTCAGGGTCCCCTGTTTGTGGACATATATATATTTTTTTTTTACTAAGACCTCATTGGGGAGGGATCAGGGGGTCCTTATGCCCCTCAATGAGGTATATAATAAAAAAAAAAAAAATAAAACACAAATTAACCCTGTGTGTGCCACTAGGAGGGGAGTTCAATGCCGACCCCCTTCCTGTGGCACACACAGGACTTTTTATCAACACTGGTAGTCACAGATCTCCCATACACACTATCAAACACTGCCCCACCATCCTTGCTCCTCTGCTCATACCCACACACACTGCCTAATCCCTCACCCTCCCACATACTTTGTTACACTTGTAGTCACAGGTCCGCACGTACACCGGCTGACGCCCTAGCTTCTTTCATCTGTTAGCCATAAAATCACACATACACTGTTTGCTTTACCATTTCTGTTTCACTGGTAGCTACGCTCCTGTAGCGTAAATTGGTATGTCAACCCACAGCAGTGGGGTACCATTTTTCTTAGGCTGGCAAGAAGTCCTCCTAGGAAATACCACGCCATTGAACCATTTTAGTATCTTTGAAGTGACTGATGTGTAAAACAAATTTTTTTTTTCCTGTAGCACCACATTCTGGAAATAGTTGTGCCAACTAACTTAGGGGTAAAAAGGCAAGTGACCCCTCATTAGATGCGGCAGGTTGTCTTCTTTCCAAAATGGTATGGTTTATCTACCTTTTCTTCAATTCTGAAGGTGTTCTAGTCATTTTCGTACAGGCAAGTCAGGTTTGAGAAAATGTTAGAAACATCAGAGGTTGTAGTAGGTGTAGTTTTCTACTTCTAGCACCCCCTAAGGTAGTTCAACTCATACCAATGGGGTGTCATTTGACTCCTAAGAGCACTAGCAAACAAATGCAGTTGAAAATTCCATGGTTTTCACAGCGCTCCATACATTTGAAGGGGCAGAAATGTAAAAAAATGCAATTTTTTTCCTATATCGCCTCCTTCTGGAAACATTTATGCACACCAGTATTGGGGTAAGAAGGCAAGTGACCCCTCATTAGATGCGGCAGGTTGTTTTCTTTCCAAAATGGTATGGTTTATCTACCTTTTCTTCAATTCTGAATGTGTTATAGCCATTTTTGTACAGGCAAGTCACATTTGAGAAAATGTTAGAAACATCAGAGGTTGTAGTAGGTGTAGTTTTCTACTTCTAGCACCCCCTAAGGTAGGTCAACTCATATCAATGGGGTGTCGTTTGACTCCTAAGAGCACTAGCTAATGAATGCAGTTGAAAATTCCATGGTTTTTACAAAGTTCCATACATTTGAAGGGGCAGAAATGTAAGAAAATGCCTTTTTTTTCACTAGCGCCACCTCCTGGAAGCATTTGTGCATACCAGCCTTTGGGTAAGAAGGCACGTGACCCCTCATTAGATGCGGAAGGATGTTTTCTTTCCAAAATGGCATTGTTTCTCTACCTTTTCTGCATATCTATTATGGTTATAACCATTTTAGTGCAAGCAGATAATTTCAAAAACAAAAGTGTCAGGTTTACGTACGTGTTCCTAGCACCCACATATTGTATGTTAACCCACACAAATAGGCTACCATTTTTCTCATGTTAGTAGCAGGTACTGAATACAGAAGGAAATGTTATGGTTTTCAAAGATTTTAGTATCTTTGAAGTGGTGGAAATGTAAAAAAACATGTATTTATTCCCATAGCGCCACTTTTGGAAATATTTGTGCACTTCAGCCCAGGGGGTAGAAAGGCAAGTGACCCCTCAATTGATGCGGGAGAATGTCTACTTTCCAAAATGGTATACCTTTTATACCTTTCCTTCATGTCTGTAACAGTTATGGACATTTTAGTACAAGCCGCCATTTTCGAAGAAGCAAACAGGTAGGTGTAGTGATGTGCTTCTGGCACCCCTAAGGTAGGTCGACTCATTCCAGTGGGGTGTCATTTTTCTCCTAAGAGCACTAGCTAATGAATACAGTTGGAAATGCCATGGTTTTCACAAATTTCAGTACATTTGAAGGGGTAGAAATGTAAGAAAATGCCTTTTTTTTTCATTAGCGCCACCTTCTGGAGGCATTTGTGCACTCCAGGCTTGGGGTAACAAGGCAAATAACCCATCATTAGATGCGGCAGGGTGTCTTCTTTTCAAAATGGTATGGTTTGTGTACCCTTTCTTCACTTCTGTAGTTGTTATAACCATTTGGGTACAGACAAGTAATATTTGAGAAAATGTTAGAAAAATTTGAGGTTGTAGTAGGTGTCGTTTTGCACTTCTAGCGCCCCCTGAGGTAGTTAAACTCATACCAATGGGGTGTCATTTTTCTCCTAAGAGCACTAGCTAATGAATACAGTTGGGAATGCCATGGTTTGCACAAATTTCAGTACATTTGAAGGGGCAGAAATGTAAGAAAATGGCTTTTTTTTTTCATTAGCGCCACCTTCTGGAGGCATTTGTGCACTCCAGGCTTGAGGTAACAAGGCAAGTCTCCCATCATTAGATGCGGCAGGGTGTCTTCTTTTCAAAATGGTATGGTTTGTGTACCCTTTCTTCACTTCTGTAGTTGTTATAACCATTTGTGTACAGACAAGTAATGTTTGAGAAAATGTTAGAAAAATTTGAGGTTGTAGTAGGTGTCATTTTGCACTTCTAACGCCCCCTGAGGTAGTTAAACTCATACCAATGGGGTGTTATTTTTCTCCTAAGAGCACTAGCTAATGAATACAGTTGGAAATGCCATGGTTTTCACAAATTTCAGTACATTTGAAGGGGCAGAAATGTAAGAAAATGCCTTTTTTTCATTAGCGCCATCTTCTGGAGGCATTTGTGCACACCAGGCTTGGGGTAAGAAGGCAAGTTACCCCTCATTAGATGCGGCAGGTTGTCTACTTTTCAGAAATATATAGTTTTATATAGTTATTTCACTGTTTTAGGGTTGTTTTACCACAAAAACCCTAGAATGCGCATATTAGTTTATAAAGTTGAAAATGTCATTTTGCGCTGCTGGTGATTAGGGCTCTACGATAGCCATGGATGTAGGTAAAACTATACAAATTTGGTATTTTTTTACTCGGGGGACTTGGGGCTTTTTCAAATAATTGAAACTTTTTCAATCAAGGTAAATGTTTTTGATACATATTATGTGATTTTAGGAAAATTAGTAAATTTTCACTTTTTTTTGTCATTATGACATCATAGCTTTTTGCACGATGTAAAATTCTCTTCATGTAAGGTACCACGAGAAAGCTCAATTCGTTCTGAAAAAAACAATATATAGTTTTCCATATTTAACTAAAAATCCCCAGAGGAAATCAAGCATAAACAGAAGGATAGCAAAAATGCTGAAAAAGTGTCTGGCCTGCAGGGTACAGGAAATGGCACAAGCCTCTGGCACTGAAGGGGTTAATAAACAGAGCAATTATGGGACAGCTCACCTGCACCATAGGATGGGCAAATACATGCCTTTCTGCCATCCCAGAATTAGTTAGGGGGGAAGCCCCATGGTCCTTAATGGCCATCCGTGTGCCGGGCGGTCGTTAAGGGTTAAAGGGTTAATCCTGGCTTCAACTTGCCCACAGCTTCTCAGAGGTTGTTTGTCAGTCGAGGATTGATAGTAAATGCACTGGTACTCATGGTTTTATGTTTCCATCTTGATAAAGGCCTTGCAATTGAGTCTAAATGCCATTTTCATTCCTCCCAAGTGTCCTTCTTTGAGACCCAAATCATCTGTCACTCTTTTTAGAAGATCAGACTTTGTGGTGGATGTATAAATGTATCTCATTACTCAACAGCAATAAATCTCACATTAATGTTCGTTTAAACATCTGTATGTGTTTATAAATTAGTCTGTGTAAATAAAATACGTTGGTCTTGCTCTGAAACATATATTCAGTTACACAAAAAGGTGTCAATAAGTCATGAAATAACCTAAAAATTCTCGGTAATTCCCTGACCAGCAGCCAAGCCTCCAGCAACACTACCTAAAACATAAGTGTCCCTCTTTGGCCATTTGAAATGTTTGGAGACATGCATTTGTTACATCTTCACCAAGAAATGTGTAAATATTTATTTAAAGGGATAGTAATACTTGAAAATAATTTTATTTTATATTGTAGCCCTTAAAAAAACATTAAAAACAATGTCTTATCTCCCAAACCTTTATGGTTTGGGAGATATTAGCAAGTAAAGTTCCCTTTTCCTAGTTTTAGCCAAGTCTGCCATCTAGTGGACAGATTTGGAATCCGGTCCACAGATCAGCCAGCAGCTCTTTAGCAGTGCCGAGATCACGATCTTCATTGGAACTGTCTACAAAGTGTGCCTGGTTTGCAAGCACACTTTGTAGACCATTCCAATGATGAAATTCTTTTTAAAGATAGTAATCTCTGCATTTCTGAAGAGCCACGGCCAGTCTGCGGACCGGATTTCAAATCTGACAGCTAGAGCAGTGATGTCACTCCAGGGTAAACTTTACTTGCTATTATCTCCCAAACCATAAAGTTTTTTTAATGTTTATTTAAGGGCTACAATATAAAATAAAATTATTCTCAAGTATTACTATCCCTTTAACATTTCTGTGAGTAGTCCATTACTGAACAGTATCCTATATGATAATTCTCTAAGGTATGTTTGTCAGAAGCTGTCATGCTCAGTACAGACTGCCCATGCCTTGGCTGATAACGGAGGGGGCGCTCCGAATTCAGACCATAGTCCTCTCTGCACACCGAATTCGGAGGTCTGAATTTGGAGCGCCTCGCTCCTTTATCAGCTGCGGCGCGGGCAGTCTCTACTCTGCATAACTGCACCGCAGCCGTTGCTTCCTGGCACTGTGGCCCATGTACACGAGCTGTTCAACTAGTACACATATAACCACTTTCTCTTGTGTTTGGTACTTATTTGGAGATACCGTGCAACTATGGTCCTCAGAGGATCACATCTCTGTTCAATATTTCTCAAATTTCCCTCCATTGCTCTGGTACCAGGGATAGGATTGTGCTTGCTATTCTTGCTACTTGGAGAAAATGTGATTGTTCAGAATATAAAAACATAAAATTTGACAGCAGACAAGAGCCAACTGGACTTTCTAGTTAGCTCACACTTTTTATTCTTAGAATAGCTTTATATCTATTCAAAGAGTTCTTAACCCCTGAAGGACCAGAGGGGTGAGCAGTGAATTGCTTGTTCTAGTATTTGTTGCAAACTTGATTAAATCCCTTTAATAGATTTGCTTTCAACCAAATTATCCCTCTGCCATCTGTCATCCAAGCTATACATATTAACCCTCAGATAACTTTTCTGCCACTCAAAGGAGTAAGGAAACACGAATACCTAAAAACATCTTTGGGACCGAGGCTTACTTTCGATGAAGTCCTTGGTCCCTGGAGACAGTCCTTTACTGGGGAAATTCCATTGTATACATTACTTCATCACACACAAATGTAACGACGATGTTTATGCACCAAATCCCACTAAGCCAGGTCTTGACACATTTGGTTTTACTGTAGGAGACGGACTACATCACAGAGGAGAGACGGTGTGTGTATGTGTGATGTTTTGGTTACCAATGGAACAAGGCTGGACTGTCAGCCAGCATAATGTGTGGTTCTGTGGCTACCAGTGTAACTAGACCACATTGATCTCCTTTCCCACCAGATAGGTGATCAATGCCAGGAGGGCATCAGGAGGTTTGATATGGTTCTCCATGGTTGTTGATACTTCTCTCTCTGCTTCATGAGCCCTGACCTCTCACCTCTTTCCACCCCTGTCTTTATACCTTTTCAGTTGCCTACAAGGTTGTGTCTCTTTTCCACTTCAACATTAAATGAAATGTATCACTATAAAGAAGTTTGACTTAGGACCAGATTTTCCTTTAGGCAAAATGGGAAACTGCTTAGTGTGCTAAGTGTTGGGGAACACCTCAGCAGTGATGGCCACTCCCGCATTATCTGTTGCAGTCCCAGTACCCCTACTTAAACAAACACCCCTTATATGTTAGAGCAGGGTTTCTCAATTAAAATCTCCACCAATAGGAAGGAATTTCAGGACATCCCTAATTTACACAAGTAGATCAATCGCCATGACTGAGCCACTGGTTACTGCTTAAACTCAACCTATGTGAAAACATAGGGCTTTAAACACAATATATGGTAAAATTGTTGTAGGGCTTTACATGTAGCCTAAGACAAGGGTACTCCCAAATGCTTGGAAATGTTCCTTCAAAAGATATATATTTCTGATAGCTTGAGTTCAAGATGTTTTACAGTCAGGTGGTGCTGTTGGCATTATAGCCTGTGAAAGCCCGAGTCTTTTCAACACAGGATTACAATGAGCTTTATGAGGATATCCCATGAGCACCAAAACCATCTGTGACATTACCATGCTTGAAGAAAAAAATTATTTTGGGATTTCTTTCCTATTGTTTCTATGATTTGAACACTTACTGTATTTTATCCCCATTTGTTGAGGTTTGTTACCTAAGCAAAAATGATTTCAACTGACTGCTGTCCGTCTTCATTTGAATGCAACTTTTTTTCTCCATAACAAGATGTTTACCAGTGACACCCCGATCATATCTTTGTACAAGTATTGTACAGGCAGTAAGGTTGAGTCAGTTGTCTGTGCAGGGGCAGCAGAGTCTTTATCAGGGAGACACACAGAGCAGTGAATTTTAATGCAGGCAAAGAAACGCTGTCCTCAGTAATCAGGTGACTGTAATGTTAGTGCAGCTGCTTGAAGCTGAAGTCACTTGGAGCCATTCTGTTTAATGTCACAGATTGCTTGTTATTTATCATGCCCTAAAAGCCTTTACAAGTGTCCGAGGTACAAAAACGGACTATGACACAGTATTTTTTGTGACTCGATGGGAATAGCATTAATCTGGTCAATAGCGCTGATACTTATCAAGTGGATTACTTCCAAGGTAGGCAAATATAAAGCTTGTTTACTTAGAATGGTGTTACGGTCAATCGTTTGTACTTGTGATAAAAAAGTGTTTGTTGTCAGCTGATTGAACTGTCTATATTAAGGCCTTTTCCTGTTGGTTCTATTATATTGTTTTTATAAACTGCTTAACCCCTTAAGCACCAGAGGGGTATGCAGTGCATTGCTTCACATTGCGTTTCACACACCTCTGGTGCTTAAAGGGTCAATTTTAAATTATTTGTATTATTGTACCCTCAGCCCATGTGTAATTTTGTGAGTCTGAAAAATACCATATGGGGGGTTAAAGGATTTGTAGATAAGACAAGGGTAAGTTTTGCAAACTGTACACTACTTTTTAACCCTTTGTGTGCCAGAGGAGTATGCAACGCATTGCTGTGTGATGTGTTGTGTACTCCTCTGGCACACAAAGGGTTAACCTCCAGAATGCTGGAAACATCTACATCACACTGCTTTGCAATGCTTTGGTGGAGTCTCCTGCATCCAAGGGGTTAATAGCTCACTTTTTTGGGGGGTGTGGGGGTGTGGTTGTTACCACAAAGAAGGAAGAAAACAATTCTGGTGCAAACCAATTGTTCTGTAGGGAAAGATGAAAATTCCCTTTGACTTCAGAGCAGCGAATGTTATAGAGACCCTTAGGGCCTCATTAATCAGGTTAAAAAAGGCGCAGTTCTGAGGCATAACATCTTCACCAAAGGGAACAAATGAAAATTCCCCGACTCTCCAATAATTTTAACCTCTTAAGCACCCATGACATGCTAGGACTATCATGGATAAAATTGCCATTAGTCTTGGCCTGTCATGGAATTCAGGGCTCGCTGCACAGCTGCACGAAGTTTGCGGAACCCTGAATCCATTTGCTCCCAGTGGTGCTTAACTGCCGGCTGTGTGGCCAGTTCTTAAGGGGTTAATGGAATTTTTAATCCCTTAATAATCTTCAGCACATTACTTCACAATGCGTTGAGACCTTTCTACTGTTCAGGGGTTGAAAAGCCACATCTAAACCTAGTGGACTCTCTGTCCCATATTTTGCAATTGATTTGTTCCAGAATTGCACCTCTGGCTGTGTTAGGTTCTTAGTGATGTCAGGGCTTGAATCCCTTCACCGCCCAAAAGCACTGAACTGAGAGATGTCACTTGTAGGTCATGACCTCTAGTTGGCACCAATGGGGAAGCACTGGGGGTCTCTTTCCAGATCCCCCCCACCCTCATTGGGGAAGCAGAACTGTCAGTAGGGAACTCTCTGAGTGGTTGATGCTTTTTAAATATGGTTTTATCCCTTTGAATACTTGAGGTCCCCAAAGCATTGTGAATCAATGTTCTTGAGACCTCCCTGGCATTCAAGGGGTGAAAAGCAAATTTAAAGGGATAGTAGTACTTTATTATTACTATCCCCTATATTGTACATATTTGCAAAATAATTTATTAGCCCCCAGGTTCATCTCTCAAACCTTTATGGTTTCAGAGATAACCGAAGGCAAAGTTCCCCCCTCCCTCCCCCTTCCCTAAAGTTAGCATTGTGCTGACTGCAGGGATATCTGGTCTGACTTTTATCATGTGGCTCTGCAGCAGAGCCACGATCGCGTTAGTGACAAAGAATTATTTCACTGAAATGGTCTTCTACATGTGTGCAAACCAAGCACATGTAGATGACTGTTTCAGTGAAATAATTATTTTTCACTAACGGGATCTCGGCTCAGCTGCAGAGCCGCATGCCTGTCGTACAACAGACTTCCCCTGCAGTCAGTACAATGCTGACTTCAGGGAAGGGGGAGGGAGGGGGGAACTTTGCCTTCAGTTATCTTTGTTATCTTTGAGAGATGAACCTGGGGGCTATTAAATTATTTTACAAATATCTACAATATGGGGGATAGTAATAATAAAGTATTACTATCCCTTTAAATCAGTGTGGTTTTGGGAATATTTACTAGTCCCCTATGGTGAAGATAGTTTGCTCTAGAATGACTCCTCTTTCTGCAGATGGCTGATTGTATTTCTGTATGTTGTGCCTTTATGAATGGATTTTACAGATACCACTAATTAAAGTGCCTTACATTTTTCAGTTTATTTTTTACATTATATCTAGCTGATAAATGCACACTGCAAACTAAACTGGCAGTTTAAGCTTTATGGATTTTCTTGTGTTGCAGCAATGTCCTCTGTCATGAGGTGACCCTTCCCTCACACAGACAGCTGTGCCTCTGAATGTGCATGTGAACAGATGTGTATTTGTGTGAAAAATGTATGTGTATGAATGTGCATTCAGATATGTGTGCAGGCACAGATGAATGCATGTGCAGATACAAATATGTTTGCATAGATGTCTTTTCATGCAAATACAGGTATGCTCATGTATATGCCCTTGCAAACGTATGTATGTTTGTGTGCGTGTGCATGCGACCATTTGTTTTTGGAATATAACTGTTGTGCAAAAGATTACAGGATCTGTATTGTAGCAAAAGCTATGTAATGTGCAATACTCACATCTCCGTATCTGCTTCTTTACTTCATTAGCATAACATACTGCTCTCAGTCTTTTCACAGGCTGCCATTACTGGGAGCAAAATCAGCCCAGAGGTGGTTCTTGCAGTGCAGTATATATATTTCCATTTATTTAAATTGTCTTTTAACCTTTTAGATACTTGACAAGTACCCAATCATTGCTAAGCAGTGTGTTGGAGACTTTGAGCATTCAGGGGGGTTAAATGGCACATTTAACCCCTTAACTTCCAATGATGTGCTAGGACTGTCACAGTGATGCCTTGCACGTCATGGGTTAAATGATCACAGTGCACCTGAAGGCAGGCTATGATCATGCTGGGAGGCTGTAACTGGCTGTTCCAGGACTGGAGCAGTCAGTTTCAGCCTCCCCACCCCTGCCGAGCTGGCACATATGATCGCACATATGCTCCGGTTCAGCGAATCAATTGGCTCTGGTTCTCTCATGTAAAAAAAAACCAAAAAAAACCCTGGTCCTTAATGGGTTAAATCAGTGTGCATTTTGAAAATATTTTTCCACCCTGAGGGAACTGTTGGTATGCTCCAGAATTGCTCATCTTTTGATTTCTGTAATGGTCCTAAGTTCCATTTATAAAAGAGGGAGAAGGCTCTTAATATATCACTTATAAAAAGACAATTTGCCTGTTAGTAAACAGTAATCACAGAGTGAAATCGATTATAATAAATTATATGTATATAGATTTAATATGCCTTTTTAAGAAAAATATCTGCCTGTCGTGCTTGTTTCTTGTATTGTGTTTTTTCTTTTTGTGTTGGGTTCACTATACCTCCTTAGAGTGTATGCATTGCTTTCCCATCTGGTGCTTAAAGCGGAACTACCATGTCACAAAATGTTTAGCTTAACGAAGTCCCCTTTTGGCGACTAGCTGCTTAGTAACTCTAGTCACCAGAATTATTACCTGATTTAACCCCTTAAGGACCGGCGGTCATGGGACATTTCCGTCCCATAATGACCGCATAGGCGCACTTGGACGCGCCGGTACACGTGACCTGTCGCGTGTATCGGCGCGTCATTATGGGGCCTGGTAGAGATCTCTCCGATCTTGGAGCGGTCAATTTCAGGCCCTCTTTTTACTTACAGCGCTCCCGGCAGAGCGCTGTAAGTAAAAAGTACGTGATGTACTATGACCGTCATCGGTCCTTGAGTATTTCAAGGACCGTGACGGTCCTGGTACGTCAAGGGTCCTTAAGGGGTTAATAGATATATGCTTTATTCTCCAGCTGTCAGTAGCACGGAGTGCGAACATCTTGCCAGAATGACGTCCGTGCGCCTGCGCTGTCAGTCCCAACCGGGTCTAGGAGGCGTTGCTACAAGCAGTCTGGCTCCGGCTGGGACTGACAGCGCAGGTGCATGGATGTCACTCTGGCAAGATGTCCACACTCCGTGCTACTGACAGCTGGGGAATAAAGCATATATCTATTAAATCAGCGCTACTATGCAGCTAGTCGCCAGAAGGGGACTTGGTTAAGCTAAACATTTTGTGACATGGTTGTTCTGCTCTAAACTCAAAAGAAGCTCTAGTAATTTTAGGACCTAGTAGGGGAGAAATGGGAATGTGTATTTATTCCCATGGTGCAATTAGTTTGCCTCAGAATTACTTCCGTTCTTAGTACATTAGCCGCATTGAGACAGTCTGGAACAGAAATGTTGTATAAAGATAACCCCCCCCCCAAAAAAAAACCCTAGGGATGCTAGTTTCTTATATTTTGTGAACTGAACACTCTATAGAGTATTGCTTAGTTGAGTAAATATATTGATAGAATTATAAGGCCACCTCATGGGAATTTTAAACTTGGCATGTGTGCATAACTGTGATTACGCATGCACATAACTGCAAATGTGCGTTTCCATGAATTCACACGCGCATAACTTCACTGTGTCGAAAGTGACAATTATTCTGGTAAATGATTTTAATCAGAAATTCAAACAATTTGAGTGATTGCTGCAGCCCTATTCATAACAGAAAAAAACCCCAGCCTTCTCCCTCCAAGTTTGAATACACAGAAGAAAAAGCTAGCGAACAAAAGAACACTTCAGTACGGAAATTGTTCAGTGGGGAAATTGTTTGAAACCTTCTTGCTGTGTTTATTATTACTGGTATTATTTGCTTTTTATTTTGGTTATAAATCTTTCCTAACGATGTTTCCCTGCAAGAGTGCACAATTCCATTTCATGTGTAAGTTGAGCTGCTTTTTGACATTAATGGTAAAAGAATGGTATTTGCATAAATACTATTTTAATGTTTTATTATATTCTTTTCCTCATGCATGTTTCATTGGAACTCTCCTAGCTCTTTCTCACAATGTGAAAAATGTGCTGTTATTTTATTGTATTTTTTCTGATTAAGTTTGACGTCATCATAGCACTTTGCAAGCAGGTGCTTAGGGGTTTGAGTTCTGAAAGAGGTGGCTTTTTAATGACTGCTGAGAGAGATTTTCTTGAAATATTTTAAACATGACTCACAAGAAGGTTGATTTGGAATAAAGAAATAATAATAAAATCCTGTTGGAGACAGACGCACATATGTTTAAAGTAGGCTGACCATATCTCACCTTTAACCGGGGACACATAGGAAATAGCCATTTTTCAGTACTTCACTGAAATCAAAGCAGTCCTGCAATATGCATTTTTCCTATGCGTCCCTGGTTAAAGGTGAGGTCTGGTCAGCCTAGTTTAAAGGGAAAGTGGTCCAAATCTAGGGCAAACCAAATGGAGTCTAACATATTCCACTGTGTCTGCCAGTTTGCATAAAATGTTATGTTTATTTGATTTTATTTAGTTTGCTAAGTTTCTCTGCCTGGAAAGTGTAAACTTCTAATGAATGTACTGGACTTTGATGCAAGTGAGAGATCTCTCTGAAATATTGAGCAGTTCTATTTATTTGTGAGGGCCAATTAGTCTCTAATGGGGGAAAACGCTGTATCCCCAGATCACCTGTGTTTGAACAGGCAAAAGACGATACAGGTCATATGAGTTTAAAATAAGGTCATCTAAGCGAGAAAAAGTTACATGCTCTAAAACAGATTCTTCATTTGGATTATAATGACCTTTTCTCTGCTGTCCAATACAGGTTACTGGTAACTCTGGGAGGCGATCCGCCCCTTAGTAGGCAGGAACAAATTCTCAAAGTATATGCAGGGGGTGGAGCCTCCCTTCTCTCCTTGTCTGCAGCTAGCCAATCGGCTACAGAAAGATTTGTTCCTTGGTGAAGACAACACCAGGCTGAAAACAGTTCTGCTATAGTTTTAGAATCTTTTTTATTTTCTGTTAGATATGGAATACCACCATTAGGCGGATTACCATGACTGACAAATGCCCTTAGGTGTGGCTAGCTCAGTATCCAGGTGCTTTTTTGTGGACCTTAAGCCCTGAGGGGGAAAATCTTGATTTCAAGTGCTTCCCCAGGAGTTACCCACTGAGGTACTTCTTGCTCCATGATAATCTGAAGATAGAAGATCTGCAGGAAAGGTGAGCTACTCTTTGAGTGCTGGAGGTCCACTTGTCCCAGAGTGCCCCTCCGCACAGGGGTGTATTTCTGGAGTTCCTATTGCACACTCCAGCACTCATTGGGTATATCTGTATGTCTGTTTGGGTGTTTGGAGCAGGTTTGTGGTAACTTAACCCTTTAACTGCTGGTTTGGCACTTTATTGGGGGGGGGTTTATGGCACTTTTCCTACTGGATTAGTGTTTTCTGGGTATCCTCACTTGTTCTGTTGATGATTTACACATTTTTATGTTTTACTTTGATATTTGTGAAAGTTGAGTACTGCGCCTTTAAGCTGCGCTTTACCGCATAGATGCCATTGCTCCATTCACCTCTATGGAACTAGACTGTTTGGGACGTATCTCTGCAATCGTTTAACTTAGTGACTTCAGAGATGACTCATTTTACTTGTCTACCCTTGCTCTATCATCCGGTTGATGTTTCTACTGTGCTGGGGGACTCGGGGGGCTTCGGGCACTGTTTTAGGGTACTTTTTGGGAAAACTACATTTCCCATGAGCATTTGCTTCGCGCCCTTGTTTCTGATTGGCTTCTGCCGCGGTAGCCATTTTGTGAGCGTTTCTAGGCGAGTATCCTACGCAGGGCTTGGACTCTTCTTCTCTACTCTACAGATTAACCCTTTGCCTGCCAGATAAGTTTATTTTAGCGATTTCTGGGGTGAAACTTTAATCCTACACACTATAATTGGGTGATTTATTGTACAGTTGGGTAGAATGTCTATACCGCTGGATTTATTGTACAGACACTGTGAGAATGTCTATACCGCTGGAACTTGGGGCTGGACCTAAGACTAAGGAGGCTGGGGTCTCTGTATCCCCCATTGCGCATTACTTTTCCTGTCCCTCAGGGCTACCTAGAGAATATTCAGGTCACTTATGCCCAGCATGTACTGATGTCCCTGACACCATTCCAGGGACCTCCAGCCATGCTATAGAGCCAGCTTGGGTGCAAGAGTTCAAGGCTGCAACTAGGGACCTTAGGTCCACATTACAGCTCTTTCCAGGCTTGGCAGGCCCCCTCCTCAGTCAGGTCTTCCCTGCCTAAACATCAGGGAGTACCTGACGTGTCAGATTCCTCTGAGGAGGAACTGCTGGTGGACTCAGACGTTAAGGAATGTTCTGTGTTGGAGTCATCTCAGTTTCTTGGGGACCCCTTTGAAGCTGATCCTGAACCTTCCGCTAAGGGCCTAATCAGGGCTGTCTTAACTAGTCTTAACATTCCCCTAGTTCAAGAGGTTCCTTCTGATCCCTCTGATGTATTCCAGGAGCCTGCTAAGCTCCTTACATACTTCTCACCTGACCCCACTCTTGACCACCTTGTGTCTGAGGAGTGGAAATCTCCTGACAAGAAAGCTTCTGTATCCAGAAAATTTGCTAAGCTTTATCCCTTTTCTGAGGCCGTGCTTGCTCAGTGGGTTCATCCTCCTAAAGTGGATGCCCCTATTTCCAGGCTATCCAAATCTACTGCGTTACCAGTCTCTGATGCCTCTGCTCTGAAGGACTGGACTGATAAGAAGCTTGAGGTTTCCCTCAAGTCTATTTTTGCCACAGCTGGTTCTGGTATGCGTCCAGCATTTGCTGCTGTGTGGGTGAAATAGGCTATTGTGGTGTGGACTGAGCAGCTCACCAAGGCTGTCCATCAGGATGCCCCAGTTTCGGATAAGTTGTGTCTCCTCGCCAACATATCTGAGGCACAACACTATGTTTCTGCTGCCTTGTTTGATGCCATCCACATGATGGCTAGAGTTTCCACCATGCCTGTGGTGGCCAGGCAAGCTCTTTGGCTCAAGATCTGGTCTGCTGACACGGCTTCTAAGAAAGTCTTACTTTCCCTGTCTTTTCAGGGTACCTCCTTGTTTGGGCCAGATCTTAAGGATTTAATCATTGAAGCCACTGGGGGTAAGAGTACACATCTACCCTTGGTTCCTAAGAAGAAGTTGCTGCTTAAGCTTAACCGGCTTTTTCGTTCCTTCCAGAATGAGACCCGTCCGGCGAACCAAACAGTTCCCTCAGCTCCGCATACCGCCTCCAAGCCCAAACAGCAGTGGAAGCCCAAGCTCTCCTTCAAGCCCAAGGCTTCCAAGACTTATTCGGCATGACTTGCCAAACCCGGGTCCTCACTCTGCTGTGGGTGGTCGTCTGCGACACTATCACAGTGTTTGGGAGGATTCTGTGATGGACCCATGGTTTTTACAGGTGGCGAAGGAAGGGTACAAGATCCCTTTCATTTCTCTTCCTCCTTTTCGCTTTCGTCCTTCTCATACTCCTCGGGGTACAGAGAAACGCTGTCTATTCGACAATGCTGTTCAGGCTCTTCTGGACAAGGATGTTCTAGAGCCAGTGGCTTTCCAGGACAGGGGTTCGGGGTTCTACTCAAACCTCTTTGTAGTCGCCAAAAAGGACGGCGGCTGTCGCCCTATTTTAGACTTGAAGACCTCAATTCCTTTGTGACCTGGACTCATTATAGCCAGGAGTCTCTGCGCACAGTGATTGCTGCCATGTCCCCAGGGGAATTCTTCTCTTCTCTGGATCTGCAGGACACGTATTTGCACATTGCCATTCTTCCAGAGAGCCGGCAGTATCTCCTGTTTGCCTGCGACGAGGGACATTTTCAGTTCTCGGCCCTTCCATTTGGGCTGACGACGGCTCCTCAGGTTTTCAACCATGTCCTGGAAGCCTTGATCTCTGTCCTCCACCGGAACGGCATCAGGGTTACTCCATACATGGACGACTTGCTTCTGAAAGCCCCCTCTGCGGACCTCCTTCATCGGCAAGTTCAGAACTGCATTCAGGCTCTCACCCGTCACGGGTGGATCATCAACTTGGACAAGTCGGATCTTGTCCCATCCCAGCGTCTGGGCTTCCTGGGCCTTCTCTTCGACACTCAGAAGAACATGGTGTTCCTCACAGACGAGGTAACTCACTAGATTGCTCACAGGGTTTCAGCGATTCTGTCTCAGGATCCAGTTCCAATCCAAAAGCTGTCATCTCTGGTGGGGAAATTCATTTCCGCTATAGAAGCAGTTCCGTTTGCCATGGCGCACACCAGGGAACTCCAGAGGTTCATGATCCAGGTGTCCAAGGGTCAACAGGATCTTTGGAAGTCATTTGTTTCCCTTCCTCATCATGTGGAGCTGAGCTTGTCATGTTGTCTCAACCTTTCCAACCTGCTGAAGGGCAAGTCCTTTCTGGTGATCTTTTGGACCAAGGTGACAACGGATGCCAGCCTCTCCGGCTGGGGTGCGGTCCTGGGCCGCTTGAGCATTCAGGGTCGGTGGTCTCCGGAGGAGTCTGTCCTTCCGATCAACATTCTGGAGCTTCGGACAATATTTCATGCCCTGAGACATTAAACTTCTCAGCTAGAAGACTGTCCAGTCAGAGTGGAGTCCGACAACGCCATGGCCATGGCGTACATCAACTAGCAAGGCGGAACAAGAAGTCTCGCTGCTTGGTTAGAGGTCAAGGCTATTTTGTCCTGGGCAGAGGATCACATGCCAACTATATCCGCAGTGCACATTCCAGGCATAGACAACGTCATGGCGGACTTTCTCAGTCGACACACAGTGGACAGAGGAGAGTGGGTGTTGCATCCGCAGGTGTTTCAACTCATTGTTCAGTGATTGGGTCCCCCTTACATCGACCTGATGGCAAAGAGACACAACAGGAAGGTTCCAGTGTTTTGCTCTCAGTGGCAAGACCCTCTGGCTCTAGCGGTGGATGTAGTGCCCATTCCTTGGACCTTTCCTCTGGCTTACATCTTTCCTCACCTTCCCATGTTGCACAGGGTGTTACAGAAATTACGACTGGAGCATTGCCCAGTCATTCTGATTGCTCCATACTGGCCTCGCCAGCTAGTGGACCTGTCAGTGGCGGAGACCTTTCAGCTCCCCGACTGTCCGGACCTTCTTCTACAGGGTTACCTGTGGAAGGAGGATGTGCATCGGCTAGCTTTGACGGCTTGGAAACTGAATCCTCAATATTGAAGAAGAAGGGCTTCTCTTCTAGTCTGGTAGCTACTATGCTCAGTGCCCGCAAGCCTGTTTTTTTCCAAGATTGACCACTGTGTCTGGTCGACTTTTCTGTCCTGGTGTGCTGACAGGGAACTGTCTTAGGATTTTGATCTACCTACGGTCCTGGCCTTTTTGCAGGACGGTGTAGATAAGGGCCTAGTTTGAGTTCCCTTAAAGTTCAGACTTATGCTCTCTCTTTTCTTTCAGAGACGCATTGCCATCCTTCCTGATGTCAAGATTTTCTTCCAGGGCGTTGCTCATACGCATCCTGTTTTTAAGTCCCCCAGTCCTCAGTGGGATCTTAATGTGGTTTTGGACGTCCTTCAGTGCCCTCCCTTCGAGTCTTTGGCTACTATTCCTCTGCCTTTGTTGACGTGGAAAATTAGCTTTCTCCTGGTGGTTGTGTCTATTTGCCGTGCCGCGGAGTTGCACGCTCTGTCCTGTAAACCACCTTATTTGGTGTTTCACAAGGACAAGGTGGTGCTTCGCACTTCTAAGGAGTTTCTACTGAAGGTGGTCTCTGAGTTCCACATTAATCAGGAGATTGTGGTGCCCTCTTTCTGCCCTGACCCCACCTCTGACAAGGAGAGGGATCTCCACTTGTTAGATGTGGTGCGTTCGCACTGAGTCTGTCAGGAAATCTGACGCCCTGTTCATCATTCCTGAGGGTCCTAGGGCAGGAAGACCTGCATCCAAGGTGACTATCTCCTCTATTCGCAAGAGTTATGAGTTGAGGAAGAAGCCTGTACCTTTCAGGGTCACGGCTCATTCTACTCAATCTATTGGGGCCTCTTGGGCTTACAAGAACCAGGCCTCCGCTGATCAGTTGTGCAAGGAGGCCACCTGCTCATCTGTGCATACTTTTTCGAAGCACTACAGTGTGGATGTGTTTGCATCGGCTGATGCCAGCTTTGGGAGGATAGTCCTGGAGGCAGTATTGCCTATCTAGGATTTTCCTTGGTTGAACCCTGTTGGTTCTAGTTCAGTGTGCTGTGTAATGTTCCTGGGGTGCCGTTACCCCTGTTTTGTTTCCGTTGACACTTCAAGGGATAGTAACCCCCCGAAAAATGTGAAGCCAAATGCTAGGAATCAGTAAAACATACTTAACTCCCATATTCCCATCTCTCAAACCGTTATGGTTTGAGAGATGTAAGAGAAGAAAGACCTCCGCTCCCTTCCCCTTCTCATGTGTCCGCTGTATAGCGGACGTCATGAGATCCTGCTTCCAGGACCAGACAGAGGCTCTTCCGGAGCGCTGTTATCTAGATATCTCGGAATAATTACTTCATCGGAATGGTCTGAAACGTGTGCCTGGCTTGCAAGCACATGTTGTAGACCATTCTGATGAAGTATATTTACCGAGATATCTAGATGACAGCGCTCATGAAGAGCCGCCGTAAGTCGGTCAACTGGATTCTGCCTCTGACAGCTTTACAGCTCGTCAGTCAGAAAGGGGAGGGAGCGGAGGTCTTTCTTCTCTTACATCTCTCAAACCATAACGGTTTGAGAGATGGGAATATGGAAGTTAAGTATGTTTTACTGATTCCTAGCATTTGGCTTGACATTTTTCGGGGGGGGGGGTGGGTTTACTATCCCTTTCAGTTCTTGTTGGGCTGTCTCTGATCTGATGGTTCAAATATGTTCTGGTGACTTTGGAGGCCTTGCGCCTGGTCCTTGCCTTCTTCCCGCCTCTGGGAAACTCAGTGGTTGGACATCCCAGAGTTACCAGTAACCTGTATTGGATGACAGAGAAAAGAGGATTTTAGACCTGTTAAATCCTTTTCTCTTTATCCATACAGGTTACTAGTCTCCCACCCTGTCAAGAGACCATGCTTGGCTCTCCTGTGGCAGACTGTGGGGGTCCTTTGGGGTCATGCTCAAATCTTTCTGGAGCTGATTGGCTAGCTGCAGCCAATGAGGGATGGGAGGCTACACCCCCACATACACTTTGAGAATTTGTTCCTGCCTACTAAGGGGCGGATCACCTCCCAGAGTTACTAGTAACCTGTATGGACTAAGAGAAAAGTATTTAACGGGTAAGACTAAAATCCTCTTTTTCTGTTCACAGAATTTCTTTTGACCAATCATAAAGCAGAAGTAAACTTCTTTTTTTATCCTTTGAGTGTCAGAGGGGTCTGCACTGCATTGCACAGTCCCTGACACTCAATTTATTAAAGTGGAACTATTAGTCAAACAAAAGTGGCCCTTAAAGGTGAACTACCACCTCTTCAAGAATTTAACTTCAATAAATCCCCATCTGGCGACTACCGACTTAGTGTCACTAGTTGCCAGAATTATTACCTTATTACAAAGAAATGTGCATTCTTCTGGGGCTGACAGCAGGACGGATCGCAGATATCTTGCCATAATGATGTCCGTGATCCTGTGCTGTCAGTCCCAGCTCTGTCTAGGAGGCGTTGCTAGGAGTCGTTTGGATCCAGAAGGGACTGACGGCAAAGGTGCGCAGACGTCATTATGGCAAGATGTCCGTGATCCTTCCTCCTGTCAGCCCCAGAACAATGCACATTTCTTTGGAATAAGGTAATAATTCTGGTGAATAGTGCTACTAAGCTACTAATTGCCAGATGGGGATTTATCGAAGTTAAATTCTTGAAGAGGTGGTAGTTCCCCTTTAATTAATTTTTCTCTGTCATCCAGTGCAAGTTACTGGTAACTTTGGGTAGGCGATCAGCCCCTTTAAGTAGGCAGGAACAATTCTGAGAAGTGACTGCTGGGTGAAGCCTACCTCCTCTCCTTAGCTTGCAGCTAGCCAATCCCCATCCAGAAAGATTTGTTCCTTGGTCAAGCACAAGGCAAGAGAACAGTTCTGCTATAGTTTTAGCTTTTTTATTATTTTTCTATATTTGTTCCTTGGTCAAGACACAAAACAAGAGAACAGTTCTGCTATAGTTTTAGATTTTTTATTATTTTTCTATTAGATATGGGATACCACCATTAGGCGGATTACCACCACTGACAGTTCCCATCACCCAAATGTGGATAGCTCAGTTTACCAGGTGCTTTTGTGGACCTAAGCCCTGGGGGTAAAATCTTGGTTGCAAGTTCTTTCCTCAGGAGTTGCCCACTGAGGCTTCTTCTTGATATATGGTAATCTGAAGATAGAAGACCTGCTGAAAAGGTGAGCACCCTTTGAGTGCTGAGGTCCACATATCCCATGCTTCCCTTCTGCACAGGGGTCTCATTTGGAGTTCCTTTTACATACTCATGCACTCATTGGGTTTATCTGTATGTCTGTGGGGTGTTTGGAGCACGTTTGTGGTACCTTAACCCTCTGGCTGCTGGTTTAGCATCTCTTGGGGGGTTGTGGGCACTTTCCCTACTGGGATCTTTGTTTATTGGGTCTACTGACTAGTTCTAGTGGGCTTTTGAGTGGTTTTACATTTTGGTATTCACTTTGTGAAATTTTTGTTTGCGTTTATCACATAGACACCATTGCTCCATTCACTTTTATGGGACTTTACAGTTTGGGACATATTGCTGCAACTGCTCCACGTAGCGCAGTGTTACTGTTGGCAAGCAAAACCAGGAGTCAGACGGTATAGTTAATAGAACCTTTGTTATGAGAATAATGACAGTAATGCAATAGATAAACACACAGTGGGTGATTGAAACGGTGAGCATTGTATCAGGAATAGCAGTCTCCCAATCTCTGCACCGCACTGTCCGAGACTAGGCATCAGCCCACTGGAGTCTCGTGGTAAGGTAACGCCCAAGAGATACTGACTCAGCCTGCAGTCTGTAGCTAGGCGTCTGCTAGAGCCCCTGGTCAGTACTAGGAAGGATGTCTGAATAGTGGAACCAACAAACTGAGCAAACAGACAAAGCCTTCTAGTAAGCACCAGATAGGATAGTCAGATGAGCCAAAGTCATACACGGAGCGGGTAGTCAGCCAGAGCCACAGGTTTACACCAGAAAGGATATCTACTGAAACGATGGAATGCTGGATGTGCAGTGGATAGAGCTCCAGGTCAACACCAGAGTGGGTAGTCAGACAAGCCTAGGTCATACACGGATCGGGTAGTCAGCCAGAGCCACAGGTTTGCACCAGAAAGGATATCCGAGCCAAATCGGAAAACCAAGGAAAATAGTCAGACAGAGCCACAGGTCAACACCAGAATGGATGGACAGACAAGCCGGATCATACACAGGAATCAGTAATACTAGAATATGAACTTCTCAGAACAACAGCGTAAGGGTAACTGAGTCAGGACTCATTCTGCCCTTTAAACCCCTCCACAGGAAGTAGGTAGGAGGAGCAGCTAGAGGGAGGAAGTAGGTAGAAGGTGACTACAGGAAACAAGCACACATAAAAAAAGAGGCCTGCAGCATGCTTGAAGCCTCTTGCCTGCAGATGATGCATGGAAAGACGACGAGCGTTGCTGAAGCGGCGTCGCTGGAAGCAAGGTACTGTGACACGAGGTCAGAGATGGCTCATTTTATTGGTCTGCCCTTGCTCTGTTATCCGGTCAATGTTCTGGGCATGTTGGGGGTCTCAGGGGGCTTCGGGCACTGTTGGGGTACTTTTTTAGAGAAACTACAATTCCCATGAGTGCATGCTTCACAAGCTCGTTTCTGATTGGCTCCCACTGCGGCAGCCATTTTTTGCCTTCTCTGAACGAGTATCCTACGCAGGGCTTGGAATCTCCTTCTCTCCTCAGCAGTTTAACCCTTCGCCTACCAGATAAGTCTATTTTAGCTTTTCTGGGGTGATTTTAATTATCATACACACTGTATTTTGGTTGTTTCTGATACTCTGACCGTTTGACTCTGTGAGAATGTCTATTCCATTAGACCTTGGAGCTAGGCCTAAGACTAAGGACACTTGGACGTCTGTGTCCCCCATTGCTCGTTTCTTCTCATGTCACTGAGGGTTACCTAGAGAATACTCGGGTCATGATTGCCCAGCATGCACTGCTGTCCCTGAGTCCCCTGCAGGGACCTCCTGCCATTTGGATTCAAGAGATTAAGGCTACTACCAGAGACCTCCGGTCTACCTTACAACTCCTTCCATCCACCTTACAGGGGGTCTTCCACTTGTGGCAGGCCCCCACCCCTATCAGATCTTCCCTGCCTAACCACCGGGTGTACCTGATGTGTCTGATTCCTCTGAGGAGGAATTATTGGTGGATTCTGATGACGAGGATTGTTCTGCTGTCCCTTCCTCTCAGTTTTTTGGGGACCCTTTTGAGGCCGATTCTGTTGCATCAGCTGAGGGCCTGATCAGGGCTGTGTTGAACACTCTGAACATTTCCTTAGTACAGGAGGTGTCCTCTGACCCATCTGATGTGTTTCAGGAGCCTGTCAGGCCCCATAATTGTTTTCCACCTAACCCCACACTTGACTGTTTGGTGTCTGATGAGTGGAAGTTTCCAGACAGAAGACCGTCTGTCTCTAGGGAATTTGCTAAGCTTTACCTGTTCTCTCAAGCGGTCCTAGCTCAGTGGCTTTATCCTCCTAAAGTGTATGCCTCTGTTTCCAGGCATTCTAAGTCCACAGCCTTGCCTGTGGCTTATGCATCTGCTCTGATAGACTGGACTGACAAAAAGCTTGAGACCTCTCTCAAGGCCATTTTTGCGACGGCTGGTTCTGCCCTGCACCCCCCACATTTACTGCTGTGTGGGTGAATAGAGCCATGGCTGTTTGGACTGAGCAGCTCATTTCAGCTGTCCGTCAGGGAGCTCCTACTACTGACATGTTGCGGCTTCTCACCAACATCTGTGAGGCTCAGCATTATGTTTCGGCTTCCCTGTTTGACTCTGTGCACATGGTAACCATGGCATCCACCATGTGTGTGGTAGCTAGACGTGCTCTTTGGCTCAAGATCTGGTCTGCTGACACTGCCTCCAAGAGAGCTCTCCTGTCTTTGCCTTTTCAGGGTGCCTCACTGTTTGGTCCTTACCTTAAGGATCTGATCAGTGAAGCCACTGGGGGAAAGAGTACTCACCTGCCAGTGGTCCAGAGGAAGAAGGCTCCCGTCAAGTGGAATAGTTTTTTTTTCATCCCTTTCAGACTGAATCGCGGCAGGCGACCCAGGGAGTGTCTCAAGCTCCGTGTGCCTCATCCAAGCCAAAGCAGCAATGGAGGCCTAAGTCCTCCACTAAGCTCAAGGCTTCCAAACCTCCTTCTGCATGACTGGCCGAATCCGGGTCCCCACCTTCAGGTGGGTACCTGCTTGTGCCGCTACCTCTCGGCTTGGGAAGCCTCTGCGGTGGACCTGTGGGGTTTGCAGGTGGTGGCTGCGGGGTACAGGGTCCCCTTCACCTCCCTTCCTCCTTCCCGGACCTTTTCTTCTCAGTCTCCTCTGGGAGCAGAAAAGCGCGCCTTTTCGAAGGAGCCATTCAAGCTCTTCTGGACAAGGCAGATAGGCTTCTGAGGAAGTGGTAGTATACCACAAAATGCATAAAGCCATTTTGATTGATTTCTTTTATTGTTAAGTCACATTTGTTTTTACAAATTGATCTTTGAGATTTTTATATTCATTATAATTTTTATTAAAATATATTTTTTTATATTGGAAAAGATATAAAAGCTGGTGTTGTTATTTTACACACCCCATATTCTGATATATAGCCATAATATTCCCTTATTAATACCAAAGTAGGTTGTGTCAATAGGAAGTGCTGGGTCTGTTGTGATCTGGGACTTGTTGACAGTTCCACATATATTCTTACAGAGGGAATTTGGAGCTGGAAGAAAGAACACCAGACTGGGGTTTGAGCCAGTGCAGGTGATTGTTCCAGGAGGCTGGATATAGCCTCAGAAGAATGTGAGTACATTTCCAGAAACCTGTTTCTAAGGGTGTTGGTGATGGACTAAGTTTTCTAAATACTACACTTAGAGGGAATCGTATGCGCCGCTTGTTTGTTTGTGTCTTCTTGGAACCAGTTCCTCCTCAGGAATGAGGGTTGGGATTCTACTCTAACCTCTTTGTGGTTTCCAAGA
Source organism: Rhinophrynus dorsalis (assembly GCA_037306005.1). Taxonomy (NCBI): domain Eukaryota; kingdom Metazoa; phylum Chordata; class Amphibia; order Anura; family Rhinophrynidae; genus Rhinophrynus; species Rhinophrynus dorsalis. Next base: position 111,514,984 of record CM074723.1, read on the forward strand.
AGGACGGCGGCTGTCGTCCCATTTTGGATTTGAAGGATCTCAACTCCTTTGTGGTCAAGTCCCAGTAAAGCCAGGAGTCGCTACGCACAGTGATAGCTGCCATGTCCCCTGGGAATTTTTAGCTTCTCTGGATCTTCAGGATGCATATTTGCACATTACCATTCATCCAGAAAGATGGCAAAATCTCCGTTTTGCCTGCGACCGAGGGCATTTTCAGTTATCTGCCCTCCCCTTTGGCCTGACCACAGCTCCTCAAGTTTTCAACAGAGTCCTGGGAGCCTTGATTTCTGTCCTACATCGAGACGGCATCAGAGTCACCCAGTACATGGACAACCTCCTTCTGAAGTCATCTTCTCCAGAACTCCTTCATCAGCAAGTGCAGGATTGCATTCCTGCTCTGTTCCGTCATGGGTGGATCATCAATCTGGGCAAGTCAGAACTTGTTCCTTCACAGAGGATGGTTTTCTGGGCATCCTCTTTGACACTTAGAGGGGGGTGGTTTTCCTCTTGGACTAAGTGACTCATCAGATTGCACTGAAGGTGTAGGCTGTCCTGAATCTGGATCCGGTTCCAGCCAAGAAGTTGTCATCCCTGGTGTGAAAGTTCATTTCCACCATAAAGGCGGTTCAGTTTGCCATGACTCTTACCAGAGAGAACTTCAGAGGTTTCTAATCCTGGCATGCAGGGATCAGCCGGATCTCCTGGAGAGGTCCTTATCTCTCCCTCTTCACGTGGAGCTGAGTCTCTTGTGGTGGCTCAACCTGAACAATCTCCTGAAAAGCAGGCCATTCATTGTGCCATTTTGAACAACAGTGATGATGGATGTCAGCCTCTCCAGCTGGGGAGCAGTTCTGCGGTACTTGAATGCTCAGGGCCGGTGGTCCCAGGAAGAATCTTTCCTTCCCATCAACTTCTTGGAGCTTTGGGCAGTATTTCATGCCCTGTGACACTGGACACACCAACTGGAGGATTGCCCGGTCAGGGTCCAGTTGGACAATGCCACAGCGGTAACCTACATCAACAAGCAAGGCAGCACAAGAAGTCTTACAGCTTGGCTTGAAGTCAAGGCTATTTTGTCCTGGGCAGAGAAGCATGTCCCTGCCATTTCCGCAGCTCATATTCCTGGCATAGACATCATTCTGGCAGACTTCCTCAGTCGACACACAGTGGACAGCTGAGAGTGGGAACTGCATCAAAAGGTGTTCAACCTCATTGTCCAGTTGTGCGATCTTCCATGCATCGACCTGATGGCAACAAGACACAACAGGAAGGTTCCAACATTCTGCTCTCGCTGGGCGGATCCCCTGGCTCTAGCAGTGAATGCCTTGTCGATCCCGTGGAATTTCCCTCTGGCATACATCATTCCTCCCATTCCCCTGTTACACAGGGTGATATGGAAACCATGACTTGAGCTCTGCCCAGTCATTCTGATTGCTCCGTACTGGCTTCAGCAGGCTTGGTTTCTGGAGCTTCTGGTTCTCTCAGTAGCAGAACCTCTTTGGTTTCCCTCCCGTCCGGATCTTCTTTTCCAGGGTTACCTGTGGAAGGAGGATGTTCATCGTCTGGCTGTGATGGCATGGAGATTGAATCCTCAATTTTGAAGAAGGGATTTTCTTCTGGTGTGGTGGCTACTATGCTTAGTGCCCGTAAGCCGGTTTCCTCTAAGGCCTCCCATCAAGTTTAGTCTACCTTTCTATCTTGGTGTTCTGATAGGGACCTGTCTCAGGATTTTGATCTTCCTACGGTCCTTTCCTTCCTCCAGGATGGTGTGGATATGGGTCTCAGTCTGAGTTCTCTTAAGGTTCAGACTTCAGCTCTCTGTTTTCTTTCAGAGGTGCCTTGCTATTTTTCCTGATGTCAAGGCTTTCTTCCAAGGTGTTTCTCATACCTGTCCTGTGTTTAAGACTCCCGCTTCTCAGTGGGACCTTAACTTGGTTTTGGGCGTCCTTCAGCGACCTCCCTTTGAGTCATTGGCCAGTATTCCTCTCCATCTGCTGACTTGAAGATGGCTTTTCTCCTGGCGATTGTATCCGTGTTGCGGAACTGCATTCCCTGTCTTTTAGGCCACCCTTTTTGGAGTTTCACAAGGACAAGGGTCATTCCTTAGGGTCCCAGGGCAGGGAAGCCTGCTTCCAAGGTAACCATTGCTTCTTGGATCAAGTCCACTATTCATAAGGCTTACGAACTTAGGAAGAAGCCTGTTCCCTTTCAGGTCACGGCTCATTCTACGAGGTCTATTGGGGTATCTTAGGCCTACAAGAACCAGGAATCAGCTGATCAGTTGTGCAAGACGGCCACTTGGTCATCCGTGCATACCTTCTCGCAACACTTCTGTGTGGATGTGCTGGCATCGGCTGATGCCAGTTTTGGGAGAAAGATCCTGGAGGCAGTCTTGCCTGTCTAGGATCTCATTAGTCTCTCAGTACTCTCTCACTTTTGAGCCCTGTTGGCTTTAGTTCAGTGTGCTGTGTAACAGTTCCTGAGGTCTGTTTTACCCCTGTTCGGTGTTTGTTGACACTTTGTGGTTATTGTTGAGCTATTCATGAGCTGTTAAATCCCTTTCTCTTAGTCCATACAGGTTACTGGTGTCCCACCCTGTCAAGGGATCATGCTTGGCTCTCCTGTGGCAGAACGTAGGGGTCCTTTTGGGTTCATGCTCACAGGAGTCTTCCTTTACCTTCTTATTACCTAGTCAATAGTTAGTTTTCAAATCTTACTGTATGAGGATTGGCTAGCTGCAAGCTTAGGAGAGGAGGTAGGCTCCACCCAGCAGTGACTTCTCAGAATTGTTCCTGCCTACTTAAAGGGGCTGATCGCCTACCCAAAGTTACCAGTAACCTGTAAGGACTAAGAGATAAGGATTTAACAGGTAAGACTAAAATCCTCTTTTACTATAACAAAATGCATAAATCCTTTGATTTATTATTCGGCACCTCAATGACAGAAGACAATGCAGCCATCTTGCCAAAGAGGCATATGTGTGCCTGTGCTGTCCGTCCCTGTCTCCTGCGAGGGGGTGTTGCATTGTATGGCGCTGATGAATCTTCAGCAAGGTGCTTGCCAGTGAGTCTCCGAGTAACTTAAATTTCTAAATAATGCCATACCTAATGAGGGTTATCAAAGGATTTATATGCTTTTCTCTATAGTAAAAAATAATTGGGGGGGGGCACTTTTGTATGACTCACAGTTCCGCTTTAAAAAAAAAAAAAATAAAATAAATGTCAAAGGGATTTTCGGACTGAGTAAGTATGGATGGCTCAGTTGACCATAAACCTGTATAGGATGGTGTAGTGACAGCCCCACTGTACAATTTCAGGCCATTGAGATACTGAAAATAAAGGGTTAGTAGTATCCCATAAAAAATTGTTATAGTTTTTTAGATTACAAATCCTATCTCACAAACCACTATGGTACAAGAGATAGTAACTTTCAAAGTTCCCCCCACCCTCCCCTTCTCCTGATGACAGCACTGTGCTGACAGCAGGAGATCCCATCTGGGGACTAGCCTGAGGCTTTGCAGCAGAGCCGAAGTCACGTCATAGTAAAATAATTACTTCATTGAAAAGGTCTACAAAGTGTGCCTGGACCGTTCCAGTGATAAAATTCTTTTTAAATATCTCAATTTCGGCTCTGCTGCAGAGCCTCCTCGAGTCGAGGACTCAAATCTCCTGCTGTCAGCTTTACAGTTGATATCAGGAGAAGGGGGGAAGGGGGAACTTTCAAAGCGAATATCTCTCAAACAATAGCAGCTTGTGAGAGAGAATTTGTAGCATATAGTTTAATTTTTTAACATCTACAAATCAATAACAATTTTTTATGGGACATTACTGTCCCTTTAAAAATTTTAAGTTTGTGCTGCAATAACTATTGAATAAAACATATCTGAGCAGTGGGTGTACCCTTGTTTTATTCAGGAGGATAATCCCTATAGTATATTAATTGTTACTATCCCTTTAAATGCTTCAGATGTTTCTAATGCATTGAAAAAGTTGTCTAGCATTCCTGGGTTTAATGGACGCTAAACAAATAGTTTCAAAGTGTCCTGTTCTACTTATGACAGCAGATAATAAATAATGCTTTGTAAAGACTTGTCAGTGGCCAGGTTGTAACTTGCTGTGCAGCGCACATTGCTGTACGTGTTCTTACATTTATTTATTTATTTAAATGTTGGGCTTTTCCCAGCCACATAAATATGGAGAAAGCATTGTGGGTCACCATCTATCCTGTACTTGGTATAGTAGTTCAAAAACCGCTGCAAGTCACATACCAGACTATGTGAGAAACACATTGACAGGCACACAGCAGATGCATGGTCTCCATACGTGTATCACTCTGCTGCCAGCCTGGTTGATGTATCCTGTTGAGAGCAATCAGCTTTAGTACCATGCCACAGATGGGAAGTCATTGACAGATTTCTTGAAAATGATAGTAGTTAGGATTATCTCTAACCTGTTCCATTGAGCTGCACAATGAGTAACAAAGTTTAACTCTTTGAGTACCAAAGGGTGTATGCAACACCTTGATATTCAGGTCTGTTTTCATGAAGCTAAACCAACTGTATCGTATGGGACAATTAAGTATTCAAAAAATTATAATTTAAATTGAACATTTAAGACCCTGAATACTAAAGGTCTCAAATGCTTTGTGAGACATTCAATGGGCTAAAAGGCCTATATAAAGGAATAGAGAACCCTAAAATGATGCTAGCTTAATTGAAAGGCCATGTTTCCCGGGCTACTGTGGTTTTATTTCAGTAGGTTAGAGGTTAACACTTACCAAGTTCTTCTGATCCTGGGCCGATAATTACAACTCTGATGAAGGCTTCTACTTATTCAGGCTTGATCTGTGACTAGTATTACAGAGTCTGAGCAGGAACACAATTCTAGCTGCTAAAACCCAATATTACTACTGGGATTGCCCAAAACAGATTTCAACTTTGCCCAGTCCTATTAGTAATGTTGACTTTGAGCAGTGAGGAAGATTGTCCCTGCTCAGATCACATATTATCATTGAATGGCTAAAGGGTGGTATAGGGACAATATAAAACCCTTTTAACCCGCTGCCAGGTCCATTAGCTAATAACTCACTACATTGTCTGCAGGTTTGATGTGCAGATCACAGATATCTGGACAGCTGAGTGACTTCACGCCTGGGAAATTTTCTTCAGTCACCAATGAAGCCCTGTGTCCGTGAATCTGCAATTAACGGGATTCTGTGGAAACAGGAAGAAGATCTCATGAGTACAGAGTAAGAGACTGATGTCACCCAGCTGTGCAGATATCCCTAATCTACACCGCAAACTAGCAGACTATGGGGGAATTCAGAGTGATGGGGCACTGTCAATGGGTTAAAGGGACCTTGTATTGACCCCCTTTAAACTACTTTATAAGCAGTGTGGCCCAGCCACAAAACATGGTAAATAGGAAAAAAATTAAGTTATCCTATATTGAAGAAAGTGCTAAGGGAGCTTTGCACTAATGTGTGTTATAGGTGGATTTTTTATTTAAATTAATGTATTTGTGTATTCTGTTTTGCCAGTGAGCTGAGAGCACTTTGCCATCATGAATACGATGCACTTAACATTATATCTATACTATAAAAGAATAAGTGGAGAGGTAACCGCAGATTCTATGCCTGTGCCTCACACACCCCAGGGAGGCAGCTAGGAGGAGATTTTCATATCTCATACACACTGCCTGAGCCCAGCATTACACACTACATTAGTAATGCACACAACCCGGGGTGGCAGCTAGCAGGTGATATGCAGATGTCCTCCATACTGCATGAGCGCAACATACACACCCCAGGGTGCAGCTAGGATGAGATTAACATATGTCTTACACACTACACTGAGCCAAACATACACAGGGGGTGGACTTCTCCCCTCCCTAATATCTCCTCTTGCTCAAAAAAGAAAAGATGGCCGACTTACACTGCCATTGACTATCCACACTTTCCTCCACTTCTCTCCACTCATCTTTGTGCTTCCTCCTCTCCGCCTTCACTCTCTTTCTACCATCATCACTATCTGGCTGTCAGTTTAACACCCCTATATCCCATAAATTGAAAGCCTCGCTTATTGCCCCTTCACCTCTTTCAATGTCAGTGCCCAATGCATTGCTACACTTAATGAAACGCTATGACATACAAATGCTTCATGGTTAACAAAGGACAATCTATGCACCACGTGAAAATATATGCACTCTGAGCTTGCATTTTACATATGGGACATATGCAAACTTTTACACATAAGTAACATATAATTTTTTTTCGTGTGCGTCTTTCATCATCTCACCTCCTAACTTCCAGTGCACACAACTACATCATCCTTAACTAATCATTTGCCATTTCGCTGCCATACACTTAATTAATGATTAAAAGGTCGACATGAGAATCTCTCTCTGAATGAAAAGTGCAAGATTCTCATGTCTCCGCATTAAACATCGCTTCCAGTCCAATGAGCGCTTCGTAGCGTGCTACCTGTATCTCCGCCTGGCTTGCAAAACATTCTGGTCTGCCTGCTGTCAGGGCCGGCTTCTTCCTTCACTACGTGCACCATATTACATAGTTGTACAATCAAGCAAACTCCTGCCATGCCTTGCATTATGTCCAGTACTACTGACATTGCTACTGGACATAATGCACAGTATGTCAGGAGTTTCCTTTGTTGTACAACAATTAAAATGGAAATGTAGATAATCAAATTTCTTATTTACTAACAAAAGATGCATGGCCTTGCCCGTGCTAGAAGAGGCAGGGTGAGAGAGTAAATTCTCCCCACCTCTGTGCAAAAAATTATATACATATACATACACACAACCCTAAATGCCTCCAATGCAATGCACCAAATATTACAAAGCAAACACTACACATGTATATGGATGTAGTTGTAATGTAGTTTAAACAAACTATTCTTTCTACTCCGTGTTTTTAACCAATGGCTCTTTCGTATTATAAAAATGTTCTCTTTCTATGATCTGATCCATTAAGTGGTATCTCATGGATTAGATGAGTGGTAGGCAAGCCTTCAGCACTCCACTTGTTGGAGGGACTAAAATTCCCATCATCGCCAGCCACATATAAAGAGGAACTACCACCCTATAAAAAATCACCACCCAATAATTAGGTATATGGTGACTAGCTTCTTAATATTGCTATTATCTTTCACAAGTACCACATTTTGAAGTAATCATGTTTCTGCATGTAAACTGGAGCGCTGTCATTGCTCCATCGTACAAGGAGAAATCCTCCATCATCGGAGGAGGCTGGATCAAGGGAGGGGAGAAGAGTAAGAGTGACAGACTGCGGTACAGAGCTGTAAGAAGGGGAAGGCACAGGATCATCAGTAAATGTTTAATTTCGGCCAAAGAATTACAAAAAAAAAAAAAAAAAAAAAGACAATAGAATACCAGCTAGTTGCTATATAAACTTACTTTTTAGACAAACCTGTACAGGGGTGATAGATCCCCTTTAATGGTAAACCACCAATTTCCTTAATCTGGACAGAAAATACTAATGACCATTATGAAAAAATTCAGAGTGGATAGGCTCTCCAAAATTGAATATGTGATTAGTGCTGGTTATCATGTACATGAAAGAAGACATAATTCTTTAGCTGACTCCAGGAAGCCATATTCCTTCCACTGTAAGATTAATTTACAAGAATAACTTGCCTTGTTGGATTCCTTTATACAGACATCCTACATATATGTATATATTTTTTAAATTTAATTATTCTGTAGACTTTCATTTTTTAATCTGATCTTCATTTTAAATGGTGCTGCAGAACATTGTAGGTGTGGCTGGGTATAGCTTTTCCTAAAAGTGTCTTACTCAGTACTTTGTGGTTTTGGCTTTTCAAGAGACCTGAAACAAATGCAGATTTCAAATGGAGATCTGGAACACCCATCATACTTGGGCAGCCATTGTTATAGTCCAACAATAGCTGGCCACCTCTGTTTTAGATGCTGCTAGTAAGTATAATGCAGAGTGTGGGGGAAGTATGTACTGACCCAAAGATGCTTCTGTGTAGGAGAGGAGTAACGAACAAATTGGAAAGAGTGTTGCAGGAATATTTGAAGGATTCAGGTGGAGTTTAGCAAAGTGAAGTATTATTTAGAGCTTCGCAAGCTGAAACCAATATTTCAGATTGAATTCCGATGGATAAAAGTAATCCGTGTAAGAAATGACATAGCATATCAGCCGTTGGAGAGCTATAGATTGATCATGCTGCAGATGTATCTGTTGCAATTCCAGGAAGGATCTGACCTATGCTACTTGCTGTTATCTATCACACAGTACACTGGCTGAATGATGGAGGAGTGAGCAGAGTGGATGGGCCAGTTGGTTCTTATATGCTGTTTCAGTATGTATTTCTGTGTTCAGTATTCTATGGTAATCACTGTGCTATATATGTGTATGTAATATATATATATATATATATATATATATATATATATATATATATATATATATATATATTTTTTATTTAAATGATCAGGCATGTTTTACAAAGTCTCCTTTTTGAGCAGTATTTGTAAAATACAAAGAAAATCCTTGAGCTGCAGTGTCAGTCCCAAAACAGCTCCTATCACCTGTTTAGAGGATCATACCAATGTCACTGAGTTAGTAGGCAACCATGAAGACTGGCTCATGAATACAAACTTACTGGACTGCACCCATAACATACAGTGTCCACCTTTAAAAGCCCTTCTCTAGCTTCTGTGTGAGGCATAGACACAACCCAGTGAGACTGAACCAGGAGACTTTAAAGATTTGCAGTTCAGTTCGTCTCACAGGATCAGTGAATAAGCACCTGGGGCCCTGGTCGACTCCTCTGCTGATCTGCTTTCCAGGGCAACCGATTTGCCAAAATGGTAATGGCAATGTGATAGTTTCCCTATAATTGTGAATTCTATAAATTCTTAGAAGGGCAAATACCACCAAAGGATCCTCCCGAGGGAGCAAGATTAGAGATTAGCAAGGACAGCACATTGAAACACCTGTGTAGTATCCAACAACCTCTGTTATTTTAAAATGACAAGAATCCCTTTTTTTTGCCTTAGGGGCTATAACGTAGCCTCTGGCTTAATTGTCAGCTGTGCTATCTCCTATAAACTGTTATAAAATGAAAAAAAAAAAAACCCATAAAAAAAAAGTCTGTTAATTAGAGTACATCACGTATGAAGTCCAGTTATTCTAGTTGCAGGCTCACTTAACCCCCAAAGCTAGGTAGGCCACACATTCCTTTAAATCAGGGATGTTTATGAAAACAGTCTACAGAATTGTACTGGTACCAATGCAACCCTGCAGTGTGTATATTTTGTCAGCGCCCCTGATTTAAAGGGTTAGTAATGTTTCACAAAAAAGCCACTCTTAATCTTCATAGTATTTGGGCCATGGAGAGTGTTACTTTAATACTGTCAGAGTTGTAGTTCAAGAGTAATTGAATGGTAAAGTATCCTCCTGCCCCTTTTACCTAGTGTAAGCCACCTCCCCTCAGATGTGGAATCTGGTCCCTTGACCTGACAGGTCGCAGCAAAGGACAGACTTCTTACTGTGAGCATAAGGAAAACCCTGCCCACTTAGTGGAATTGCTTAAAGGGCAATAATCATGGTATACTAATTCTGCTCCTATGGGAACAGACTTTGAAATAAGCTCAGAACTGCGATCTGCAACCCAAAACATTTCTTAACTTCGTTTCGTAGAGTAGAGGGGACCTTCCTTGGCTGGAATGCTTCTCAGAAGTATGGGGCTCTCTGTCAGAAACTTGGGGTCTAACTTGCGCAGTTCCCATAGACCTGCTGTGTCTGCCTTTCAAACACATTACAGAGAATCTATGGCTTCCTGCTTCATGCAAGACAGGAAACAGTCTGCACAGTGCATTCACTCTTACACTATTGGTCCACCCCCGACTTCATGTGGAGGGCTGCCCTCAGGGCACTGTTCAAGTAATAACCACACTTTAAAGGACCCTTTCACCTAAAACTACTAGTAATTTTGAAAGAGCTTTCAACATAACTTATTTGTTGGCCGTTTCAGAGCTTTCCAACAGAGAAATATATACAAAAGAAGCGTATTTAATTTATATACACTTGTTTGGTGGGTGTTCAAGTATATTGCTGTAATGTAGGCACATCCTGTCTTAACCCTGCAACCTCCTCCAGTCATTGACACCATTCAGCAATGCATTCACCACTCACTTATCACTGGAAGGGCTGTGTCAGTGTCAGGGGTGGTAATATAGGGTTAAAGCAGGAAGCACCAGCACAGCATTCCTTAATTAGAATAGTCTATACAACTAAGTAACTCAAACTGGTTTTCTCAATAAGAAAATTGCTAATGTAACGTATGGGTGTTTTTGATAGCACTTTCAAAATCACCAAAGTTGTTTTAGGTGATACTGTCCCTTTTAAATATTAATATTCATCCGCTCAAAACAGATAGCTTTGAAGTAAATTGAATAGGAGGTCAGAGGGACGAATTCATAAGGGCGAAAGGCAGTGTATCATAAACCTTTTTATAATTAAACTGGATAAAAAGCCAGAGTGGAATTGAATTGACCTTATGGAACCCTTTGAGTCAGGTGGCATGAAACCCATTAGTTGTCTGTTCACCCCTTCATAGGACATGAAACTGTATTTGTCGGTCTGAGCACTGTTTGTGGTTTGAGTGACTATAATTGGTTTATGGAATCTGTGCTATGCGCATTCTGTCTTCAGCTGTAATGTGTGTGTTACATAGTGTGAGAGATGCTGTAATCTGGCAGTGAGGACTTTAACTCTCTTCCTACCAGAAACCATTAGTCTGCTCTGTAAATGGTAATACTGCGTTACATCTATTTAGGTGTTTAACAATGCACATTCTACCTCAAATTTGCAAGAGTACTTTACATTTTGCAAGACAATGGCCGTATGCACTACAATTGGAGTAGATATGCACTTCAATGCACAGTCCTAAAATTCATATTGATATAAATAGGATTTCATCCCCTTAACAGCCAGAGATGAATCAATGGATTTAGAAGCAACGCATTGAATTCAAAGGGTTAAAAGCACCATTGCATTCAACTGAATTTTCATCTCTCCTGTTATGGGGTTGGTATGCCCCAGAATTGCTCCTCTTTTTTTTTGTGTCTTCCATTGCGTCAAAAAAAGTGGAGCAATTGCTTGGGCAAAATAAAGTACATTTTAATTCTTTGTGAGAGCTGGATAGTCTGCTTATTTGTTACATACTGAGTGGAATGTGGAATTCACCAGTACAGCCAGTCTGTGGAATTTTATATGTGGCCTGGTGCTTCAATAAACATAAGTGGCTTAGACCCTGATAACAGTCCTGCGCACACACTTCACCATGTTCAAGACTTTTTATGTTAAACCATTTCAACTGTGCCTTGTTTAACACACTAAATTTATCTCTTTGAATGCCAAAGAATTGCACAATGCATTTTGCTTTGAGTATCTCTCTGGAATTGAAAGGGTTAAGTGCCAAAGGGGTACGCAAAGCATTGCAAAGCAATGCGTTGTGTACCCCCCTGGCACTCAAAGGGTTGAAAGGTGCAGATAAAGAGAACACTCCAGAACATGCATGCATAGACTGCAACACTACCCTTGGTGAAAACAATGTTAAAGGACACTGATGTCCCAAAAATATTATGTATAGTTTTCTAGAGCTGAAACTAATAAAGTAAGTGCAACAAACCCTATCTCGCAAACCGTTATGGTTTGAGAGATATAGGGATTCAAAGTTCATATTAATATTAATATCAAACCCTACTGTATAATTCAGGAGTGTCCAAGTTCAGTCCTCAATAGCTACCAACAGGCCATGATTTAAGGAGAGTCCCCTCTTTGAACAAAGGTGGGCCAAACAAAATGAATGAGCCACTGATTAACTCACTTATGCGTAATCAGGGAAATCCTTAACGTGGACACCCCTGGTGTAGTTGTTTTACTCCACTTTTAACTTGATACAATTGCCCCAATGGTTATCATTCTGTATGCTGTGGAACCCCAGGGTACTCTGAAGAAATGCATGGGGTTCTACTGAACAAATTTAACCAGAAGGGTATCCAATGAATTACACTACAAGGCATTAGATGCCCCTCTAGCACTCAAAGATTTAAAGGGAAACAGGCCTGCTGGGCTGTCCGACAGTAAATCTGGGATTTTGTGTCTTAAAGATGTTAATATTTCATATAGTGCAATTATGTTTCATAGATTGCATTTGCAATAATCACTGTTATCCTACCCTTTTATCAAAGATGGCCCCAAATAATTCCTCATCTGACGACTAGATGCTCAGTAGTGCTAGTCGCCAGAATTATAACCTGGTTAATACAAATTATTTGGGACCATCTTTGTTAAATATGGTAGTTCCACTTTAAAGAAGAAAAAAAGAAAATATCACTGTTACAGGATATATTTTAATGTCACAAGTTGACCCCTTTAAGACGATTTGGAAGTGCAGCTCATTACAAAGCAATGCGTTGCACACCACTCTGGCCCTTAAGGTAGGGCTTTACAAATACTGGGATCCAGGTCACCGTGGTGCCTAGAAGTTGTGACCTGGTGCCCAGCAAACTGGCCCTGCATGTAGGGAAGCAGCTTCCTGACACTGCGTGGTAAGTTTTAACACTAAATTATACACAATCTCTCCCATGACCATAAGTGCAATCATGTAGATAGAAAATGCACATAGTGCGAGATCGCTTCATCTCACACACTATGTAAGGTTTAAAAAAAAAAAAATATACAGTTCATGGAGAAAGATCGCACTCACAGGACTTCAATGCGGTATAAAATGCTGTTACATTTTATTGAGATCGACGTTTCGGCTATCAACGTAGCCTTTATCAAGATCTTGATAAAGGCTACGTTGATAGCCGAAACGTCAATCTCAATAAAATGTAACAGCATTTTATACCGCATTGAAGTCCTGTGAGTGCGATCTTTCTCCATGAACTGTATGTATCATCTTCATTTTTCGATATGCACTCAGGCAATTGCATTTGAACTACAGCGTGTGCAGTCCACCCCACGACTACTATTGTATATATCAATATAAATATATATATATATATATGTGTGTATATATATATATCAGTGTATATATATATATATATATATATACCTATATATATTTATATATTGAAAGAAATCCGACCTCTTAGAGGCTATCGGGACCCCTATTAAATGCCTCCCAGCACTGATCGTCTATCCAGTATGAGAGGCATTCAATGTTGCGACCAGGAAGGTAATTGCTGCCTTCCCTTTAAAGGGTTAGTAATGGCATATATAAATAAAAATTATTTTAGAAATAAATCCATTGATGGCAGTCCGATCTGTTAAACCTTTATAGTTTGAGAGATATACCATTTTAAAGTTCCCCTTCCCTCCCCTTTCCCTGATATCAGCTATAAAGCTGACAGGAGGAGTTTTGTGTTGGCCAACTTAAGGTGGCTCTTCAGCAGAGCCGAGATATGGCTATGTAGAAATAAATACTTCATTGGAATGGTCTACAAAGTGTGCCTGGTTTGCAAGCACACTTTGTAGACCGTTCCAATGAAGTATTTATTTTTACATAGCTCTATCTCTGCTCTGCTGAAGAGCCACCTGCCACTCCCAAGTCCAGGATCTTCTGTCAGCTAGATGCTGATGTCAATGAAAGGGGAGGGAGGGGAGAACGTTATCACCTTATATCTCTCAGACCATAATGATTTGAGAGATCAGACTGCCATCGATGGATTATTTTTTCAATTTCTACAATAGTACCTTTTATTAATATATGCCATTACTAACCCTTTAAGTTCTTCTCTTCAACCCAGTGTTCAGTGAATGCCCGGGATGAGTAGTAGAACCTTCAAGACCCACATGTTGTGAGTGGATCTTGAAGGTCCTCCTATTCAACCCGTATGTTCGTAGTACGCAGAGTTGATAAGGTGTTAGAGGGAAGGCAGTGATCACTTTCTTGGTCGCTGCATTAATGGGTTATCTTCCTGGGGGAAAAAAACATATACATAATAATAATAATGATTAAAGAAAACGGATAGTAAATAAAATCTCTTTTAGCCTGCCCACAACACTGTTTGATACCCCCACCAACCTTGATCCCTTGCTCATTGGTAGCCAGTTCCCCACGTACACCCAGTGACCCCACCAGCCTTGTTCGCTTGCCCACTGGTAGCCATAGATCCCCACATGTACTGTCGGACCCACTACAGCCTTGTTTTCTGTCCACTGGTAGCCACAGACCCCCAAGTATACTGTCTGACACCTGCAGCCTTGTTCCCTGTCCAGTGATAGCCACAGATCCCACATATATTGTCTGACCCCCTGCAGCCTTGTCCCCTTGCCCACTGGTAGCCAGGGATCCCCACGTACACTGAGGTACCCCACCAGCCTTGTTACCTTGCCTATTTGTACACACAGATCCCCATATACAATGCCTGCCCTCCAGCCAGGCCCCACTGCATCTTGTAGCCATAGATCCTCCATATACACTGCCTGACCCCCAAGCCTGATTTTGCTGGTAGTCACAGAATCCCACATATGGTCTAACCCCCCCAGCCTGGTTCCATTGGTAGTCACAAAACCCAACATACTGTCTGACCCCCCCCCCCCCCAGTCTGATTTTACTAGCCTCAGAACCACACTTTGGTCTGCCTGACAGTCCAGCCTTGTTCATAGCTGGGAACTCTCCGGTTTTGCCCCGGAGACTCCAGTTTTGACTCTGAATTACCGGGTCTCTGGGGCAGAGTCTAATTCTCCCGATGTGGGGAGTTTCTGATGAAATTCTGCCCACATCCACTCCTCCCATTGATTTCCTCCCACTCCCTGGCCTCTTCTCCTCCTTCCCCAGGCTAGTCTAGGTATTTTTTTTGTTGACATCCCGCCCCCAACTCGCTATTAAGCTCTGCCCCTTTTATGATGCGAAGCCTGTAATTTCTCTCACCTTATCCACACCACAGAGCTAGACCAAGAAGTTCCCAGGTATGGCCTTGTTCATTGGTAGCCAAAGAATCACAAACACCATCTGCTTTTACTTTGTTCCACTAGGCTCAGGGGGATACAGAGTCTGAATCCTAAATTTTTGGCCTGGCTCCTAGAGTCAAACCAAATCTGTCAGCCCTACCTTAACGGATTATGTTTAAGATACTGGTTCCAACTAACTTTCATTTGCTTTTGATAACCATGTTAAACCCTTTGATGCACAATACACTGGCACTCAAACGGTTTAACCCATGCGTGCATCAGCATTATAAGATGCACGGTGTCAACCTTTATAAGGCCCCAGAAAACAAAGCATTTTGTATTTATTTATTTTACATTTTTTAATTGTATTTCTTTTTACTTGCAATGTATTTCTTTTCAGGCAAGATTCAAATATGCTGTGCTGATATAATTGTTTGTATCCTTTGCAGAGACGTGGGGCAATTTCCTATGACAGCTCTGACCAAACTGCCTTGTACATTCGTATGCTAGGTAAGGAAACCCATTTGGCTTTTGAAGCTGAAACTTTTGGGGGGGGGGGGCACTAATTCAGTGGTAGTCAGTTGTTGGACCTGTAGCTGTTGGGCGTTGAAGGCCACAACAGCTGAAGAGCCAATAAATGACATCCCCCGGACTAATGCATACTGTTACATTCTGAAAAAAATACATAATATAGATTTATCTGTTAATCCTTTGGATACCCTCTGACACCCAAACTTTTAAAAGTAAAACATGGGTAGGTGTGTGTACGTATGTATGTAGGTATGTGTGTATGTATATATATATATATATATATATATATATATATTTTTTTTTTTTTTTGTGTGTGTGTATATAAATAAATATAATATACATACACATATACACACACAGGGCCATATGTATAAAGTGGTATAATGCAATTCATGTCTAAACAGACTTCACCATAGCGGACAAATTAAAATTCCAATTCATTTAGTGGAACTTTAACTGATTGAATACTGGAGACCTCTCTAGCATTCAAGGAGTTAAAAAGCCCCATTTAAATTAAACACAGTCTGGATAATCTTTTTGGCCCCCTATGGTGCATTTGGTTTACACCAAAATTTCACTACGTCTCTTTATACATACAACCAATAATTGTTGGCTATTGCGTACCCAGCACAATACTTATTTAAAGGGATTTCTTAATGGATGTAGGTTTTGTGAGATTCCCTGTGAAGTTAAACAAAAACAAATGTATGGGGACTATGACCACTCTTAATTTTTAACAGAAAGCATAAAATAAAATCAAGTAATGCTCTGTGTCCCTAATGTATTCAAAAGAGTAGGTTTAAGACTGGGAAATTCGACTCTTTCCTTGCCAGTAAAGCACACACACCTCTCTGGTACTCAGAGTTAAATCTTGGTAACCCCATTTTCATTTTTAGTGATTTCTCTTTATGCATTCTTTATATGTGCTAGAGTGGGAGGGGAGCTATGCTTACATTTTACAGTGTCCTCATTACCATTTTTATAGTAGAAGGTACAAATCCCTGGGAGCAGCTATGAAACCGTGGTAATGTCTTTCAGACAGTCTTTATTACTAGTGCACAATGGAATCTTGGATACTGCTTTCATAACCCCTAAACCCATATGTAGGCATATAATCAAGATAAATAAAAGTTACATTATGGATTATTTACCATAACAAAGTTCCTTGGTCCATTTCACAGAGGAAATCACTCCCTTTGCTAGAAGAGCAAGGACTTGAGCATTCACTATAACTGTGCCTCTGTTCATCCTTCTTGATAACTCATTACTGTTTGACAGAGTGTATATTACAAATCCGAAATGTTAATATCCTTGAGCCCTGTTACTATGTTGTCCAATTATTGTGAAGCAACCTGAAATTTGAAGCACGTGTGAAATGTTGTTCTGAGGTGTTCCTTGATGAATCCTATGCAGACAAACTGCAGACAGATAAGCCACAACCAGCCTTATTTCTCTGTCCCACTGATAGCCACAGAACCACAAATACACTGTTTGGGGGCATAAGAGCTGTTCAGGAGGGAGCATACCAGTGAACAAGGACTGGAGGTGAGAGTGGCGATAGGAGATATTTTTGTTACAATGTCTTTAGATCTTAATCAGGCTAGACAGTATTGAGAGGAGGAAAGGAGTGATTTGCCCTAGACAGTATTGAGAGGAGGAAAGGAGTGGTTTACCCTAGACAGTATTGAGAGGAGGGAAGGAGTAGTTTGCCCTAGACAGTATTGAGAGGAGGAAAGGAGTAGTTTACCCTAGACAGTATTGAGAGGAGGAAAGGAGTGGTTTACCCTAGACAGTATTGAGAGGAGGAAAGGAGTGGTTTACCCTAGACAGTATTGAGAGGAGGGAAGGAGTAGTTTACCCTAGACAGTATTGAGAGGAGGAGAGGAGTGGTTTACCCTAGACAGTATTGAGAGGAGGAAAGGAGTAGTTTGCCCTAGACAGTATTGAGAGGAGGAAAGGAGTGGTTTGCCCTAGACAGTATTGAGAGGAGGAAAGGAGTGGTTTGCCCTAGACAGTATTGAGAGGAGGAAAGGAGTGGTTTGCCCTAGACAGTATTGAGAGGAGGAAAGGAGTGGTTTACCCTAGACAGTATTGAGAGGAGGGAAGGAGTAGTTTGCCCTAGACAGTATTGAGAGGAGGAAAGGAGTGGTTTACCCAAGACAGTATTGAGAGGAGGGAAGGAGTAGTTTGCCCTAGACAGTATTGAGAGGAGGAAAGGAGTGGTTTGCCCTAGACAGTATTGAGAGGAGGAAAGGAGTGGTTTGCCCTAGACAGTATTGAGAGGAGGAAAGGAGTGGTTTACCCTAGACAGTATTGAGAGGAGGGAAGGAGTAGTTTGCCCTAGACAGTATTGAGAGGAGGAAAGGAGTAGTTTGCCCTAGACAGTATTGAGAGGAGGGAAGGAGTGGTTTGCCCTAGACAGTATTGAGAGGAGGGAAGGAGTAGTTTGCCCTAGACAGTATTGAGAGGAGGGAAGGAGTAGTTTGCCCTAGACAGTATTGAGAGGAGGGAAGGAGTAGTTTGCCCTAGACAGTATTGAGAGGAGGAAAGGAGTGGTTTGCCCTAGACAGTATTGAGAGGAGGAAAGGAGTGGTTTACCCTAGACAGTATTGAGAGGAGGGAAGGAGTGGTTTGCCCTAGACAGTATTGAGAAGGAGGGAAGGAGTAGTTTGCCCTAGACAGTATTGAGAGGAGGGAAGGAGTAGTTTGCCCTAGACAGTATTGAGAGGAGGAAAGGAGTGGTTTGCCCTAGACAGTATTGAGAGGAGGGAAGGAGTGGTTTGCCCTAGACAGTATTGAGAGGAGGAAAGGAGTGGTTTACCCTAGACAGTATTGAGAGGAGGGAAGGAGTAGTTTGCCCTAGACAGTATTGAGAGGAGGAAAGGAGTAGTTTGCCCTAGACAGTATTGAGAGGAGGGAAGGAGTGGTTTGCCCTAGACAGTATTGATAGGAGGGAAGGAGTAGTTTGCCCTAGACAGTATTGAGAGGAGGGAAGGAGTAGTTTGCCCTAGACAGTATTGAGAGGAGGAAAGGAGTGGTTTGCCCTAGACAGTATTGAGAGGAGGAAAGGAGTGGTTTACCCTAGACAGTATTGAGAGGAGGGAAGGAGTGGTTTGCCCTAGACAGTATTGAGAAGGAGGGAAGGAGTAGTTTGCCCTAGACAGTATTGAGAGGAGGGAAGGAGTAGTTTGCCCTAGACAGTATTGAGAGGAGGGAAGGAGTGGTTTGCCCTAGACAGTATTGAGAGGAGGAAAGGAGTGGTTTACCCTAGACAGTATTGAGAGGAGGGAAGGAGTAGTTTGCCCTAGACAGTATTGAGAGGAGGGAAGGAGTGGTTTGCCCTGAAAATAGACTGAACGTGGAAGGGGTGGGTTACCAGGGAATCAACCTCTCTTCCAGGACAGAGTTGCCAAATGTGGAGGGGGGGTGAGAAAGACATGGGGGATGTGGGAGGCTGGTATTGAGGAGGAGGAAGAGGGAAGAAGGGGCCAGAGAGATATGGAGGGGAATAGGGTTGGGAAGAGAGTCTTGGGATGAGACAGTTGAAAGGGGTAAGGAGGAAACCCAAAGACACGGAACGGATAAACTACTTACCTACCTTTTGTTCTGGTCCTCTGCACTAGACCCAGAAGGCTGTGAATAACCTGTTGCATTCGAAAGGGTGTGAGGAAGGCATTGCAGAGCCATTCTCATGCTTCTGGTGCTCAAAGTGTTAAATGTGTTCCTCTTTTCCTGAAGTCAAGACTCTTCCCCAGTATCAGTGCAGGCTCCAGAGCTCAGTCTAAATTTCCACGTGGTGTTCCATTATATACAGCCTACAGAGAGCCGGAAGGAAGTTTTAATCAGTGACATATGTAAGTGAGACATTTGTTGGTGACTGTATGTAACAGATCATTACATGGACATTTAACCCTTTGAATGCGCGTTGCATACCTCTCTGGTACTCAAAGGGTTAAACTAAGCTCTGTACGCTGCACTGATGCTGAGGAAGAGTTTTGATTTTGAAACGCACTTAACCTTTTGAGTGTCAGAGGGGAGAGCATTGCTCTGCAGTTTGGTGTTCAACTCTCTTGCACTGGAAGGAGAGCAGAGGTGAAGCGGAGTATGAATGCGAATAAATCTCTGTAGGTGACACTTTGTCTAACTTAGTTAAAGCATTTTCTGCTTGTGTGAGAAATTTTTGAAAGAAAAGGTCCCTCTGGCAATGGATGCAGTAAATACTCAGGAACTCCGCCCAACATGCCCAGCCCATGGGTGTGACAGGCATGCATCCATAGCAACATAGATTTTGACAAAAGGTAAGGAACAATTTGCCCACCCAGTCTGCCCATTTTCCTATTCAGATAAAATGCAATTTTAGAGATGGCGAGAGATGGGTATACACAGTGCCTTGTGAAAGTATTCAAACACCTGGCCAATTCTCTCATATTACTGAATTACAAATAGTACATTGCAATTTTTTTCTGTGTGATATTTTATTTTAAAACACTGAACCTAATAATTATTGTAAGGTGACATTGATTTTATGTTGGGGAATTTTTTAAAGCTGAACTACCACCCTTAAACATTCCCCAAATAATTCCCCATCTGGCGACTAGCTGCTCAGTAGCTCTAGTTGCCACAATTATTACCGCGTTCATGAGAATGAGCCACTAATCTGGGACTGACAGGCAGGAAGGAGCGCAGACATCTTTCCATGGTGACGTCTGCACGCCTGCACTGTCAGTCCCAGACAGCTCTAGGAGGCGTTGCTAGGAGCTGTTCAGCTCCGGAAGGGACTGACAGCGCAGGAACGCAGACATCACTATGGAACGATGTCTGCACTCCTTCCTGCCTGTCAGTCCCAGAGTAGTGGCTCATTCTCCTGAACGCGGTAATAATTCTGGTGACTAGTGCTACTGAGCAGCTAGTCTCCAGATGGGGAATTATTTGGGGCAAAATGTTTTTTAAGGCTGATAGTTCCGTTTTAAGAAAAATAAAAAAAAAAAACTGAAATATGCTGCTTGCATATGTATTCAACTCTTGGCTGTGGAAGCTACAAGCTTACACAAGTGTAAGAAATTTCCCTAACAAGGACACTGTTACCTTACCATCAGCCTCCACCTGTGAACCATTAAAGCAGCTGTCACATTTTTAAGATTAAAACCCCACTGTTGAAGAATTATTGGTTAGGCTGCGGATGTGAAGGGTAATGAACAGAAGTTAAAGTACTACAAATGCATAAATTGGGAAAAGGATACAAAATAATATCCAAGCATTTAGATAATGCCAGTGAGCACGGCTGGGTCAATAACCAGGAAGTGGAAGCTACATCATACCACCCAGGCATTGCCAAGAAAAGACTGTCTTAAAACTCAGTTTTCAAACAACATGACTTGTGAGAGAAGGTACATCAGGACAAACAATCACTATGAAAGAGTTACAAAGTTCAGTGGATGGGAGTGGAGTATCATAAAATCTTGTATATAATACACAATTTCGCCCCTTTTAATCTTATGTGAAGTGGGATTGAATATAATACACAAGAGTAAAAAATACTACTACTGTAATTTCAGTGCACAGAGGTCTACGCATTGCATCTACGGTAGTGCCCCGCGAGGATCTTCATGTCCTCAAAGGGCACTACCATTATAGTTAATTAGTACAGGGCAGTACAGGAAGCAGGCATCAAAGGCAAGCATGCTGTCCGCTGTACGGATGTCCAGGCTGCCTCTGGAGACGATGAGTAGAGGGAGGGGATCGTGGGAGTATATTTAGGCGTGGTGAGGGAGGGAAGAAAATATATATTTTTTTGGTGGGTAGAGGATGAAAAAATATAGCCACTTTTACAAAGCTAAAAGAAGTATTAAAGGATATTCATTGGGATGAAAAGATAAAAATGCACAAGAATCATGGAATGTGTTTATAATGCTCTTAGACAAATATACACGTCAATATATATACCAATGGGGAATAAGCACAAGAGGAGTAAAGTGAAACCAATGTGGCTTAATAATGATGTTTGCAGGGTAATGAGAAATAAGAAACAGGCTTAAGTCAAACAGGTTAGATGCAGCATTTAAAAAATACAAAGAATGTAATAAAATCTGCAAGCAAGCAATTAAACTAGCTAAAATTGAAAAGGAGAGAAATAATGTGAATAAGAGCAAGAAAGACCCTACGCAGTTCTATAAGTATATTAATAACAAAAAGGTTAAGGTTGATATTGGTCCTCTTAAAGCTGACATGGGTGAATTGATTAGTGAGTGTAAGGCTATAGCTGACACCCTAAAGGACATGGCTTACAATAACAGCGCACATAACAAGAGAAACAAGAAGGGGATAATCTAAATGTAGCAATTTATTAACAATGAAATATTAAGAAAGATAGGTAACGCACTTACAAGAGCCCTTCTTGGGCTTTAGGCATATAACAATGGGTTCTGTTCCTTGTAGCCTGTACGAACTGCGTCCTCACTGTCCTTCTGCCAGACCAGATCGACTCTCCTTTCTCCTTGCAGTTGTTGAATCTTGCTTATTGTGGTGTTATAAAGTCCAAAACGTTCAGACTAGAAAGTCTAAGAATGTAGCAAAAATGTAAGCAAGTACCACAGGATGGGGAAGATGGCGTTACCCAGGTAACCTGATGGAAAAGCCTCGTGGGGAGGCATAACTACACCCTGGGGAGCCGATAGTTACGGAGAGGATGGGGCGGAGCGGGGAAACTTGCAGGGGGTGTGAATGGGACCAGAGACTGAAATGGACATAACAGTGGCCCGAACATTTTCGCAGGCTTATTGTCTGTTTTCTCTAGGGAGTATGGGAAAAAAACAGGACTCATTGCAACAAGAGATATATATGCTATTCCTTTTGGAGTCAAAGTTCATGAAAATGTAAATAAATGTTAATACATTTAAAATGAATATAGGTACCCTACAATTAAATAAAATCACATATACTTAACAACACAAAATGACACTGTAAAATATACACAGTAAAATATACATAAATGTAAAAATTTAAATGAAATAAAATAATACTAATTAACTCTCTTGGTGCCATGTACAAAATAAAATGAAAATGTTATTCTGTTTAATATTGCCAGTTCCATGTAAAATGCCGTAAAGGGCATTGCACTAAAAAAGCTAGAAAGAATTGATATCCAATGATAGTTGAATAAAACTTGTGGGAAAGTTAACTATATGTGCAATATTTGGTGCGTGATGGAGTCGTGATTAATCATAAAAAGAAGGGATAAGTATTCCAAACAAAATGTTGGAAGATGATGAAAGTATATATTTAAGAACACTGTTTAGTGTTTGTGAAGAAGTGCTGGTGACATTGTTAATGGTGTGTTAAGGAGAAGTATGTATGGTTGTTTAGAGGTACATGGGGAAAGAGCGAGAAAATCAAAGAAATGATAGTGTGTAATATTTGATGATGACAAATGGTGAATGTAGTGAGACTGATAAAATTAAATATTGAGCGTTGTGTAAATAGGAGGCATTATTAAGCTGTAACTTAACAAGAATTGGATAAGTCTAAGAACATTGAAAACCATCCAAAAATGTAACTGTTTGATTTATGTATGTCAGAAGAGTCATTGGAAGGTTCTATGGACCAGATAATTCTGTATAGCAAAAGTTGACTGTCTGTTTTATTAAGTGTAAAGATATGAAACCATGATTAAAAAAGTGGATGGAGATCTCTTAGAACCAGAGAGGATGTGAAGAACTGGTGCTTATTAGTGGAAGATAATATGGCTCTGCAGGAAAAGTGAAAAAAAAATGTGAGAAATAGAATAAAATATATTTCTTAGGTATGAATATTGTGAAATATAGAGTAAAGTTTATAAATTGTATGATGTTACATTTGAAGAAGTTTGTATGCGTGAAGGGCAATATTTCTAAGAGATAGTAACTGAGTGGTGTGCATGAGAAATTATTATGAGTTATATTTGTATGTTGATAATCTTTAATGCTTTTAGTTAAAGGCAAACTTATTCTGGGAAACGGAGACCAAAAGGGGTTAACACAGGGATGTTTCTGTAGGTATGGGTCACAGGAAGGAGGCAAAACCAAAACCCACATTGAGACCTCTCGGACAAAGGGTACCAAACTCGTATATCCAAAATGATTTCCGTTGTCTCAATTTTTGAAGTGGATCACCTCCTCTGTGGTCCAGTCCTACCTGTTCTATGCCTGTAATGTGTAAATCTTTGTGTTCGCAATTGGTTTGATTTCTACAATGTTCAGGAAGACTCTGAGCTTCCAGTCCTCTTTGGATATTATAAAGATGTTCTGTAAACCTAATTTTTAATTTCCTTTTGGTTCTTCCGACATACTGCAAACCACATGGGCAAGTGATCAGATAGACTACATATGAACTGGCACATGTCATATATTCTTTTGTATTGTATTGTTTTTTGGTGGTATTAGAAATAAATTGTGTGTGTTTTGCAGCATATATATGTGTACAACATTTACAATTTGATCGCCCACACTTAAACATACCTTTTCTGGTTAGAAATGTGTTTTGTGGTTTTTAATTCATCCAATGGCTTGGTTAGAGCTCTCACAGTACAGGGGTTTTCTTTTATCTTACTGCGGACAAGGTCCAAAAGAGAGTGGAAAAGGTTATGGTGAATAAAACACCTGGACCCGACAGTATACACCAAAGGTACTTAAGGAACTTAGTTCAGTAATAGCCAGTCAGTTATACTTAATATTTATTGATTCACTTTCATCCGGCATAGTGCCCTGTGATTAGAGGAAAGCTGATGTAGTTTAATTGTTTTAAAAGGGGGCAAGATCCAAACCAGGAAATTATAGACCTGTGAGCTTGACTTCTGTAGTGGGTAAAATACTAGAAGGGTTACTAACTGACAGTATTCAGAACTATGTGAAGAAAAACAATCATATTAGTAGGAGTTGGCATGGTTTTATGAAGAATATATTATGTCAGACTAATTTACTTGCATTTTATGAAAGTGTAAATAATAATTTAGACAAGGGAATGCTGTTGATGTCTTATACCTGAATTTTGCAAAAGCCTTTGACAGAGTGCCTCAAGACATGTTACTGCATAAATTAAAAGGCTTTGGTTTGGGAGGTGTTATCTGTACATGGATTGAGAACTGGTTAAATGATAGATGGCAGAGAGTTGTTGTAAATGGAACCTTTTCAACTTGGTATAAAGTTATAAGTGGGGGTGCCACAGGGTTCAGTCCTGGGCCCAATGCTTTTTAATTGGTTTATTAATGATCTAGAAGTGGGAATTGAAAGTAATGTCTCAATCTTTGCTGATGACAGTAAAAATACAGGAATACAGAGCTGGATGTTTTTTCTATGCGGAAGGATTTAGATAAAATGAATGAATGGGCAGAAAAATGGCAGATTACATTTAATGTAGATAAAAGTAAGGTTATGCATTTCAGCTGTAGAAACAAACATGCTACATATACTCTAAATGGGAAACAACACGGGTATCAGGGTGCCCGTAATTCTGCCTGAGCGACATTCTTACTTCCGGGTTTACCTTGGCTGCTTCTTATTGGCTCTGGGTTTTCAACCCCTCCCAGGGCTTGCCTTTATATACTCCCTTCTGTCACTATACCGGTGCCCTTTTGTGGTGTTCCTGACCAGACGTTTGTTGCTGTGTTCCTGTTCTGTGTATGATCCGGTTTCGTCTGACCTTGCTCCTGTCTTCGCTGCCCGATTTGTTTACGACCCGGCTTGCCTGACTACGATTCCCATGACCGATTCCATTGACTACTGCTCTCTCTGTACCAATCCAGGCTTTGGCTGACTACCGCTCTCTGTGTACCAATCCAGGCTTTGGCTGACTCCGCTCTCTGTGTACTGATCCAGGCCTTGGCTGGTCTCCGCTCTCTAGAGTACCGTTTCTGCATTGGCTACTCTCCTAGCTTTACCACTAGTGCCCCTGTTGCCTCCGGTCTTGTGTCCTATAGCCATTTGCTCTATGGTTGCCGGTTGCTCTCCATACAGCCTGTGCCTTAGCGGTCACTTGTGGTTGCACTACCTGTCAGCCTGCACCTTTCCGTTGCCTCCGGTTGCGCTACTAGACAGCCTGTGCCTTAGCGGTTATCTCTGGTTGCACTACTTGCAGCTTGTGCCTCACTGTTGCCTCCGGTTGCGCTACTATACAGCCTCTGCCTTAGTGGTCACTTGCGGTTGCACTACCTTTCAGCCTACACCTTTCCGTTGTCTCCGGTTGCGCTACTATACAGCCTGTGCCGTACTATGATCTCCGGTGCTCTACTAATTACCGGTACCTTCCTGTTGCCTCCGGTTGCGCTGCTGTACTGGTGCTTACCTGGGGCTCTGTCCAGCTAAGTCCTTCTTGTTGCCTCCTGACAGTGGACATCCTATCTGGTGCAAACCTGTGGCTCTGGCTGACTACCTGCTCCGTTTGTGACCCAGGCCTGCCTGACTATCTATCCTGGTGCTGACCTGGGGCTCTGTTCAGCTTAGTCCTCCTTGTATACTCCTGACTAGCGGACATCCTATCTGGTGCAGACCTGTGGCTCTGGTGGACTCTGGCCTTACTGACTACAGGCATGAGTCAGTAGTCTCCCTGTTGCCATCCAGGGTGTTAAGACTTCAGTGAGTTCCGGCCTAGTCTCTTGCAGTTGTGGTGGACCTGAGGTGGCTCCAATTACTGATATAGTTCTAGCCTCTCAATCACCCTCTGCTCACTGTATTTCTCCTTGTTGTGTCATTCTAATAAAGGTGAATTTTACTATACTGTCTGAGTCCTGTATTGCTTGCCAACGCCAATTAATTATTTATGCAAAGAGTTAAGAACAAGAGGTCATCCATTAAGACTAGAGGAAAGACACTTTCGACTAAAACAGGCAGGGATTTTTTTTTACTGTAAGGGTGCTAAACTATGGAATTCTTTGCCTTGGGATGTTGTAAAATAGATTCCTATCTAGCATAGAACAATATTGAAAGTTATGACAGATGACTTCAGTGCACATAGGTTGTTGATCCAGGGTACTATCTGACTGCCATTTGGAGTCAGGAAGGATTTTTTCCCCCTACTGGAAATTGTAAATGGCTTTTTTTTTTTGCCTTCCTCTGGATCAACAGGGGTGTTTTTGGCATGGGCTGGACTTGATGGATGCATGTCTTTTTTCACCCTCATAAACTGTTACCATGTTACTTTTGTTTTCCCCTAAAATCTTGGGTATAATTTACACCTGTGTATTATACACAGGTGCCCCAGTCAGCCATATCAAGACCTTTTAATAAAACTGTCCTGCATGGAAGTGGCAGGAGAGAAATCAATACCCAAACCCTCCCTTCTGAAACCACATCTGGAGATTGCTTGAAAGCCTATGCAGTGTGTGAAAAATGTTTTATCAGGGCCTAGATTTAAAGGCAACCGTTAAACCAGCCGCTAAGTGAAAAAGGCACATCGCTCGCAAATAATACAGGAGTTACGGCAGATTCAATAACTACTCTACGAGAATAGCTATCGAGCGTAGGCACACAAAAAACACGTAACACAAAACCCGTTGTCGCTCATGTTAATGCACAACGGGCGGACAAATCACACGATAACTGAGCTCCAAACAACATGTAACATAACGGCTGCCGTTGTCAAGCAACCATGATTGATGCCAAAACAAATTCAAACACACATCCAATCCCAAAGCCCCAATGTATCAAATAACTTCAAATACACCTATATATACCCAAAAATAACCGCCACACACTGTCTGTTATCGAGTTCTTCAGAGCCAGATATCAGGACCCAGGAGCGGAGGATAGTGATCAGAGAGAGGGAGACAGGAGCGTTCATTGGAGGTAGAGGAGTTTTGGAGTTTGGAGAGAGGAGAGCATTGCACAGAATACGACACATAGCACACCTTTGCACATACTACATACACACATACAAACACATACACATACATACACATAGTCCTTTTATTTTATAACACCTCACACATTTTACTTTTATTTTTGACAGTGTGAATCTGGGAGTGAAAGTGTGTGACAGAGAGTGACTGGATCGAGTGTGTCTGTGAGGGCCTGTGGGAGTGCCTGGGTGTGACTGGGTGAATGATGGCGAGGAGAGGAGGACAGGAGAGAGGGATGGGGAGAGTAGTAGAGGAGGAGGAAGATCAGGAGGGGATCCCTCAGCAGAGCAGGGGTGGGAGAGGGAGATCCGCAGGGCGGAGGGGGACCCGGCCCACAAGAGCAGGAACACGCAGGACAGGGACAGAACCTGCAGTGGGACGAGGCGTAGTTGCTGGGGAGCACCCCACACAGTCAGGGTCAGACCAGGCAGGGCACTCCGGCTCTGAGTCATCCCATGCCGGAGCTGATGAGGCCAGGATCAGAGACCCAAAGTATACAGAGGAGGAGAACACGGCTCTTGTGGAAGCTGTCCTGGAGAGGCAGAGTGTTCTCCACCCGACAGCGAAGGTCCCTGGCCTGTCAGCGAGGAGGAAAGCAGCCTGGAACCAGATCTGCAGCCGGGTCAACGCGGTGGCTCCATGCAGACGGGACGTGGAGTCCATCAAGAAGCGATGGGGCGACTGCCGGAGGGTGGTCAAGACCAAGCTCTCCGAACTCGCCAAGCACGCCCGAGGCACTGGAGGTGGCCCACCTGTCCCTATCACCTTCTGCGGCTGGGAGGAGATGGTGCGCCAGAATATGTCCCCAACCCTGATCGAGGGGGTTGTTGGAGGAGCTGACACTGGGGATGAGAGGACCCTCCACACTACCGGTAAGTGCAACACTACAGAACAACACACTACAGCAGCCAACACCAGCTGCACACACAGTCACACCTCAACACATGCCCATCATTCATGCACACAGCTGCACCAACACAGCACCCTGAGGGTTAAAAACAGGACACAACACAAGGACAAATATCAAGGTCCAACTTGGAACAAACCTGTCCAAGTCCTACTTCATCCCTCCTGTCGCTGTGCTCATCACACACAATACACAAACCATGCAGTTCCAAATGTCGACTGTCATCACTGTTCACACACAATGTCACCCATGTCCCCGCTGGGATGTCAGCACTTAACCCCTCGAGTGCTAGAGGGATCATCAATGCATCGATCAACAATGCTTTGGCAACCCCTCTGGGACTCAAAGGGTTAACCAGACAACAATCAAGTCAATAGGCCAACGATCACATGCTACACAGGGGACATTCACTAAGCGGTGACAAACACATGGTGGAGAGAAATTCACCCTCACACATCCTCATTTCACCAATACCAGTGTTAGCCTATGGAGAATATGCAATAACATGAATCAAGTTGCTAAGGTCCCATCGTATACACTCCATAGAAAACACTGGAAATGGGGAAATGAGATCACTGGAGAAGTCAGCATTATGTACACTCCATCATGTCAACAACACCGCTTACTGAATCACAAAAAGGATGGAGCAGGTCACACATCACAGTGGCACTGAGAATAACTGCTTGTATGTGCAACACACAGGCCTCAAACAATACCCCAGAATTAAAGGGGGAAAAAGTAGGCCTTGGTGTTGTGTCTGCAATCATTTACCCTAACTTCAAATGACATATCTCACATCTGATTCCCACATGGATCCTCAGGGGTGCTGATGCCATGGATGGATGGTACACCAGACACTGTTTGCAGGATACACATGGGAACCAAATATCATCCATTGTACCTTGGTCACCAACAGGCCATGAATGATAGATATCTCGGATTGAGTACGGTTGCCTCACTCAGAAGGATGGATGGGCTCATACTCAAAGAAAAACAGGCCTCAATCAGAGATATCCCTCACTACTGGCGTGATTGTTGCCCTTCAGGATTCAACTGGAACACACGACATGGACAGGATCCTGTCCAGTTCATCAATCTCTGATTGCCAGGGTGGTATCCCATGCCCTACAATGAAATGCATAGGATATGATCCTGACAACCAGAGAGTCACCTGTCAAGTAATGAAAAATTGTGAATTGGACGGGATCAGCTAAGAAGATAGGGTTGAATAACACTTGATTCCCACTGCACATCTGTTCAAACAAAGATATGCACACAAAGGAAAATGGTCAGATATGTACCTTTCAAATGGCTCAAACATGTCCCAACACGATGTGAACCCAGAGATCATCTCACTGCCTGTGATTGCCCTACTGGCCAGATATGTGCATCCATCAGAAACTAACTTACATTGATACCATCCAAATACACATACCTAGTATATCCCACTCTACGTAGATGGGATATACGAGGTATGCTCATATCCATCATATCAATCCAATGTATATTTTGATGGGTGCACATATATAGCCAGTAAGGCAATCACACCTACTGAAATGATCTCTGGCTTCATATCTGGAAAGGATATATTCATATCCATATGAAAGGTACACATCCACATGCATATATGACCATTTCTCCTTGTATGTAACTGTAATGGCATAGCAATTGTTAATTTCACCAACATGTGGATCCATGTTAGTCCTATCCCGCCAACCCTCATGGTTAGACAGATATCGCTCTATTTGACAGCTGGAGATTCCAGTCATTAGAACACACGGAGGCTCTTCAGCAGAGCCTAAATTGCCCCATTCAGAGATGGAGACATCTTTGAGATGGTCAACAAAGTGTGCCAGGTTTGCAAGCACACTCTGTTCACCATTCCAATGAGGTTTACATCTCTGAATGGGGCAATTTAGGCTCTGCTGAAGAGCCTCCGTGTGGTGAAATGACTGTCAAATAGAGCAATATCTGTCTAACCATGTGGGTTGGAGGGATAGGACTAACATCGATCCACATCTATCTCTTACAATGCCTACATCATGGTGAAATTAACCATTGCTATTCCGTTAAAGGGATAGTAATACCTAACATGTGAAAAGAAAAATATATTGCAGGGTTCATCCCCCGAGCAAAACAAGGGTATTCCCACTGCTCAAAGGTGTTTCATTCAAAATGTAGCACAGCTCATAGTTGACTACTCCAGCGGCAATATCACAGTGGCCTGGAACTCTAAAATGGTGATGTTGCTAGACCATCCTATGGACAGCTTACGTCCAGACGCAATAAATTCTCATAGGATAATGTAGCAACAGTGCCAATGTACAACTTCAGGCCACTGGGATATAGCACCAAAGCAATTCTACTCTGAGCTGGGAGACTTTTTGAACAAAAACCTCCTCCAGCAGTGGGAGTACCCTTGTTTCACTCAGGGTGATAAACCACAAAACATATATTTCCCTTTCTGCATTTCATGTATTAGTATCCCATTAATCCCATCATGGCTACGTTTACTAATCACACAATCTCAATTCTCCACACAGCTTATGGGCCTCCATCGCAGCAGGAGCCCGTGGAGGAGCCGACCACACCACCCAGTGAGGAGGATACAGAGGAGGGGACTAGCCACTGGGAAGCGTCTACAACCACCACACCTCCTCCCCAACTGGCTGCATCACCACTGCCTGCCTCTCAACTGCCTGCCTCTCAACTGGCTGCCTCTCAACTGGCTGCCTCTCAACTGCCTGCCTCTCAACTGCCTGCCTCTCAACTGCCTGCCCCACCACAGGATGCTCGACAAATCCAGCGGCTGGATTCAGGGGGAGAGATGGATGCATCCCACTAGCACCGGGAGCTATTACCCTCCAGCAGCAGCACCACCACCACCAGGGAGGCAATGGCTGCCCGGGAATGTGGCCACCAGCCAATATGGGCCATATTCCACCGAGATGGATCTACCCTCCTGGATGGCTCCCCAGCATGGCCCCAGGTATGATCCCAGGTGGGGGCCAAGCACCTACCACTGGCCAAGGTATGACCCTTGGCCACTTGACTACCAACACCTGGGCCTGATTGGGGAGCCCCAGCGCCCTCAGCCAAGGGACTTGTTCACCCCACCACCTCAACCAGCACAGACATCAGTGGGCAGCAGTGGGTCCCTTGATGTGGTGGGCACCCACACACCGTCTGTGCAAGCCACTCCACCAACACAAACAGCAGTAGCAGCCACAGCACACCCAGTACCAGCAGAGGAGACAGCAGAGGCTGGGGAGATAGAGGCTGAGGAGACAGCTGAACCTGTTGAAGCAGAGGCTGAGGAGACAGCTGAAGCTGGGGAAACAGAGGCTGAGGAGACAGCTGAAGCTGGGGAAACAGAGGCTGAGGAGACAGCTGAAGCTGGGGAAACAGAGGCTGAGGAGACAGCTGAAGCTGGGGAAACAGCACATGTGTCACCGGCCACTCCCATCTCCAGCAGTCAACGCACCCCAGATCTGGAGGCTGAGTGCATGGCCCTTCAAAGAGGACAGCTCCGGGCAACCCACGCCACCAACGACAACCTCACGAGGAACCGGAGGGAATCCCGGAGGAACACGAACAGGTTGGAGACCAGAATCCAAGCTCTGGAGTCAGAGGTTGCCAGGGGGAACACACAACTCCACCAGATACATACGGGGATGATGGACATGTTTGCACAGGTGCTCGTGGAGTTGCGAGAGATTAACCGCAGGGAGAACCTGAGGATGGAGAGGGAGAACCTGCGTTCCACAGAGGGGTCCACTGCACCCACCACCCCTTCCAGTGTTACCCCAGAAGCCACACCTAGGGGACAGAGGGTGACAAGGCAATCAGCCAGGACATCCACCTCTGGCACCAAGTCTAAGGCCCCCCCCCCCCAAAAAAAAAGAAATGAAAGGCCCAACCTGTCATCTGCCCCCTCAATAAATGAAAATTGTGCTTTTGAATCCTGTCTTATCTGCTGTGTAATCACTTATAGATTGGGTGGCAGGGTTGTCTCCAATGCATTGCCAAACAATGCAGTGAACTCAACTCCTGCCTGGGGGAAATGTTTGTGTGATGTTACAACATGGGTTCACACACACCCACACCGTTGTCCAAATTCACCTGGCAACCCATTCCTGTAGCCATATAACACAACAGTGTTACATGGCCATGATGTGTGTCAGATTTGATCAGAACATACCCCTTAGCACAACAACTGGTGCAACACTGAACATTCGTCTGCATCAATTGTTGTGTTTGAGGGGAAAACCAAACTAACAGCTATGCGACTTAGCAGGGAAATAACAAGCAGGACAGATTGAACATGCATCAATATGGTCTTTAAATCAAAATTCTATTGTGCAGCTGACATACTGGGGAACACAATGTACACCCTAGGATCTCAATGTGTGTGTTACACATTGTGATCCTAGGGTGAGCATTGTGTTCTCCAGCAAGTCAGTTGCACAACAGGAGTTTGAATCACAGCCTAACTTACTGCATAATCCAAAAATCTTCCTAAGATTTCATTGTGTAGCACGCACATTGGAACCTTAGGCTGAGCATTGGCTTATGTATTAAAGGGATAGTAAACCTTGAAAATAAGTTCATTCTATATTGTAGCCCTTAAAAAAACATGTAAAATGATATAAGTCTTATATCCCAAATCATATATGTTTGGTAGATAAGACTGATATCATTTTTCATGGTTTTTAAAGGGCTACAATGTGAAATAAACTTATTTTCAGGGTTTACTATCCCTTTAAGTTGTGTTGTTGTTTAACTAAGGTTATAACACACTTCACCAGTAATAACACTTGTCCACATGGTTGTTTTTGTTGATGTAGCCCATGTACTGAGATATGACAACCTACAGCAATCTCAGGACATTGATTATATTGAGCAACACACAAACCATGGACATCACATCACAGTGGAAGTGTGTCCCCTGTATCACCAGCTAATCACTCACAACACACATCAGTGTATCACTGCCATCATGTCATTGCATGTATACATCACAAAGTCCACTCATGGTCAGGCAACTAGTGGACTCCTGTGATGTAAATCATGCCTTCCTTTGTATGAGGGATACTCTACGGTTCCACATTGACAGGTGTTTGATCCAACATTCATTCATACAGACACGGATTGAGTAGTGATGTTTCTTGTGTATGTAGCCAATATGCATTAAACACTTGTATGAGCACAAAAAGGTACATCTGAACTAAATAGGAATACATTTGAAATGCTAGTGAACTGCTCATGTGTTGTCTACATCGTTTGGCATCTGTGTATGAGCAGTCTTACTGTACAGGTCTGATACCTGGATGTTAGTACACACATAAATTTGTGTCCATATGTGAATGTTCCAGTAGAGGTTGCTGTGAACATCAGGTCAAACATTGCATCACCAACACAATCACTTGGAACGCCAAGGGGTGAGCTTCATGGAAGTGTTGTCCAGACTTCAGTCCAGTCATATGGAAACTCCTCTGTTCAAGGATGGATCGTGCTATGGATGCCTGTGGGACAAGAGGACAGGATTTGGAACATCACCCTCGAAGTGATCGTCATGCAACAGCTACAACATCATGATCCTCTTAATCTTTCCCGTTACATAAGTCTACACAAACCACTGCTTTGTAATGTGTTGTGTACTGGTCTATGAACCATCATGGGGGGAACTAAGGGGATGTTAACCATCCTTAGGGATATTTGCCCCTGACATGGTTACACACATCAACAAATATGTCCTAATAGCTTCCTGACAACAATATATTTGGGCTGCCACTGTCAGAGACAGGCCAAATATGTTTGGTTCATGGAGCTAGTAGGACATATTTGTTAATGTGTGTATTTCTTTCTGGGGCACATATCACTGCACACACACACACACACACAGGGCAGCATGGTGTCCATGGAGATGTGATCCACATTTCATGAGCTCCATGTTGTGTAACACACTATTACTGTCGATCCACCCCTCTGCTGCTTTATTCAACTGTAGCAAGCTACTGGTCCCATGTCCCCACGAATGCCCCCTGAACCCCTTATATGACAGAGTTCTATCCGATGCATTGGCTTGGATGAGACTCCCTTGCTACAGGGGTACCATGGTTGCTATGGGTCTGATCCTAGCAGAACACTTTAGTTGGTGCCTAGGGAGCTGTGGGATATGCTGAACAAGGTTAAAGTGTTGTACCTTGGTTTCCAGGGGGGGCATGCATGATATCCTTGAGGTAGCAGTATCAACATGGACGACAGGTTGTCAGGTGTATTCGGAATCTCTAGGCCCAATCTGACTGGTCCACGGAATAGTTGATGCTGGTGGTCCATACTGCAGCCAGTGTCAGGGCTGTGTCACTGATCCTGTGGGGTGAAACAGAACATGTGTGTTGTGGTGGGTGTGTATGCATGGATTGTGTGCATACATGTATTATACTCACAGCAGAAGTGATCCCTGATCAATCTGTCCCTTGTCTGCATCCCTGTTGGGGTTTCCTCACACTCAACGATATCCACAGGGTCTTCAGGTCTGGGTGGGGGATGGACATCGTCGATGAGTCTGGTGTCCACCGCGATATTATGTAGGATGGCACATGCCACGATGATGTCGCAGACCTTGCCTGGTGCATACTGCAATGCTCCCCCCGAGTGGTCCAGACATCGGAATCGGGACTTGAGGAGGCCGAAGGTCCGCTCAATGGCATTCCGTGTTCTGGCATGAGCCTGGTTATATCGTTCCTGGGCATCGTTTTGGGGATTGGCGACCGGGGTGAGGAGCCATGGCTTGCATCCATAGCCAGCATCACCTGTGGAAAGTGAGTGACATGGTGTGACAAGGAGCACATATTGTGTAAATGTTGTTTTCTGTGGTGAACGTACTAGCACATGTGTATGTGGTGTCATTTGGTGCTGTTAACTCACCCAGAAGCCATCCGCCTGTATAGGTCCCATTTTCGAAATCCCTCTGCACAGATGAATTTCTGAGTATATGTGAATCGTGACAGCTCCCGGGAAATTTCGCACAGACATTCATTATGGCCAGGTTGCTGTCACACACCATCTGCACATTCATGGAGTGGAAGTTTTTGCGGTTCAAGAACATATGTCCCTGACGTGCTGGTGCTTTGATACGGACATGGGTGCAATCTATTGCACCCATGACCCTGGGCATGCCTCCCCTTGCATAGAAGCCCTGCTTCAGATGTGTCCACTCCATATCGGTGATGGGGAAACGTATGTAGGTACTGGCCTTGGCTTTGAGGGCTGGCAAGACCTGGGCCAGCACCCTGGAGAATGTGGCCTGGGACATGCCAGATGCGTAACCCTCTGTCGACTGAAAGGCGCCACTTGCCATGAAGTGTATGGCACACAGGAGTTTTTGAAGGCCAGTTAGAGCATGGTTATGGGTGCATATGGGATCCACCTGCTCCTTGATGACCTCATACAGGGCTATGATGCTGTGTGGCCTCAACCTGTAGCGATCAATAACCTCGTCATCGGTCATTCCAAAGAGAGTGACCCTTGGACGGTATACCCTGGGCCTTGGTGGTCGTCTATGCATCCTGGGCTGCTGCAGGGGTCCCTGTGGCAGCTGGGGAGCATCATGTTGCTGCAGCTGTGCATCTGCAGGCAGGTGTCCTCCGGGTGGGGATGGGCTCCTGTGTGGCTGCTGAGCCAGAGCCTCCTCACTTGCAACAGGTGGAGGCTGTTGATGAGGCGTGCTTGGAGGTTGCTGATGTTCCCCAGCTCTCTCCCTTGCACGCCTTGTCCGCAGCCTTCGCAACAATATGTAACCCAACATACTGTTTGCTCTCTCTATCTGTCTCTATCTGTCTCTCTCTCTCTATCTCTCTCTATCTCTATCTCTCTCTCCCTCCCTGAGTGGAAAACAAGCCACAAGTGAGTGTGTTGAGTTGTCCCTTTAAGTACTTGCTAGGGCGTTGTGTAGGTGTGTTGATGAGGTGAGTGCTGACCAATGGTGAGTTGTTTTTGTCCAGGTAAGTGTTAGCAGGTGTGTGTGTGTTATAAGATGTGGTGTGTTGTGCTTGTTCTGTGTGTGCCATTTGCGGACGTGCAGTTGTGGGGTGCAGGTGGCGTGTTGATGTTGCCCAGGTGAGCTTGTATTTGCAGGTGTCCGCTTTGTGTGATGACCCCCATTGTTCCGTGCCATGTTGTGTTGTTGTTTTTGTGTGTTGTTGTCCCTGTGGTGTTGGTTGTTGTTGTTTGTGTAGTGATTTGTGTTGTGTGTGCATGTTTTTGTGTTGTTTTGGCATTGCACGGGTTAATTTTCCCATTTACATGGTTGTGCGGTAAGCATTTGGTGTATTTTCCTATGTAACGGGTGTTTTGTTTTGGCCGTTAAGTGTCTAACGGCTAAAAAAAGTGGGTCTTAACTTTTAGCCGTTAGGTGTGTCTTTTTTTCAGCCGTTATCAGTACCGCAAGCCTTTGAATAGCTCTGGGGTATGTTTTTCCATGCGTCTGAATGCACGTAAGTGTATCGGCCGTAAGGATTCTACAACTGCCGTTAGCTGTTGTTTAGACGGATCTTTGAATTGCAACATGACACTTAACGCACCCGTTAGTGATTTTTTTTGCTAACGGCTTCCTTTAAATCGAGCCCCAGGTGAGGTCAAGATGGAGCTTTTTAGCCAAAACTCAATGGTCTATGTGCGGGACAGACCTAACGCTGCCCATACATCAAGACACACCATATCTCCAGTGAAGTGTGGTGGTGGCAGCATCATGCTGTGGGGATGCTTCTCATCAGCAGGAACTGGACATCTTGATAAACTGAAGGAAGAAAGGATATAGCAAAGTACAGGGAAATACTGAAGAGAACCTGCTTCAGTCCACTAAATAAATTTAGCTTGGGAGGAAATTCACCTTTCAGCAGGACAATGATACCAAGCACAAGGCCAAATCAACATTTGAATGTCTCAAGAACAAACAGGTGAATGTCTTGCAGTGGTCCAGTAAAAGTCCTGATTTCAATCCCACTGAGAATCTTTAAAACTATTTGAAAATTATGTTCCACAAGTAAAGACCAACTGAAGTGGCATACTGCTGAACTGGCTCATAAGCGTGACCCTACATCCTCTAATCTGCTCCATCTCACTAATTTGAGAGGTGAATTCAATCTTTTACTATCGAAAGACATTCTTCTCGCTTTGCAGTGGACTCCTCAACTGTATTTTGATAAATGCGACAAACCATTCCATCCGATCTCTTTCGCTCCATTCAGGACTCTTGACTCACAAAACTTCTCAGATTGCTTCTGTTTTTGCCGGGTTCTGCAAAGCTATTTACAATGGTCATAAGGTGACTCATTCCCCGACGGTGCAGTCTCATTGCCTTCTTGCGTTCTTGTCACTTACCATGCCTGTCACAGGCTGCTTTTCAGTCTCTGAATGCCTACATCACAGTTGAAGAGGTTGCTTTGGCTCTGAAAACCTTCAAGTCTTCAAAATCACCTGGTCCGGAAGGGTATAATGCTGCATTCTTACTACAAAGCCTTCCAATCATCCCTTCTTGTGCATCTGACCTTGTTCTTTCATTCTTTCTTGCATGAGATAGCACTTCATCAGAGATGCTGTCAGCCCAGATTGTGGTCATCCAGAAGGAGGGCAAAGATCCGACCTCCTGTGCCAATTATCAGCCAATTTCACTACTTAATCTAGAAATTAAGCTTTTTTTAAAAAATCTTTGCTTCGCATCTTTCTCGACTCCTAATTTCTCTTATTCATTTGGATGAAGTTGGGTTCATTACTTGAAGGGAATCACCTGATAATATCCGCCGGGTGCTCAATCTGATCCAGGTGGCCCAGGACTGCTCTTTCCCTGCAATGCTATTATCTTTGTACGATGAAAAAGCTTTTGATCGAATTGACTGGGATTATATGTGGCGGTCCTGGACTCCTTTGGTTTTGCTGGTCTAATTCTACAGGGCATACAGGTATTTTATGCCAACCCTTCGGCAGCACTTTCCATCACTGGTCATATGTCAGTGGCTTTTCCCATACAAAATGTGGCTCGTCAGGGTAGCCCCTTGTCTCCTCTTTTGTTTGCTTGGTGTTTGGAACCGCTGGCCTGCACCATCGGTCTGTGCCCAGATATTAGGGGACTGTCGGTGGGGTCCGAGGACTATAAGTTGAGTTTATTTCCGGATTATATTCTCCTTACTTTATTGTCCCTGCTGACCTCTTTGTCTAATCTCTACTCTTTGTTGAATGACTTTTCCTCTGGTTTTAAAATCAGTCACTCCAAATGTGAAGCTATTATGTCACCCTCTGTCCCCGCGCGGTCTGCGGCGCTCGGGACAGTCTCTCTTCACTTCCGGGTTTCCCCCGTCGTCGCGTCACGTGCGTCGTGACGTCACATGGTGCGTCTATTTCAGGACGCTCCAGTCTAGGTACGGGCGCACTCTGATAGTGTTCCCAAGCGCCTAGCTGCCTGACTGGTATTATCTGCTGTCCTCTCTGCCTAGCCAGCCGTCCCTGCAGGTTCCAGTGTAGCCAGTGCTCACCTACTTCTCAGCAGCTGGCCCTCCAGTCTTGTCTGCCATCCCAGCAGGTTCCTGTTTGACCAGTACCTACCTGCTCCAGGATCTTCCTATTTGTTCCTGCCTGTCTCTGGTGGGTTGGCTTCCAGCCTGTTCCTGACAGCTCCTCCTTGTCCTGCAGTCCATCCTGGAATATCTTTCTGTCAGCATCCAGTCTGTCTCCTGTCAGTGGTTTCCGGATCAGCTGTTCCAGTAGGAGTGTGGAATATCCTGGCGTGTCGCGGATCTTTTTCCAGGAACGCACCCAGTCGTCTACTGCACTTACCCTGCTCCTCCACTGCACCTGTGCTGACTCTACTGGACAGGTCTGTTCTCTCCATCCTAGGAGAGTATTTCCTTTTTCTTTCTTTTATACCCTTTCCTAGGAGAGCTACAGCCTACCGGCCACCGCTCTCTAGCCTCGCTCCCCATACTGCGCTCCCCAGCCTTCGCTCTCCCCCACAGGAGAGCTAGTACTGCCTGTGGGATTATCATCCTGGGCTCACCACCAGCTCCTCTGGGGTTTGTCATCCGGCCTTGCGGCCGGCACCGTATCTGGCTTAGGCCGCAGCACGGTAATCCCGTAGACAGTCAACGTACGGCGAGCACCGCAAACTAGCGTCGTACCCGAGCACTCTCTCTCCTGTGGGTTTCGTCACATCTGGTCTCCCTGTGTGACATAATCAGAGTGCCAAACCGAAACCATGTCTGTTGATCCTAAAGAGGTTTCTCAGGCAGTCATTCAGCAGGCAGCTGTTTTGGAGCTGCATGCGACTCAGATCCAGCGCTTGGACGAAAAGCTGGACTCTATCACCACCCTTCTACAGCGCATGCAGCAGCGCCTAGAGGGCCCGGGCCTCTCTGCGATACCACCAACGCCTGCTGAGCCATCTCTTCCTCCTGCTACTCCCAGGGTATCCCAGGTCGCCATGTTTCCACGTCTACCCCTACCTGATAAATACGAAGGGGATCCCAAGCTATTGCGTGGTTTTCTCAACCAATGCAGTCTCCATTTTCAGAGCCAACCAGAAGTATATGCCTCTCATCAGTCCCGAGTCACCTTCATTGTGTCTTTACTGCGGGGTCAGGCCCTGGCTTGGGTCTCTCCTTTGATGGACCGTCGTTCTGCTCTGCTTGATGATTGTGATGCATTCATAGCCGCCTTTCGGTCTGTGTTCGACATTCCGGGAAGGCAGGCGTCAGCTGAGGCCGCACTCCTGGAGCTGTAACAAGGGCAGCAATCATTTGCGCAGTATGCAATCACCTTCCGGACCCTCGCCTACGACACCGATTGGGGCAGTGATGCCTTGAAAGCAGTCTTCCGTCGTGGGTTGTGTGATCGCCTGAAAGATGATCTGACTACTCGAGCCATTCCAGACACACTAGAGGGTCTCATAGCTCTTTGCTCTTCCCTTGACTCTCGTATTCAGGAGAGACGCCAGGAGAAGGAACGGGACCGTTCCAGGCGACCTGCGGTGCGTCCCCCCATCCGCTTGGCACCGAAATTCCAGTCTCCTCCGTCTTCCGCCGAATCTCTAGCAGAGCCAATGGAGATCGGTCGGGTGATTCGCCTCTCCGAGGAGA
This sequence comes from Rhinophrynus dorsalis, assembly GCA_037306005.1. Lineage (NCBI taxonomy): Eukaryota > Metazoa > Chordata > Amphibia > Anura > Rhinophrynidae > Rhinophrynus > Rhinophrynus dorsalis. Next base: position 111,555,392 of record CM074723.1, read on the forward strand.
AGGCAAGACGACGGAGCCTGGGATTATGTCTGTACTGTGGACGTGCTGGGCATATGGCTCGTCTCTGTCCGAACAAACCGGGAAACGACCGGACTTAGAGCGTTTTGAGGGAGTCTCTCTAAGTCGGCCTCCTGTTCCCTCTTCCACTATCCAGCGCTTCACGGTTCCCATTAAGCTGTCCTGGGCCAAGAACACCATTCACCACCATGCTTTGATAGATTCTGGAGCCGCAGGGATCTTTGTGGACCGGACTTTCGCTCAACAACACGGTATTCCTCTGCTATCTAAGATACCACCTGTGAGCGCGGTGGTTATTGACGGTTCTCCTTTAGGAGATGGGCGCATAACCCTGCAGACCATTCCCATCCGCCTGTACATGAACCCCTCACACTCTGAGGTCTTAGAATTCGATGTTATCACTACTCCGCACACACCGATCATTCTGGGCTTCCCTTGGTTGGAGAGGAACAATCCGCTTATCCAGTGGAAGGAGAGGACGTTATCCTTTCCATCTGAGACCCCCTCTTCCTTGATGCTGTCTTCCGTGGTTCCCTCTAAGGAGGATGGTTTCACTATGGTACCTACACCTTATTTGGATTTTGCAGATGTCTTCTCTAAGGTCCGCTCGGAGGTCCTACCTCCTCACCGGTCGTATGACTGCACCATAGACCTTGTTCCAGGGGCTATTTTACCTAAGGGTCGGACCTACCCTCTCTCTTTACCCGAAACGGCAGCATTAGAGACGTACATCCAGGAGAATCTCACCAGAGGGTTTCTCAGACCTTCTACCTCTCCCGCAGGAGCGGGTTTCTTCTTTGTGAAAAAGAAAGACGGGTCTTTGCGTCCTTGCATCGATTACCAGGGCTTGAACGCTGTCACGAAGAAGAACAGCTATCCCCTCCCCCTGATTCCGGAGTTATTGGAACGCCTTCGGGGTTCCTGTATTTTCACCAAATTGGATCTTAGAGGGGCATACAACTTGGTTCGTATGCGGGAGGGGGAGGAGTGGAAGACCGCCTTTAACACGCGATTTGGGCACTATGAGTACTGTGTCATGCCTTTTGGGTTACGCAATGCCCCTGCGGTGTTCCAGGCCTTGGTCAACGACATCTTCAGAGACCTCCTTCTCACCTGTGTTATTGTGTATCTCGACGATATACTCATCTACTCCCCGACTTTGGCGGAGCATCGTCGGCAGGTCCGTATGGTATTGACCCGTTTGCGCGAAAACCACCTTTACGCCAAACTGGAGAAGTGTAGTTTCGAGAGGTCCTCGCTCCCTTTTCTCGGCTATATCATCTCTGCTGATGGTTTGGCTATGGATCCCAGCAAGGTCAGCGCTGTGCTGGACTGGGAGGTTCCTCGGACCATCAAAGCCATCCAACGTTTCGTGGGATTCTCCAATTACTACAGGAGGTTCATCAAGAACTTCTCCAGAGTGATCCAGCCTATAGTCCGCCTGACTTGCAAAGGGGCTGACCCATCTTCCTGGTCTCAAGAGGCCCTGGAGGCATTCCATCTGCTTAAACAAGCATTCGTGTCTGCTCCCTTACTTTCGTATCCTGACCCCTCTCTTCCTTTTACGGTTGAGGTGGATGCTTCCGAGACTGCTGCGGGTGCCGTTCTTTCCCAACGATCCACGGACTCTAGCGTATTACATCCCTGTTCCTACTTCTCTCGGCGTTTCTCTGTAGCAGAGAGAAACTACGATACCGGGAACAGGGAATTACTCGCTATTAAACTCGCTCTAGAAGAATGGCGATACCTCCTGGAGGGAGCTATGCATCCCATCAGCATTTTGACAGATCACCGCAACCTGGCCTATCTGGCTTCCGCTAAAAGGTTGACCCCACGTCAGGCCAGGTGGTCCCTGTTCTTTTCCAGGTTTGATTTCACGATTTCTTACATCCCGGGAACCAAGAACCTCAAGGCCGATGCTCTCTCTCGGTTGCACGAAGGAGACTCGTCAGCTCCAGTGGTCCCCGAGACCATTGTTCCTTCAGCTCTGGTCTTAGGGTCATTATCGACCCGCATCCTCGAACGCATCAAAAGGGCCCAACCACCTACTGATCCCTCTGGACCTGCTACTCCTTTGCTATTGGTCCCTGAGGATTGCAGGAGAGCCGTATTATCCTGGGCACATCAGTCCCGTGTTGCTGGACATCCCGGTGTGGAACGCACACATGACCTCCTTTCACGCTACTTCAGGTGGCCTACGTCCCGTCACGACGTGTCTCACTGGGTTCAATCCTGCTCCGTTTGTGCCAGGATGAAGACACCACGTGTACATCCCGTGGGGTTGCTGGTTCCTCTTCCTGTACCCACATTACCCTGGACCCAGTTGGCAATGGACTTTGTGGTTGATCTCCCAGCTTCGGCCGGGATGACTACAATCTTGGTGGTCATTGACCGCTTCTCCAAACAGGCCCATTTTATACCCTTGTCCAAACTGCCCAGCGCTACCGAACTGGTTGATATATTCGTCGCTCATGTCATACGTCTCCATGGGGTACCCCTTCATATTACCTCCGATAGAGGATCCCAGTTTGTGTCCAGATTTTGGAGGTCCTGCTGTGCCCGATTAGGGATCGCTCTGCATTTCTCCTCTGCCTATCACCCACAGACCAACGGGCAGACGGAGCGCCTGAACCAAGGTTTGGAGCATTACTTACGCTCTTACTGTAACCACCAGAAGGATGATTGGGCTAGCCTTTTGCCTTGGGCGGAGTTCTCGTATAATTCTCTTCGTCACTCCTCCTTGGGGTGTTCACCCTTCTTTGCGGCCTTGGGGTACAATCCTCGCTTGCTAGTCCTTGCTCCTGGGGTTCCTTTGGTTCCGGCGGCTGAGACCAAAGTTCGGTCCATGACGGACCATTGGAGAGCGGTGCGCTCAGCTTTGCTACAGGCTCAGATCCGCCAAAAGGCTGCTGCCGATCGTCTGCGTACTCCAGCTCCCCTGTTTCATGTGGGAGACCGGGTGTGGCTTTCCACTAAGCACATCCGCTTGGCCCAGCCATCTGGGAAACTGGGTCCCCGGTACCTGGGTCCATTTCGCGTTCTCCGACGTTTGTCGCCGGTTTCGTATCGTCTGTTCTTGCCCCGTAGTTTACGGATACATCCTGTCTTCCATGTGTCCCTTCTGAAAGCTTTCCTGCCCTCGGTGTTCCCGTCGTCGGGCTCCCGTCCTCCTGCTCCGGTCACCGTGGACGGGCAGGAGGAGTACGTCATCGATGGTGTCCTGGACTCCCGTCGCACCCGTGGGCGTCTCATGTATCTCGTGAACTGGAAGGGTTACGGACCAGAGGAGCGCTCTTGGGTGTCCGCTGGAGATGTGCATGCGCCGGCCCTTTTGCGCTCCTTTCACCGTGCTCATCCTGCCAAGCCGGCTCGGTAGGCTCCGGAGGCGCCTCTTAGGAGGGGGGCAGTGTCACCCTCTGTCCCTGCGCGGTCTGCGGCACTCGGGACAGTCTCTCTTCACTTCCGGGTTTCCCCCGTCGTCGCGTCACGTGCGTCGTGACGTCACATGGTGCGTCTATTTCAGGACGCTCCAGTCTAGGCACGGGCACACTCTGATAGTGTTCCCAAGCGCCTAGCTGCCTGACTGGTATTATCTGCTGTCCTCTCTGCCTAGCCAGCCGTCCCTGCAGGTTCCAGTGTAGCCAGTGCTCACCTACTTCTCAGCAGCTGGCCCTCCAGTCTTGTCTGCCATCCCAGCAGGTTCCTGTTTGACCAGTACCTACCTGCTCCAGGATCTTCCTATTTGTTCCTGCCTGTCTCTGGTGGGTTGGCTTCCAGCCTGTTCCTGACAGCTCCTCCTTGTCCTGCAGTCCATCCTGGAATATCTTTCTGTCAGCATCCAGTCTGTCTCCTGTCAGTGGTTTCCGGATCAGCTGTTCCAGTAGGAGTGTGGAATATCCTGGCGTGTCGCGGATCTTTTTCCAGGAACGCACCCAGTCGTCTACTGCACTTACCCTGCTCCTCCACTGCACCTGTGCTGACTCTACTGGACAGGTCTGTTCTCTCCATCCTAGGAGAGTATTTCCTTTTTCTTTCTTTTATACCCTTTCCTAGGAGAGCTACAGCCTACCGGCCACCGCTCTCTAGCCTCGCTCCCCATACTGCGCTCCCCAGCCTTCGCTCTCCCCCACAGGAGAGCTAGTACTGCCTGTGGGATTATCATCCTGGGCTCACCACCAGCTCCTCTGGGGTTTGTCATCCGGCCTTGCGGCCGGCACCGTATCTGGCTTAGGCCGCAGCACGGTAATCCCGTAGACAGTCAACGTACGGCGAGCACCGCAAACTAGCGTCGTACCCGAGCACTCTCTCTCCTGTGGGTTTCGTCACATCTGGTCTCCCTGTGTGACATATTAATGTTTCCCTCCCTGCGACCGTACAGAAGTTGTTATCCTTGAACTTTGACTTCAAGTGGAGCATATCTTCTTTGCCTTCTCTGGGCATCAAACTCACTGCTTCCTGTCCTGCTCTTTATGGGGCGAATTATGTTCCCCTGCTCAGATCCTTTCATACGGTCTTGACAACATGGAGTTCTTACCGTATCTCTTGGTTTGGCAGGATTTAAAGGGGAACTACCACCCCGCAAAAACCTAACCTGTATTGATTCTTCATCTGGCGACTAGCTGCTTAGTAGCGCTAGTCGGCAGAAATATTACCCGCTTCTGAAGATTTCGTCCTTTTTCTGACTGTCACTGGAACAGGAAGCACGGACATCTCGTCCCAGTGACGTCCGTGCGCCTGTGCTGTCAGTCCCTTATCTCTGCTGCCTAAGCTTTTATACCTCTTTCGGGCTCTGGCCATTCCTCCTAGGCCTCGGGATATCCAATCCGTCCAACAGCACATCTTCCGGTTTATTTGGGACTCGGGAAAGCCCAGACTCCCTTCAGGGCTACTTCATAGGCATTGTTCTGTGGGGGGTTTATCAGTCCCCCTCACCTTTGGTCTTATTACAAGGTGGCTCAATTTGCAAAAGCTGTGCAATTTCATCTTACATATAATATACCGTGCTGGGTTGTCTTGGAGACGTTGCTGTGCAGTTCCCCTCCTGTGGCTGACCTGCTGTGGATCACTTCCTTTCCCCCCAAGTCAGTGATCTGTAGCTCAACTCACTCTCACACGTTGGCTCTTTGGTGTAAACATAGACATAAAGATCAGCTTACTTCACCTAGGTCCAAGCTGTGTTCCCTGTTCTGTAACCCAGTGTTTCCCCATGATCTTGTCCCGGATCAGTTTCAGTGGTGATCAGCTAGAGTTATGCGTGTTTCCTATTTTGTTTTTTGTGACCACTCTCCTCACGTGGGATGAATTTTGGGAGAAATATCATGCCTCCCCTCTCAAATTTTTCTGCTTTCTCCAAGTCCGGCACTTTGTTCAATCCTACTTCAAAGAGCGTTTTGCCTGGGGAAGGACCTTCTTTGAACATCTTTACTCTAGTTCTCTTACCAGTAAGGGTGAAATTTGTCAAATTTATTACCATCTTTTGACAGTTTTATACCTGCAGCTCCCCTCCTACTATGCCCAATGGGAACTGGACCTAGGCGAATCCCTGGACCCTGAGGAGTAGAATGACATTATGGCTAATGCTGGGAGTCTGACTCCTTGTACCCTGGTGAATGAGAATGCTTATAAGGTTTCAGGCCAGATAGTATTACTGCCCGACTAGACTACACTGTATCTACCCTTCGACTTCCCAGCTGTGTTTCCGTGGTTGTGGCCAAGATGGCACCTACCTTCACGTGTGGTGGTCCTGCTCCTCGGAGACTGACCTATGGCTTTATGTTTTCAGGCTCTTGAGTTCAGCCCTGGGGGTCATGGTGACTCCGGACCCGTGGACGGCCCCTTAAAAAAACAAACAAACCAAATTCACCTTATAATAACTGATTGAGTTTGTGTTTTAAAATAAAATATCTTTGAGAACAAAGTTACTATTTGTATTACAGTAATATGAGAAAATTGGTCAGAGGTCAGAATTCTTTTGCAAAACAGTGTATCTCACATATAAATATATATGTATTCTTTAGGTTGTAAGCTCTTTGGGGTAGGGCCTTCTACTAATAGCAGCAGCCAATATACAGCCTTATAGAATGATTTATTGTTTTGTTTTGAATTTAAAATCTAACACCACAGTGGTGACTTTTTTTTTTTTTTTTTTATATTATTATTATCTATAGCTCCTAACTGTTAAAAAAAAAAAAAAAAAAAAAAGAGGTCTCCAAAGCAATGTGAAGCAATACACTGGAAACTTTTAAAGTGTTAAGAAAATATATACACATTTTTTTTGTTAGTTGTTTTCTTTGTGAACTTTTTTTTTATATCTGTTTCTTTGACTCTGAAAAATGTAACATTTAAACACTGATTTTGAGTACAGGCCCACATAGGCCAGAAAATGATTATGGGTGTTTAGAAATACGGTATGTTAGACATTTTGGTTATCAAATTTCCTATCCTCTAAAAAATAAAACTTGTGCTGGTTAAAAGAAGCTCATAGACATCTAAAAAAAAAAAAAAAAAAATAACATAGATATCTCAGTTAACCCCTTAAGACGTGTCGGGACCATCACTGGTTTCCTTGCCTAAAGGACCAGTGATGGTCCTGGCACATAACATATTTCCTGCTTCAGCTAGAGGAGTCTGAAATTGACTGCTTCAAGACTGGAGTGGTCTCTCTCAGACCAAACCTTCTCTGAGATCGTTAACCCCTTCCCGACCACTGATGTACCAGGACTGTCATGGCTGTCCGGCACTTAAGGACCAGTGACAGTCCTGACACGTCATGGAGTTCAGGGCTCCTGGCGTGGCTGCATGCTGCTCCGGAAGCCCTGAACCGGAAGTGAAAATTAAAAAAAAAAATAAAAAAAAAAAATAAATAAATAAAAGCCCTGTGGTCCTCAAGTGCCGGCCGCGGGTGTGAGCGCCGGTCCTTAAGGGGTTAACTGCAATCCACCCCTAAGATCTCTAATCCTTAAGAGGTTAAAGAGATACAGAGTACTGTCTTGGAAACTGTCATAGCCTTGTGTGGTGCAACTGCACTTTCATGTGTATTTAAACCCATTAGAAGTTGATAACTTTTTTTTTTTTTTTTTTTTCTTTTAAATGAATGCAAAGCGTTGGTTTTAACCCTTTGAGTGGCAGAGAGGTATACATTTCTCTGCAATGTGTTGGATACCCCGTGGCATTCAAAGGGGTATCCATTGCTCTGCAATGCATTGGATACCCCTACAAAACTCAGAGAGTTAAGGTCCTATTAACTCCTTAATGACGGCGGTTCCTGGGGAGTGGATTCCCCTTAAGGACACTTATTATCTCATTCGTGAGCCGACGAACGGGACTGATCACAAGTCCCGGCTCGCTGAACGGGGGACGGGAGAGGTCAGTTTCAGACCTCGTTAGTTGTCACAGCGTTCCCGCAGGAGCACTGTGAGCAAAAAATACATGATGTGCTAGGACGGTCATTGCTCCTTTAGTGAAATTTACAGACAACAGTCCCAGCATGTCACCAGTCACTAAGGGGTTAAAGAGAGGTGGAGTAAGGCAACACACTGGACAGCCCTCTGACACTCAAAGGGTTGAAACCGAGAATGCTAGGGTCATATGTAACTAATGTAAAGTTCACACAATCTCAGAAATCCTGTATGGACAAAAGTTCTTAATCCATGGAGTGCCAGAGGGGTACACAATGCATGTACGCAACGCATTGCAAAGAAATGCATTTCGTACCCCTCTGGCACTCAGAGGGTTAAAGGGGCAGTAAACTTTTTTTTTTTAATGAAAACATTTATGTCCTAGAGCCTATTCTGTGGAGTAAAACAAGGACACTCTGTCAGTTGTTTCATTCAACAATTATAACCGTTCAAATAATCAGGAAGTGAATTTACTGTGTTTAATTCCTAGAAGTTCTGACAGGAAGAGACTCAGCAGTTTCTGTCATATTCTATGGAGAACTGTGTGTCACTGACTTTCTTCTCCCTTGGAATGTAACAGAATTACTAATTGAAATTTGACCACTAGAGGGCATTGCTAATGAAAAAAACCCACAGGTTTAAATTGTAATACTGCTGGGAATAAGCATCTCTCAACAGTGGGAGTATCCTTAATTTACTCAACAGGAAAAGCCATACAATTATATATATATATATATATATATATATATATATATATATATATATATATATAATATATATAGTAGTTTCATAAAAAAAAGTTTACTGCTCCTTTAAAGTTGTGCACAATCTCCGAACTGATATCTAGACAGGTGTTCAGAAATCAATTATGAAGGAAAGCTCACGCAGTTCACACAACCTTAGAATTAACCATCTGAGTGCCAGAGGGGTAAACCTCTGGTGCTCAAAGGGTTAACGTATAGAAAGACATACTGAGTGCACACACTTCAACAGTTTTCAGTTTTTCGATTGGCTATGTACAATGCCTAAACTGGGAATCGGAGTCTACAAAACAGGAGCACAGTTTACTTTCTTTTATTTCTGCAAGCCTTCTGTGAGTGGTATTAATGCTTTTCCCTTCTGTTCAGTAAGGCTGTTATCTGGCATTTTACAGTGAACACTGCATTATCACTTCTGAGCAGGAGGATTTGATTTAAAGGGATAGTAATACTTCGTTTTAACTTTATTTTATTTTGTAGGCATTAAAAAAACATGAAGAATGCTATAAATCTTATCTCTCAAACATTTATGGTTTAAGAGATATTCACAAGCAAAGTTTCCCCCTCCCGCCCCTTTTTCCTAGTGTAAGCCATCTCTTCTCAGATGAGAATCTGGTTGTAAGACCAGACAGATAACAGCAGGGGACAATCTTCTTTGTATGAAAAGAATGAAAGCCCTTCCCCCCTTGACAAGTTTTTCAGCTTTTTCCCTTATCTTAATTGAAGATTGTCCCTCTCTGCAGTCTACCTGGGCACCTCCCTTCTGATCTGGCTGAACAGGGGGGGGGGATACTTTGCTTGTGAATATCTCTTAAACCATAAAGGTTTGAGAGATAAGACTTATATCATTCTTCATGTTTTTTTAATGCCTACAAAATAAAATAAAGTGAAGGATTACTGTCCCTTTAAATAATTTCAGTAATGATTTATAGCACTAGTCAGGGAGGCTCAATTTAAAGAATCAATTAACTTTTTATTTTTTTATGAAAAACCTATTCTTGTGCTATTCTTGTGAGTAAAACAAGGATACTCCTACTACCAAAAGATAGGACTTTCCTGAGTTGTACAATATAAACTATTTTCTCTGTCGTCCAGTACAGGTTACTGGTAACTTTGGGTAGGCAATCCGCCCCTTTAAGTAGGCAGGAACAATTCTAGAAGTGAATGCAGGGGGTGGAGCCTACCTTCCCTCCTTGGTTGCAGCTGGTCAATCAGCTCCAGTAAGATTTGTTCTTTGGTGAAGTCACAGGCAAGAAAACAGTTCTGCTATAGTTTTAGAATTTTTATTTATTTTTCAGTTAGAAATAGAATACCACCATTAGGCGGATTACCATAACTGACAATGCCCTTAGATATGTGGCTAGCTCTGTATCCAGGTGCATTTTGTGGACCTTACGCCCTGGGGGAAGAATCTTGGGTTCAAGTTCTTTCCTAAGTAGTTGCCCACCGAGGCTTCTTCTTACTTCACGGTAATCTGAAGACCGAAGATACGCGAGAAGGTGAGCAACCCTTTGAGTGCTGCAGGTCCACATGCCCCACAGTGCCCCTCCGCACAGAGTTTTTTTCCTCTGGAGTTCCTATTGCACACTCCTGCACTCATTGGGTCTACCTGTATGTCTGTTGGGTGTTTGGAGCAGGTTTATGTGGTAATTAACCCTTTAACTGATGGTTTTGCATCTTTTGTTTTTTGTTTTTTTGACACTTTCTCTACTGGTTCACTGTTTTTTGGGTCTCCTAAAACATTCTAGTTATGTTTCATGTATTTTTATTGTAGTGTTTCAACTTTGTAAAATTTTAGTTCCCAACGTGCTTTACCGCATAGGCGCCATTGCTTCATTCACTCCTATTGGACTGTACAGTTTGGGACATATCTCTGCAACCGCTCCACCTAGCGACTTCAGAGATGGCTCATTTTTATTGTTTGCCCTTGCTCTATCATCCAATTCATGTTTCTAATGTGTTGGGGGGCTCAGGGGGCTTTGGGCACTGTTGTTGTACTTTTTCTGGGAAAACTATATTTCCCATGAGCGCTTGCTTCTCGTGCTCATTTCTGATTGCCTCCTGCCGTGGCAGCCATTTTGTGCCATTTCCAGAACGAGTATCCTACGCAGGGCTTGGAATCTCCTTCTCTCCTCTGCTGATTAAACCTTCGCCTTCCAGATAAGTCTGTTTTAGCGATTTCTGGGGTTAAACTTTAATCCTACACACTGTAATTGGGTGATTTCTTGTACTGTAACATTTTTGACACTGTGAGAATGTCTAATCCGTTGGAGCTTGCGGCCAGACCTAAGACTAAGGATGCTGGGGTCTCTGTATCCCCCATTGCACATTGCTCTTCCTGTCATTCAGGGTTACCTAGAGAATTCTCAGGTCATTTATGCCCAGCATGTTCTAATGTCCCTGAGAGTCTCCCAGGGACCTCCAGTCGTGCATTAGAGCCAGGTTGGGTGCAAGAGTTCAAGGCTGCTACTACGGACCATTAGGTCTACATTACAACTCTTTCCATCCCAGTTACAGGGGGTCTTCCATTCTTGGCAGACCCCCTCTTCCGTCAAGTCTTCCCTGCCAAAACCACAGGGAGTACCTGACGTATCAGATTCATCTGAGGAGGAACTGCTGGTGGATTCAGATGTTGAGGAATGTTGTGCTGTGAGCTCCTCTCAGTTTTTTGGGGACCCCTTTGAGGCCGATCCTGAGCCCTCAGCTGAGGGCCTGATCAGGGCTGTTTTGACTACCCTATACATTCCCTTAGTTCAGGAGGTTCCTTCTGATCCCTCTATTTTTCAGGAACCTAAAAAGCCCCTTACTTGTTTTCCACCTAACCCCACTCTTGACCACCTCGGGTCTGAAGAGTGGAATTCCCTGGACAGAAAACCTTCTGTCTCCAAGAAATTTGCCAAGCTTTACCCCTTTTCTGAGGCAGTGGGTTCATCCCCCCAAAGTGGATGCTCCTTTTTCCAGGCTATCTAAGTCTACTGCCTTGCCAGTTTCTGATAGCTCCACTCTGAAAGACTGGACTGACAAGAAACTCGAGGTTTCCCTCAAGTCCATTTTTGCCACTGCTGGCTCTGCCATGCTTTCCTCGTTTGCTGCGGCATGGGTTAACCGGGCCATTGCGGTCTGGACTGAACAACTCACCCTGGCTGTCTGTCATGGTACTCCTACTTTGGATATTTTGCGACTTCTCACCAACATTTCTGAGGCCCAGCACTATGTTTCTGCTTCCTTATTTGATGCCATCCGTTTGGTGGCTAGGGTTTCCACCATGTCTGTGTTTGCCAGACGAGCTCTTTCGCTCAAGATCTGGTATGCTGACACTGCTTCCAAGAAAGCCTTGCTCTTCTTGTCTTTTCAAGGCGCTTCATTGTTTGGGCCAGATCTTAAGGATCTGATTAGTTAGGCCACAGGGGGTAAAAGTACACTTTTGCCTCTGGTCCCCAGAAAGAAAGCGTGTCTCAAGCGTAATCGTTTTTGTCGTTCCTTTCAGACTGAGACACGTCCGGCGAACCAGGCGGTTCCCTCAGCTTCACGTGCCCCCTCCAAGCCCAAACAGCAGTGGAAACCCAAGGTCTCCTCCAAGCCTAAGGCTTCCAAGCCTTCTTCGGCATGACTCCCCGAACCCAGGTACCCACTCTGTTGTGGGTGGCCATTTGCGTCACTACCACAACATCTGGGAGGATTCAGTGACGGACCCATGGGTTTTACAGGTGGTGACGGAAGGGTACAGGATCCCTTTCATCTCTTTTCCTCCTTTTTCGCTTCTTTCCTTTTCATATGCCTCAGGGCTCAGAGAAACGCTGTCTGTTCAACAGCGCTATCCAGGCCCTTCTGGACAAGGATGTCCTAGAGCCGGTTCCAGTTCAGGACAGAGGTATGGGTTTTTACTCAACCTCTTTGTGGTCTCCAAGAAGGACGGCGGGTGTCATCCCATTTTGGACATGAAGGATCTTCATTCCTTTGTGATCCGGACTCATTATCACCAGGAGTCTCTACGGAGGATGATTGCTGCTATGTTCCTCTCTGGTTCTTCAGGACGCGTACCTTCATATTGCCATTCATCCAGAGAGCAGGCAGTATCTCAAGATTTGCCTGTGACCAAGGGCACTTTCAGTTTTCAGCTCTTCCCTTTTGGTCTGACTACAGCTCCTCAAGTCTTCAACCGTGTCCTGGGAGCCTTAGTGTCCATCCTCCACCGGGATGGCATCAGAGTTACCCTGTACATGGACAACCTCTTCTGAAAGCCCCTTCTGCAGAACTGCATTCATGCTTTCACTCATCATTGGTGGATCATCAACATGGACAAGTCAGACCTTGTCCCATCCCAACGTCTAGTCTTTCTGGACCTTCTCTTCGACACTCAGAGGAGCATGGTGTTTCTCACAGACGAGGTGGGTCACCAGATCACCCACAGGGTTTCTGCTGTTCTGGCTCCCGATCCAGTTCCAGCCAAGAAGCTGTCCTCTCTAGTGGGGAAATTCATCTCCACCATAGAAGCAGTCCCATTTGCCATGGCTCACACCAGGGAACTCCAGAGGATTGTGATCCAGGTGTGCAGGGGTCAGCCAGACCTTCTGAAGATGTCAGTATTCCTCCCTCTTCATATGGAGCTGAGTTTGTCATGGTGGCTCGACCCCTCCAATCTGCTGAAGGGCAAGTCCCTTACTGGTATCCTTCTGGACCACAGTGACGATGGATGCCAGCCTCTCCGGCTGGGGAGCAGTCCTGGGTCACCTGAGTGCCCAGGGTCGGTGGTCTCCGGAGGAATCTCTCCTTCCCATCAATGTGTTGGCGCTTCGAGCCATATGTCATGCTCTTCATCATTGGACATTTTAGCTGGAAGACTGTCCAGTCTGGGTACAGTCCGACAATGCCACGGCCATGGCTTACATCAACAAGCAGGGCGGAACAAGAAGTCCCGCTGCTTGGTAAAAGGCAAGACTATTTTGTACTGGGCAGAACAACACTTTCTTGCCATATCCGCAGTGCACATTCTTGGCATAGACAATGTCATGGCGGACTTCCTCAGTCGACACACAGTGGACAACGGAGAGTGTGAGCTGCACCCAGAGGTGTTCACCCTCATTGTTCAGAAGTGGGGTCTTCCTTACATCTACCTGATGGCGACAAGACACAACAGGAAGGTCCCGAGGTTCTGCTCTCGATGGAGGGACCCTCTAGCTCTGGCGGTGGATGCTATGTCCATTCCTTGGTTATTTCCTCTGGCTTACATCTTTCCTCCCCTGCCAATGTTGCACAGGGTGTTACGGAAATTACGACTGGAGCGCTGTCCAATCATTCTGATTGCTCCGTACTGTCCTTCAAGCTTGGTTTCCGGAGCTTCTGGATCTGTCAGTGGCAGAGCCATTTCGGCTTCCTTGCCGTCCATATCTTCTTCTAGAAGGCTACCTGTGGAAGGAGAACATTCATCGGCTAACCTTGATGGCTTGGAAATTGAATTCTCAATATTGAATAAGAGAGGTTTTTCTTCTGTTGTGGTGGCTACTATGCTCTGTGCCCGCTAACCTGTTTCTTCCAAGATCTACCATCGTGTCTGGTCAACTTTTCTATCTTGGTGTTCTGATAAGGACCTGTCTCAGGAATTTGTTCTGCCTACGGTCCTGGCATTTTTGCAGGACAGTGTGGATAAGGGCCTCAGTTTGTGTTCCCTTAAGGTTTAGACTTCTGCACTCTCTGTTTTCTTTCAGAGGCACATTGCCATCCTTCCTGATGTAAAGGTTTTCTTCCAGGGCGTTGCTCATACTCATCCTGCCTTCAAGACTCCTGCTCCTCCGTGGGATCTTAACTTGATTTTGGGTGTTCTTCAGCGCCCTCCCTTTGAGTCCTTGGCTACTATTCCTCTACGCCTTTTGGCGTGGAAAATGGCCTTTCTGCTGGCGATTGTTTCAGTTAGCTGTGTCCCGGAGTTACATGCTTTGTCCTGTAAACCACCCTATTTGGTGTTTCACAAGGACAAGGCGGTGCTTCGCACTGCTCAGGAGTTTCTTCCGAAGGTGGTTTCAGAGTTGCACATCAATCAGGAGATCGTGGTGCCTTCTTTCTGCCCTGACCCCACCTCTCACAAGGTGAGAGATCTCCACTTGTTAGATGTGGTGCGTTGTCTCAAGTTTTATGTACATCACACTCGGTCTATCAGGCAATCTGACACACTGTTCGTCATTCCTGAGGGTCCCAGGGCAGGAAAACCTGCATCCAAAGTGACTCTTGCGTCCTGGATCAAGTCCACTGTTCATAAGGCTTATGAGCTGCGGAACAAGCCTGTTCCCTTTCGGGTCACGGCTCATTCTACTAGATCTATTGGGGCTTCTTGGGCTTACAAGAATCAGGCCTCGGCTGATCAGTTGTGCAAGGCTGCCACTTGGTCATCTGTGCACACCTTTTTGAAGCACTACTATGTTGATGTGCTGGCATCTGCTGACGCCAGTTTTGGGAGGAAGATCGTGGAGGCAGTCTTGTCTGTCTAGGATCTTCTTCGGTTCTTGGTGCTTCCTTCACTTTTGAGCCCCGTTGGCTCTAGTTCAGTGTGCTGTGTAACAGTTCCTGGGGTGGTGTTACCCCTGTTCAGTGTCCTTTGACACTTCGTTGTTTTGTTGGGGTATCTCTAATCTGATGGTTCATATCTGCTCTGGTGACTTTGGGGGCCTTGCGCCTGGTCCTTGCCTTACTTCCCGCCTCTGGAAACTCAATGGTTGGACATCCCAAAGTTACCAGTAACCTGTATTGGGCGACAGAGAAAAGAGGATTTTAGTCTTACCTGTTAAATCCTTTTCTCTTAGTCCATACAGGTTACTGGTCAAGGGACTATGCTTGGCTATCCTGTGGCAGATTGTGGGGGTCCTTCGAGGTCATGCTCACAGGAGTCTTCTTTCACTTCCACTATCTAGTCAATAGTTAGTGTCTCAAATCTTTCTGGAGCTGGTTGGCTAGCTGCAGTCAAGGAGGGAAGGTAGGCTCCACCCCCTGCAATCAATTCTAGAATTGTTCCTGCCTACTTAAAGGAGTGGATCTCCTACCCAAAGTTACCAGTAACCAGTATGGACTAAGAGAAAAGGATTTGACAGGTAAGACTAAAAGCCTCTTTTTTTTTTTTTTTTTTTTTTTTTTTTTTTTTTTATAAATTATTATTTCCTTCCAGTGGCCAGATTTTAGATACAATGTTGCATTCTATGGCAGACGTCAGTCACTGACAACATTTTTATGTAATGTGTGGTAGTTAGGTTGAATCATATCCAGTCAGTTTGAACTTTCCTCAAGTAAGCTCCTTGGACTCTGAATCCTGAGGCTACCACACCTTTGAACTGTTGCAACTTTTAAATAAAACAGATTCTGGTAATGGGAGTACGCTTGCTTTACTCCACAGAAAAAGCTCTATGTTTACATAAGGAAAGTTTACTTTAATCATAGTTTTCTTCATAAAAGTATGTTCTTGTTAATTGCTTGGCATAACTTTAAATTGTGATTATTACTTTGTAGATAGTGGCTCATAATCTGTTTTATAGAAGGACGTGTCTAGATAGGTGTCTTTCATATAGCAGTCGTGTATATTTATTTATTATATTGTGCATTTGAACTGTTGAAATCTCTGACTGTGACATTTTGCCTTTTTTAACCCCTTAGTGACGGCCGCGTCTGCAGACGCGGCCGTCACTTAACGCCCGTCTAACATTTTTTTTTTTTTTTTTTCAGAAGAATCCGGAGTCCCCGAACGGCGTGCAGCCGCGCGGGGATCCGGATTTCCTGGACGTACATGTACGTCCTCTGTCACTAAGTGACAGCCACAGAGGACGTACATGTACGTCCATTGTCGCTAAGGGGTTAAAGGAATAGGCATAAATTAGTTCTTTGAATTAAAAGTAACACATTATGCTATGTGTGGCAGCTTATTTGTATGTAGTTCTAAAGACAATAAGTGGAGAAAGATCCCCTGCTCTGCCTATTCTGGCCATGTCACTCTGAATCTGCAGTCTGGTCCAGATGGATGTAGCGAGGGACCAACTTCAGTATGCAAAGGAAAATCACGCCCTCCTTCATCAAGGAGGGGGGAGCAGGGTTTTCCTTATACTTACTGTCTGCAGTTTGTCCCTCGCTGCATCTGTCCAGTACCACAACCTGATTCCTGGCACACTTTGCAGACTGTTCTCATGAAAATTCTCTTTTGTATGCCATGCTATTTCGGCTCTGCAGACAAGCTGACTGTTCCCGGGACAAGAATCTAAGTTTGTCAGCTAGAGCACTGACATAGATAAAAGGGGCTTTAAAGAAGACTCGGCAAACTACTTTATAACAAACATTACTATCCCTTTAAGTCATACTATATGATTCTAAAGAGCTAGGGGTGGGTCTTCTGTTTGGGGCCAATATGTTTAGACTGATTAGGTCTATTGTTTTTTTGTGAACTAAATTAATAAAATAGTGAAATCTGAATTGTGTTAATCGGTCAGAGAGCCCTTCACAAAACACGAATGGATACCTCCACAGGGCATATTTAAAGGGATATTATTATTACTATCCCCCATATTGTAGATATTTGTAAAATAATTTAACAGCTCCCAGGTTCATCTCTCAAACGTTTATGGTTTCAGAGATAACCATAGGAAAAGTTCCCCCCTCCCTCCCCCTTCCTTGAAGTCAGCATTGTACTGACTGCAGGGGAAGTCTGTTGTACGACAGGCTTGCGGCTCTGCAGCTGAGCAGTGATCGCGTTAGTGACAAAGAATTATTTCACTGAAACGGTCATTACATGTGCTTGGTTTGCAAGCACAAGTAGAAGACCGCTTCAGTGAAATAATTATTTTTCACTAGCGCGATCGCGGCTCTGTTGCAGAGCCACATGATGAAAGTCAGACTGGATATCCCTTCAGTCAGCACAATGCTGACTTCAGGGAAGGGGGAGGGAGGGAGAACTGTGCCTTCAGGTATCTCTCAAACCATAAAGGTTTGAGAGATGAACCTGGGGGCTATTCATTTATTTGGCAAATATGTACAATATGGGAGATAGTGATAATAAAGTATTACTATCCCTTTAAGACTAGATTTTAAGCCATTCGTATCAAACTTAGTAGAGACTTAATTGTAATAACTCCCATTTAATTTTTAGGTGATTAGAGTTTTCTTTTAGCACCACCACCATTATCATTATCATCATGGCAGAAAATCCTACTGTCCACTATACTGTTCCTCGAATCTATTCCTTAATTAGTACTGATTATCATGTCCACAGATGGAGACATGATTCCTTTGGAAGAAGCTCTCAAATCCATCCCACTGAAAGTGTCCTAAGAAGCTTTCAGTGGGAGGAGTTAGGGCTTCTTGGATCATGCATCTTTAGCTCCAGTTCCAGATAAAGTTTATTTTTGTGAATCAGTCCACTCATAACTAGTTCATAGCGGATATTCGGATTTTCTACCCAGATTAAATTAGGGGATTATTGTTAGGAGGTGTTAGTGTCTCTTTAGTCCGCCTTTAAGTTCTCTTAAGGTTTTGAAACCCATTTATATCATACACGGTCATATATTCTCAAACTGTATTTTCTTTTGGGTTATTTACCCCGTTCACGATAGAGAGATCTCCAGTACATTGGGAAGCAAGGTATTAGAGACCTCTACGACACCTACAAAGTTAATGGAATAGTAACCTTTTATTTGGCTTCACATATTCTGCAAATGCATAATATGTAATGTGTAATTGCCTATGCTTTTTGTAATTGCCTATACATTTCCTCTTCACCTATTGTTTTTACTTGTTTACATCCCTGACAGAGACCTTCCTTGATTTGTTTCTAGAGAGAATTTTGACAGGGACTGTGAAAGCTCTCTGGAAAATAGGTGAAGATGGAACAAAATAATAAAAAGCTATATAGATAGTTTGACTTTACATATCCTTCACAATCAGAATATGTAAAGTCAAAATAAAGTGTTGCTATCCCTTTAATGAATGTACTAAAATCTGTTTCACTGACAAAAAGGCTTTAGTTTACTAAAAACTTCACTAAGATCATGTGACAATGTGTGAATAGTCTGTAGAACTAAATAGCAACTTTTTAAACCAATAATTTAATATTTCTCAATTCACCTAAAAAAGGAAACAATGTTTATGTAGCCGAGTCAGCTACATTATTCTGTTACACTGTAAAATGTTAATACTGAGTTTTGGTATTTTGATAGGCTCTTGTGTTATATTCAAACAGCTGAGCGCAAGTAAGTAAATGCTAGTTGGGACATTATCTGATGTAAAAACCTCTGATTAGCTGATCTGCTAAAAGCTGCCATTTTTAGATGCTAAGCCTTTGTATACTGTTTGTAACCATTACTGCAAGGCAGCCTATTGAATGAATGTAGGGCCATATGCACAGAAAAGAGGCGTATTTCTGAACAAACACACTGCACCACAGGCTACAAATAAAACTTTTCCATTGATTTATTGTGATTTTTAACACCTTGAATATTAAAGAGCTCTCCAAATCGGCGTTTGAGAATGTTCTGGAGACTTCAGTAGTATTTAAGGAGTTAAAAGCCTCATTTAAAGGAAAACTAACATCTATAAATGATCTTGGATTATATTGTGTTTAATTGAAGACTTGTCTAGGTAGGTGTTTTTTTTTTAAATGCTGTCCATTATAGCTATCTATTTGTTTATTTTTGTTATTTTTGATTTTTGTTGTAGTCCACTGCTGTGTTTCTTTTTACCATCTGATAACTTATCCCTCACGAGTCATTCATGTCTGTTGAAGCCTATTGTTCGCAATGATGAGATGTGGTCTAGATGCAGATTTCAGTAGAGATCAGTATAGACTGGAAGATGCAGATATGCAAGAATAGATAGATGTACCTGACTTCTTTATTATGGATACCTCTCTTGGTTAATGTATCTGTTAAGCTCTTATTCCTATTAAATACTTTCCGTTTATATACCATGTGCTTCGATGGTTTCTGAACTTGTCCTCTGGGTGCCCGACAGATAGGATTTCCTTGCCTATGCAAGTGTTATTTCAATACTGTCAGAGTTCAAGAGTAATTGAATGGTAAAGTATTCCCCTCCTGTCCCTTTTACCTAGTATAAGCCACCTCGCCTCAGATGTGGAATCTGGTCACCTGACCAAACAGTTGGCAGCAAGAGACAGTCTTCTTACTGTGAGCATAAGGAAAACCTTGCCCCTCTGTACAGGTTTTTCAGATTTTTCCTTATGTTCACTGAAGATTGTAACTCTCTGCGATCAATATGAACAGTCTTTCTGCTCTAAAGTGAGCAGTTTCACATCTGTAAAAGGGGGCTGGTGGGAGATACTTTGTAATTCAATTACTCTTGAGCTACAAAAATATTGAAATAATATTCTTCATGGCCCAAATACTATGAAGATTATTTGGAGCTGCTTTTAAACCAGCTCCAATTAATCTTCATAGTATTTGCTCCGTGGAGAGTATTATTTCAATACTTTTGTAGCTCAGAGTTTAGTTCAAGAGTAATTGAATGATAAAGTATCCCTCTCCTGCCCCTTTTACTGATGTAACACTGCTCACCTCGGAGCAGTAAGACTGTCTAGATGGATCGCAGAGAAGGACTAACTTCAGTGAAAATAAGGAAAAACTTGAAAACCTGGGAGGGGGGGTCAGGGTTTTCCTTATGTTCACAATAAGAAGATTGTCCCTTGCTGCAAGCTGTCTGGTCCCAGGACCAGGTTCCACATTTGTGGGGAGGTGGCTTACACTAGGTAAAAAGGGCAGGAGGGGGATACTTTATCATTCAATTACTCTTGAACTACAATTCTGACCGTACTGAAATAACACTCTATGGCTCAAATACTATGAAGATTCATTGGAGCTGCTGTTTTTGTGAAACATTACTATCACTTTAACTCGACTGTACTCAAGCAAGGAAACCCCAGAGACACTGCCCCTGAGTATAGGGTTGGAAACTACTGATGTACTCCATGTTAGTATCTGTAAAAAAAAAAATTGTTTTTGAGGCAGAGGATTTAATCTTACATGTGCTCTGTAGGGACATCCATTTGCTCCTCTTTCTCTGCTCCCTGACTGACATTATCATAGCAGTGTTCATAGGTGTCTTTGGAGTGTTAGTACTATATTGTCTGTAAATGGACTGAAATAAGAGAACAGCCTTTATTAATAAAATAGTGATGGATAGTAATATTCAGTATATTAACTGACTTGCCACTTGTCTTTCATGACAGACTGCACAAACAAATTTATCCAACTGGTATCTTTAACCCTTTGAGTTCCAGAGGGGTACGAAACACATTGATTTGCAATGCATTGCGTACCCCTCTGGCACTCAAAGGGTTATAGACAGTCTAGATGCATTAAACGTACATGTTTAGGATTTGAATTTAGAGATCTTACATTAAATAACTCCTTTTTTGCAGATAGCCGGAAATACATGATATTTAAAGTGATAGTAATGTCTACTGAAAATTTGTTGCCCCAGTCTTCTGTATATTAAAAGAAACAGATTGTGCTATGTCTAAATGCTTACTTCTTTGTAGTTCAAAAGTTATGAAGCACTGAAGATCCACCGCCTGCCCCTTCTCCCCCACGTCACTCTGAAGCTTCAGTCTCGTCTTGAGGGCTGCAGCAAGGGCCAAACTTCAGTAAGCAAAGGGAAATTCTACCCCCCTTGTCAAAAGGGCAGTACTTACTGAATTTGTTCCTTGCTGCAGCAGTCGAGTCACAGGACCCGATCTCAGATTCCGAGGGAGGTGGCCAGAAAGAGGCAGGAGGTGGACCTTCAGTGCTTCGTAACTTTTGAGATAAAAGGATGTAAGCAGTGGCAACAAAATTCCAATATGTAACAGCAAATATATTGCAAATGAATAAATATAACTCACCCAGAACTGTATAAGGTGGTAAGTCTGGAGCCACATCAAACAAATCACAGCATGATTTCAACAAATGGGAAGACGCAGGTAAGGAACGCTGCACGGACTCACCAAAGCTCGATAGAGGAAACTTCCCTTCTCTTAAAATTCTGCTTTGTTAAAGCCATCTTTTAAAGGGATAGTAATACTTACATTTTAATATCCCCCATCTTGTAGCCCTTAAAAAACTGAATTAAATGAGCCCAGCGGCATCTCTCAGATCTTTACGGTTTGAGAGATATCCACTTTCAAAGTTTTGCTTTTTTTCCCCTCTTCCCTGACGTCCGCATTCTAGCTGACAACAGGGGAGTCCTGTCCCTGAGCAAACGGAGGCTCTTCAGCAGTGCCAAGGTTGCGTTATGGAAGAAGAAATCCTTCACTGAAATGGTCTTCTATGTGTCCTTGGTTTGCAAGCACACGTAGAAGACCATTTCATTGAAGGATTGCTTCTTCCGTAACATGATCTCTGCTCTGCTGAAGAGCCTTCGCCGGTCCATGGACCGGATTCCCCTGCTGTCAGCTAGAACGCTGACGTCAGGGAAGAGGGGAAAAAAAGCAAAACTTTAAAAGCGGATATCTCTCAAACCATAAAGGTTTCAGAGATGCCGCTGGGCTCATTTTAAGTTAGTTTTTTAAGGGCTACAAGATGGGGATAGTAAAATTTAAGTATTACTTTCCCTTTAAAAGCATTTCAAAATAGACATGGAGGATCACAGAATATCAATGGTGATGATACAACACCAAACAATACGATCTTTTATAGAGACAGCGTGTTGGAGAAAATCGCCAAACAGCGGACGCACTGAATTGATAGATCAAAAGAGAATAATTAACAACAACCTCTGTCGCTCAATCCGTGACGAGTCATAATTAGACTCAGCTATATATCCTGATCTTTTTAACTGCTGTAGCATAATACATTTTGCTTTTTGGTGTATTAGTTTGTATTTGTATATTCTTGTATATTCTTTGTTTGTTTAGTCTGCAATAACATGTGGAGTTAAAAGATCAGGATATATAGTTCAGTCTAATTATGACTCGTGTTGGTAATTAACTATTCTCTTTAGATCTGTCAATTCAGTGCATCCGCTGTTTGGCAGTTTTCTCCAACATGATGTCGCTTTAAAAGATCATATTGTTTGGTGTTGTATCAAGCCTATGACTAAGTGGGATTTTCCCACGAAACATGTTAGGCGTATCATCACCATTGATATTCTGTGATACTTTATGATCCTCCATGTCTATTTCGAAATGCTTTTAAAAGATTACTTTAATAAAGCGAAATTTTAAGTGAATGGAAGTTTCCTCTTTGGGTCTATCGAGCCTTGGTGAGTCCGTGCAGTGCTCCTTACCTGTGTCTTCATAACTTTTGAACTACAAAGATGTAAACGCTTAGACATATCGCAATCTGTTCCTTTTAATATACAGAAGACTTGGGCAACTCATTTTCAATAGACATTACTATGACTTTAAAATGATATAACTCCATTTCTTTGTCGTCCAATACAGGTTACTGGTAACTCTGGGTAGGCGATCCGCCCCTTTAAGTAGGCAGGAACAATTCTAGAATTGTATGCAGTGGGTGGAGCCTACCTTCCCTCCTTGGCTGCAGCTAGGCAACCAGCTCCAGAAAGATTTGTTCCTTGGTGAAGATAACACAGGCAAGAGAACAGTTCTGCTATAGCTTTAGAAGTTTATTTTTCTGTTAGAAATGGAATACCACCATTAGGCGGATTACCATAAGTGACAATGCCCTTAGATGTGGCTAGCTCAGTAACCAGGTGCTTTTTGTGGACCTTAAGCCCTGGGGGGAAAATCTTGGATACAAGTTCTTTCCTCAGGTGTTTCCCACTGAAGCTTCTTCTTTAAGCATGGTAATCTGAAGACAGAAGATCTGCAGGAAAGGTCAGCAACCCTTTGAGTGCTGCAGGTCCACATGTCCCACAGTGCCCCTCCGCACAGGGGTTTTTCGTTTGGAGTTCCTACTGCATACTCCAGCACTCACTGGGTCTATATCTGTATGTCTTTTGGGTGTTTGGAGCAGGTTTACCCAGTATTTAACCCTTTAACTGCTGGTTTGACATTCATTGGGGGGGGATTCTGACACTTTTCCTACTGGTTCAGTTTTTTTTTGGGTATCCTAACATGTTTTAGTGATGTTTCATGTCTTTTAATATTACACCTTTAATTTTGTAAAATTTGAGTTAAGGCACGCTTTACCGCATAGGCGCTATTGCTCCATTCACTCCTATGGGACTGTACAGTTTGGGACATATCTCTGCAACCGTTTAACCCAGTGACTTCAGAGATGGCTCATTTTACTAGTCTGCCCTTACTCTATCATCCGGTTTATGTTTCTGTTGTGTTGGGGGGCTCAGGGGGCTTCGGGCACTGTTTGGGTTACTTTTCTGGGAAATCTACATTTCCCATGAGCGCTTGCTTCGCAAGCTTGTTTCTGATTGCCTCCCGCCACGGCAGCCATTTTGTGATCTTTCCAGAGCGAGTATCCTACGCAGGACTTGGACTCTCCTTTTCTTCTCTGCTGATTAACCCTTCGCCTGCCAGATAAGTTTATTTTAGCCATTTCTGGGTTGAAACTTTAATCCTACACACTATAATTGGGTGATTTCTTATGCAGTAAGGTTATTTGACACTATGAGAATGTCTATACAGCTGGAGCTTGGGGCCAGCCCTAAGACTAAGGATGCTGGGGTCTCTGTATCCCCCATTGCGCATTGCTTTTCCTGTCATTCAGGGTTACCTAGAGAATTCTCAGGTCATTTATGCCCAGCATGTTCTGATGTCCCTGACAGCGTTCCAGGGACCTCCAGCCATGCATTAGAGCCAGCTTAGATGCAAGAGTTCAAGGCTGCTACTAGGGACCTTAGGTCCACATTGCAACTCTTTTCATCCCAGTTACAGCGGGCCTTTCAGTCTTGGCAGACCCCCTCTTCCATCAAGTCTTCCCTGCCCAAACCTCAGGGAGTACCTGACGTGTCAGATTCCTCTGAGCAGTAACTGACGGTTCCCTCAGCTCCACGTACCTCCTCCAAGCCCAAACAACAATGGAAGCCCAAGGTCTCCTCCTAGCCCAAGGCTTCCAAGCCTTCCTCGGCATGACTCGGCGAACCCGGGTCCACACTCTGCTGTGGGTGGTCGTCTGCGACACTGTCACAGCATTTGGGAGGGTTCAGTGGCAGACCCATGGGTTTTACAGGTGGTGACGGAAAGGTACAGAATCCCTTTCATCTCTCTTCCTCCCTTTTGTTTTCGTCCTTCTCACACACCTCAGGGTGCGGAGGAATGCCGTCTGTTCAACGGCGCTATCCAGGCCCTTCTGGACAAGGATGTCCTAGAGCCGGTTCCAGTTCAGGACAGAGGTATGGGTTTTTACTCAAACCTCTTTGTGGTCTCCAAGAAGGATGGTGTTGTCGTCCCATTTTGTACTTGAAGGATCTCCATTCCTTTGTGACCCTGACTCATTATCACCAGGAGTCTCTACGGACGATGATTGCTGCAAAGTCCCCAGGGGAATTCCTCGCTTCTCTGGATCTTCAGGACGCGTACTTACACATTGCCATTCATCCAGAGAGCCGGCAGTACCTCTGGTTTGTCTGCGACCGGGGACATTTTCAGTTCTCAGCTCTTCCATTTGGTCTGACGACAGCTCCTCAGGTCTTCAACTGTGTCCTGGGAGCTTTGGTATCCATCCTCCACCGGAATGGCGTCAGAGTTACTCCATACATGGACGACTTGCTTCTGAAAGCCCCCTCTGCAGAACTTCTTCATCAGCAGGTTCAGCAATGCGTTCATGCTCTCACCCATCATGGGTGGATCATCAACTTGGACAAGTCAGATCTTATTCCATCTCAGCGTCTGGTCTTCCTGGGCCTTTTCTTCTACACTCAGAAGAGCATGGTGTTCCTCACAGTCAAGGTGGCCCAACAGATTGCTCACAGGGTTTCTGCGGTTCAGGCTCAGGATCCAGTTCCAGACCAGAAGCTATCCTCTCTAGTGGGAAAATTCATTTCCACCATAGAAGCGGTCCCGTTTGCCATGGCTCACACCAGGGAGCTCCATAGGTTCATGATCCAGGTGTGCAAGGGTCAACCGGACCTTCTGAAGACATCAGTTTCTCTTCCTCTTCATGTGGAACAGAGTTTGTCATGGTGGCTCGACCTTTCCAACCTGCTGAAAGGCAAGTCCTTCCTGGTACCCTTCTGGACCAAGGTGACGACAGATGCCAGTCTTTCCGGCTGGGGAGCGGTCCTGGGTCACTTGAGCTCTCACGTTCGGTGGTCTCCGGAGGAATCACTCCTTCCGATCAATATATTGGAGCTTCGGGCAATATTTCATGCCGTTTGACATTGGACATCTCAGTTGGAAGACTGTCCGGTCCAAGTAGAGTCTGACAATGCCAAGGCTGTGGCTTACATCAACAAGCAAGGTGGAACAAGAAGTCTCGCTGCTTGGTTAGAGGTCAAGGCTATTTTGTCCTGGGCAGAAGAACACGTTCTTGCTATAGCTGCAGTGTACATTCCTGGCGTAGACGACATCATGGTGGACTTAGTCAGTCAACACACAGTGGACAGCAGAGAGTGGGCGCTACACCCAGAGGTGTTCAACCTCTTTGTTCAGAAATGGGGTCCTCCTTACATCGACCTGATGACGACGAGACACAACAGGAAGGTACCGAGGTTCTGCTCTCGGTGGAGAGGCCCGCTGGCTCTGGCTGTAGATGCGATGTCCATTCCTTGGTTATTCCCTCTGGCCTACATCTTTCCTCCCCTCCCAATTTTGCACATGGTGTTACAGAAATTGCGAGCTTCTGGATCTGTCAGTGGCGGAGCCATTCCGGCTCCCTTACCACCCGGACCCTCTTCTACAGGGTTACCTATGGAAGGAGGATGTTTATTGGCTAGCGTTGACGGCTTGGAAATTGAATCCTCAATATTGAAGAAAAAAGGGTTCTCTTCTGGTGTGGTGGCTACTATGCTCAGTGCCCGCAAACCTGTTTCTTCCAAGATCTACAATTGTGTCTGGTTGACCTTTCTGTCTTGGTGTGTTGACAAGGACCTGTCTCAGGATTTTGATCTGCCTACGGTCCTGGCCTTCTTGCAGGACGGTGTGGATAAGGGCCTCAGTTTGAATTCCCTTAAGGTTCAGACTTATGCGCTTTCTGTTTTCTTTCAGAGGCACATTGCCATCCTTCCCGATGTCAGGGTTTTCTTCCAGGGTGTTGCTCATGCTTGTCCTGCCTTTAAGATTCCTGCTCCTCAGTGGGATCTTAACTTGGTTCTGGGTGTCCTTCAGCGCCCCCATTTGAGTCTTGGCTACCATTCCTCTACGCTTCTTGACATGGAAAATGGCCTTTCTCCTGGCGATTGTGTCTGTCCGCCATGTAGTGGAGTTACATGCTCTGTCCTGTAAATCACCCTATTTGGTGTTTCATAAGGACAAGGCGGTGCTTCGCACTTCTCAGGACTTTCTCCCGAAGGTGGTCTCTGAGTTCCACATCAATCAGGAGATTGTGGTGCCCTCTTTATGCCTGAACCCCACCTTTGACAAGGAGAGGTATCTCCACTTGATAGACATGGTGCGTTGTCTGAAGTTTTATGTACATCGCACTGAGTCTATCAGGAAGTCAGACACATTGTTCGTCATTCCTGAGGGTCCTAGGGCAGGAAGACCTGCATCCAAAGTGACTATTGCTTCTTGGATCAAGTCCACTATTCGTAAGGCTTATGAGCTAAGGAAGAAGCCTGTCCCTTTCAGGGTCACGGCTCATTCTACAAGATCTATTGGGGACTCTTGGGTTTACAAGAATCAGTCCTCTGCTGATCAGTTGTGCAAGGTGGCCACTTGGTCATCTGTGCACGCGCTTTCGAAGCACCACCGTGTTGATGTGCTGGCATCTGCTGACACCAGCTTTGGGAGGAAAATACTGGAGGCAGTCTTGCCTGTCTAGGATTTTCTTCTGTTCTTGGTGCTTCCTTCACTTTTGAGCCCTATTGGCTCTAGTTCAGTGTGCTGTGTAACAGTTCCTGGGGTCTTGTTTCCCCTGTTCAGTGTCCGCTGACACTTCATTTGTTTTTGTTGGGCTATTTCTGATCTGATGGGTCATATCTGCTCTGGTGACTTTGGGGGCCTTGCGCCTGGTCCTTACCTTACTTCCCGCCTCTGGGAAACTCAGTGGTTGGTCATCCCAGAGTTACCAGTAACCTGTATTGTACGAACGAGAAAAGAGGATTTTAGTCTTACCTGTTAAATCCTTTTCTCTTAGTCCATACAGTTTACTGGTCTCCCACCCTGTCAAGAGACCATGCTTGGCTCTCCTGTGGCAGATCGTGGGGGTCCTTTTGGGGTCATGCTCACAGGAGTCTTCTTTCCCTTCCACTATCTAGTCAATAGTTAGTGTCTCAAATCTTTCTGGAGCTGGTTGGCTAGCTGCAGCCAAGGAGGGAAGGTAGGCTCCACCCCCTGCATACAATTCTAGAATTGTTCCTGCCTACTTAAAGGGGCGTATCGCCTACCCAGAGTTACCAGTAACCTGTATGGACTAAGAGAAAAGGATTTAACAGGTAAGACTAAAATCCTCTTTTAATTTTGTGGTGTTAATGTTGCCCCCTACAGTGCAGTTGGATTGCTCCTCTTATTTTGTGCATATGGCCCATAACCCTTTTGAGTGCCAGAGGGGAGTGTCTAGCACATTGCTCTGCAATGCCTTGGACACCACTCTGGCACTTGTAAGGGTTAATCTTGTTTTGTCTTGAAGGTGCCTTGTACCATTATACTGTGAGCCTATAGGTTCAGTTTCATCTGAATGCTCAGCACATGCTTTTGGCCCTGTTTGCTTAGAGAGGGGAGTATCTTATGACCAGAAGCATGCAACTGCATGATTGAAAGTTCTGTTCTGGAACCCTCTAGGATAGCCACAGATGGGGGGCGTCACTGTTTTGCTGATGGATGTACATTATGATTGACATTAGAGTTATCATTCCTATGTGTTTTCTTTTTTTTTTCTTCTGTGTTTTGTTTGTTTAGGAGATGTCAGAGTAAGAAGCCGAGCTGGATTTGAATCTGAAAGGAGAGGCTCCCATCCTTACATTGATTTTCGTATTTTGCACTGTAAGTAATTGTAATGGGGAAGAGGAGGGGGATTGTTTTGGGGGTGCATGGTCCTAAAATTTCAGTTCCTATACACTCACCCCTTCAGTGGCTTGTAAAACTTGTACAGTCATATGCACAGGTCAAAGAAGGAGCAATTCTGGAGCAAGCCAATTGCACAATTGGGAGGAATAAAACCCAACAGTAATTTAAATTGGGCTCTTAAAGGGATAGTATTGTCTTAGATTAAAAATATATGTTGCAGAGTTTATACTGCTTAGTAGAACAAAGGTCCTTCAGCTCCTGATAGATGTTTTATTTGAAAATTAATCTTGCTAAAACTTAGATATTTTGTGCAGTAATTCCATGCTCTGAAATTATATGGTGGTGCAGTTGCTAAAGAAGTCTTTGTACAGCTATTGCCAATGACAGTAACCCTCCATAGTCTTCTGTAGCAACAGCGCCACTCGGGGGTTGGTACTGCTCCCAAAAGTTTGAGCTGCAATAATTTTCTATTAAGAACATCTCTTGGTAGTTGAAGTACCCTTATTACTCAGCAGGAGAACCCAACATTATATATTTTTTTTATATAGTGCGCAAAACTATCACTGATATCTAGAGTGGGCTGCAAGGCATTGGAGACCTCTAGCATTCTGGGGGTTAAAAGCCCCATTGAACTCAAGGGGAATTTGGGGTTTGTAATTGTTCCATGTCAATCTTCGTATCTTCCCCTCCCCAGTTCTTCCCCCTTTACCTCTTCTACCTCTGACGGGGAGGACTCCTGTGTGTGAGTCGGGGTGCTCTCTTTGGCAAGCTTCTATCTATGCCTCTATTCCTCTAGTTTTAGACCATAACCTCTTGCCCTAACATTTCACTATTTTAGTAGCCCAACTCTAAGTTCTCTTTCCTTAAGATCTATGTCCTTCTGGAAATTGAGTCTCCAGTGTTGTTCACAATACGACAGGGAGGTCTAACCAGAGACATTTAGAGTGGTATGACCACCTCCCTCTTTCTGCTACTATTGCCTCTAGCTATACAATCCAGCATCCTGCTTGTGTTCCCCTCTTCTTTGCCTGCCAGTAGTTTATAATTAATTGCTGCAAAAATTCATGTATATCTAGCTTGTCATTCCCACTTGTAACCACTAAGTGGCAATGTTTTATTTGTTCTCTGGTAGTTTATAATATATGCTAGCAACATGTCAAAAAAGCAAGTCTTTTTTTTTTTTGCTAGTGTGTAACTTGTGAATATGCATATAAGGATAAAAGTGGAACAATTTAGGGGCAAACAGATTCCATCGTAAGGAACAAATAAAAAGTTTCACATAATTCCATTGTTTTAAATAAAGCTTTCAGATCCTTGAATGCTAGCGAGATATCCAAAGTATTGCTTCAAATTGTGTTGGAGAACTCTCTTGTGCTCGTAGGGTTAATTTAATGGGGTTATTTGTTTCCAATGGTGCAATTGTTTTGTCCCATAATTCATCCACTTTTTTTATACCTGTGTCTCCCTTCTCCCCTTGCATGCAGATACATATACCACTTAGCAGGTTTATCCTGACTAAATTCTTAATTGGCATTTTTTTTATATGTGGTCGATCTATTAAGGAGATCAGGAGTAGCTGTACCAAGAAGTGAAATTCAAATTCTATAAATTCCCACTAATGTAAAACAGCTGTTAACCCTTTGCCTGCTAGATCTCCAATGCATTGCTTCACAGTACACTGGAGACATGGGTTAATTAGCCCCTTTTAAATCAGTAGGATTATTTTAACCCTTTGAGTGTCAGAGGCGTTGCGTACCCCTCTGGCACTCAAAGGGTTAATTTGCCCCCTATGGGGCACTTGGTACACCAGCCTGACTGACATCTGTGTCACATTGATAAACAAAACTACATCTGGTCCCGTGCACTAGTTGGCTTTTATCCACATGGAGCCATATATATGGATGACAATGCTGCCAACAATTACTTATGAATGCAGCTTGCGTGCACAGACCTGCACAGATGGATGCACACCTAGTCTTACTGATGCATTGCTGTGGGAATAATGCCAAGTAGCAGTAAATTATTTTAGTCAGGACTCCTCCACCCCCACTCCTCACTTAGTTTGACTGTCTACCAGAAAATCATGTGACCTCATTTACATAAGTTTAATTGCACATGTAACCAACTCTGTGATTCACTTAATCCTTTAAAGGGATAGTAATGTTTTGCAATAAAAGCAACTCCAATTAATCTTCATAATATTTGAGCCACGGAGAGAGTTATTTCAATACTGTCCGAGTTGTAGTTCAAGAGTAATTGAATGATAAAGTATCCCCCTCCCTCCCCTTTTACTGTGGTAACACTGCTCACCCAGAGCAGCAAGACTGCCTAGATGGATCGCAGAGAGGGACAATCTTCAGTGAGCATAAGGAAAAACCTTTCAGGGGGGCAGGGTTTTCCTTATTCTCACAATAAGACTGTCCCTTGCTGTGAGCTGTCTGGTCTCAAGACCAGATTCCACATCTGAGGGGAGGCGGCTTACACTAGGTAAAAGGGGGAGGAGGGGGATACTTTATCATTCAATTACTCTTGAACTACAACTCTGACAGTATTGAAATAACACTCTCCATGGCCCAAATACTATGAGGATTAATTGGAGCTGCTGTTTTTGTAAAACATTACTATCCCTTTAAAGAAATAGGAACCCCTTATTTTGGCTTTACGTACTCTGCAAGTACGTAATGTCAAATTGCCTCTCCTGTGTCCAAGACAGAGCAGGAAAAGAGGAGAGTAGAGGAAGGTCACTCTGCGTAAGCGCTGATAAACTGTACAGGGCTTTTCATATATGTTAATTTCTAAGAAGTTATAAAACCTTATACACTTTTTTCTGAGAAGTGTGGAGGGCATTGCTTTTGATTAGTAACCCCTTATTTTGACTTCACTTATTCTGGAAGTGCATACTGTGTACAGTGAAATCACCTATACTGTTTTTTTTTTTTTTTTTTTTTTTTTTTTTTTTTTTTTTTTTTTTTTTTAATCTTATGAACACTGAACTCCAGATAGCTCACTGTCAGGGGAGGGTGAAGAATGAGACCTAATAGTATAGGCCATTTGACTCTACACGTTTTACTCTTGTGGACTATGTAATGCCAAAATAACGGGTTATCATTCAAAGCAATATTATATAGTCCATATATATGACAGTATAAATCCTCATAGTAGTGCAACCATGCACTCCCCAGTGACATGAGAAGGCTAATTCAAATGAATTACTCCATTCCTAAGGGAACATACATGTTAATTACCTACGTATATTCTATTAGTAACCCAGAGCTAATCTTCACATCTCTAGCACATTCAGAAATCGAAATCTCCTTGTCTGCGAGAAACATCCGAAGGTTGCTAAGTTTCCAGCGGTACTTGAGATCCTCTCGTTTCTTCCGTGGCGTCACTGCACAGAATTCCTTGTACATTTTAGATGATGACTATAATGGACAAGCCAAGGTCTGTACAATTGTGCTTTTCTTCTACGATCTGAAAGCTTGTTTAACGTCAAACAAATGGGTTCTATCTAGTTTGGTGCAGAAATGTTAACATAATAAAAGCTTTTTTTCCTTTTTAAATGCTTGAGTACTAGAAATGACTCCAGTGCTTTCCTTGCAGCACAATGCTCTGGGCACTTCTCTATCATCCAAGTTAGTAATAGGATTCTAGTTGTGGGCAAATGTAAGAAGCAGAAACTGTAAGGTTCACAGCAGTGTCCGTTCTAAGCTGACAAAAAAGCTAAAGACCCAACAATGAAAGGGCAGAGAGTAATTACAAGTGGACAGGGCTGCATGATGCACCTGTTTTTCCATTGAGTCCTTGGGAAAACATTTTTTTTTAACACTTTCAGTGCTGTGGCACTCAGCTGCGCTTACCTTAGAGGAACACTGGTTCACAGTTGTGATACCAGATGTTCAACACTTTGGTAAGACCTCTCTCTCTGCAAACTGGCTCTGAAAGATGCCATTTTGGATACTAGACATTTAACAAAGGATTTATGTACCATCACAGTCGTCCTGTGTTTTGTCCCAAAATTGGATTTCTCCATTTGTTCATTTGACATTTTTGTGCTAAAATAAATGGTCTCATTCCAATAGTAGAGGTGAATAGAACCATTTGTGAGGTGACTGCAGGGGATGCAGTTGCAGAGCATTAACTAAGACCAAGATAGAGCAGGAGAAGAGTAGAGCAGCAGAAGGTCATTCTACCTAAGTGCTGATAAACTGCACAGGGTTTTTCATATATAAGTTCTATGAAGTTATAGAACCTTATGCACAATAGAAAAGTGGAGTAATTTTGGGTGAAGCCAACTGCACCATTGCCCTGTGATGCATTGTACAGACCTTTTGTCCTCAAGATGTTAAACAGTACTTGCCTGGATTCCAGTACCCTTGGTACGGGACCGAAAATATTTGCATGTAACAACAAGAGCAGGTTCTAGAAACTTGTAAGGGGCAATGTATGATAAATTATGCACTGAGTGCACTCTGTATATCCTCTTTGACTTCCATCATACTCTAAGTCCCTCATCTTCCCTTGTGGTTTTGCCCCGTCGTCTTTGCCCCTTCCTCCCGTCACGCAACTTTGCCCCTTCCTCCCGTCTCCCTCTTCTTCGGCCCTTCCTCCCGTCTCCCGCTTCTTTAGCCCTTCCTCCCGTCTCGCGCTTCTTCGGCCCTTCCTCGCGTCTCGCGCTTCTTCGGCCCTTCCTCGCGTCTCGCGCTTCTTCGGGCCTTCCTCGCGTCGTGCATGTCTTTGCCTCTTCTTCAAGCGCGTCTTTGCCCCTTCGTCGCGCTCGTCTTTGCCCCTTCGACACGCGCGTCTTCGCCCCTTCCTCGGGTCGCGCGCTTCTTCACCCCTACCTCGCGTCGCGCGCTTCTTCGCCCCTTCCTCGCTTCGCGCATGTCTTTGCCCCTTCGTCACGGGCGTCTTTGCCCCATCGTCGCGCGCATCTTTGCCCCTTCCTCGCGTCGCGGGCGTCTTTGCCCCATCGTCGCGGGCGTCTTTGCCCCTTCCTCGGGCTGTGCGCTTCTTTACCCCTTCCTCGGGCCGCGCGCTTCTTTGCCCCTTCCTCGGGCAGCGCGCTTCTTTGTCCCTTCCTCGGGCCGCGCGCTTCTTTGCCCCTTCCTCGGGCCGCGCGCTTCTTTGCCCCTTCCTCGGGCCGCGCGCTTCTTTGCCCCTTTCTCGGGCCGAGCATTTCTTTGCCCCTTCCATGTGCCTCTCGTTTCTTTGCCCCTCCCTCGCGCCGCACGCGTCTTTGCCCCTCCCTCGCGCCGCACGCGTCTTTGTCACGGGTGTCTTTGCCCCTTCCTCGCGCGCTTCTTTGCCCCTTCATCATGGGCGTCTTTGCCCCTTCGTCGCGGGCGTCTTTGCCCCTTCCTGAGGTCTCGGGCGTATTTGCCCCTTCCTGGGGTCACGCGCTTCTTTGCCCCTTCCTCGTGTCGCGCGTTTCTTTGCCCCTTCCATGTGCCGCACGTTTCTTTGCCCCTCCATGTGCCGCGCGTTTCTTCTCCCCTTCCTCACGTCGCTCGCGTCGCACACATCTTTGCCCCTTCCTCACGCTCGTCTTTGCCCCTTCCTCGCGTTGTGCGCGTCTTTGCCCCTTACTTGCGTCGCGCGCATCTTTGCCCCTTCCTCGCGTCGCGCGCGTCTTTGCCCCTTCCTCGCGTCGCGCGCGTCTTTGCCCCTTACTTGCGTCGCGCGCGTCTTTGCCCCTTACTTGCGTCGCGCGCGTCTTTGCCCCTTACTTGCGTCGCGTGCTTCTTTGCCCCTTCCTTGCGCAATTCTTTGCCCCTTCCTCACGTCGCTTGCGTCTTTGCCCCTCGTGTCGCACACATCTTTGCCCCTCGTGTCGCGCGCATCTTTGCCCCTTCCTTGCGTCGCGCGCATCTTTGCCCCTTCCTCGCGTCTCGCGCTTCTTTGCCCCTTCCTTGCGCAATTCTTTGCCCCTTCCTCGCGCAATTCTTTGCCCTTTCCTCACGCAGTTCTTTGCCCCTTCCTCGCGCACGTTTTTGCCCCTTCCTCACGCTCTTCTTTGCCCCTTCCTCGTGCCGCACGCTTCTTCGCCCCTTCCTCACATCACTCACGTCTTTGCCCTTCGTGTCGCACGCATCTTTGCCCCTCACGTTGCGTGTCTATGCCCCTCGCGTCGCGCATCTTTGCTCCTTCCTCACGTTCGTCTTTGCTCCTTCCTCGCATTGCGTGCTTCTTTGCCCCTTCCTCGCGTTGCGAGCTTCATTGTCCCTTCCTCGTGCCGTGCGCGTCATTGCCCCTTCCTCGCGCCGCGCACTTCTTTGCCCCTACCTCGCGCCGTGCACTTCTTTGCCCCTACCTCGCACCGCGCTTTTCTTTGCCCCTACCTCGCGCCGCGCTTTTCTTTGCCCCTTCCTCGCGCCGCGCTCTTCTTTGCCCCTTCCTCGAGCCGCGCTCTTCTTTGCCCCTTCCTCGAGCCGCGCTCTTCTTTGCCCCTTCCTCGCGCCGCGCTCTTCTTTGCCCCTTCCTCGAGCCGCGCTCTTCTTTGCCCCTTCCTCGTGTGTGTCTCTGCTTCTCCCCATCAACCCTCTCAGCTATCCCCCAACCTTTAGGTTGACATACTTATGCTAGGGGGTAAGGCTTTAAGAATAACCCTTAATCTCACAAGCACATTTAAACACTATTAACTTAAATACTATTTAATAGCTTAAACACGCATTTTATTTTTTTCATTATTTATTATTTTGGAGGGTTAATTTAAATGTATGTGTAATGTCTACATTCAATTTTTAATATAAATTGCTGGCTCATAAATTTCCAGTGATGTCTTCTAGATTTTAAAATATTTGTCCAGGCTGGCACAGACAGCCAAAAACAAGTTGCCTAGTCTTCTGCCACAGTTTACTGCACTGACCTAGGTACATCCATATAGAAGTCTAATTTCACTACACAAGACACTTCCACTTTTGTTTTTGGAAAACACACAAAAATGTACTTATGTGGAAAGAGTCGCAGGACCAATGGTTTATACAGTAACAAAATATGCAGTTTGTGTGTTTTTAAAGTGGATTTGTCATTTTGAATTTCTATGCATAACTGAAAATGTAATTCAAAAGAGCCCATGTATTATATGGGTCAAAAGACCTGCAGATATATATTGTAGGACATATTCACTTTCAGTTTTTCTAGAATTAAAAGTATAAATATCTCTGTGTAGCACAGCTTTATTAGCATATGAAATTACACTAAAAGATTCACACTGAGAAGCTCCATTTTCCTTCATTAGTGTACGGTAACACAAAGTTCATCATATAAAATATCAATATGAATATCTCATAAACAATACATCTGCTAGTCTTTTGACTAACCTGATGCATAGGTAGTTTTTAATGACATTTTCAGATATTCAAGGTAACATGTCCACATAAATGAACTTTCCAGTCAGTGGCAACCTTACTCCTAGCAGTGAACCTGCAGGATGTTGTGTAATGCGAACTGCCCGAATTTGGGCTGGCTGCGAGTGAGAGCTAGAGCAAAATAAAACTGACGTGATAATAAAAGTGGTAAGGGAGGAAGCAAAGGTGCTATTTACATGCTCTGGTTTTATTTACTGCAGATCATTAGCAAACGCTCCTATTCTGAAAGGTTTGTATTTGTAATGTGTTGTACACCTCTCTGTTTTTTAAATAGTTATTTTTTATGTGTATTAGTAGGGTGTCAGACAAAGTTCAACATGCAGTTTTATTTCTCTGTCGTCCAATACAGGTTACTGGTAACTCTGGGTAGGCGATCCGCTCCTTAAAGTAGGCAGGAACAATTCTAGAATTGTATGCAGGGGGTGGAGCCTACCTTCCCTCCTTGGCTGCAGCTAGCCAAACAGCTCCATAAAGATTTGTTCCTTGGTGAAGATAACACAGGCAAGAGAACAGTTCTGCTATAGCTTTAGAAATTTTTTATTTTTTTTCTGTTAGAAATGGAATACCACCATTAGGCGGATTACCATAAGTGACAATGCCCTTAGATGTGGCTAGCTCAGTGACCAAGTGATTTTTGTGGACCTTAAGCCCTGGGGGAAAATCTTGGCTACAAGTTCTTTCCTCAGGAGTCGCCCACCGTGGCTTCTTCTTTAAACATGGTAGAAGATCTGCAGAAAAGGTGAGCAACCCTTTGAGTGCTGCCGGTCCACATGTCCCACAGTGCCCCTCCGCACAGGGGTTTTCATTTGGAGTTCCTATTGCATACTCCTGCACTCATTGGGTTTATCTGTTTGTCTTTTTGGTGTTTGGAGCAAGTTTATGTGGTATTTAACCCTTTAGTTGCTGGTTTGACATTCATTTGGGGGTTTTCTGACACTTTTCCTACTGGTTCAGTGTTTTTTGGGTATCCTAACATGTTTTAGTGATGTTTCATGTCTTCTAATATTATACCTTCAATTTTGTAAAAATTGAGTTCCACGACTTTAAGGCGCACTTTGCTGCATAGGCGCCATTGCTCCATTTACTCCTATGGGACTGTTCAGTTTGGAACATACCTCTGCAACTGTTTAACCTAGTGACTTCAGAGATGGCCCATTTTACTTGTCTGCCCTTGCTCTATCATCCGGTTCATGTTTGTAGTGTGTTGGGGGCTCAGGGGGCTTTTGGGCACTGTTTGGGTTACTTTTCTGGGAAAACTACATTTCTCATGAGTGCTTGCTTCACACGTTCATTTCTGGTTGGCTCTTCCCGCTGCAGCCATTTTGTGATCTTTCCAGAGCGAGTATCCTACGCAGGGCTTGGACTCTCCTTCTCTCCTTTGCTGAGGCTCAGGATCCAGTTCCAGCCAAGAAACTGTCATCTCTCATGGGGAAATTCATTTCCACCATACAGGTGGTACCGTTCGCCATGGCACACACCAGGGAACTCCAGTGGTTTGTGATCCAGGTGTACAGGGGTCGGCTGGACTTTCTGAAGACATTGGTATCACTTCCTCTTCGTGTGGAACTGAGTTTGTCCTGGTGGCTCAGCCTCTCCAGTCTGCTGAAGGGCAAGTCCTTCCTAGTTTCCTACTGGACCATGGTGACGACTGATGCCAGCCTGTCCTGATAGGGAGTGGTCTTGGGTCGCCTGAGTGCACAGGGTCGGTGGTCTATAGAAGAATCTCTCCATCAACGTGTTGGAGCTTCAGGCGATATTTCATGCCCTTCGTCATTGGACATCTCAGCTGGAAGACTGTCCAGACAGGGTACAGTCCGACAACACCACAGCCGTGGCATACATCAACAAGCAGGGTGGAACAAGAAGTCTCGCTGCTTGGTTAGAAGTCAAGGCTATTTTGTCCTGAGCAGAAGATCACGTTCCTGCCATTTCCGCAGTGCACATTCCTGGTGTAGACAACGTCATGGCGGACTTCCTCAGTTGACACACAGTGGACAGCGGAGAGTGGGAGCTGCACCCAGAGTTGTTCACCCTAGTTGTCCAGAAATGGGGTCTTCCTTACATCGACCTGATATGACGACAAGACACAACAGGAAGTTTTCAAGGTTCTGCTCTCGATGGAGGGACCCTCTTGCTCTGGCAGTGGATGCAATGTCCATTCCCTGGTTATTCCCTCTGGTCTACATCTTTCCTCCCATCCCCATGTTGCACAGGGTGTTAAGGAAATTACCAATGTAGTGTTGTCCAGTCATTCTGATTGCTCCGTAATGGCCTCGTCAGGCTTGGTTTCCGGAGATTCTGGATCTGTTAGTGGCTCCCTTGCTGTCGGATCTTCTTCTACAGGGTTACCTGTGGAAGGAGGATGTTCATCGTCTAGCATTGACGGCCTGGAAATTGAATTCTCAATATTGAGGAAGAAAGGGTTTTCTTCTGGTGTTGTGGCTACTATGCTTAGTGCCCGCAAACCTGTTTCTTCGAAGATCTACCATCGTGTCTGGTCGACCTTCCTATCTTGGTGTGCTGACAAGGACCTGTCTCAGAAATTTGATCTCCCTACGGTCCTGGCCTTTTTGCAGGACGGTGTGGATAAGGGCCTCAGTTTGAATTCCCTTAAGGTTCAGACATCTGTTCTCTCTGTTTTCTTTCAGAGGCACATTGCCATCCTTCCTTATGTCAAAGTTTTCTTCCAGGGCGTTGCTCATACTCGTCCTGCCTTCAAGATTCCTGCTCCTCCTCTGTTTTTCAGTGCCCTCCATTTGAGTTTTTGGCTACTATTCCTCTACACCTGTTGACTTGGAAAATGGCCTTTCTCCTGGCGATTGTGTCTGTCTGTGGTGTTTCACAAGGATAAGGCGGTGCTTCACACCTCTCAGGAGTTTCTCCCGAAGGTGGTTTCAGAGTTCCACATAAATCAGGAGATTGTGGTGCCCTCTTTCTGGCCTGACCCGCCTCTGACAGGGAGAGGGATCTCCACTTGTTAGATGTGGTGCGTTGTCTCAAGTTTTATGTATACCGCACTGAGTCAATCAGACGTGTTGTTTGTCATTCCTGAGGGTCCTAGGGCAGGAAGACCTACATCCAAGGTGACTATTGCTTCTTGGATCAAATCCACTATTCGTAAGGCTTACAAGCTGAGGAAGAAGCCTGTCCCTTTCAGGGTCACGGGTCATTCTACTCAATCTATTTGGGCCTTTTGGGCTTACAAGAATCAGGTCTCTGCTGATCAGT
The DNA here is from genome assembly GCA_037306005.1 of Rhinophrynus dorsalis. Taxonomy (NCBI): domain Eukaryota; kingdom Metazoa; phylum Chordata; class Amphibia; order Anura; family Rhinophrynidae; genus Rhinophrynus; species Rhinophrynus dorsalis. Next base: position 111,594,204 of record CM074723.1, read on the forward strand.
TGTGCAAGGCTGCCACTTGGTTGTCTGTGCACACATTTTCGAAGCATTACTGTGTTGATGTGCTGGCATCAGCTGACACCAGCTTTGGGAGGAAAATCCTGGAGGTAGTTTTGCCTGTCTAGGATCTTCTTTGGTTCTTGGTGCTTCCTTCACTTTTGAGCCCCGTTGGCTCTAGTTCAGCGTGCTGTGTAACAGTTGGGGTGGTGGTACCCCTGTTCATTACCCGTCGACACTTCATTGTTTGTTTGGCTTCTCTGATCTGATGGTTCATATCTACTCTGTTGACTTTGGGGGCCTTGCGCCTGATTCTTGCCTTACTTCCCGCCTCTGGGAAACTCAATGGTTGGACATCCCAGAGTTACCAGTACTGGTCTCCCACCCTGTCAATTGACCATGCTAGGTTGTCCTGTGGCAGACTGTGGGGGTCCTTCGGGGTCATGTTCACAGGAGTCTTCTTTCCCTTGTACTGTCTAGTCAATAGTTAGTGTCTCAAATCTTTTTGGAGCTGTTTGGCTAGCTGCATCAAAGGAGGGAAGGTAGGCTCCATTCCCCTGCATACAATTCTAGAATTGTTCCTTCCTACTTAAAGGGGCGGATCGCCTACCCAGAGTTACCAGTAATCTGTGTGGACTAAGAGAAAAGGATTTAAAAGGTAAGACTAAAATCCTCTTTTCTTGACACATACCTTGAAATGTGCAGTGCATTGTGGAGCTGTCTATTGCACACATTTTTGGGACTCTGAATGTAAAGTTTAGCATTGTATGTGATAATTTTCTTTGGACTGTGGTGGTTAGGAAAGTCGGACAGCGGATATGTCCATCTGCTTCTGCAGGAATTGGGAAACCTTGAAGAGTTATAAGACATTAATTTGTCAGTAATATCTTTTTGCTTTGTTTTTAGTGCATGTTGGAAAAAGTTGGAAACTGGAGTTTTGACATATTCCTTTTTGACAGATTAACAAATGGTGAGTAGATTTATTAAATATGTATTTTGCGCTATTTTTCTAAATGTTGACGGAAAAAATGTAATCTAATAATTTGTATAGTGTAGGGCAAATGTTGCCTTAAAAAAGAATAATGCTTATAGTGTATTAAATGCAAGTGTACACATAGCTTAACAGTTTAAGGGTTTAGACAGTACAGTGTTACCAATGCTTTGCAAAGGGAAATACTTTAAGGTGGAGTCCCTGCTCAAGAGCTTACAATGTAAAGTTGTAAAGGGAGACATCAAAGTACATAAGATTTAAGTGGTTGTTTAGTCTCTTAACCCTTTCAGTGCCAGATGGGTACGCAACACATTCCAATGCGTTGCGTAGTCCTCTGGCACTGAAAGGGTTAAGAACCAGGGCTGTTTTGCACCTTAAAGGAGCAGTACATTTTTTACAAGAAAAAAATACATTGTAGGGCATTTTCTGTTGAGTAAAACGATGGTACTTCCACTGCTGAGAATTGCAAATTTCTAGAGTTATTACAGTTTAGATTCTTGTTTTTACATTAACAGTGCCCTGTAGTGATCAGATTCCATTTAGTTATTCTGTTGAATTATCTGGGAGAGGTGAGTTCTTCATAGAATGTAATAGAAACTGCTGAGTCGTGCTGTCAGTTTGAACTTTCAGGAAGTAATCACACAGTTATTCACTTCCTGACAGTTCGAACATTTGAATAAAACCACTGACAGCAGTGGGAGTACCCTAGTTTACGCAAGTGCTATAACATATGTTTTCATAGAAGTTTAGTGTTCCTTTAACACGTCAAATTTCTTATTTCGTAATTTGTGTTTGCGAGATAAGTTTTCACCAGTTTATTATTGTTTAGCACCCATGCAAACTACTAATTTCATTTCATTGAATTATGATATATAAACAGTCATTTGGTGGCATATGTTAAAGGGATACTAATGTCCCCAAAACGATATTTCGCATTTTGTAGGGATTAAAAAGTTAAATTGAATGCAAAAAAGTATCTCTCAAACAGCTATGGTTTGAGAGATATCTGCATTCAAAGTTTGATGTTTCCTGCTGTCAGATGTAAAGCTGTCAGCAGGAGATCAATGTCGGCCAACACGGAGGCTCTGCAGCAGAGCCGCAATCGTGTTTTTTTTTTTTTTTTTTTTTTTTTAAAGAATGGTTATAACCTGTGCCTGGTTTGCAAGCACATGTTGTAGCCCATCCAATGAAGTAATTCTTTTAAAAAAACACAGTTGCAGCTCTGTTGCAGAGCCTCCGTGTCAGCCGACATGGATCACCTACTAACAGCTTTACAGCTGAGAGCAGGAAACATCAAACTTTGAATGCAGATATCTCTCAAACCATAGCTGTTTGAGAGATACGTTTTTTTGCATTCAATTACATTTTTTAATCCCTAGAAAATGCTAAATATTTTTGGGGACATTTAATATCCCTTTAATATGTTCATTTATTATTTATTATGACACACTGTTTGTACAGTTGAAAAATACACCTTTAAATATTTTGATCTTCCATTTACAAATACATTATATGTATTCTGTGCATGTTGGCAGTTAATGGGTACACCTATTTTCTAAATTATACATTTACATTTTTATTTTTTGTACATTTATTCTTTTCCTGTGATTACACTTTATATTTGAGGACTACAATCTGTGTGCAGCGCCTTGTCCCTCCGCTCCTAGATATACTTTGCTACACATGGTGCACATTTGATGTCTGCACATTCACAAAATCTTATTACTGAAGAACCATTAATGCTTTTTTCAGTAGTAAGATGATATCCCAGGCTGTCTCAAAGAACATGGGATCCTTGTTCTCACTTTTTGAAGTGTTCTGTCAATACTTAGTGTGTCCACTCACTTTTTAAATATCCTCTACTGGACTGCATTGAGTTAACTTAGGAACTAAAGTGGAAGGAGCCGATCACATAAGCACCTTTCAGTATTACACACACTAGGAGTGCAGTCACTGTTGACAAGCCACCGTTAGTGTAAAGCTTCATATCACGCACTGGTATGTGATATTGTGTTCAGACTGAATTTATGGTCCTGAACCAGTATGTGACTATGTAGCTTAAAGTGTAACAGATCTCAAAACACTGACCTTTTTCGTTTGTAGTTGATTTATTCTCCTTCCTTTTCCTGAATGTCAGTTCCTTCTCCAGTAGAGGAGCTGACCTGGCTGACTTACTGTCTGAGATAGGGTTACCATAGCAAAAATACCTGACACTAAGACAGGGAGTGAAATTACTTCTCTTTGGCACTCTGCATTTTAGTTAGTGCTCAGGAGAAGACGGTTTTGCTCATATGAGGTGAAAGGGGTTCATACAGAGGAAAATTCACACTCTTTGATTGCACCTGTGATAATCATTGGCTCATCCCCTTTACTGGAGAATGGGTTGACATCAAGGTAAGAAGAGGGTGTTGGAAAGGTAAATCCACTATAATTTGAAATGTAAAGTGTTTGATTGAGATCAGAAAGCATTACTGTCTATTAAGCGGACTCCCGTTACTGAAAGAAATGTATTTATATATATGTGTATATGTATGTATATGTGTATATATATATATATATATATATATATATATATATATATATATATATATATGTATATATATATAATAAATATAAATACCATTTTCGGAAGTGAAGAGAAAAAAAATATTATCTAAAACACTGTCAGTGGTCTGGAAAGTGTCGGCATAAGCATAGAAATTGCCAGTAGCAACAAAAAATAACTTAATTAGGACAGCTTGTATTTTAATACACGTGTGGGTCTGAACTATCAACATATAGGTCATTCACCTGTGCGATAATGATCAGGTTTGAAATATCCTTATAGCTTTTTTTTGCAAGTGTTGCAGACATGCAAGGAGTGAATGATTGTGTGTCATGGGGGAATAGAGCAGATTGTTGAAGTCAGAGAAAGTGTTGCTAAGTGAAAACGCATTTAAAAATGAACATTTGTTTCATTTGCGCAAAGAAAAAGGAACAATTCTGAAGCAAACTGCCTGCATCATAGAAAGCAATGAATGTTTACATTGATTTAAAGGTACAGTGCATCCTTGTACAAAAGTGACATGAGTATAGTAACATTATGGGGGAGGGAGAAAAATCTGCATTATTTTTGTCCTGCTATCACTTATTTACTTATTTGTGATGGACAAAGTCTGTGCTCTCAATTTCTCTTCCTCTGGTAAAGTCGGCTGTTCCAGTCTCGCTTACATTCTCAGGTCGTGCTGTTCCTTCATGTTTCCATCCGCAGGGTGGCTTTTGATGATCAGTGGGAGGTTTAAAGGAAAAAGGTCAGGGGGAAGAGGAAACCAGTGTAACCCGTTAACAACCACCTGATCCGGGAATGATGTCCAGACCAGCATGACTGTCCTGGCACATCAAACGTTAAGGTGTTAATTTGAGGCCCCAGAGAAGTTGAGCTAATGGTGAAAATATCAAAAACTAACTGAGGATTTTTCTGGTTTTGGAGGCCAGTTAGGAGTGTCAGGGATATGCTGACATGGCCACTTTAAAAGGGTATCCTTTAAAAAAGTTATGTATAAAATATTGAGCGGCTACAAGCCGCATTAACTATGTCGCCGTGTACAAAGTGGCGACATGAGAATCTCGCATTGCCCCAATTAAAGCAATGGGAATTTTGCTTTTTCACAGATGATGCAATTGGTTTGCTCTAAAATTGCTTTCCTCTCTCTGTGCATGGAACGCTAAATATCAGTGCATGTTTCTCTAATTGCTCATATGTTTTTTAGGAAACAGTCTTGTCACCCTAACCTTTCATCTCTTGAGCCACAATGGTCTGATCGATCACTTCCACTTGGACATGGTAAAACTACGGAGGTTTTTAGGTAAGGTGTTTTTCTAACATTTTCATTTCTGAGAAGTCTTAACCCTTTGAGCGCCAGAGGGAGTATGCAACCCATTGCAAAGCAAAGCTTTGCGTACCTCTCTGGCACTAAAAGGGTTAAAAGCTCTCAAGACTTAATAACGCTGACACTCTTTAGTACCACTTAATGCTGTACGGAAATTACAGATTAAAAAAAAAAACAAAAAAAACATACTTATAGAAACAAGGGGCTCTTAATTTTTTAAAGGGAAACCCTACTCTAGAAAGAAGTGGCTCTTAATTTAACAAATTTACTTAGCTAGGTAGGTGTCTCATACAGCAGCCTTGTATATGTCTCTACGAGGGAGATTTGTAGACCTGTTTAATGCTGTTTTTTTTTTTGTTTTTTTTTTAAATCTTGTTTTATTGAATATAACCCATGCTCAACATTTTTTTAGGTGAATGTTCCCCTTTTAAAGAAAGTTCTTAAGAATGTTTTTTTTTTTTTTTATAAATTTCCCATATATTTTTTAAATTATATCTACATTTACTGCCTGAATGCAGTGGTTTGTTGAATTCTGCCTGTAGAGCTTATACCTCACAACAAACAATGGGCTTCTGTAGACAATGACTCACAATGGTCATCTGCCTTTATCAGATTGTAAACAGAAAGGACTAGCAGTGAACTGCTAGAAAGCTGAACACAAATAAAACATATATAGATATGCCTAGGTATGTCCTCCTGTTAAAGTGATAGTAATACTTAGAAATAAGTATATTTCATTCAATAAGTATTAAAAAACTAAATTACTTGCACCAAGTCCTATCTTTCAAACCTCGGTGGTTTGAGAGATATAAGCTGTCCGTTCCCCTTTCCCTCCCCTTGCACGCACGTCAGCTTTCCAAGTTGTAGAAGCAGATCCTGGTCCATAGATTGTCCTGCTCTCTTCAACAGCACCGTGATCATGCTAGTTAGGCAGAAATACTTCATTTGAACTGTCTACAACGTGTGCTTGTAAACCAGGCACACATTGTAGACCGTTCAAATGAAGTATTTCTGCCTAACTAGCGTGATCACGGTACTTCTGAAGAGAGCAGGACAATCTATGGACCAGGATCTGCTTCTATAACTCGGAAAGCTGACATGCGTGCAAGGGGAGGGAAAGGGGAATGGACAGCTTATATCTCTCAAACCACCGAGTTTTGAGAGATAGGACTTGGTGCAAGTAATTTAGTTTTTTTTTAATACTTATTAAATATACTTATTTCTAAGTATTAATATCACTTAAAAGCCTTTTATTTCTTGGATATAGCAATCTGCTGGATCCTTATTTGTGTACTTTATCTGTTCACTTTAATATTACAACATTACAGTAGCTCCGAATAACTCATTGGTGGAGTTTTTCTCTATTGGATTTCTGATTGTTTTAGCCTTTGCTGGTCAAAAGTGTGAACTAAAGTCATAGTAAAAATTGCATCCCGTCAATAATGCAATGCAAAAATATATCCATGGACTGCTGTATGAATGACCCCTACCTGGATACGTCTTTCTGGTAAACAAATTAAAATACCATTGAGCTCTTCATTATCTGCATAGGTCAGTAAAGAATAAGCACAGTTGTCACACTTCAGGAGCCCAGTAATTCTCAAATGCATTGCATTATTTTTCTGTGTGTAAGAGCAAAACCCATGTTTTATCTCCTCATAGGAATAAATGACATGACTTCTCTATGTAGCTACTGCAATTGTGTGATTTTAAAAACTCTTAAATGTGCTTTTTTATCTTCTGTTTACTCTTTAGTTATGGTCCAAGAAGATTACCACAGTCAAAATCCATATCACAATGCAGTCCACGCTGCCGACGTGACTCAGGCCATGTACTGTTATTTAAAAGAACCTAAAGTAAGAGAAATATTTTACATAGTAAAGTATATCATTTTTTTTCTTCAGTGTCCTGTCAAGATAATATATATTATATATAACCAGAAAGTGAGCTGTAAAAGTACTGTGCCTGGTTTAAACTTTACTTTATGTGTTTTTAAATCATTTATTTATTAACACAAAGAGGGCATAGTAGCCAAGCCCTTATCCTGCCCCTGCAATTAAAAATAAACTAAAAGAACCCCCCTTTCTGGCCATTTTTTCCTGTGGGGATGTCTGTTCTTTGCGTCTCTCTTTCTCACTATCACAGTGAGGAAGAAAGAGAGACCGAGAACAGTGACAAAGGGAATTAATATTTACATTTTCTTTATCATTTGGCTCCAATTGGCACATGTGATTGATATGGCAGTGAGCACATGTGCAGAGTCACCGGGGAAAGTCTGAGACTGACTGCCCCACCATGACCATATTCCACCCTGCGGTGTGCTGCAATCATGAAGTCTTGATGTGCCAGGACCATTATCCGTCTTTAAAGGATGGATTCCGGTGGCATGTCACATGTTGTTAATGGGTTACATATGTTTTTCAAGCTTTTAACACCTTGAGTGTCAGAGGATACCCCTTCCAGCTCTCAAAGGTTTAATGCAAGAGTGGTCTACAACACATGGAGAAGCAATGTGATGGATACCTCTCTAGCATTCAGGAGTTAAAGCCTAAATCAAATCAATGTGGATTTCCTTGTGTCCCTCTGTAGTGCTGTTGGTTTGCACAACAGTTGTTCCATGTCATCATTGTCTGTAAGGCCCACTTAACTGAGTGGATGTCCAGACCATAACTACCTTTTGAAGGGTCAGTAAGATTTTTTTGGGGGGCTGTATTCAGGAATCTAAAGAATAGCAGTTCTGGGGCAAACTAACGATTTTGAGGAACAAAGAAGAAGCCCATAGATTTGGTTAACAGTGTATCTGCAACGTCTTGAGTATTTAAGAAGTTAAACTCTTAATTCAAATGAGAATTTGGGGAAAATGTTCCTTGTCATTCAGTTTGCTCCAGAATGACTCCTTTTAATCATTGTGTAAACTGTACTTGCTGCCAAACTACATGGGTAGTGGAGATGGGTTAACCAGTCCACAGATACTTTCAGACATTTGTAGTTTGACCAAGAGTTTTTTAAAATAAATTATATGTAGAAATCCCAGAGGGCCTGTGTTTTAACCTGAGTGGATCTAATGAGGATGTATCATTAGTCCTCTTTTCAGGGCTGATAACATTGTCCTTATTTGCACTTGTACCTTAGTATAACATGGCATGCAGATGCTGATGTATTACAGATAAGTGGTGGAGTTCTGGAGCAAACCAAATGGACCGTAAACAACAACAGATAAAAAGTACCTCAAACTGCCATTTATTTAAAAGTTTAGTAATGTCCAATAATAATTTTATGTTGTAATGTAGATTAAAAAATAAATTATGTGGAGCAAATCCCATCTCTCAGACCTTCATGGTTTGAGATATATACACATCTAAAGTTCCCCCCTCCCTCCCCTTCTCCTGATGTCAGCTGTAAAGCTGACAGAAGGAGAACCATGTCAGCAAACATGAGACGGCTCTTCAGCAGAGCCGAAATAGCGATCTTTAAAAAGAACTACTTAATTGGAACAGTCTATAAAGTGTGCTTGCAAACCAGGCACACTTTGTAGACAGTTCCACTGAAGTAATTTTTTTCAAATATTGCTATTTCAGCTCTGCAGAAGAGCCGCCGGCTGGTCCCAGGACCGCTATGTAATGCTGTCTGTAAAGCACTGACGTCAGGAGAAGGGGAAGGAGGGGAGAACTTTAAGGTTTGAGAGGTATTCACATCTAAAGGTTTGAGAGACGGAATTTGCTTCACATAATACAATACAACATATAATTATTATTGGACATTGCTAACACTTTAAATGAGGATTTTAACCCATTGATGCTAGTTGTCAACTCTTTAGCATTCAATGGTTTTAAAGCACCATTACGTCTGTGGCAATTTTATTTGTTCCTTAAAGGGATAGTAATACTTAAATTGTAAAAAAAAAATATGTTGTAGGGTTTATCCCCCTGAGTAAAACAAGGGTACTCCCACTGCTGAAAGGTGTTTCATTCAAAAGTTATTAATTTTTAAAGTTGAATTTTTTAGGTGCAATATCACAGTGGCCTGAAATTGTACGGTGGTGCTGTTGCTACACCATCCTATGGAGTTTTATGGTCCCGGGACCAGAGCTGTCAACTTTTGAATGAAACACCTTTCAGCAGTGGGAGTACCCTTGTTTTACTCAGGGGGATAAACCCTACAACATATTTTTTTTTACATTTTAAGTATTACTATCCCTTTAAAGTGTAGTTGGTTTGACCCAAAATTGAACCTTTTTCCTAATGCAGAAGGCCCACAGATATTTTTACTTCATAAATTGTACCTTATGTATAAAAGCAAAATAGAGGAATTCTGGGGCAAACCAACTGCACTAGAACAGAGAAAAAAAGCATTCCCATTGCTTTAAAGGGGACTTTTAACCCCTTAAATGCTAAAGATGTTGCCACAAGGGGTTAAAAGCTCAGTTTAAATCAATGGGAATTGTTATTGTCCCCATGGCACACATGATTTGCATCAGAATTTTTTCAGTTTGCTTTTATACATATGGCCTTCTTTTCCCTAAATGTCACTGATTAGTACTGTGAACGGAACAAGAACACCAAAGGGAGAGCCACTAAGGTGTGACAAAGCAGTGCTAAAGAGGACATAACTTATCTAGTGTGATATCATTTATCTTATTCCTGTTTTATTCTATAGAACCTATGCTCTAAGAGCACGAACTCTAGGGATCTGAGTGCATAAGCTACATAAAATAACACAGGAACTGGACAGTTTACCACACTGACGAAGTTATCTCAGCTTTATCACACTTTATAGAGTATATCCCCCAAGGTGTATTCATGGTGTACATATGTTTAAAACAAAATGGGTTGTAGATCCCACCTTGCCTCAAACCTATGTAGCATAATGGATCTCGTGTAATGATGTTTTAATATCGCACAAAATGAGGCATGAGCAGAGCTGATGCAGATTGATCAGTGATAGTCTCAAACCACTTATATATCTGGTGTTAGAGCTAATTGAGCTAAAAGTTGTGCTAAAGATACACTATCACCACCTGGAACATTCACCATTAATGTAATCCACAAATCAGTCTGTCAGGTTCTTGAACTAGTTTGCCACAATCATGGACTTTGACCATACAGATGGTTTAGCTCTATTTGAAAGCATATATTATTATTGATAAAAAATTGTTGTGAAATTTATTTACAAAGTACTGACACTGCAAAATTTGTGGTTTAATTTGATCAAAGTAAAAAAAAAAAACCAAAAAAAAAAAAAAAAAAACCAACACTTCGTCTAGCAGAATTGGATGTTGTAATCTAATGAATGGAAACTATAAGGAGCTATTAGGTGTTGTACTAATACAGCTCTGCACTAAACTAGACTCTATACATGGGCACAACTCTCTTAGCCTTCTTTTTTATTTTTATTTCTTAGCATATGGGACTGTATATTCTCCCGCTAGATGGTCTCCTATTCCTGGCTTCCTCAGTGATAGATTGTCCACTGCAAAGGCTAATTTTCTAGGGCCCCAAACCTGTGGAGTTTCACTTGTTGCCACCTCACTATAGTATTTTTACAAGCTCTCTCTATTAATTCTCATAGGAGCCTGAAGACTGAAGATTACATGTAAGTTAACCCATTGAGTACTTTGGTCCACTTGTCCATGTGGATTGTTGCCTGGCTTGTATTCTCTACTTTCTACAAACACTGTGTGATATTTATTTTGCTGCTATAACAAGGATCGAAGCAGGTTTAGTGCTTTTTTGCAGCTTTGCAGAGCTATTATCCCCTGCACTACCTTCCTCCTTATTTGGGCACATTTCCCTCAGTTGGGAGACTGTGACCTTAAGACAGTGGTCTTTTCTATTGATTGGCTCAATATTTTAGACCTTTTAATTTAACAGAATTTGGACTTGGTCCCTTTTAGCTTGGTGCACAAGCGATGGCCATTTTGGATACACACAGAGTTTATATGGGACATAACTCTCCTGGTTGCACCTGTTTGGGGGGGTTGTGGTGGGCTTATTGTACCCCTTAATATGTACACTGTTTTTTCTGGCATGGGTAGAGGTGGTCGAAGGATAAGTGACTTTGTATACTTTTTTTACTATCATTCAACTACTTTTGAATTCTCTTATACGATTTTGTGATGACTTATGATTATGTCAGTATCTAAGGAGCACATGGGCAACTCCAAGGCTTAAGTAGTCTGGGGTCCCCTAACTCCTTTAACCCAGTGTTCCTCAAGCCAGGCAAGGGCATGCCAGACTACAAATATTCTAGTACATTAGGTACCTCTTGCACTGTGGCCCCCTACTCCACCTCTTAGGCCCTCGTCTGCTGACTAGGGTCAAGGACCTTACTTGATCTTATCTATTCTGGGTGTCATCATCTCATGGTTTGAGGCACACCATATCATTGGGGATTCCTCTGCTGAGGAAGGGAAGACTGTGGGTGATGACTTAGACTTGTCTCTTTCTCTGGGGATTATTATGAATACGACCCTAGCCCCTTGGCAGAGGGGCTAATTCTGGCGATCCTAGACACGGTTTATGTCTCAGAGGCCTTGGATTCCAGTTCTTCTTCCGCTGACATTTTAAGAGATGCAAGAAGGAGGTTCCTATCTTTCCTCTTCACAATTCCTTGGACCAGGTTATCATGGAAGAGTGGAAGACTCCTGACAGGAGACTGATGCTTAATCTGCACATTTCTAATCTGTATCCTCTGACCGATGCCTCTGCCCTTGACCCTTTAAGTGCCAGAGGGATACACCCCCCCCCCCCAGACACTCAAAGGGTTATGGATCAGGTGCCTGGACTCCTTTCTGAAACCAAATTTTGTGGCCACTAGCTCTGCCTTACTTCTTACCTTTGACTGGGTAACTAAGGCCATTACTATCCGGAATAATCCACTCTTGGATGCCATCCAAGGGGATGCTGTTAAGGATGACTGTGGCTTTACCTTCCAATGTCCTTGTATCTAATTCTTATCTTGCTAATTTTTTTTTGCCAAGGCCTCAGCTGTTTCAGTAGCTGTGTGTCACACAGTCCTCCAAGAAGTCTTTGGTTTCTCTTTCTTTTGTAGGAAAACAGTTGTTTGGCCTGAAATGGAGATGGTTATCAGCCATGTCACTGACGGCAAGAGTACTTTGCTGCCTGAAATCACGCCTAGGTGTGACACAGAAGACGTGTTCTTTTTTTTGTTACCCCGCCAGTTCAGGAAATCGCCTATTGCACATCTTCTCCAGGCAGCACAAGTGTGTCCTCTCCCAAACCCTAGCAGGATCTGGTATGCAAAAAAAATGCTCAGAAACCTAAGGCACTGACAAGTCCACCTCCTCTTGACTCAATGGGGCTTGGTCCGTCTCTGCCCATAGAAGGGCACCACTGCTTTTTCCACGGCATGTGGGTAATTTCAGTGATGGATCAGCTGGTTTTGCTGGGAATTCCGTAATGGTATTGTATAAACTTTAAGTACATTCCTTCTGTCCAGAGTTCCTTGGGATTCAGATTGATGTAATCTTTCCTAGATGCTGTTTCCTTCCTGATGGACATGCAGGTGTTGATCTCTTTTCCTTCTCAGGAACTCTTCACTAGATTGTATTCAGATTTCTTTGAGGATTCCATCCCGTTCTGGACTTAGTGTCTCAACAATTGTGTGCTAGCCCCACAGTTGAATATGGAGTCTTTGCACTCTAATATCGTGGCTATGTGACCAGGGGAGTTTCTAGCCTCCCTAGAATTGAAGGACGCTTATTTTTGCATCCTGATCCAACCAAACATCAGGGATTTCTGTGATTTGCATTCCAGTGTAGTCACTTCCAGTTTATTGGCCTTCTGTATGGACTAGTTTCAGCACCGAGGGTCTTCACAAAGGTCATGTCAGCCTTGGCAGCTCACATCAACACTTCAGGGATCTCCTTGATAACTTCTGAAGGGGCCTTTAGTAAAAGTTCATCTAGATAGGCAATCTTAAGCACTCAGATTCAGGAGTGCACCTACATTCAGTCCAAAAACACAACTAAGGTGGCTTACATAAACTGTTAATCAGGGTCCAGAAGAGACATAGTTTGTATAAAGGTCCGGAGGATTCTCTTGCTGTTCATGATCCACGTGCTGGCCCTATCTGCAGTTCACATTTCAGTAGAAAATGTAGTGGGAGATTTTATAAGTCAACAGCACCAAGATCCTGGAAATTGGAGATCCATCAGAAAGGGTTCAACTCAATCGTCTGCCATTGGGTGCTCCTGATTGTGGATCTCATAACCTGTCATGTGAACTGCAAGGTTCCTCAGTTCTAACTTTGACTACTTGGGTCTTGAGACCAGCATCCTGAAGAAAAAGGATTTTTTTTCAGACTCTGTTATATTAGCTATGCTTCAGGCGAGAAAAAACTTTTCTTCCAAGGATTTGGTCCCTCTTCTACAAGTGGTTTGCTGACCAAGGCTTGCACTCATGGCCTTTTCACTTCCACTAGTTTTGGCCTTTATTCAGGATGGTAATCAAAAAAGGCTTATTCCCGGTTCCATCAAAGTTCAGATTTAAGTTCTTTCTGTGCTTTTCCAATCATATGTCCTTGCTCTTTGATGTCCTCACACGAAATTCAGTTTAACCTCCGAGCATTTTTATTTAAATCACAAATTAAATAACGGTGCAGACATGCAACAAAACTGCAAGGAATTGGAGGACATGAGTTATGAAGAGAGACTATCCAAAATGGGCTTGTTTACATTAGAGAAGAGACGTCTAAGGAGAGAGAGGTTTACCATTTGAGGTCGATACAAAGAGCTCTCTAAGGATCTATTCACGCAGAGAGCTGATTGAAAAGCAAGAAGTCATCCATTAAGACTAGAGGAAAAGGAACTTTTAATTAAAACAAAGACAGAGATTTTTTTACAGAATTATTTGTCTCAGAATGCTGTGTTTGCAGGTGCAGTTGTTGCTTTAAAAAAAAAAAAAAAAAATAGTATACCATTGAGAATTATGACACTTGGTTTTGAAGAAGATAGGATAATGATCCAGGGAAACATACAGCTGCTATTTGGAGTCAGGAATTTCTTACCCATTTTTGGCTTAATTTGAAATGGCTTCAATAGGTTGTTTTGTGTTTATTTTTTATTTGTTTTGTTTCTTTTCTTTTTTTTTTTATGCCATCCTCTGGATCAACAGGCGTGATATGGCATGGGCTGAACTTGATGGACTTGTGTTTTGTTTTTTGTTTTTTTTTCTAATCAGCTGTGTGTTATGGTTCCTGCCCAGTGGGACTGATATTACCTGTCAAAGATAAACTATATAATAGTTATCTTTAAAGTTATTGACAAAACCATTCAGATAAGGCCTACTCAGTAGTTAAAATGTATATATAGGTCTAAGTAGTTGTAGTTAGGCATAACCTACAGATGTTGAAGAGCAGGTGAAACACAGACTGGTTCATAGCCAAAGGGGGTAGCAGTGCAGACTACTAGTGATATTGCAAAAACAGCTACTCCAGTGATCTTTAGTGTATTTGCCACATCTACAATGTGGTGTTGAAGGAGTTCAGGCTGGAGTTCCTCTTTCAGCCTTTCATGACCAGTGTGTTGTACAACCCATTGTGAATCTATTAGTTTTACATCTCTCTGGTCCTTCAATGGTTAAATGAGCAGTAGGATTTTTATTATGGCAAAATATATACTTTTAGAGCTTTTCTCGAGGAGTAAAACAAGGGTAATTAATAGGTTATTGCAATTTTTATGAGAGTTTGTGTTCAAAATTCTTGTGGATCCAGGTGTCTGTTACTATTGCTGTTTATGGAGATACTACAGTAGCAACTGTGCCTAGTCACAAAAACGTGTACTCCATATGCATGCGTATGTAATAATGCTTTAATTAAGCATCCCCTAGCAGTAGCCGCATGGCATAGCCCTTGTTTTACTCAGCAGAAAAAGGCCCATATTTTAACTTGAAGGCATTTGACTTCCAAAAAAAGTAAATATTTGAAGAAAAGTAACCCTTTCAATGTGTACCCCTCTGGCACTCAAAGGGTTAAAGCACTTTTCTTGATGTAATGCCTTTTGCAGCAGATATGTTCTGAAATATAATTTATTGCAAAACTTTTGCAGTGAGATACTGAGAGGTCAAGCAAGTATTTCAGTGTTTCACTAATTTAAGTTGTAGGGTGCGGGTGGGAAACATATGGCTGTCCAGCTGCCTTTGCTCTTCTTTGTCCATAACGGTCATAGAGTCATTGTTGAGGTTTTTTAAGGCGAACAACAGCTGTGAAGCCACATGTTGCTCACCTCTGGCCTAGTGTGACCCTTCATACAACTAAAACATTGTATTTTCCCAGTAATGAAAACCCACTATAATAGGCTGCTGCAGATGTTGCATGAATGCATAACCTTTTAACCCTTTCAGTGTCAGAGGAGTACGAAACGCATTTGCTTTGCAATGTGTTCCATACCCCTCTGGCACTGAAAGGGTTAATGGCCAGAGGGATTTGCAATGCTTTGCTCCACCCTCTGGTAATAAAGGGTTAACTTTGGGTCCACACTTGAAATTGAGGCTATAATGAACAGGAACAGTGCTGCAGCAAACCAACTGCACCATATGCAACACATATTCCAAAGCAATGTGTCGGAGGCCTCTTTAGCACTCAGTGGGAACTCTCCCCTGTAGTACAGTTGGTTTGTCCCAGATTTGCTCCTGTTTGTGTTTCTTATGAGTAACCTTTTCATTAATCGGCAATGCTTCTCCTGTGCTTCTTCCAGCTTGCCAAGTATTTTACTCCATGGGATGTCCTGTTGGGTTTGATTGCAGCTGCAACACACGACTTAGATCATCCTGGTGTAAATCAGTCTTTTCTAATAAAAACAAACCACTATTTAGCAACTTTATACAAGGTAAGATGTAACAATGGTTTGTTTGAAGGTTAATGCAGTTATATTATAAATACATGCACATGTCCAATTTACATGTCACAAACCATGTTTCCTCCAAGTGGAAGCCAATATAAAAAGCAAGTTCTTTTCATTGTAATGCTTGTTTTTCCCTGAGAGTCCTTGACTTGTCCGTCTGCCAATAAGCCCTTGATGCTTTGAGCATGCAATTGCACTGCACTGTGTGCATTTCCAGCCTTAAAGTAGAATATATAGAAGTCTCAATGATCACTGTACCTGTTGTTTTTTTCAGAATACCTCAGTATTAGAAAATCACCACTGGAGATCAGCAGTGGGATTGTTGCGAGAATCTGGTTTGTTTTCACACATGACATTAGAAGAAAGGTATGTGGCTATGTTCTTGGTCTGTCACCATATCACATTAGATAAATGAGAAATATACTGTTAGAATAAGTAGCTATTTCTTTTGTGCAAGACCTTAATTATTTATCTGGTTTATTTGTATAATTTTACATTGAGTCTCTATTGCAGTCTGTAACTGGAATGCAACATTTCCTTACCCGGTTCTAAAGAACCATCTGGGGATTTTTTCCTATGAATTTTCTCATTCAGATAGTATGTCGCGAGTAGGTAGAGATAATTTTATACTATCACTTACAAATACTACATGCACGCACGCACGCGAACACACACACACAGCACTCGCACACTTGCGTGCGTACACACTACACTCTCATGTTCACACACTGCACTTGTGCGTGAGTGCGCACACACACTCTATACTTGTGAGACACACACACACACACACACTACACTCATGAGACAAGACACACACACTCGCTACTCGTGAGCGCACACATGCTACTCACACTACAATTGCATTTACACACACTTGCATGCAAAAATACAGTCACACTAAAATAAAATAACCTGAATTCTGGATAAAGGACACCTGCCTAGGAAAGTTCTCTTTAATGTGCCCAGTTGTTATAAGACTGGTATTGTTACAGTATAATCTGAGGGGCATTTAATACATGTAACCTGTGAGGCAGCCATTTTGCATGCAGCTAGACGGAATCTTGTTATGATATTCTTCTTCTCATTAAATATATTCGGCTGCATTCATCTGGGAAGCACAATAAAAGAGGAGTTGATGTAAATATCCCCTTTTATTATATAGCACTTATATCACAAGTCACACTGAGGTTGGGTCAGTTCTGGGGCAAGTCAACTGAACCATAGGGGAACAATAAAAATTCCCATATGCTTAAAGTGTAGTATGCTCCAGTAAGTGTCTTCCCAAGCGGGGTCCTGACACCAGCTGGGCATTCTGTAGTAGGAGCAAGCTAAGAGGAAGGTTCCATGGGACATATGCATATGGAAAAAGAGAAGCAATCGATTGTGCCATAAGGAGCAATGAAAAACTCCAATTTTTTTTTATGCTAGTGATTTGCCCAAGTGGTGCACTTGGTTTGTCCCAGAATTACTGTCTATCTTAATAGATCAGCATCATTATGGTAACCCCTTGAGGAATGGTGGGGGGAGAGTAATACATTGCTTTGCAGTGTGTTGAAACTTCTTGCTCCCAAAGGGGTTAACACAGTGTGAGTGCAACCTCCAGTTCCATAGTAATATGGCAGTAGAATCGTATCTGAAGGCCGTACACACAAAGAGAAAAAGAGGAGAATTTCTGGAGTGAAATAGCTGCACCACTGGGGAAAAAAAATGCCCAATGATTTAAAAAGGGGCTTTTAACCTTTTGAATGCTAGAGGGTTCTCTAGCGCATTGCTAATCAATGTTTTAGAGATCTGTAATGTTCAAGGGGTTAAAGCATTAATGTAAGTAGATGGACATTTTTATTTGTTTCCTATGGTGCGGTTGGATTACTTAACTTTTTGTGCATACAGCCCATGGGCCCTTCCACTGATCTTACACCTAGTACAGCATGACTGACCGGTGCCACGATTTCTGAAGAAGGCACTTCTTGTGGCATTCTGCACTATTGTTTCGGGGACGCTGGAAACATTTAAGAGCTCTTTTTCTGCTTGCATAGGTGTCCAGTACACCTTCTGACTAAAACACTTTTATCAGTCAATATTAGGGTGATCACATTACACTACCACCATTCAGGGGCACTTCAAAGACAAAAGCAACTGAGTACTTCTCCTTGACTCTAGTGTAGCTGTGTGGGAATGGTCACGCGGCATTACTGAACATTGATGCACATCCTGTCATTTTCTGTTATAGCAGTCAATGGGCAGTTGTCCATTTTGGAGCAGTGATCCTCAACTCAAACGGGTCAGATTTTTAGGATATGCCTAGTATAAGAGCAATTTTGGCCTTTGAAATATGCCTTTTTTTTTTTTTTTTTTTTCAGCCATATTTTTCCTCTAATTTATTTAGTCCACCTACACAGATTATATACCATTGTTTAAACATAAATAGGGCTTTCTTTTGATACCACCGTTTAATTTGATAATATAACAAAAAAAAACACAAGGTTTTTCTGTGATGATTTGTGCTTAATTAGTGTATTTTTAACATGGTTTGGCTAAAAGGCATGAAAATATCCACTTTTATGGGGGATACTGTCCCTCTTTTCCCACCTTGGTGTCCCTCTTTTAAGCGATATGTGCTGTGTATATATGTTTGTCACATTGCTCCACAGCAATAAAACTCACATTCACGTTTTTTAAAACTTCAATATACGTATTTAAAAATTAGTCTGTGTAAATAAAATACTTCAGTCTTGCTCTGTATGATTTATTCAGTTACACAGTGAGGAATCAATGTGTCATTCACTTTTTATTTTCCAAAACTTCGGCCCCTTTCCAGCTCTCAGTACACCAGAAGTGCCCCATCTTTAACCATTTGAGCACTGTGAGCTCTGTTCTCTACTTCTCTCTTCCTCATGATCAAAGTGATGAGAAGGCAATGTTTACTTACTTTGTCATGTGGCTCCACTGGTACATATGATCGCTGTAGCAGTGAGCCCCTGGGATAGACTGAAACTTACAGCTCCAGTACTGGATCAGTTAATTACAGCCTCCCCTGAGGCTCACATTGATCATTTACCCTTGACATACCAGGACCATCATCTGTTCTTAAAGGACAAATTTCTGTGATGGTCCTGGCATGTCACTTGTCCTCAAGGGGTTAAGCACAGGTGGACTGATCATAATTGGTAAGATACTGATTATTCACCTGTGATCAAGTAGGGGTATGTTTAAAACATTCAACATTGATGTTCACCAAGAACTAAGTGAGAAACACTGCTTTGGAGGCTTCATTCAACGACATTGCATTGTCCCAGAAGGCAGCTACCAGGGATAAGGGGCACCCCATTAACATCAGGACTTGGTCACCCATTGTGTATATGCATTACATGTATGCTAGAATGTACCATGATTACAGTATCTAGACTGATATGATTGATCATATTTTTGAAATAGTGTTTTGTGTTCTAGACAAAATATGGAAAGCCAATTAGGCTCCATTATTCTTGCTACAGACATCAGTCGGCAAAACGAGTACCTTTCCCAGTTTAGAACCCATCTGGATAGAGAAGACTTATGCCTGGAAGGGGCAGGGCACAGACTCTTCATCCTGCAGGTGATTATTATATCTATTTACATTTGTAAAAATATATAATGCATCATATATACCTTATACACTATGAAGACAAATAATGAAGCAATAGATTATGAAACCTTCCAGTATTTGCCATCAGAAGTGAAAAGTGGTAGCATAGGGCCATATTCAGGATACTAAACAGGAATAATTCTGGAGCAAACTGCAGCATAGGGAAAAAGTGAACATTTCCAATACTAATTTTGATTTTAATGCGTTTTTTAAATCCTTGATTGCTAGATGTTTCCAGCTTATTAAGAAGCATTGTGTTGGAGACCTCCCTAGTATTCATGCAGTTAAAAGCCCTTTTCAATGAATGGTATTTTTTGTCTGCTGAAAACTGTTAAAAATTCTAGTTAAGTTGATACCTTTATTGGCTAACTAAGCAGATTTAAGATGGAAGTTTTCAAGACCCCTTAGTTCTCTTCCCCTGGTATGTTAACATGCCTGAGGAAGAGACCTAAGAGGTCTTCAAAACTTGCATCTTAAATCTGCTTAGTTAGCCAATAAAGGTATCAACTTGACTATTACTAGCTCCTGTATTTCTATTTACCAACACTCCTCTTTTTTTTTTTTTTTTTTTTTTTTTTTTTTTTTTTTTTACTGTTAAGACACAGTTGTGGTTCTCGTTCCTAAAAAAAAAAAGTTCACCCTTATTCCACAGTGTGCAGAAGTTATAGGCATCACAAAGAGGCACAATCATTATTTTAAAGCATCTGATCAGTTGTCAGATTTTGATATTCAACAAGGACAATGGGAATTACTGTTCCTCTGTCTTCCAATACAGGTTACTGGTAGCTTTGAGTAGGCGATCAGCCCCTTTAAGAAGGCAGGAACAATTCTGAGAAGTGACTGCTGGGTGGAGCCTACCTCCTTTCCTTAGCTTGCAGCTAGCCAATCCCCATCCAGTAAGATTTGTTTCTTGGTCAAGAGAACAGTTCTACTATAGTTTTAGCTTCTTTATTATTTTTCTGTTAGATATGGAATACCACCATTAGGCGGATTACCATCACTGACAATTCCCATCACCCAAATGTGGATAGCTCAGTTTACCAGGTGCTTTTGTGGACCTAAGCCCTGGGGAGAAAATCTTGGCTGTAAGTTCTTTCCCCAGGAGTTGCCCACTGAGGCTTCTTCCTGATATATGGTAATATGAAGACAGATGACCAGCTAAAACAGTGAGCACCCTTTGGTCCACATGTCCCATACTTCCCCTCCACACAGGAGTCTCATTTGGAGTTCCTATTACATACTCATGCACTCATTTGGGTTTATCTGTATGTCTGTGGGATGTTTGGAGCACGTTCCTGTGGTAACTAAATCCTTTGGCTGTTGGTTTGGCATCTTTTGGGGTGTTGTGGGTAGGGGTGGGCGAATGTTGTCTCCGTGTTCCCACGGGAAATTTTGTGAAAACCATTTTGTTATCTGCTTTTTCATGGGAAAATCCGCTTTAAAACTAGCAGTTAAAATTTTTGCATTTTTCGCCCATTGGCCAAAATTTTTTGCCATTTTTTCAATGGCTAGAAAGTTTCCGCCCATTGATTTGCGTTGTTTTCGCACTTCCGGTATAAAAACGTGACGTTTTCACAGAAGGCAGACACAATGGAGGAGCTGGAAGGATCATTATGTGTCCACTGAGTCTGAGGAGGAAGGGACCACTACTGTACCAATGCTGTCCAGTCCCCCTAAATCACCCCAAGGGATCTTGGGGAATTTAATGGGAAGGAAGGGAGAAAAGGGTAGTACTAATGAGAGCAGGACAGGTCAGCTGCCTATGCCTGCTGCAAGACATGCTGCCAGTGCCACCATTTCTGTACCTGCTGTCAGATGTCCTGCCACTAGTGTTGAACCTGCTGCCACCAATTCTTTGCCTGCTACTAGTTTTCCTTGTAGTATTCGGGGGGGGGGGGGAAATTATGCCATGTGTGACAACAGGGGACCCTCTGTCACATTGCTCGTCACCTCCTCCAAGCAGCAGTGAGATGTCTGGAATAGAGCAGCAGCACGTAGGGATTGGTGGTGGTGGTGGTGGTGGTTGTGTTGGAGAAGCTGGGGTGGAAGAGACATTGATGGCCTTTTTAACAGAAACTGAGAAGGAATGGGAGACAAGGATGAAGATGGGCATCACCACCACCACTAGCAGTCAGCTTTTGAAATTAGCAGAAATTGCTACTGCTCTAACTTCTGCTGCTGAGGAGCAGGCTAATGTGCCACAGACCGCCGTGGACACAGTGGGAATAGGGTCAACAAGTAATGTGGGACTAGGACAGGTTTCACTTGCCAGCAGTAGCAATACTCCTCCTGATCCTAGCTGCAGTGCTAAATCCGAGGCAACAGCAGCAACATATCTGCTGCCACAGAAAGTGAAGGGGAATGTGGAGGAAAAGAAGAAAGAGGCCATTCTTCTCCATCTGTTCCCTATCCCTCCCCTCATAAGGCATGGGTGTGAGGCTATTATTCTCTTCCAGTAGGCACAGTGCAGTCATCATAAACAATGGTACAGTGCAAAATTTGTGACACGTTAGTGAGTAGGAGAAAGTAGGGAATACACCTTGGCACAAGCTCCCTGATAACACACGTGAAACATAGACACCATAACATTTACTCCAAACATGTTAAAGCCTACTGCCCGTTACAGAAATCTAGCACCGCTGTTACTGTACCCCATGACTCTCCAGAAAGGTGGAGATCGAAGAGGAGGAAGAATAAAGAAACCCAGACAGACACTGGAAGTTCCATGACGAACAAAACAACTAGCTCGCCATCAACATCACCTTCTTCCTCTAGGGTAACAAGTACATCTCCTGCCAATCCACCTCGTTCATCGTTACCTCCCCCACCAAATGATAGCCACTCTGTTAATGTTAGGATATGGCAGTTCATCTCTACCCATTGCACACTGTGTGGTACACTGACCACACATACCAGTGTGGTGGAGGAGAATCGATACTAGGTCATCAGACGGCATCTGAGGAGATTCCATCCCGCAGAATATGCTAGGATTCTGGCAGAGAGGGTTCATCATTACTATTAAACTGTCAGCAAGTTGTCATGTGTCCTTAGCGGGTCTGGCAAGGGCTACAGTGACAGTGGCAGTACTTGGTTTCGGGTGTCATGGTGTCTGGATACAGATGTGCCCCCCTGATGTTATTTAACACACACATACTGTGCACATTGCGGTTGCTGATGAGAGCCACAGTTCCTGCTCTCAAGGGAAAAATTTATATTCTAATAACAACACACCCATGATTTTGGAGGAGGGGCAGATGGAGACGAATTATTGGTCAGCTTCTTCTTTTCTCCACATAGACTGGGGGCTACTTATTGTGTTGCTGCTGCCTCAGGTTCATCACTCGAGCTAGTCGTGGCAAGTGGAACTTTCATCATCCATCATCACCCATGTTACTGCTATTGTTTATCCCATTCACTTTCAGCTGTCTAATCATCCTGCTGCTTAAACAACTCCGCAGCAGCAGTACGAACAACAGCTGCAACTCAGGAGGACATTTGACAGTGGCCACTGGCTTGTGTTTTGAAAATAAATAAATAATAATAAAAAAAAAAATAGTCCTACAAAAAAATAAACAATTTTTGGGGGGTTTGTTACTAACAAGACTAAGGGCCATACGTTCAAAGGGATAACGACAAAAAATTGTCATATGAAAGACAAAGATAAGTAATTGAATGCATGAATGACATTTTATATAGAGTATACGCCAAAAAACTAGTAATATACGTTGTGTACGACACAACCCCAGAATTGACGGGCAAAGGGGCGGGGCAAGGGCGGGGCTAAACTATTCTCCAGTGTCGTATAGAGAAAAAGAAAATTTGTCGTAACGACAAAAAAGTCTTTCAACGGACAAAATTTGTATGTTAAGAAAAAAGTGGAGGGAATGTGTTCTGAATGTGAGAATTTTTGTCGTTAAGACATTTTTAAATACATTTTTGTTATTAGTTCAGACATTTTTTGTCATTCCATACGACCGTTTCAGTCAGGACAAACAACGTATTTCCAATCACAACCGACACTATCTGAAAATATTAATGATCCCAACGACACTGTACTTTGAAAATTCCTTACAAACGACAAAAGCTATTTCGCTACCTCTTTGAACGTATGGCCCATAGTCCCACAAATCAGTGTTTCCTTAGGGCTTGTGCCAAACTAGCTTAAAGGGATAGTAATACTTTGTTTTAACTTTATTTTATTTTGTAGGCATTAAAAAAACATGAAGAACGATATAAGTCTTATCTCTCAAACCTTTATGGTGTAAGAGATATTCACAAGCAAAGTTTCCCCCTCCTGCCCCTTTTTCCTAGTGTAAGCCATCTCTTCTCAGATGTGAATCAGGTTGTAAGACCAGACAGATAACAGAAGGGGACACTCTTCTTTGTATGAAAACAATGAAAGCCCTTCCCTCCTTAACAAGTTTTTCAGCTTTTTCCCTTATCATAATTGAAGATTGTCCCTCTCTGCAGTCTACCTGGGCACCTCCCTTCTGATCTGGGTGAACAGGGGGGGGATACTTTGCTTGTGAATATCTCTTAAACCATAAAGGTTTCAGAGATAAGACTTATATCGTTCATGTTTTTTTAATGCCTACAAAATAAAATAAAGATAAAACAAAGTATTACTATACCTTTAAGTCCTAAAATCAATGTTTCTTCAGGGATTGGGCCTCTAATAAGTCCTGCAAAGGCCTCTAACAACAAATCAAACAAATCATCCTCTTCAAAATACTCTATCAAGTCAAGTATCAGTCCACCCCAGTGACAGCTTATGTCAGGGGGTTCCTGTCTCTATCACTTTAAATACAAATGTCTTATTTTATTTTATTGATTTATTTTTTTTTATTAACTGTCCCTCCAATAGCAGTCAAAGCCCCCCAAAACAAATTCCCTGTTCAAATGATTCATTCATTCACCAACAGAGGCACCCTCCTAAGACCCCTTTATACCATGTCTTATTTTATTTAGTATTTCTTTTTTATTAAGTGCCCCCCAATCCCAGTAAACAACCCCCCAAAAACATTCCCTGTTCAACTGTTTCTTTCCCCACACCCCACTTTAATGGAAGCTAAGAAGTGACCGCGTCGCCTTCCGCCATCGTTCCGGGTCTCTCCTCCTTGCCGCCGGACTGGCTCCGTCAGATGCACCGGTCGAGCAGATCAACGGTCCGGTGGTCGACTCAAAGTGGCATCGAACCCCGGAGTAGCCAAACTACGCCGAAGGATGCGGATCGAGGAGGGGTTGACAGGCTCTCAAACAGTCGAGCTTCGCAGAACTGGAACACCGGGCAGTAGAGCGTGAGGCCTCTACTCCCAGGCTACTATAAAAAAGGTAGTGTTGCAGGAACAAAGGCTAGCGGTTGCCAAGCCGTTCGAGCACTCCGTAGCTCGAATCGAAGGTTTTACAGGAACTGGAAGAAGCAAGGCAGAGTCCACGTTGCCGCCTGACAGCATCCGAAGTTGGGTAGCAGGATGCTGGCAGCAGACGGTCGAACGATGCAGGAACCTGGAATCAGATGGGCGTCAGAGTGGCCTCTTTAATTCCATAAGAACACACAAGACTCCAGGACTCTTGTTCACTCCAAAACATAACTCACTTTATTGACAAAGACCATAGATATTTATACACAAATCTTACATTGAAACTTATGGGGAAACCAGATACAATAGGGCTTAATCCAATCATATTACAGTATACAAAAGGCCAACAGCAGATGTCCTAACAAACACAATGAGACAGACGTGATTACATTTAAAATACAAAAGGGGTTGATTAATACATACACAAGATACAAAGACTTGAGGGGCGGGAATACACATTCCATGAACAATGGCCAGGGGTTGAAACACGTACACACGCTGGTTTGAATATTCGGCTTCAACCCTGGCCAATCAAATCGTACAGTGAGTTGGCTGGTCGACCAATCAGGCGTCAACTCACTGCTCCCGGTTCTCCATACTCGATACAATGTCGTTCTCGAACCGGAAACCTCCAACCCATAGTCGGTGAATGTGTACCACTTGGACATACTACATACAATAACTAAAACGTTCGACATACATTAAACCTAGACCATTCGATAGTATATGACCCAAAGTCTATGAATAAAAGTCTTTTCTCTTAGGTGATAGCTGGCCAGTTCGTATGGCAAGGCACAGCACAGAGTCCAAACAGTACTAAATGTCCATAGTCTTTGGTTAAATAGTCTTAGGGCCAGACAAGGGCTCAAGTAACGGGTAGGATCCGTTACACCCACCAACACAGGCACCCTCATGCCCCTTTTATACAAAGCCTTTGGGAAAAAAAATATTTGCAATGTGTTGTGTTTAACCTCTATGTTCCCCAAAAAAGCGGAAAATCTGCACTTTTCGCAGGATTTTTTTGCCAAGCGGAAAGCGTCATTTTTCATAGATTTCAGTTTGAGGAGGAAAGTTTCGCCAATCCGTAGTTGTGGGCACTTTTCCTACTGGGATCAGTGTTTATTGGGTCTACTGACTTGTTCTAGTGGACTTTTGAGGGGGTTTTACATTTGGCATTCACCTTGTAAAATTTGTGTACCCGTGCTCGTTTACTGCATACACGCCATTACTCCATTCACTTCTATGGGACTTTACAGTTTGGTACATATCTCTGCAACCGCTCCACGTAACAAGGTAATAGATGGCTCATTGTAATAGTTTGCCCTTCCTCTGTTATCCGGTCAATATACTGGGCATGTTGGGGGGCTCAGGGGGCTTAGGGCACTGTTGGGGTGCTTTTTCAGTGAAACTACTATTCCCATGAGCGCTTGCTTCGTGCGCTCGTTTCTCCTAAAACTAAGGACACTGTGCCCCCCATTGCTCATTGCTCCTCATGTCACTCAGAGTTACCTAGAGAATACTCAGGTCATGTTTACCAAGCATGCGCTGCTGCCCTTGAGTCCCCAGCAGGGACCTCCAGCCAAGCTCTAGAGCCAGTCTGGATGCAAGAGTTTAAGGCTACTACCAGTGACCTCCAGTCCACCTTACAACTTCTTCCATCCACTTTGCAGGGGGTCTTCCATTCGTGGCAGCCCCCCATCCCTATGAGATCTTCCCTGCCTAAACCGCCGGGTGTACCTGATGTGTCTGATTCCTCTGAGGAGGAATTATTGGTGGATTCTGATGATGAGGACTGTTCTTCTGTCCCTTCCTCTCAGTTTTTTGTGGACCCCTTTGAGGCTGAGCCTGTTCCCTCAGCTGAAGGCCTGATCAGGGCTGTGTTGGACACCCTGAACATTCCCTTAGTACAGGAGGTTTCATCTGACCCCTCTGATGTACTCCAGGAGCCTGTTAGGCCCCATATTTGTTTTCCACCTAACCCCACCCTGGACCGCTTGGTGTCTGAGGAGTGGAAGTTTCCAGACAGAAAACAGTCTGTCTCTAGGAAGTTTGCTAAGCTTTACCCGTTCTCTGAAGTAGCCCTAGCTCAGTGGGTTCATCCTCCCAAGGTGGATACCCCTGTTTCCAGGCTTTCTAAGTCCATTGCCTTGCCTGTGGCTGATGCATCTGCTCTGAAAGACTGGACTGACAAGAAGCTTGAGACCTCTCTCAATGCCATTTTTGCGATGGCTGGTTCTGCCCTAGCTTCTCTGGATCTTCAGGATGCATATTTGCACATTACCATTCATCCAGAGAGTCGGCAATATCTCAGCTTTGCCTGCGACCAAGGGCATTTCCAGTTTTCTTCCCTCCCCTTTGGCCTGACCACAGCTCCTCAAGTCTTCAACAGAGTCCTGGGAGCCTTGATTTCCGTCCTACATCAAGACGGCATCAGAGCCACCCCGTACATGGATGCCCTCCTTCTGAAGGTCTCTTCTCCAGAACTCCTTCATCAGCAAGTGCAGGATTGCATTCATGCTCTGTCCCGTCACGGGTGGATCATCAATCTGGACAAGTTAGACCTTGTTCCTTCACAGAGAATGGTCTTTCTGGGCATCCTCTTCGACACTCGGAGAGGGATGGTTTTCCTCATGGACGAAGTGGCTCATCAGATTGCACTGAAGGTCCAGGCTGCCCTGAATCAGGATCCGGTTCCAGCCAAGAAGTTGTCATCCCTGGTGACGAAGTTCATTTCCACCATAGAGGCTGTTCTGTTTGCCATGGCTCATACTAGAGAACTTCAGAGATTTCTAATCCTGGCATGCAGGGGTTGGCCGGATCTCTTGTAGAGGTCCTTATCTCTTACTCTTCACATGGAACGGAGTCTCTCGTGGTGGCTCAACCTGAACAATCGGCTGAAAGGCAGGCCATTCATGGTGCCATTTTGGAAAACAGTGACGACTGATGCCAGCCTCTCCGGTTGGGGAGCGGTTCTGGGGCACTTGAATGATCAGGGCCAGTGGTCCCAGGAAGAATCTCTCCTTCCCATCAACGTCTTGGAGCATCGGGCGATATTTCATGCCCTGCGCCACTGGTCGCTCCAACTGGAGGATTGCCTGGTCAGGGTCCAGTCGAACAATGCCACAGCGGTAGCCTACATCAACAAGCAAGGCAGCACAAGAAGTCTCACAGCTTGGCTAGAGATCAAGGCTATTTTGTACTGGGCAGAGGAGCATGTCCCTGCCATTTCCGCAGTTCATATTCCTGGCATAGACAACGTTCTGGCAGATGTCCTCAGTCGACACACAGTGGACAACGAAGAGTGGGAACTGCATCAAGAGGTGTTCGACCTCATTGTCCAGCTGTGGGGTCTTCCGTATATTGACCTAATGGCAACAAGACACAACACAAAGGTTCCAATGTTCTGATCTTGCTGGGTGGATCCCCTGGCTCTAGCAGTGGATGCCTTGTCGATCCCGTGGAATTTCCCTCTGGCGTACCTCTTTCCTCCCATTCCCCTGTTGCACAGGATGATATGGAAACTGTGGCTGGAGCACTGCCCAGTCATTCTGATTGCTCCATACTGGCCTCGGCAGGCTTGGTTTCCGGAGCTTCTGGATCTCTCAGTGGCGGAACCTCTTCGGCTTCCCTCTCATCCGGATCTTCTCCAGGGTTACCTGTGGAAGGAGGATGTTCATCGTCTGACTTTGACGGCATGGAGATTGAATCCTCAATTTTGAAGAAGGAAGGATTTTCTTCTGGTGTGGTGACTACTATGTTTAGTGCCCGTAAGCTAGTTTCCTGGAAGGCCTACCATCGAGTTTGGTCTACCTTTCTATATTGGTGTGCTGATAGGGACCTGTCTCAGGATTCTGATCTTCCTACGGTCCTTTCCTTCCTCCAGGATGGTGTGGATAAGGGTCTCCGTTTGAGTTCTCTTAAGGTTCAGATTTCTGCTCTCTCTGCTTTCTTTCAGAGGTGCCTTGCTATTCTTCCCGATGTCAAGGTTTTCTTCCAAGGCGTTGCTCATACCCGTTCTGTGTTTAAGACTCCTGCTCCTCAGTGGGACCTTAACTTGGTTCTGGCCTTCCTTCTTCACCCTCCCTTTGAGTCATTGGCCACTATTCCTCTCCGTCTGCTGACGTGGAAGATGGCTTTTCTCTTGGCGATCGTGTCTGTTCGCTGTGTTGCGGAGCTGCATGCCCTGTCCTGTAGGCCACCCTTTTTGGTGTTTCACAAGGACAAGGCAGTTCTTCGCAAGAGTTTCTCCCGAAGGTGGTGTCTGAGTTCCACATTAATCAGGAGATTGTGATTCCTTCCTTCTGCCCTAACCCTACTTCTGACAAGGAGAAGGATCTTCACCTGTTGGATGTTGTTCATTGTCTCAAGTTCTATGTGCATCACACTGAGCCATTGATACAGCCTGACACTTTTTGTCATTCCTGAGGGTCCCAGGGCAGGGAAGCCTGCTTCCAAAGTAACCATTGCTTCTTGGATCAAGTCCACTATTTGTAAGGCTTGCAAACTTAGGAAGAAGCCTGTTCCCTTTCGGGTCTCGGCTCATACTACGAGGTCTGTTGGGGCATCTTGGGCCTAAGAATCAGGCCTCAGCTGATCAGTTGTGCAAGGCGGCCACTTGGTCGTCCATGTATACCTTCTCAAAACACTTCCGTGTTAATGTGCTGGCATCGGTTGATGCCAGTTTTGGGAGGAAGATCCTGGAGGCAGCCTTGCCTGTCTAGGATCTCATTAGTCTCTCAGTACTCTTTAGTTTTGAGCCTATTGGCTTTAGTTCAGTGTGCTGTGTATCAGTTCCTTTGGTCTGTTTTACCTCTGTTGAGTGTCCATTGACACTTTGTTGCTATTGTTAAGCTATTCATGATCTGTTGGTTCATTGGTGCTCAGGTGACTTTGGGGACCTGCGCCTGGTCCTTGCCTTTCTTCCTGCCCTGGGGAACTTAATGGTTGGACATCCCAAAATTACCAGTAACCTGTATTGGACGACCTGTTAAATCCTTTTCTCTTAGTCCATACAGGTTACTGGTCTCCCACCCTGTCAAGGGACCATGCTTGGCTCTCCTGTGGCAGAATGTTGGAGTCCTTTCGGGTTCATGCTCACAGGAGTCTTCCTTTACCTTCTTCCTACCTAGTCAACAGTTAGTTTTCAAATCTTACTGGATGGGGATTGGCTAGCTGCAAGCTAGGGAGAGGAGGTAGACTCCACCCAGCAGTCAATTGTTCCTGCCTACTTAAAGGGGCTGATTGCCTACCCAAAGTTACCAGTAACCTGTATGGACTAAGAGAAAATTATTTAACAGGTAAGACTAAAATCCTCTTTTATATTGTGATCAAGTACATATAATTTGTGCTCGTTTTTGATTAAAAAAAAAAATCTTTTAATTACTTAATCCTTTGATTGTTGAACGAGTGAACAATGACTTGTGGAGCTCAGAAGGTTACAGCACTAGCACTTTGTGTTGTGTGCAATAAACAGAACAATTTTCCCAAAGACACACAGTTAACTTTATCCAAAACAAGTTAGATCTGCCCTTGAGAGTGTGGGATCAAGAGGAATATATGCAAAATATGAAACAGGAGTTCTGGATCGGGGATACGCAAGTTTTGGCTCTCTGTCTGTTGGAGACTATCACTCCCATCATTCCAAATCAGCCAAAGTTTGCCTACCTCTTTTCTAGATTAATCTTACATGATCTAATTTGATCTAATTCTGGCTTACGAAGCTCTTTGAATTTTCTGGGCCTTACATTAATAAAGAATATATATATATATATATATATATATATATATATATATATATATATATATATATATATATATATATATATATATATATATACAAACACACATACATACATACATACACATTTCTTACAAGATTATTTTTTAGAAAGTGAAAGGGTTTTTATCATTTGTTTATTCTAAACCTGTTCTCTGATACTGCAGATGGCTTTAAAATGTGCTGATATATGTAACCCCTGTCGGACGTGGGAGCTGAGTAAGCAGTGGAGTGAAAAAGTAACTGAAGAATTTTTCTATCAAGGCAAGTCATGTCAGACATCAAATTAATAACTAGTGGATATGTTGGCATTCTTTGGCTTTTTCCCTTAAAATACTGCTGCTTATTGAAACTATAACGCAGAGCAAAAACTAAAATGACATGACTTGTACCTGCTTCTTCACAATGAAGAACCCCCCCAGCAATCTGATAATACTTATTGGGTGGGTATTAAAGTCCTGGGAAGTTGAAAAAATCCATTATCACTAGAAAGGTATGAGAACCAGATGTGGGTGAAATTTTTGTGTTCCCCATTGAAACCCTGTGTCTGCAAACTCGCCAACACATGGCTTCAGTGGAGAGGGCAAGGATTTATGAGAAATGTTCAGTGACGCACCCAGCAAATCTGATTACATAGACTGAATTTTTAAGCTAATGGAAATCAGTTCTGGTAGCTTTCTGGTGACAGTGTTGACTTTTAAAACCACTTTCCAGGGCCCTTTATTGGAACAACTTTCCATTTAGACTCCCATTGTTTCACATTGTCAGTTGATCTGGAATGCACAGGCATCTCACAGTCTGTCTCAGTGGTTCTCAGTCGTTTTGTTGTGGTGGAACCCTTTAGTTTCAAAAGAAATCTTCGTGGAACACCTTAAGGGAGAAGGAACCCCTGCTAAGTATAAACTCCCACCTAACATACTATGGTCAGAGATGCCTTATAGCCTATCTGAATATTTGCTTGGTTTTTTTTTTTTGTCTTTGTTAAAGCTGCAACATATTTGGTCCGTCTTGGATGTCATGTCATGTCCAAGTAGCCAAGACAGTTACTGGCAGTCTTTCTAAGTGAAGCAGACAAGTGCACGAGCCTATCTAGTCCCTTAAAGTGGATGTGTCACCTATGTTCATCCTAACATAAATAGTTAGGCTACATATCAAATACTACTAAAACAATATTATATTTTTTTATGTTTTATTTTGTTTAAATTAACTTAGAAAGTCAGTCCTGCAGCCACTTCTGCATAGACTGCAGTCCATCGCTCTGCCTCTGCTCTCCTCCCTCCTCTAATGATGGAGGCTTCTGTCTGTAAGCTGGAGTGGTCTCATTGGCTAGTTATCGATCTCTGCCAATGAGACTACTCCAGCTTACAGACAGAAGCCTCTGTCATCGAAGGAGGTTGAATAGAGGGAGGGGAGCAGAGGCAGTGCGAAGGACTACGGTTACAGAGCGGGTAACTGCAGTCTATGCAGAAGTGGCCGCAGGACCGACTTTCTATGTTAAATTTAAACAAAATAAAACATTAAAAAAATAATAATAATGTTTTAGTAGTATTTGATATGTAGCCTAACTATTTATGCTTTAACCCTTTAAGTGGCAGCGTGGTACCCAATGCCTTGTGAAGCAATGTGTTAGATAGCCCCCTGGCACTTCCAGACTTGATTGTTGCACACCTTTCTAGTCCTTAAAGGGTTAATAATGTTTCGCTCCATTATCTTCCTAATGCCGACATCGCTATATTCCCGATGATATTATATCATAAATTGCCCCCCCCCCCCGCCCCTTATGCTGACATCGGTTTTTTGTTGAATCTGAAAGAGGATCGCAATGAGGGACAATCTTCATTCAGTAAAAGAAGAAACCTGCCCTCTTTCATCAAGGACTTCAGATCTGAGGGGAGGTGGTATCCTTCACTGTAAAGTGGTTGGAGGGGGACAATTAATAATATAATATTATCAGGAATACAGCGATGTCAGCATTAGGAAGATAACGGAAGAAAAAGTACACACTGTACGGAGGGATCCTAGCTGGAATGTTAAGGAAACATTACTAACCCTTTAAATGGATAAGGTTACCATGTGCATTGAGCAGAGTTTGAGGTCCTGTGGTTCTGTAACCACTTGCCATGGCCGACTCCATGGAAATTACATTCAGGACTGATTGTAGGTATTATCTCATGAAGCAAGGAGCAAGGGCAAAATTCATAGTAGCCTTTGAGATTTTCTGCTCAAAGTAACAAAAGTGGAATATTTAAGAGGTGTTAATTCACCTTTTAAATTCTACAGATGTCTTCAACACGCTGGGGATACCTCTAACATGCAATGTATTTATCAATATCAAATATATTTTAATGATAGCTGGAATTGGTAATTTAAGATGAAGTTATTAGATTACAGTTACCAGTTAATTGTATTTGAAAATTATTTTATTTTTCGTAGAGGGGCCTAGGTTATCATGCTGATTACAAGTGAATTTCAGTGAAAAACAAAATTGCACTGTGTACAAAAAGTTTGAACAGGAGAAACACCTGACCATATACTCCAAAACAAAAGTGGAGAAATTCTGGGCCAAACCAAGGGCATATATGGTACAGCAGCTCATATTTCTAAAATCCAGCTCATCGTAGCTTGCCAACAAGTGGAATTTAAAAGAATCGGGAGTTAGGACAGAAGCATGAGTTTAAAATCTCTATGGTGCAGGCAGTTTCAAGGGATTTGGTCTGGTGATAAAATGAAGTTTTAAATTGAAGACAGGAATGCAATTTCAGATTTTTAAAGGTAGAGTAATGTTTCATAATAAAAGCAGCTCCAATTAATCTTCATTGTATTTGGGCCATGGACAGCGTTATTTCAGAACTGTCAGAGTTGTAGTTCAAGAGTAATTGAATGATAAAGTATTCCCCCCTCCCACCCCTTTAACTGATGTAACACTTCTCAGCTGAGAGTAGCAGGGTGAAGCCCAAGTTATTGCAGAGAGGGACAATCTTCAATTGGCATAAGGGAAAAACCTGTCAATGGGGGCAGGGTTTTCATTGTTCTCACAGTAAGAAGATTGTCTCTTGCTTGTCTGTGAACCAGATTCCACATCTGAGGGGAGGTGGCTTACGCTAGGTAAAGGGGCGGGAGGGGGAAACTTTATAATTCAATTACTCTTAAACTACAGCTCTGACCGTATTGAAATAACACTCTCCATGGCCCAAATACTATGAAGATTAATTGGAGGTACTGTTTTTGTGAAACATTACTATCACTTTACGTAGCTTAGGAACAAAAAACAAAACAGAATTTACTAGACCCACATATTTAAATCTTATATACTTTTATCTAAACATGAGTTAGAGGACATTAAAACCGTAAGTATGAGTGATTGGTTAGACAGTCTCATGCAGAGCCCATCTTGTCACACGTTTGAAAACTTGGAGCAGTCTTTCCAAGGGGCATACCATGGTAGCAGGTGTGATCATATTATCTTTTTAGAAACTAAGATACTGGATCTGGAAAGAAATATTTTAACACTGTATAATACTGGAAATCTGGGAAGGAGCTTGGAGCTCACTGAGCAATGTTGGAGGGGGTGTCGTCGTAGATGAGGAACGGCATGTAGGCAACTGGGTAGCAGTAAGGGGGGAAGGTAGTGGGCAGAGGAAGTGGAAGGTCAGCACGAAGCTGACTCAATCTAACAGAATGGCAAGATTTTGTTAAGATGTTGGTGAGGATAGCTCAGAATTTACATTACTTGAGAGGGCTGATTCCTCTAGCAGCCAGGGGAGCAGTCCTTCTAGTTCAAATCCGAGGTAGAGTAGGCAAAAACCAAAGCAGATGGTGATAATAGGGAACTCTATTATCAGGAGAATAGATAATCTGTCACCAGGAACGTGAATACGGAACAGTGTGTTGTATCCCGGGGTGCTTGGGTTTGGCAAATTGCAGACAGGCCAGATAGTTTATTGGGATAGGCTGGAAAGGATCCAGCTGTCTTAGTACATATTGGTAACAATGACAAAATTGACAGAAGACGTGGCGGTCCCTAAAAAATTATTTCAGGGATTTAGAGTGCAAGCTCAAGGCAAGGACCTCCAGGGTAATAGTTTCTGAAATACTACCAGTGCCTTGCGCCAGCACAGTTAGGCAGAAGGAACTCAGGGAGCTTAATGTATGGCTTAAGAATCTGTGTAGGAAGGAGGGTTTAGAGAACTAGACTGACTTTCCTCTTAGGTACAATCTGTATTGTAGTGATGGGTTGCACCTAAATTTTAAGGGCGCTGCAGTGCTAGGGCATAGAATGCGTAGAAGGTTGGTGCATAGGAACTGGGTACAAGTAAATGGGGGGTTGAGGAGGAATGGGGATAAATGTAGCTAATAGGGAGGAACTCCTATTAAATGTAGTAGTGGGTAAAATGCATGATGACAACAAAATTAATTGTATGTTGGTGAATGCAAGAAATGTGGCAGGCAAAAAGGGAGAGCTGGAATTGCTGTCGGTTAATGAGCATAACATAATTGGTATAACTCAAACATGGTGGGAGTATACACGATTGGGCTGTAAATGTTGAGAGCTCTTCCTTGTTTAGGAGAGACAGGATTAACAGGTAAGGAGGAGGTGTGTACCTATATTTGAAACCAGATCTAAATCCAAGCTTAAAGGGATAGTAATACCTAAAATGTTAAAAAAAATATGTTGTAGGGTTTATCCCCCTGAGTAAAACAAGAGTACTCCCACTGCTGAAAGATGTTTCATTCAAAAGTTATTAATTTTCAAAGTTGAATTTTGTAGGTGCAATAACACAGTGGCCTGAAATTGTACAGTGGCGCTGTTGCTACACGATCCTATGGACAGCTCTGGTCTCAGGACCATAAATCTCCATAGGATGGTGTAGCAACAGCGCCACTGTAAAATTTCAGGTCACTGTGATATTGCACCTAAAAAATTCAACTTTGAAAATTAATAACTTTTGAATGAAACATCTTTCAGCAGTGGGAGTACTCTTGTTTTACTCAGGGGGATAAACCCTACAACATATTTTTTTTTACATTTTAGGTATTACTATCCCTTTAAGGGGAGATATTTGTGAGGAATCTGGAGATAAGGTGGAGTCCTTGTGGGTAGAAATTGAACAGTGGAGTAAAAGGTAAAATAAAAATATATATATGTTTGTGAGTTTATGCTACCAACAACCAAATAATCAAAAACAAGGGTCACCTCATAGGGTAATAAAGTCAATAAATAGACAAATTTAAAGCGTGGGTAGTTATCCTACTCACATTGTGTTGTGGCCGCTTGTGTATGACTGCAGTAGCATATAGCTTTAGGAGGATATTTCACTGCCTCGTCAGATACAATTCTTGACACAGCTGCACCCCACCAGATTTAGCCCTGTCCGCCTCAAAAAGAAAGGGAAAACAAAGCCAGAAACAGGCACCGAGGAACTAACTTGTAGGGGGGCTCTCAATTATATTAGATTCACAATAAGTCAAAGTTTAAAATTACCTCACAGTTAGTGTCTTCCGGCTTGTATTCCTCACAAACTGGCAACAGTGGAATGCAGTCCTACCCAGGGCTGGATTTGCCATAAGGCAGAGTAGTTATCTGCATACAGGCGCATGCCACAGAGGGGCGCCTGTCATTGGAATCAATTATTTTAAATTTTTTTTTAATATTTTCATTCACCCTACCCGTTGCCTGCCACCTGGTGAGATCCTGTTGTTGCTCCCTCGGTGGCTCTTTAGTAATGCTAGAGCTCTGCATTTCTAAAGAGAAGACTGCGCGGGAGCAATGGGAGCTACAGTTCTGTACAGAAGCAGGCACAGACATTTCCTGCCACTGGACTACCAGAGAGGTAGGAAACAGGGCAATGTGGAGCTGATGGTGCAAGCTGGAGACGATGGATGAAATGTGAGTGCATGTTGGAGCTGATGGGGGTAATGTGAGGGCAAATTTGAGCTGATGGGGGTAATGTGAGGGCAAGTTGGCGCTGATGGGACATGTTGAAGCTGATGGGGCACGTTGGAGCTGATGGGGTATGTTGGAGCTAATGGGGGCAATGTGGAGATGGGGGTAATGTGAGGGCAAGTTGGAGCTGATGGGGGGGCAATGTGAAGGCAATATGGATATGGGGGGTGATGTGGAGGTGTCCAGTGGAGATGGCCAGTGGGGGGGGGGGTGGCGCTTCAGATTTCTGTGCCTACAGGCTCCTGAGATGTAAATCCAGCCCTGGTCCTACCCCTGTTCAGGAAACAGAGCATTGAAGGAAAATATCAGAACCGGACAAACTAAATATATCAACTTTATTTAAAACCAGATTCTTATAAAAAAAAATGATTGGCTTAGAGCATTTTAAGAAACTTGTTTTAAATACATTTGAAGTATTTAGTTCATCCACTGCTGATATTTTTCTTCAACATTTTGCTTTCCTGTACAGGGGCAGGACTGGATTCCCCTATTACCTTTAGCCAGCTTCTAAGGAATACAAGCTGGCAGGCACCAACTGTGAGTACATTTTAAAGGGATAGTAATATTTAATTAATAAAGTACAATCAAGTCTTCTTTATACATTGTTATAACAATGTGTAGCAGTATAATCTTTTAATAGTTTTCCCCTCCTGCCCCTTTAACTTACCTCAAGCAGCCTCAACAAGCTGGTCCGGATGGATAGCAACAAGGGACAATCTTCTTTCAGCATAAGTAAAACCTGCCCTCATTCCTCAAGGGGGCAGTGTTTTACTTATACTGAAGGAAAGAAGATTGTCTCTCACTGCAATCTGGGACCGGATTCCAGATCGGAGGGGAAGGCTGCTGGAGGTAAGCAAAAGGGGTGGGAGGTGGAAACTTGATTATAGAATAAAGGAAAAATGGCAAGGTTTTAGAAGGTTATACTACTACACTGTTGTAAAAATGTATAAAGAAGACTCTGTTGTACTTTAGTAACTAAACATTACTATCCCTTTAAACTTTGATTTATTGTGAATCTAAGGTCATTGAGAGCTCCCCTACAAGTTAGTTCCTTGGAGAACCTAAACCTGTCAGAGTGCTAAGGGAAGCAGGTATGTGAACATGCTTAGGGATAGCTACATGTCACAAATGGTGCCAACAGGAATGTTTTGCACTTAGTGTTAACATATACATGGTGTCCAATATTAAACTCAGTGAACATTTGGAAAACAGATCACAACACTGTTTCATTTGAGATTAGTCTGACGAAGTAAAACTGTATAGATGTAACAAATACAAAACACATTTTGAAGTTGGCTTTTATAAAATTAACAGCTCCAAATACAACACATAGAGAAGGAAAAATGAGAGGAAAAATTGTCAAAATTTAAATTTAGATTGCAGAATTATATTCAACAGTATATACACCCGTGAAACAAATGCAAAAGTAGATCACAACCAGTGTGGTTGAATGCAGATGCTAAGAAGGAAATGGAAAGGAAAAAAGGCATTTAAACTATTTTAAAGGGATAGTAATACTTCGTTTTAACTTTATTTTATTTTGTAGGCATTAAAAAAATATGAAGAATGATACAAGTCTTATCTCTCAAACCTTTATGGTTTAAGAGATATTCACAAGCAAAGTTTCCCCTCCCGCCCCTTTTTCCTAGTGTAAACAATCTCTTCTCAGATGTGGAATCTGGTTGTAAGACCAGACAGATAACAGCAGGGGACAATCTTCTTACAATGAAAACAATGAAAGCCCTTCCCCCCTTGACAAGCTTTTCAGGTTTTTCCCTTATCTTAATTGAAGATTGTCCCTCTCTGCAGTCTACCTGGGCACCTCCTTTCTGCTCTGGCTGAAAAGTGTTACATCTGTAAAAGGGGCGGGAGGGGGGTACTTTGTTATTGAATTACTCTGGAACTACAACTCTGACAGAATTGAAATAACACACTCCAAAGTCCAAATACTATGATGATTAATTAGAGCTGCTTTTAGTATGAAACATTACTATCCCTTTAAGTCTGGAGGCACAGGAAACTTTCTTGAAATACAGCAACAAAGATTGCAAAAAGGCAATTAGATTAGCAAAAATGGATAATGAAACTTGAATTGTAAGGGAGGGCAAGGTTAATCTCAAAAAGTTTTTCAAATACATAAATAGCAAAAAAGTTGGAGGGGGTACATTGGACCTTTCAAAATGGAAAAGGGTGATGTTCTGAACACTTTTTCATCGGTATATACAGGGAACAAGAAACAGTTGAAAAGCCTCAAAAAGTAACAAGTAAAACCATACCATTATCAGATATTTGGTTACCACAAGAAGAGGTCAAGGAAAGACTGGACAAAATGAAGACTAACAAATTACCTGGTACTGATGGAACTTAGGGCAGTGTTAAAAAGACCACTCTTTTTATTATTTAAAGACTCTGTCACCACATGCTCAATGCCAAATGACTGGTGTAAAGACAATATAGTGCCTTTATTTAAGAAGAGAACTAAAACAGAACCTAGGAATTATAGTCCAGTGAATTTGCTCTTGGTAGTGGAAAAACTGCTAGAAGGCATAATAGGGGATTATATTCAGGAAAATAATATCTGCATGAATCAACATGGTTTTATGAAATATATATCTTGCCAAACAAATCTTTTGAGCTGCTATGAAGAAAGTAGATGTAGTATATCTAGATTTTGCAAAGGCTTTTGATACAGTGCCACAATGGAGGCTGGTGTATAAAATAAGGGAATTGGTGCTAGGGGAGAATTCTCCAATACAGTTAAAGCTGAGAATGTATTGCCTCAAGGTTCAGTACTTGAGCCTGCTATTTAATATGTTTATACATTTCCAGAAAATAGGTATAGAAAGCAAACTTTAAATATTTGCAGATGACACTAAATTATGCAGGGTAATACATTCAGAGCAGGATGTTTGTTCTGTACAGAAGGATATACATAACATGGCATATTGGGCAAACAAATAGAGTATGAAGTTTAATGTGGGAAAGTGTATTATACATTTGTGAAGAAAAAAAAAAATCTCAATTCTATGTATGAAATTAATGGAATACATTTTGCAGACATCTGGGAGTCCTTGTAAACTTCAAACTTAGAAACAGTGATCAGTGTCAAACATCAGTAGCAAAAGCAAACAAAGTCCTGTCTTGCATAAAAGGGGGTATTTGAAGCAAGAGTGGATAACATAATTTTGCCAACGTACAAATCATCGGTAAGACCTCACCTCAAAAAAGCTGTGTAGTTTTGGGCACCAGATCTGAAGAAGGCTATTATAGAGCTGGAGAGAGTGGAAGGAACTGTCTTAAAGGAGCAGTAAACTTTTTTTTTATGAAAACACATATTTTATAGAGCATTTCCTGCTGAATAAAACAAGGTCACTCCCATTGCTGTCAGATGTTTTATGCAAAATTCAGAGCAGTTCAAATAATCAGGAAGTAAATTTACTGTGTTTACTTCCTCATAGATCTAACTGACAGGAAGTGACAGGCGGTTTCTATCACATTCTATGGAGAACTGTATGTCTCTGACTTTTCTGACTTTCCTCCCTATTAGAATCTAACAGAAAATCTAATTAGAATTTGACCACTAGAGGGCACAGCTAATGTAAAAAAACATGGGTTTAAACTGTAATAACTTTGGAAATATAAATCTCTCGGTAGTGGGAGTACCCTTATTTTACTCAATAGGAAAATCCCTACAATATATATTTTTTTTCATAAAAAAAAGTTTACTGCTCCTTTAAAGTACCACAACATGCTGCTAAAACATAAAGTTTAGTATTTGAAAATCTACTTTTTGTACAGAAAAATGGCAATAAAACATAAACAAATGTAATTATCTGAAAGCAAACTAAACTTATGTAAAGGTGACAGGTCCACCTTAAGATCTGTGAAAGGTGTAGAACATTTTTACCCATATTTCAGCATATCCATTCATATAAATGCATCTTTTGATTTAGGAATAGTGTTACTTTAACCACTTGGATGCTAAAGTTGCCCCCAATGTAATGTCTGTAGCATCTAAGAGGTTAACGGTTATCCTTTTAGATGAAGGCACAATACATCTGACCTTACAGTCTATCGTTGCACTGTAATGCATTATAGACACTGATTAATCGAAGTTGAACTCTTTAATATGAAACAAAACAGAACAAGAAAGGGCGCAAATCACAGTGGAACATGTGATAAGAAACATAGCCTGTAATAAACATACTTGTATTGTTTTAGTAAACATACTAGTTTTCAAGCCCATATACATGGGCCAACATTGGTAGCGCTGCAGTCATGCATAGTACTGACTGCCCGAATGTGCCATGGCTGATACGGAGCGGGGCGCTCAGAATTCAGACCGTAGTCCACTCTGCGCACCGACTTCGGTCTGAATTCGGAGTGCCCCGCTATGTATCATCCACGGCAGAGGCAGTCTGTACTGCGCACCACTGCAGTGTGCGCAGCCGTCTCTACTGTGCATGACTGCTTCTGACAAACATACTTAGCGAATTACAAAATAGGAGGATTTGGTACAACTTTCAAGCAGATCCAAAACATTTTTCTTCTCCGCTTTAATATATTATTCTTATTACTTGTTCCATTATGGTTTGCACCCCTTCTTGCTGCTGTTTTGTTTCATCAAGGGTCCTTGGGAGGTCTTCATTTTCTGGTAGGGAGCAGAATTCTGTTTCCAAAAAGGATTGACTCAATGAAGGCAGTCCAGAATCCTTCATGTGTCCATCTGACCACTAGTGAGTGGGTTTTGATATTGTGAGTACGGTGGTGTATTGGTGGAGGTCCAGTATTGATACATATTACGCTAGGAGCACCACTTTTCTTTTTTTTTTTCCTTATCTCTTTAATATGGATTAGTTTGAGTAATTTAGGGAAATAACTGAAGAGTGACCTGATCTGTTGTCATGGCAACCCACCCAACAGTTCATCCATCAGAAGCATTTTGTCTGTGTGGGTAGTTTTAATGTGTCCTGTGCACTGACTGAACTTTAGGCAGTGTTTAGGATGCATTAGAACTAATTGAACTGAGACAAGTGTCTCCTTGCGAGGGAACTGCTGAAGGGTTGCCATGGAAACTGATCAAGCCACTATTCCTCCAGTTCTTTGGAGAACAGACTGATGTCAGGAAAAGGAATGTGAGGGGATCTCAAAAACTTAAATAACTGTTAAACTGTAGAGTGTAACCTCAGTCACACTCTTAAATACTTTACAGGACAGTGAAAGAAAAACACATTTTGCAGATGTTCTGCATTTCCTTTTTCATGTTATGATGATGAAATTAATTAAAAAAATGTTTTTTTCTTTTCTAGGAGATGTTGAAAGAAAATGTAAACTGGAACTGAGTCCACTCTGTGATCGGCACACTTCCAATATAGCTAACATCCAGATTGGTAAGCTCAATGTAACCTGTTAATAGATGTGTCAGGTCCATTCTTAAAGGGCCAAGGCAGTCCAGAAGATGGGTGAAGTTGTAATGCAAGTAACCAAAAAAGGGTCGGAAAATGATGGGATTTGTCATCCAACAATAGCAGAAGGGATTTATATTGCTGAATACTGCCCTTTTGCGGTGCAGTTTTGCTTCAGCAGGGAGAGCATGCCATCAGCTTAAGAGTAGGAACAACTGCATAATCACACTGATCGGATGCATTCCTAGCGTCTCACATTCTATATATAAAAATAAACAAAAATAGATCCTTTTTGCCATCAATTGCACCCCTATATTACTTTATTTATGCTCAATGCACATAGGACACCCAGATCTTTCCATGAA
This sequence comes from Rhinophrynus dorsalis, assembly GCA_037306005.1. Taxonomy (NCBI): domain Eukaryota; kingdom Metazoa; phylum Chordata; class Amphibia; order Anura; family Rhinophrynidae; genus Rhinophrynus; species Rhinophrynus dorsalis. Next base: position 111,636,394 of record CM074723.1, read on the forward strand.
AGTACATGGGAAATGTGTATCATGGACAAAAGAAGAGCGCAAAAATCTGAGAGCACCTTCGTGTATGTAAACCCAATCTGCTGTATGTTACTATACTTACAAGAATGATTCTTGTAAGGGAACTTCAAATATGAATATATGAGAGTAGACAATCTGTAGCTTCCTCCAAGGAGTGACCTCAATCTGGACCATTCAGCTGGATTTGGCAGTTGCCTCCTTCTTAGTGTATACCTTCAGTAGTAAAACAAAACCACGGGCCCTCTAAGGGTAAGCTGTGATATGCCAAAATGTAATTAAAAAAAAAAAAAAAAAGGCCCCACACAGGCCCTGCTTACTGAATACATAAAAGATACTAACTTGGCAATCAAATAGTCCAAGGATAACCAGGCTTCTAGTAAGCTTTATTGCACAGTGCTTTTCATGAGCAGATTTATTACTTCATCAGGGAATAAGATTGTATAATGCACACTAAGGACATATTTAAAACTTTAGAACACACCATTCTTGGGCCATCAGGACACACTGGCCACCCCCCCCATCCACAATGTCACAGTGAGACCAGGCACCACGGGAAACACCTCAACTCCCTCCAAGCCTCTTTCTGGACATAGAGTGTTAACTCCATAATATGGGAAAATAATTTCAAACCCAATATAGGAATAATCTAAAAGCCTACAAACAAATGAATGACATCACATTATGCATTGTGTGTTTTTTTTATATCCTACTGTGTATAATAAAGTACATAATCATTCTAATACATAAATATTCTGAGCGAGTAAATGCATCGATAAAATCCACTCAAGAGGCAGCAGAATAAAGTACCAATAAATAAGAAACTCCTAGTGATCTCTTAAAGAAAGTTGCTCACCTCCAACTCTTTATTTAAGCCCCCAGGGGAAAGTATGTCCAACTGAAGATCCAGAAGGCCTGATGTTGACAAAGTCAGAAAACTGTTTCAAAGTGGAGATGGAGATGTGTTCAACCCCCACTATTTTGAACCTTCCTGTACCTCCCAATGGACACTCGATAAAATGTGGGGATTGAACACCTCTCCATCTCCACTTCGAACTGTTTTGCAACACTTTCCCCTGGGGGCTTGAGCGAAGAGTTGACACAAAGTATCATAATAGGCTTGTGCCAGCACAATGTCGAACAGGGCCAGATTTACATCCCAGGCACCTCTAGACGAGCAAAAACAGAAAAAAGCCTGCAGTGCTAGTTCACCATAATATATATACATGTAGTGAATTAAATAAGAAAGATCAAATAACTGGCCTGTAGATAGCAGCAAGGAATGAGAGGGTTCTCCAGTACCACCAAACATTAGGCCGAAACTCAAAGTGCACATACAGAACAGAAAACAAACCTGTGCTCCTCAATACCAGTGTGTAAATGTGTGCCCTAAATTAGGCATATATAATTACTGTGTTGATAAGTATGCAGATTTAGTTCATAATTTGGCCAAAAAATGTTAAGCTTGTCAAGGTACCTCAATGATCTAGCAAGTATCTACTCTAATGTACCTTTAAATCACTAAGTTAAAAATTAAAAATGTAAGACTTTGATAAGATGTTCTAAGGAAACGTGTAGCTTGGTTGTTGATGACTTGAATAAGTATAATCCTGGCAGAGCGTCAACAATACAGATACCCAGCCTCTGTTGTCCGTGGGTGGCATACTTTGGCCAGTCTTTGAATTCAAGGGAATTGCAACAAAGTACCAAATATGATGGCATTGTTTAAAATGATTTTTTAGACCCCCAATGAATAGAGGTACTATGTATAAAAAGAGCTGTAACTCTGAACCATGTATAGATATACTCTCCAACTGAAGCAGACAGTCTGCACCTTATACTCTTAAAGGGATTGTAATATTTAAAATGTAAAAAAAATATGTTGTAGGGTTTATCCCCCTGAGTAAAACAAGGGTACTCCCACTGCTGAAAGGTGTTTCATTCAAAAGTTATTCATTTTCAAAGTTGAATTTTTAGGTGCAATATCACAGTGGCCTGAAATTGTACAGTGGCGCTGTTGCTACACGATCCTATGGACAGCTCTGGTCCCGGGACCATAAATCTCCATAGGATGGTGTAGCAACAGCGCCACTGTACAATTTCAGGCCACTGTGATATTGCACCTAAAAAATTCAACTTTGAAAATTAATAACTTTTGAATGAAACACCTTACAGTAGTGGGAGTACCATTGTTTTACTCAGGGGGATAAACCCTACAACATATTTTTTTACATTTTAAGTATTACTATCCCTTTAATCAATGTTTCATTTCAATGTGCTGGAGTACAAAGCCAAAACTTGTCTTACTTGCCAAATACTTATGAACTACACTGTAAGTTGTTCTACATTTTATTCTGACACAAATATATTACAAAAACAGAAAAAAGCTGTTTTCCTTTATTAGAGAATTATGTCTGCATTTATTTTGTGCACCATTAATTAAATCATTCATTGTTTTCTTTCTTATTTCCAAGGTTTTATCACCTACTTAGTGGAGCCATTATTTGTGGAGTGGGCCCGATTTAGCAACACCAGGCTATCACAGACCATGCTTGGCCACGTAGGACTAAATAAAGCCAGCTGGAAGGGAATGCTGCAGGAGAGGTCAAGCAGTGAAGAGGCCGACTGACTTATTTTACCTCAGGAAGTCTGTGCACCATGACCCATGAATCAGCTTGACCAGCCTGTGTTTAGCTGGTTTATACTAATGAATGCAAAATGGTCTTGGTGAAAGAGAAAATTCTCCTGATTGCCAAGGTTCAAGTATAAACAATGCCAGCATTATTTATTCCCAAGTTTTCCTTTAACGTTCTTATATATAATTTTTTACATTATTTTTTTAACATCAAGACCTGAACTTAGAGCAATATGCACATACCTCAGTTGGCTTTTGTACGAAAGCTTGAATATGCAAAGCACAGCATTGACTGATGGAAAACTGCAGGAAGCTGCTTCTTTATGTGCCACAGGTTTTTTAAATATGAAATGTTAAAGGAAAAAAAAACTTTAAAAATAATGAATATAATAATAATAATAATAAAAAATATTGAATTACATTCAGTTAATGGCAGAAATTTGCCAGACTGTAAAAGCAGAAGTGGGCAACATGAGGGTATTCTTGCTATTGCCGGACCACATCTTCCATCATCAATGAGGATGAATGGAGTTGTAGTCCAGAACCAGCTAGACGGCCTCACATTGTCAAACTCCTGATCTAACAACTGATTTTGTACCTTCCACTCAGTGCTAAATTTGTTTTTGGAACTGTGACATGCTCACTGCTTTGCTTTCTTGGCAAGATATGCTGTTTACAAATACACTGAAAATATTGATTGCAACTTGCCTTGAAGCATGGTTGTGAATAAACCACTAATGATTATTTTTTGTATAGTTATTTAAAAGAACAAATTTTGACTGCAATCCTTCCTCTCCCTTCACAACACACTCCCCCCGGATGCCACAACATTTACATTTTTTTTTTCTCCATTTGCAATATCACTGCTAGTGCGCAGCCAGGCCTCAGTTCGGAGGCGGGTGGAAAATGCAGCATTTTTTTTATGTTTGTTATTGTTTTTATATAATTGTTTAATGCAGAAAACACAAGGATAGTGTCATTGCAAAGCTGCAGTGAATGCGTTGCATGCTATTTTTCACTACTGAACACTTGAACTGCACAGAAAAGGTGGCTTTAATCTTTGAGTGCCAGTGGAGCAATACATCACCCCTCCTGGCACCCAGAGTGTTATTGTAATCACCGTAATCAGCTCAGGGTATTTTGCCAATCTGAAATAAAATGGGAAGGGAAATGTCTTTCGGGCAAGGGTACAAAATGCCTTTTTTTGCTGCAGTATGTCTGAATGTTTGAGAGTAGAGAGAACTGGTGTATGTAAGTGCGAGCATGCGAGTAGTTGTGTGCATAGGTCAGGGGTGGGCTACCTTCATATTTCCAGGTGTTGTGGGACTACTGCTTTCATCATCAGCTAAGGATGATGGGAGCAGTAGTCCCACAACACCTGGAGATATGCACGTAGACCATGCTTGGCATAGATCATTATTTCAGCAGTCCCATTTACAGGGTGTGTGAAGAGTTAAAAAAAAAAAAAAAGGAAATGAAAAAAAAAAAAGAAAAAATATTGCTACAAATGCCTTAAACTATGCACAAAGCTAAGTGACCAAACTTGTTTGTTTTTTTTATTGTTTTCTTTGACTAAGTGCATTGTTTTACTTTTTATTTTCTCTTTAGTGAAGTAATAGATTTGTGGGATTTTGTTGTATAAAAGTTGTTTTAGGACCAGTTGACTAATTTTTATAATTTTAAACTTAAAGCATTCCATTATTTTGTAATATGTTTTAAGTATGGTGAGCACAACTTCTTTAGATAAGAAACAGGTGCTTAGTTTATTTTTTTTTTGTTTCATTTTTGATTTTGTTTTTTAAATTTATTTGTATTTTCCTTGGTATTGCTATTAAAGACTGTTTATCATCTGTTTACAGTTTGTTGCAACAGACGTTTTTGGGAGAAAGCTTCAGCGTAAAGCCATTTGTTTACGGCTTTGCCATACCATTTTAATACGTGCCTGTTGCTGTTGAATTTTGATGAATAAAAAATAATAATAATAATAATTTTATAGTGTACGTGTATTTGTATCACAAGTCTTCTCCTTCACAAAGGCACCACACACTCTGTACTGGCTCTCTACTCTGCTTACCAACAATAATACTAGATAATGCTTTTAGGGAAGATTAGCGACAGGTTTAATTGTACTTTGCTGACAACAACAACAACAACAGAGAAAATGCACTTGAGTTGTTTCAGATGACTTGAAGGTAGGCAAACAATGCAGAAAATCAGTGGGAAAGCTATCACCTGGATCACTGTGTTCAGTTCATATCAAGAAGCACATTTATTCATTGGTAGCAATGGTGCAAGGTATTAGAATAGACTCAAAATCCTTAATATGCATAGCCTGAAGGAGAGGAATGAGAGGGGTGATATGATTGTTATTTTTAATAATAAAACAAGTTTAATAAACTCCTGGAGGGAAGCATTTTAAAAAAGAGGATTACAAGCACAACAGGACATGATCTATACAGTTATGTCTCAGAAGTAAAACTACTACTATATAGAAAGGGTGATAGACTCTTGGAACAGCTTTCCCAGCAGAAGTGGTAAAGGATAATATGGTGAAGGAAATAAAAATTGCCCGGGAAAGACATAGGTTTATTCTAAGAAGTATGTAAGACTGGATGGGCCAATTTGTTCTTATCTGCAGTCAAAATCTATGTTTCTATGTATAAGCATGAGCAATCAGAGTATTGTAGCGTCAATGCATCAAACTGCATTTATTTTACAGGTGTGTCCACTGCACTACATTTGTTTTGAACTTGTTATGGATGCCTTTCTAGTATCTTGCGAACTTCAGCAAAGACTGTTGCAGAAAAGTGTACAATAAAAAGTTCAACACAAGGACCCGTTCAAGTATTACAACACTATCTAACAGTGCAAAATCACATATAACTGTTGTCCTTTTAGACCTTTGTTGCACCCCATTATCTCAATAGAAACAGAAGTGATGAAATCATAGGGAAAATGCAGCTACCTGAAGCAAATGTCATCTGTATTGAAATCAGTAATACAGATTTGCAGCAGTGAACTGTCTGAGGAAAGCTGCAGTATGCTATCTCTCTTCAACTGTTTGGGACATTTCACATAGAAAATGTGCTCTTACGAAACAACTTGTGCATTTTATTTTTTTCACGCTTTTCTGTCCATTCAACAATGAAGAAGGTAGAGATAGATGATTTTCTGGACATATGCATGCTTTATCTCATCAAGTCAGATACAACTAAACCATAAATCTCAAAGTATTAACTTTTTACAAATTAAAAAGCACAAGTTATAGGCAGCTTAAATACATACATTTGAATGAGACTAAAAGCGGTGTAGGTAACGGGGCCACTCATACACATAGGTGTCTTTTTCATTAAAAGGACAATATACATTAAAATCACGAGTGTTGGTTGCAGTGTGAGGGAAGTTCTAAAGAAAAAAATCACTTGGGGCCATATGCACAAAGTTAATGTTGCACAGTTATGGGGCAAACCATCTACACAATAAACAATTTGAAAATGATCTTGATTTAAATTGGGCTTTTAACCCCTTGAACAATATAGGTCTTAGATAGCATTCACATGCTTATAATCCCCATTTAAATGGCAACTCTATCTTGTATGGTGCCCTTGTGGGATGTTCATACTCCTTGGAGTAGAACTGCAAAGGAAACCAGGACTGCATTGTGAACCCCAGCAGGAGAGCAGAATTGAAGGTCAGAAAAGTAACACTCTGGTTCTCTTCTACTGATTACATAATAGGGAGTGAATTACAAGTCTTCAAGTACTGCAATTCACTCACGTGGGGCTGTGATCACTGCTTCCATTGACTTCTGGGAATGGGTTTTCTTCCCCTACCCTTTGTAGTTCATGGGGTTGTGCATGCACAGCACATTCATTTTTACCTGGTCTGTTCTTATAGGAGTTGATTTAGTGAAATGTAACAAAGGGACTATTTTTGTCCCTATTAGTGCAGTTAGTTTGCTCCACAATATCTTTATGTATTTGATGCTTAATGGTGCATAACATTTGTACAGCTTGGTATATCCATTTTGTCCTTGCTGCGGCGAGTGTGATAAATAAGCCAGGTGTTATTAGACTGGACAGGAAGGAATAATGTGAGCTGACACTATTAGTGAGCGCTTACCTTGTATGAGGCAGCTTCAAGGACAGTGCGAGTTATCCTAGTGCTGCTGGTTTCACAATTTCAAGAAAAGGAAAGGCATTTTTGGAGGAAAAAAAACAATTTTCCTTCATCAAAGAAACAAATGTTCCTTTCATGCCTCCATGTGACTAGCTGCAGTACTTCTATTTCCACATGGTGTCAGTGTTATGCTTGGATATGTTGACCTATTTTTATTATTCCCGTCCCTTTGAACATGAGGAGAAAATAAGTTAAGAAAAAAAAGTTTGTCATTTGTATGGCCAGACATGACCGACTTCATAAATTATGGATAACTTATGACATCCTATTGAAAAGTTTAGGTTAATATATTATGAACTGGCACGGGGGAGGCATTAAGGTTAAATAAGAGTGTTGTGTGATGATTTTGACCAGAGTCTACCTCATTGTACTCACTAAGTTGCATATGACATTTTATCCCTTTGTTTATACCTGAAATATGCTCATATCACCAAGGTAGCTTCTTTGTTGTGCTCTGTCAGTGACCTATTTGAATATTTTAATTTTGTTTGTATTCATATTAAAGTGACTTTAGTTCTTTAGTTTCTGTAGGATGGGGCTATGAACCCAGTGAGGCAGGCTCCTATTGCTGGCCTCCTTGTTAAAGTGAACCCTAGTGCAGACTGTGGCAGGACCTGGGTCTGCTAGAGGATAGCTTGCCCCTTTTTTCTCTTGCATTCAATGTGGAACAGAGGCAAAATGGGGTAAAGTGTCCCTCCAGCTGGAGGGCAGGGCACTAGACTAAAAATGCTCTGAGAGTTAGAGACTCCCTCCTGAAGCACATTACCCCTACCTGGACAAGCTTAGTTTTAAAAGGGATCTTCCATAGGATGGAAGCAGAGCAGAGATTCTCTCTTAACCTTCTATTTTGTTTATATGCGGCTAGGAATGGGTCTATGTAATCCATCACTAGGTGAGCTCCTATCTGTGGCCTCCATTGTGGGTTTGAATCAGATCAGACTTCAGGTACCTCGGTCTGCTGGAGGATGGTTTGCTTAATCAGCACTCTCCTCATAGTTTTATATAAGCAACTTTCTTGCTATATAGGAGGCTAAATACTGACTCTAAGTGCACCGGTCCTGTGAGTATGTCCCTGCTTCTTTGTCTGGCACCACATTTCTCTTTCTTTTTTGTGGTATTGGAGCCTGACTAGTATTCTCTGCTATTAAGAAAATATATATTACTATGTTCCTATCTTTTTTCTTTTTGTTTTTATTCCTCTGATGCTACACAGTGGGATTTTCGTTTTACCTTTGCGCTGCCTTTAAGGCCAAGCGTTCCTTACCTTTTACTTATTCTGCCTTTGTTTACTTGGACATTCCTTTGAGCATAGTACTCTTATGACAGTGATGAACCTAGAGGCTATTAAATTATTTTACAAATATGTACAATATGGGGGATAGTAATAATAAAGTATTACTATCCCTTTAAGTTGGAGGCTGACCAGACCACCAAGAAGTTTGTGAGAATGCAGCTGGTCCTAAATTGAAGAAGGTTACAAACCAACCCACTGGAAGAAAAGAAAAAAAAAAGTTACCCCTAAATGTTGCTATTTTTCCATGGAGGACATTGGTTTTGTTAACCAGCTAGTGTGGAGCTGTGCCCAGGGCACAGATTCCATCTGTAGCCCTGGCACATTTCACACCAAAATCCAAGCAGTCCTAGTCTAATTTCCTTCAGGGATGCCAGCTGCAGATCCAGTGCCTGTGTAGGTGTCCTTGATTTATTTTGGCCAGTAACTTATTGGTTTTTGTTCTTTGGTTTGCATAGTAGGAGTCCATTGACACCTGAGGTCATGGTGTACCAGTTTGTCTAGTTTTAAACTGGTATGTGTCTTAAAGGTATTTTTTTCTCTTACCCTCCCTAGAATCTTGGTGGATGCTTTGGAATATTCCCATGGTTCCTGTATTCCATATCAAATGTAAGAGAAAAGGGGATCTTTGTGTACTTACCTATAAATCCTTTGGTCCATTTGGAGTACAGAACTTCCCTACCTGAGAAAAAGCAGCTGTTTGAGTCCCAGGGAAGGGTCTTCTTGGGTTCAGGTGATTCCCTTCTTGTTTCACTTCTGTTTCTTTTCTTTCTTTGCTATACATTTAAATGGAGCATGTACAGGTAAGGTTCAGGAGGTAAGTACACAAAAATTCCCTTATCCTCTTATTTCTGCTTAGCCTGTGTAAGCAGGGCTTTCATATATTTAGAAGCCTGAATTGGTCATAGTTTCCAATATTCAGAGTGCACAGGACCTGTATGTCCTTGTCTGTGTTTTCTGTGGTACTTTAGATATACACCCTGCTCTCTGTCTGTCTGATTACTCTCGCCTAACTCTCCAGATGGGATTTCCTTAGAGTTCTTGTTTGAATTTACATGTGGGCTGGCGGTGCTTTTAAGAAAAGGCACATGTAGTGGACATATTGGATTGTATTTAGATGGTACTATTGTGGTTTCTGTCACACTGGGTGGATTTCAATGTGCAGGAAAGGATTTAAATCTGCTTCTCTTTATTTGCCCCTCTTGGCTATAAGGGTGGGAAGGGGATGTTTTACTCTTACCCTCTACCTTTTTGCCTAAATCGTCGATATTTGAGACTGGTTTCTCCCTTGTTTCATTTGGTTTAACTCCTTCAGGTAGATTTTTTTTTTTTTAATTTCTGTTCTTTTTCTTATTGGGGACAGCAATGTCCAAGACCACTACCAGGGCTTCAGGGGTCACGCTGTTAACCCATTGCTCCTTATGTCATGTTAAAATATCAAAGGAGTCTCTTGGAACACGGTGCTCGTGTTGTTCCACGACACTGCTCTTCTGCACAGAGACCCAACCTGCATTGTTTAAATAATGCATTAATTTCTTCTGTAAGTAGTATGCCTGCCTCTGTTCAAGGGATCCTTGAGTCTTGGACTTGGGAACATCATGTTCCCCAAGACATTATAGACCTTTCAAGTGGGGGAATTTTCCTTTGTAAGAGTATTCCTCAGTTGAGGAAGGGGAATCTGATAAAGAGTATTTACATTAGTCTTTCACCACTGGGGAAATTTTCTGAGGAAGTACCTAGCTCCCTTGATCAGGGTTTCTAGAACAGCCTGAATAAGACCCTTAAGGTCTGAGGTTTCAGACTCCAGTTCTTCATCCCCTGATATGAGTCACAAAATGGAGGTCACTGTTTTCCCTGCTCAACATTTCCTACAGCAGGTGCTCCCGGAGGAATTAAGATGCGTGATGAGAGACTTTACCATCTCGGCTAGGTATCTTATATCCCTTTTCTAATAATTCTTTTGCTCGGTGAACTCCACCCCCAACAACAGACACTAATTTCTTGCCTTTCTAAACTTACAGGTTTGATGTGTGCAGATAGCAGACTGTTACCTTTTGAAGATTAATTTTGATGCCTCTGGAACTGCTTTATACCCCACTTTTGGTGAGAGACAGTTTCATAAGCTTCAGAAATCTACAAGGCCACCAGGCTGGAAGGAAGAGTGGAGTCTCCACAAAAAAAAAACAAAAAAAACACAACAGGACTTTTTGAAGTTTCCTGCCATCTGGAGGTGGCAAGTTTACCTCAGTTTCAGGAACAAACACTTTGTCCTATCAAATGGGGGTACAAGGATGTACCATTTTTCTTTTTCATTGCCTGACCATGTTTGCAAGTATAACACAGTCACATTTTTATAATACTTCTTGCCAGTGCTACACCATTAGGTGAGAGGAAAAACAAAAAACAAAAGTGAATATATATATAATACTATGTGACATTGTGCATGATAACTATTAGCCCAAATTTTTTTTCACTACGGAAGAAGCAGTGCTTCAAAACACATTTAGCCTCATATATTTGAAGTCACATTTTTTATTCTTGTGTATCTGTATTTTTTTTTTTTTTTTTATTAAATTGTCTTTTTTTTTTTTATACAAACTATTGGTTCCAGTTTATAATCTATCCAGCGATCAGTATATCTGTAGCAGGGCAGATTCACTTAGAGCCTGTTTGCCTTACCAGTTATTAGAGTATCCAACCGGTGTTCTCACCTAGCGTGAGTATTTACTCTATTACTGTGTATTGTTTCACATATAAAGTTGTTATTGCGCCCCTTCTGGCTTTTTACCTTGTCTACACCATAAGGTGCTCTTGTTCTCTGTAGAAGGATGTACCAAAAACACTGGGAGAGAAAACTGGTTAAAGTTGTACTGTAAAACCTTGCACCCGAAGTTGACATCTGCTGAAACAATTACATTATCATAGAACATACTTGTATGTATAGATTGGGGGGGGGGGGGGGGAGATGATGCACTAAGATTCAATAAGGGGCCAGACTGATTACATTGTGGAATATTTGCACGGATTCCATCTATCATATGCACAGTTTGCATATCTCTAGAAGTCTCAAAAAACGCATTGCCAAGTTTGCCATGTATTTAAAATTTTGCAGTATCTACTTTGACAAGTACTATTTTGTATATTGAAATGCAGCTTAATGCACCATATTCTTTAAGGTGTGTAGATGTTAATGTGGCTATTTGTCACATGCACTGAGCTCTGATAGCAGGTTATGCTGTCAGTGGACAGTTCCAACTTTGCCAAACAGACATGGAGATGTTGGGGTATTCCCACAGTTTTTTTTTTTTTTTTTTTTTTTTTTTCTTTAAGCCAAAAACACAGAGGACCGTTTGCAGCATTTAATAAAGAGCAGAGACAGCAGCTGTCTTCTTTTAACCCTTTGAATGACACAGGGAATGGCACGGTTATAAAAAAAGAAAATCCTGTCCTGCTTCACAGATCAATCACAGTCAACTGTCAAAAAACAGCTGTTACACGTAATAAGCTTTTTTTTTGCCAGTTCTGTCTTTACAATAACCAACTGATATGTTTTATGTCCACAGTGGACTATACACAAAGCATCTGATTCATGTAAATAGAAGACAAACAGTTTACGTGAATCATCTGATTGACAGAGAGTCCTTAGTGGACTTGAAACAGCCAGTCAGCAAGTTCATGTAAAGAGAACTGGCAGAGAATGTTACATGTAACATGTGCATCTGAATGAAATGTGAAACAGGGGATTCGTTCTTATAAACCTATTGTATTCAAAGGATTAAAGAAGAACTGTTTGTGTTCTTTGTACGTACGTATGAGCACATCCTCTCTGCTTCCCCACTTGTACTCCATAACAGATTGCCAGAATTATGCCAATTCTGTACACTAATGCTTAAAGTGTCTTCCCATCCCCTTGCATAGATAACTCTTAATGCATGTGGCGAAGAGATTCACATAGTTTACCACTGCAGCAAGTTAGTGCATCTTCCCATGTGGTGGCCTTGTAAATCTGAGCTGCTTCAGCATGGTTCTTGAAGTCCAGAGAATTACTCAAGGTGCTTGTGGAAGGGCCCATAACACTAAACACTGCTTTAGATTTGAGAACATAACAGCTTATAATTCATTTTACCCTGAAAGTTTTGCCTATACTGCATGAAAAACCACTAGACACAATGTTTCACCAACTTTGTTTAATATATAAAGTACTAACATATTACAAAGATATTTAAATGTATACAATCAAATTAAAAGCTTTAATTTACATTAAAAGGAAATATCCATTCAGTGCTTTCATACAAGTTGTAAAAGCAAATATACAAAACCAATCCAATTTCCCTTTTATTGTAACTCTATGAACGTCAGGTTTCTTACACTTATTTAAAGGGATTCTATCATGAGTTTAGCTGTTTGAGTAAGGGGACTGTCAAACTACCTGTCAACACGCTGACACAAATGGTTCAAAAGAACAGAGGAGTAATCCTAGGACAAAAACTGCAATTCATTTAAAAGTGGCTTTTAACCACACTGGTGACCACCAGCATTTAAGCAGTTAGAACTGCTTTAAAGCAAAGGAAATATTTGTTCCCAGTGACAGTTTGCACCAGAATTATTCCACTTTTACTTTGGTATTTTAGTGTAAAGAGCACAGTATCGCTGGTTTTGTGAGTAGTGTTCCCTCTAAGGTGAGCAACCCAACACTGAAATACAGGACCAGCTATACAAGGCAGCACTGAAATAAGATGCACTGTGCAGGTTTCCCAGTGAACCGGTTATGCTTCCTACAGTGTGAATGTTACTGGAGAGAACAGAGGAAGATTAATGAACATGAGCTGCTCCCCCATTACAATTAATAAAATCAATGCATCTTATTATCTTTGCTTTCTTCCTCTCCATATCTTGTCACTATATCACAGTCCCTCCAGTGAACCTAGGTTATAAAATACAAACTGAAAATACTTTACAAACCATTTTTTCATACCACCACACACTTTTTTTTTTTTTTTTTTAAACCCCTGCAGTGGTGGAAGCGTGTCTGACAGAGGTAGATTTCCAAATAGGTGCGCCTACGTCATTGCAGTGAACTAAGGAGACAGGCTGGGCTGAACTAGGGTGTTCAGGTGGTGATATGGGATATAAAGAACTACAGAAACAAATAGTGACTCACCTAGGAACATTTAAATGTTACACAAAAAAAGGGAGTAGATCATTAAAAAGCAACAATATATGTAAAAATGTAATGCTCTTTCTAAAGATACAAGGATTATTCTCCATGACATTCTCTAACTCTTTCAGTGCTGGATCATCTTAGACAGATTGTAATTATAAACAACATGTTAGAGGGTCTCAAAACCATTACAGCTTTGGGAAATGCTTATGAGCATGCAGCAGTCATTGTCTACTACCTCCTTAACAGAAGAGTTTAAATGAACTGGAGAGTTCTTAAACTTATTGCATTGGATGTTAAAAATGTCTCCAAGGTATTGTTTCATTGGAAAACTAATATCTATGGGGATAAAATCTAGCTAAACCTTGAAAAATAAATTAGACACTTTAGGATAAATTTCCTTTTAAACTATAATCTTCAATTATCATAAATAATAATACCCAAGTTTAAATAATGAGATTTGTACATTTTAAAACAAACTAGTACCGGTTTCTAAGCAAATTCAATATATTTTCTATTTTGACAAACTGGTCAGTGAAATTATACCCTGCAGGACAGTTACACTTAAAAAAAAATGACAGGGATGTCTAGAATATTCAGATTATATTAATGCCTCTCTAAGTTTTGCAAAAATTAGTTCTATTATGAGGCTATATCCAAAATAAATGAGTGAATGAAGACTGCAGTATATTGTAGAACTGCAGGGGAAAAGGGCAAATGTGTTCTTTAAGGCAAAAGTTACTTTTGCAATCTAAAATAATTTAGTAACCGTTGTATTTTTTAAATTAAATTGTTCAATACCTTCAGATAAAGTAATTTTATATTAACTCTTTAAAGACCAAAGAGGTGTACAACACCTTGCAAAGTAAGACACTGCACATCCCTTTGGTCCTTAAAGGTTTAAGTAGTAAACATGAATATATGATGCCACCAGACAAGTGATGACATCGCCATCTAGCAAATCAATAGCCAAGAACAGGTTCTGTTGCTGAACACACCAACCACCATTAAGCCTTTGAGTGCCAGAGGGGTACGCAACGCATTGCTTTATCCCTCTGGCACTCAAAGGGTTAAAAAGGAATGCTGTATTATGAGACTCGTGCATATCAGCCAGGGTGCCAGCCAAGGTTCTGAACACAGACCCCAGGTCCTCTCCTGCTGATCCCACAAGAGACACAGAATTGTGAGAAACTATCTCTCTGCTCACATGAATTCAGGCTGCTTCCGACAGAATAAAAGAGCCAGTCTCCAAATATGAAATGAATGCAAAATTTATTAAAATAGCATTAATTGCAAATTAAAATTTAGTTACGTGTTTTGCAGCACTTCAAGCTGCTTTATCAAGCTGTTTTTGTTTGTACAGCTTGGTAAAGCAGCTTGCAGTGCTGCATAACACGCAAGTACATTTTAATATTTTGCAGCATATGTATTTTTAATAAATTTCATATCCATTTCATGTTGGGACGGGAGACTAGGGAACCAGTCCGGAGTCATCCAAGCAGAGACGGATTTCTATTTTCTACATGTGATTATATGTTGTCGGTGAGACATAAAGGCCTTTAACCAAAGGAATGCAGAAATCTACTGTTTTAATGTGTTTCAAAACCTTTAAGTATCTGTAGTCCTATAGCAAAGTTTTAGTAATACAATTGCATATTCTATATACACACTTTGTGTGTGTGTGTGTGTGTGTGTGTGTGTGTGTGTGTGTGTGTGTGTGTGTGTGTGTGTGTGTGTGTGTGTGTGTGTGTGTGTGTGTGTGTATGTATAATATATATATATATATATATATATATATATAGTTTTTTTTTTTTTTTTTTAATCTTGCCGTTTGGCCCACTTCCATAAATTATTTGAATTTTTGGTTCATAAAGGTTGACTTGTCTGTATTTTGGTATACAGAGTCGGCAACACAGGCAACAACAGGACTGATCTAAGAATTGGGGCAAACCAGCTACAACATAGAGGGCAAACACAAATTTCTAAAACTCTCATTAGGCCGTTTAATACCCAAAAAGAGAAAAGCAAGGAAAACTGCACTTTTTTCCTTCTCCGGAAATTACCACAAATTGATGAATATCTGCCATAATGCTCAGCCTTGTTCCACTGAATGCTAGAGAGGTCACCAAAGTCTTGGTTCACTATGCACTGTCCACGTCTAGCATTCATTTAGATCAATGGGAATTTGGGGAATTATTTGTCCCCAGTAGTGTACTTGGCGTGCTCCAGAAATGCTTATCGGCTAGCCACAGAAACACACACACTAACGGCCTTGTTCCACTCTCCTCGGCTAGCCACAGAACCACACATACACTGACTTACGCCTCAGCCTTGTTCCACTGCACCACAATGGCTTCACTTTACTGTAATACATAAAGCCCTATGAGACAACTAGCGTAGCTTTGCACTGCAGAACACATAAGCTAATGTACCAAGAATCCGAGCAATGCTGGAGTTGGAGAGACCTAACATTGAAGGGGCTAAAAGTCCCATTTAAAATCAATTGGTTTGTTTTTTTCTACCTGTGGTGCAGCTGGTTTGCTCCAGAACTGCTTTTCTTTGCACATAAGGCCCATAAAATTATTAAAAGGCATAAAAAGCAGAATTAAACAAGCAACAGTGTTGGGTATGCAAAACATTAAAATGTGATAAAAATCACATCTCAGGAGCACATCAGACCGCTGATTTCGGTATTTATAACAAGACTGCTATGTTCAGATTGTGGATTTTACAGATCAGTAAAGTGTTAATATGGAGGGAAGTAAGGAATAAATACCAAACATTATAGGGTGTGTTTTTTTATTTTTTTACAAGGGTACTCCCACTCTTTAATCATAAGTTAGTACAGATCACACTGTCACAAAGTGGAGTCAGTTATTATATGAATAATGTAGCCAGTAGCTCACCTCTCCCAACACTCTGAGCTATAGTAACAGACAAAGCATCTTCCAGGACTGGAAGTGCCCTTGTTTGAATCAGCATGAAAATTCATACCGTTACTGCTCCTTTAATAATATACAGGCTTCCTGTAATAGAATGAGAGCACTGAACATTCGGCAGGTGCGGTTCTGTACAAACAAGTTACACTGCAAAACCTTTCACACTCATTTCTATGCAATAGAAATCTGTCACTCAAAGGGTTGGCTATGATAAAAGGCACAAATTCATCAATTTGAAAAATTCTCTAGCTGCAGAACATATGACAAATGGACTGCTTGTCATTAATACTGGTCCATGGTTACATCTGTGTAATTAACAATGTAGTGAAAATAAAATAAAACTTATGTAACAACTTGTTTCCTACGGGATCCAGAGGATGTGGATAATGCACAAACCTCGCTGAATACCTGAAAGCCTGTCAGTGTACAACACTATCTGTTGTAGAACATTTAGGGCCTTATGAAAAAGGTTCAAGATGAGCAATTTTAGAGTAACCCAACTCCACTCGAGGGTGATACAAATTCCCATGAACTGGAGCTTTTAACATCTCGAATGGTAGCGAGGTCTCAAACACATTACTTTGCAATGCTGTGGAGTCCTTTCTAGCCTTTGAGGTATTAAAAGCCCCAATGAATGGGGATTTGGGCATTTTTCATTCATCCTGTCCATGGAGCAGTTGGTATGCTTCAGAACTGGTCATCTTTTGTTTTCTAGAAAAGACCCTTAGATACAAGATTATACATAACGTAGTGCATTAAAGTGAACCTAGTCCTAGGCAGCAGAACTATACTATAGCTTTTCCAGAATTTCCCAGTTAGACATCTGGAGTAAGTGACATCACTAATACTGCTCCCAAAACCAGTAGCTTACATACTGGTTTGAACCTGCATTTATGTAACAGTGTAGAGGAGGTCAACTTGAAACTCCTTTTTTAGACTAAGACATCCATTATCCTCAGAGGGGCAATGGCTGACTGGAGTTGTACTCTAGATTTCAATACCCTGCAGCAGTCCTACAATCAACCATTTAGTGTCCTGTGTAGAAGGCAAAATAATAATAATTCTGGGACAAACCAACTGATTTAAATGGGGTTTTAACCATTTGAATGTTAGACTGGTCTCCAAAGCATTACTCAGAGAGCTCTAACACCCAAAGGTGTGATAAAGTGGAGATAACTACTCCAGTGATATCACTTCTTCAGTTCCTTTGTTACTCTACTATGATCTCTAAAGCTGGCGAAATCTCAGTGCATTGGCTCCACAGAATAACATGGGACTTGGAGAAGCGATATCACTGGAGTAGTTATCTCCGCTTTATCACACTTTAGTGCATCTCCTCCAGTGGGTTGAAAGCCCCATTTAATCAGTAGCAATTTTATTTATTTTATTTCTCCTACATGGTGCAGTTGGTTTGCTTCAGAATTGCTTGTCTTTCTGCAAACAACCCTTTGTATTAAACACTTCAATATGCACATTTTAGACATTCGTCTGTTGGAAGCCATTATGTTACCATTCCGAATACAGATAGACCAATTAGGGTTTGTAAATACTGACAAACAGCGCAAGAGTTCCAAACTGTAATATTCCAAGTTTTGCTGTACAGATACAAGTTTACATTATTTTTCAATGAGGCTCTTCATCTTCCCTGTAGATTTTAGCATATGAGGTCCAAACTGGGGAGAAAAAATATAGGATAATTGTGAAGATCGGACTAAGACACGAATTTAATCCAAAGCTGTAATCTTATTTAAGGAATTTAACCTTTGAGTGCCAACACAATGTGTTGATATACCTATGGAACTCAGTGTTAAGCAAGGGTTTCTGAAATGGACAATAATGAGTTACAACATATCAATGAACACACACTTAACTCTTACGTGCTCTTATCCTTTGAGTGAGTGAGAGGTACCTAACAATGCCTCTCTGGCACTCCATGAGTTCAAACCTTTAACCCTTTGAGTGCCAGAGGGGTACGCAATGCATTGCTTACCCCTCTGGTACTCAAAGGGTTAAGAACCATAGGAGCAGGCAATGCAGTCTTTCTCAATGAGCTGCTCATTCACCTGCTCCTTAAAATGTAAACATCACCTAACAATATCCGGCTGACATAGTGAACTAGAACCATAAAATTCTAACTGCCCCTATGAATTTTTCCCTCGTAATTTTGATCAAAAGGTAACATGTTCAGTCTGTTCTGGAAGCCATGTCCATCAGTTGCTGTCAGTTTTTAAAACTTAAGCAGGCAGAGTGCATGAGCCTACTTAAAGGGACAGTAATGTCCCAAAAAATTATTTATAGTTTTGTAGAGCTGAAACTAATAAACCAAGTGCAACAAACCCTATCTCTCAAACTTCTATGGAGAGATATAGGGATTCAAAGTTCCCCCTCCCTCCCCTTCTCCTGGAAACATGACACTCAGAAAGGGTTAAACCTTTCAAAAACTCCTAACAGCCCCTAGCAATCTTTCTCTTTGTTACTTTGTTTGGCAAAATTCATGGGGGGGCATTAGGATTTTCTGGCCATAAGGCAAGTGGGGTTTATTAAGAGTTGATAGCCCTCCTTTAAAGAAGAACCATCTAGTTAAATCCAATCTAGTTACAGTCCCCTAAATTTTATATGATCAGACACAGATAAAGGGAATGTTTGTGGACTCACCGATAAATAATTTCCTCTTACTCCATTTGTAACACAAACTATGGTGATATACCAAAGAATTCACCAAGATTGCAGGGAGGGAAGGAGAAAAACCCCTCCAGACACGAACAGAAATTAACTCGGGTGTCACACACCAACACCACAAACCAAAGGAATCAACATGTTACTGGTCAATAGAAAATCAGGAAGGAAACTTTAAAGCAGCACAACAGCCTGTAGAACCTTTCAGCCAAAGCAAGCACATTAACACTCTTGTTTGGCAACATAACTGCTCAGCAGAGGCCTGATTCTTTTAGGCCCAAGATGCGCCCACAGACCTGGTGGAATGTGCCATAAGCCAAAATGGGACATGCTTCTTTCTTGGGACATATGCCTAGCAAAAGATTGACAATATGCATCTGAAAAAGGACAGAAAGAGCTAAAATATGAAATTCACTAGAACTAAGACCGAGTGATTTCTGAAGACCATCTTGAAAAAAGGCCAAAACAACCAGAACCCAAAAAAACTTTTTTTTTCCTCAAGATGAGACAAGCCTTCAAAGCCAGCTTCTCCATTTGTAGATTATGCCATGGATCCAGAGAAAGCCAAAAGTGCATTGCCACTGATAGAGATCTGAAAATAAATCCTGATGGGTTCAGAACAGGGCAATCAGAATGAAACGAGTCCATTCCATCTTGTTTTTTTCTTAGCAATCTGGGTATCAGGGGAACCACAAGAAACACACACACAAGAGTAAAATACCATGGAATGACCATCACATCTACCAAGAGAGCTAGAGGATCCTGCAACATGGCACAGAACTGACAAACCTTGTTGTTCAGCCATGAGGTCATTACATCCACCATTGGTACACTGCATAGATTAACTAAGGAGCCACTCTGATAGACCTCCATTTGCTGGGATACAGAGAGAATGAGAAAGTCCTCCACAACATAGTCTACCCCTGGAATGAGTTGGTGGCTATCTCCGCCTTTCAAAGGTCTGTCTTTGTCCTGTCGGACAGAGACATGACACCGGAAAAGGTGACACTGTTGTCTGGAGCAGTTCCTCAAAATTTCCAGCTGTGTATGAAGTTAGAGCAAACAGGACTTACAGAGAAGAGAATAGGTTAATGTCTATTACCTTCATGAATTCTTGCATGGTCAAAGACAGGATACTGCCCGAGTCACCTGAAAGGAGAACATCCTAATCTTATCTGGCAGAAAAACTTTCCCCTGTACAGTGTAGAACTGCATGCAAAGAAGGCATAGGTCCTGGGACGGAACTAAAGATTATTTTTTTAGATTAAGGACCCATCTGTGTTGCTACAGAATGGAAATGCAAGATTAAGTGCACAAAATCTCTGAAGGAGCCTTTAGTAAAATCTCATCCACATAGGGAGTCAATATCCCTTGAGAGCAGATTTGAGCTGCAAGGGCTGACATGATCTTTGCGAATACCAGTAGAGTAGACACCAACCCAAAGGGAAGAGCTGTGATCTAAAAATTACAATCTTGTAATGCAAACCACAGGGAATACAGATGGATCAGCGTGAAAAAGAATGTACAGATAACTCAGACATCCCCCTGGAGACATGGTAGCAATGACAAAATGGAATGGCTCCATCTTGAACCATGGAGTGAGACCAAAATGGTTGAGACATTTTAAGTCCAGAATAGGACTGCATCCACCTTCTTTGTTGAACAATGAAAATATTGGAATATAATGTTTTGAATCTTTCTAGAGAAGGAACTGGCAGTAACATTTGCATGTCTAGAAGGGAAGAGACTGTATCCAAAAACAGACTGCTTCACTGGGAATTGCAAGGAACTCTGAACATGGACAAATGGCATGGAGGAAAGGACTTTACATTTATGATGGATCAGTTTTACAACCCAGGCACCTCTAGACAAGGAACTCTAGGCACCCTTGTCTTTGCCCATGGCCACACCTACAACACACACACACTTTTGCTCTTTCCATTGCATTACTCCTCAATGTAATAGAGCTCCCCAGCATACAAGAGGTTAAATAACAGCCTGTAAAGGGGTAGACAACTGAGATTGCTCTAGCTGCATCCACAACTTAGAATGTGGATGTGGCTCGCACAGCTGAGGCTCCACTCAAAATTTAGAGCTTTAGGCAGCTGCCGACACTGACTACTGAGAAATCCAGCCCTGTACAGTACCCTTTGCAAATTACACCCAAAACCCACTGGTGCATCACAGAAACTGTCTACTCTACGTGGAGGAAATAAATATACTACGTCCTATAGCTTGGGATGGACCAGACTAGATATGTAGAGGTAGCTTTGTCAGTTTCAAGCTTCTGAAAAAGCTTCTTGTCTGACAAAGCCTTCTTGGGTTTTGGGGTAGAAAGCACCTTGGATGCCAGGAGAGGAGATGCCCTGGGAGAGTTACCAGATTTGCAGGAGTAACAAAAGCCATGCTTCTTCCATGGAAAAAAGGAACTTTTAGGAGCAACCGGAGGAAACAAAATACTCTTGCCTCCAGTAGCATGACTGATAATGGGCACGGCACTCAAGCCCAAGAAGAAAAAGGGTATATAAAGGATAACCCCCTGTAAGGTGCTTTCCATTCCTACAGGAGTAATTGGTTTAAGGAATGGAAAAGTAGAATCAGAGGCCACTGATAAATTAAGCATCTCAAGGTCGGCCTAAGATCCTCAGCAAAAGAAATGGCGTCTTCCTAATAAGAGGAACACAGAAGGATGATTCTAGGTCTCCCACATCAGTTACCTCTTTCTCGGGGGTATGACCCACCATATCATTAGTTAAGTATCTTTTGGAGGCCACAGGATTTTCCATGGACAAAGAATGTAAAACCCATTGAATAGAAGAAGGGATAGAATTAACTAAAGAAATTAAGAGCCTTAAGTGATGCAGGCACCTAAGCAACAGGGGAAGGTACTGAAGGTTAAGTAGAGGCCACATAACAATAAGGACAGCATACCAGAACACTTCCTAGGAAGACAAATCTAGCAAAAAAGAGCAATATGTTAAAAGATGTTAGAGCAGTGGTTCTCAATCATTTTTTGTTCGGGGCACCCCTAACACATAATCTACAACATTCAGGGCACCCCTAACATATTTAATGTACTTTATCAAGGGCATTAGAAGGGTACAATGCAGAAATATACAGTTATTATTATATTATTTGTTACAATCATAGTAACAAAACTAAACATATTGTGCAGAACAATTCCTATACATTTTTATCTAAAAGCCCATTTTTGTTAGGCTTCATAGAAAACATGGGGCACCCTAAGCTGATGTCAGTGGCACACCAAAGTGCCACGGCACCCTGGTTGAGAATCACTGTGTTAGAGGGACCTCTGAAACCTTAGGAGCCCCAGACTTGATAAAGTTGCAAGTTGACTGGACATATCTGCTTGAAGCGTACGTAAAGTCAAAGTAAAAGATTACTATTCTTAAAACTATAAATTAATAAAAATAAAAAAACGACATCTTTAGAAATTTGAATAGTCAGATTGGTCTTGTTTTTATACTCACTAGAGGTGTTTCAGATGTAGGATTGGGTTCTCTCGTTGGTGCAGTTCTCTCAGACTCACTATGACTGTCACTTCGATATCTGTAAGCAAACTTCTTTTTTAAAGCTTCTGCAATTAGTGTTGCTGGGTCATCTGGGTCGCTTGGTTTAAATTTCTGGGTTTCTGGTGACCTGCAAGGTAAAAACGTAGTATATAAATGGACAGTAAACTAACAAGCAACACAAGACTGAATGAGAGACTTCAGTTTCCCTGGCAGGACCAGTGAACGAGTACAGGGAGTCTCTTTTCACACAGAATACACACATATGATCAACCGCCTTGGCTTGTTTTCTGACTTCTAAGCACTTCTTTGACCATCTGAAGTATAGAATAACAGAGCCAGGTGCACATAACATCGGCAACACTAACCAACATACAATATGCTCAGTTCCTGTTCTCCTAAGATTTATATCAAAAGCAAGAGAAGAGATGACAATATTCTGGTCAGATGGAAATCAAAAATAAAGGTTAGCAAGAAATACTGTATTGAAGAACCTCCTAGACAGAGTGAAAAATCAACAGCGAGGTGCATAACAAAGCATGCAATTCAGCCACACAGTGGGTGTTACATCTAGAGCTGTGTTTTCCAAACTGTGTGTCGTGACACATTAGTGTGTCAGCTGCAGTGTGTAGGCGTGTCACAGGCAAAGGTGCCGTTTACACAGTGCAAGACTGTCATTCAACCCAAGCACGAGCTACTCTGGGAGCGGAGATAAAACACTACTACTTAATGGTCGCATTTACACAGCGGGAGATGGCCTCCGTGTGCTGCATACAGCTGGAGCACCACAAAAGATCTGTAACAGCTGGAGTGTCTCTGTGGGCTGCATACATAATATGTATGCAGCACACGGAGGCACTCCAGCTGTTACAAATCTTTTGGCGGTTCAGCTGTTTAAATCTTTTGAGATGCCACCTCCTCTATACCTCTGCCCTCTCTTTGGGCTGCCAGGCTGGAGTGGCCCTGTGTGCCGAGGCTGCCTGTCACATGGTTGCTGCTTCTGCTTATGGTGCTGATGAGACAGGAAAGACAGACAGTACTTCTAAAATCAGTTATGCTCTATCTATTTAATAATGCGACATGAGAATCTTGCGCTTATATATAGCGACATGCTTAATGCCTTCCACAGTATGAATGAAATGTTTTCATGAGATAAACTGTAATAAGAAGATGTATGGGGACACAACATATGTATGTGTCTGTATCTCTTATAAGGGATTATTACTTTAACCTCCGATTTGCTAGCAAAACTGAATTACTGTGTCACGAAATGATGCATGTCTAAAAAGTGTGTCGCCAACATGAATAGTTTGGAAAGCTCTGATCTAGAGAATGGTTGTCAAGGTAAGTCATTAGATGGCAACCGCCAAAAGATGTTAAAAAGTTCCTTCCAAAGAATCAGAGCCAAATTGCATGGGCTACAATTAACACACATGTGCACACACTATAGACACACACACAAACATGCTGAGAGTTGTGTAACAGTGCTTTGCAATGCATTGCACACCTTTTTTTTTTTGCAGCTAAAAGGGCCAAGCATTGACAATTCAACAAGCCATTCATTGTTTTAATAACTGCATGGGCAAAGCCGTGCCAATATTGCTAATAAATATATACATACGGTAATGTGCAAAAGCTTTCAGCAGGTGAGAAAAAAATGCTGTAAACTAAGAATGCTTTAAAAAAATAAACATGTTAATAGTTTATATTCATCAATTAACAAAATGCATAGTGAGTGAACAGAAGAAAAATGTCAATCAAATCAATATTTGGTGTGACCACCCTTTGCTTCCAAAACAGTATCAATTCTTCTTGGAACACTTCCACAAAGTCAAATTTTGTAGGCATATACTCAGGTGTATGATTAAACAATTATAATAAACAGGTGCTAAGGATCATTGATTTAATATATAGGTTGAAATACAATCATTAACAAAAACAGCTGTGTAGAAGGAATAAAATTTGGTGAGGAACAGCCAAACTCAGCTAAGAAGGTAATGTTGCTGAAGACCATTTAATGTCAAAAGTCATACACCATAGCAAGATTGTGCACAGCAACAAGACACAAGGTAGTTATACTGCATCTGCATGGTGTCTCCCAGGCAGAAATTTCAATGCAGACAGGGGTTTCCAGATACGTTTTCCAAGCTCTTTTGAAGAAGCACAAAGAAACAGGCAAGGCTGAGGACCATAGATGCAGTGGTCAGCCAAGGAAACTTAGAGCAGCAGCTTAAAGACACATCATGCTTACTTCCCTTCACAACTGAAAGATGTCCAGCAGTGCCATCAGCTTAGAATTGGCAGAAAACAGTAGGATCCTGGTACACCCATCTACTGTTCAGAGAAGGCTGGTCATGGAAGACTTGTGGTCAAAAAGCCATACACCTCCGATGTGGAAACAAAGACAAGCAACTAAACTATGCATGAAAATACAGAAACTGGGGTGCAGAAAAATGGCAGCAGGTGCTCTGGACTGACGAGTCAAAATTTTAAATATTTGCCTATAGCCGAAGGCAGTTTGTTCACTGAAGGGCTGGAGAGCGGTACAAGAATTAGATTGTCTGCAGTGTAGCATGGTGGAGGTTCCTTGCAAGTTTGTGGCTGTGTTTCTGCAAACGGAGTTGGGCATTTGGTCAGAATTGTCACCTCAATGCTGAGAAGTACAGGCAGATACTTATCCATCATGCAATATCATCATGGAGGCATCTGACTGGCCCCAAATTTATTCTGCAGCAGGACAATGACCCCAAACATACAGCCAAAGTCATTAAGAACCCTCCTCAGAGTAAAGAAGAACAAAGAGTGCTGGAAGTGATGGCATGACCCCCTCATCTCAAAATTATCAAGTCTGTCTGGGATTACATGAATAGAGAGAAGCAACTGAGGCTGCCTAAATCCACAGAAGAACTGTGCTTAGTTCCAAGATGTGTGAAACAACCTACCTGCCAAGTTCTTTAACAAACTGTGTGCCAGTGTAGCACCTAGAAGAACTTATGCTGTTTTGAAGACAAAGGTTGGTCACACCAGATTTGATTTCATTTTTTCGTTTGCTCACTTACTATGCATTTTGTTAATTGATTTATATAAACAATTAACATGTCTATTTTTGAAAGCATTCTTACTTTACATATTTTTTTTTTTTTTTTTTCAAACCTGCCTAAAACTTCTGCACATTATTATATGTATATAATTTATATTTATTTATTTTTTTACAAGGCAGATATTTAAAAGCAACAGGACTTGCATACACAATCAGAATGCCGGTCCACTCCTTTCACATTTCAGAGGTCTAGAAGCCTCAATTAGATGAAGGAGGTTTCTAGACCTCTGAAATGCCCAAGGAGTAGACGGGCATTCTGACTGTATATGTAAAATACTGTTGCTCTTAAATATCTGCCACGTCAATTTTTTTTGTCATTCTCATTTACCACAAGTTTTGTACTGAATTACTGGGTATTCTGCAACAACTTAGCAGCCTTCTGGTTTTTGATGAGGTTATGTTTGGGATCCCACAGATGTCCAAAATGCAATCACACCACAATTGCAGCCAGAGTTTGGATTTGGCAGTTGTCATTACATGAGGGATGTGATACAGACACTTAGAGGGCTTATCTGAGGTTTTCTTGAAAATCAAAGAAATGTCAGTCACAATATATTTTGGAAAAGTCTGTCTTTGTGTAAAATAATCTGAGGGATTCCTGATGTTGGTCGTAAATATGCATCCAGACGTACAAAATAAATAAATAAACAAACAAAACAAAACTGTTGAGAACTCACCATCTAGCACAAAAAAACCCCACAAACAACTCTGTCCTCCTTCGGTACGACAGGCATATAATCCCATGTATTTCTGGTCCTGAGACACTGGAGAAATTGCCCCAAGACTGATCAAGTATTCAACCACAGCTTCAAAGGCTACAGCTTTTGCAAAGTCTCTCTGCATGCAGAAAGTGCAGGTGGGAAAGCTTCCATTTAGTAGAAACTGTATCCATAAGAATAGTCTTAGAACCCATGGGCCTGAAAAACCCATTTCTCCTCCAAGTCATGTCAAAAAATGGATTTTATCAGTGGCTGGCTGCAATGATTTGTGTCTGGTCTGAAGGCGAATGGTTAAGCAAGCGAAAGTACTCTGAAGGTCTAGGCTGTTAAGAGTGCAGAAAACACTCCGCTTCCCAGACTCAAAACTGTTAACAAGGTACTTTTTCTTCAGAGTTGAACCTTTGCCCCCAGAATCACTTTCTGGGACAAAAAAACAAGATAAAGTAACCATTACTGTGCCATAAATTGAGAGGTTAGAATGGAAATATTTCCTATTCTGCCAGGTTAGGAAGTTAAAATGTTAGCAATATGGTACCAGTATAGTTTATGGAGATGGAAACCCCTTGAAACCCATACTTCGCCATCTGAGACACAACTTCAAAGTTAATGCCAAATAATAGAAGATATGAATGCATTCATTAACAACAAAAAACCTGCTCTTCAATTGCCCAGGAACAGGCGTTTGTTACTAGCTTCCCAAACAGTAGTGCTTTATCACTCCAGTACAGCAGGACTGAACAATGAACCCTGTAATAGAGCCCAAGAGAAACAGACATAATCATCCTACAACATCAACATGGATCAATCTGTAACTGCATGGGTGATTGGCAGGGGCATCCACAGAAATTTTTCCCGGGGGGGGGGGGGTGTCAAAGTGATAAGACCCCCCAGGCCGCCAAGCCATGTTTATATGGAAGGAGTACCCCCATCGGACATCCACGGTGATTGATAAACTAAGTAAATGCACTGGAATGTTCCACCATCTCTGCTGCATACCACACAATTACGCACTAAAAGGAACACAATAATCCCAACTGCATCCTAGATAAACTGGATGGGTCAGAAGTAGGAAAGGAACAAGTTGATCAAACTACTCATTGCGAAAGTGCTGCATTTTTAGTCAACAAGAGGTACAAAAACTTGTACCTGCTCAGAGGTACATCTTGGATGGTAGGAGGTGGTGTGTGATTAAAGGTAGCTCTGTTACTAGAGAGCCAGAAAGTTGTCAAAACACCCACACCCCTTGCATATAGCAGTCTCACAAGCATGACAATGTACAATAGGCTATTCCTTCAGTGCAATGAAAGGCCAGAGGGTCCCTTCAATTGGAATAGAACAGTTGAACCTTCCTGTTGTGCCTGGTGGCCATCAAGTCTATCTGAGGAAGCCCCACCGCTGCACCAACAGATCAAATATGTGTGGGAGGAGCTCTCACTCTTCTGGGTCTACCCATTGATGGCTGAGAAATTCCGCCAGGATGTTGTCTACCCCTAGAACGTGCACAGCGGAACTAGCCGGAACATGATCTTCTGCCCAGGCAAAGATAGACTTGACCTCGGACCAGGCGTAAGCACTTCTTGTGCCTCCTTGTTTGTTGATGTATGCCACAGCCGTGGCATTGTCCGCCTGGATGAGGACTGGACAGCTCCTTAGTGGAGAGGACCAGTACACCAGAGCATGATGAATCGCCAGGAGTTCCAGAACATAGATGGACTGGAGAGTATCCTGCAGAGTCCATCTGCACTGATCCCCCAGGTGACCCAGGACAGCAACCCAGTCCCTGTAGCTAGTGTCTGTCGTCACAAAGGTCCAGTCCTGACTGACAAAGGGTTTCCCCTTCTCCAGGCTGGACCTGTACAGGGTGAGACACAGCGGTCCAAGAGATTCAGGTTCCCGTGCCAAGCACGGACAGTAAGCCTCTGAAGCTCCCTGGTGTGAGCCATGGAGAATGGAACCGTCTCCATGGTGTACACCATGAGGCCAGTCAGGTTCAAGAACTTGCAGACCAGAGATGAGAGCCACTCCAGAGCTCAGGATGCCAGAATGACCTGTTGGATAGAATCCTCAGTTAGGAAAACCTTCCAATGGCAGATATCGAACCTGAGACCAAGGAAAACCAGAACCTAAGAGGGTACTGAAGCAGATTTCTCCATATTCAGAATCCACCCATGTTAGAGGAGAATCTAAGTACAGTCCTGGACATGCTAGTCCAGGAGGTCCATGGACAGCACCTTCAACAGAAGATCCTCCATGTAAGGAGTCACCTGAAAACCCCTTCCCCAGGTGTGCAGGAAAGCAATCAATGCCCCTAAGACTCTGCTGAACACCCGAGGAGCAGAGGTAAGCTCAAAGGGCATAGTGGTGAACTGGAAATGCCCCAAGCTGCAGGAGAATCAGAAGTACTTCTGGCTGTCCAGATGAATTGGAATATACAAGTAAGCATCCTTCAGATCCAAAGAGGCCAAGAATTCTCATGGACACAAAAGAGCTCAATGAATCCATCTTGAAGTGAGCAGTCTCCACAAAAGAGTTAAGATCCTTGAGGTCCAAGATGGGACGACTGCCGCCATCCCTCTTGGCCACCATGAACAGGTTTAAATAGAAACCTAAACACATCTCTCGAGGAGGAACTGGAATCAGGACTCCCTTGTCCAAGAGAGCCTGAACCGCCTCTCTGAAAAAACGCAGCTTGTTTCTGCCCAAAGGGGTTCTGGATTGGAAGACTCTGAAGGGATTTGAAGGGAATCCTATAGCCTTCCGAAACCACCTGCAAAACCCACTGATCCACAACAGAGTTTGTCCAAGAATTTAAAAAATGTCACAGGCACCCACCCACAGGGAGCCACGGACCAGGATTCTGCGAGTCATGCAAAAGCAGCCTTATCAGGCTTGTGCTTGGGGGTGGAGTGCTTTGAGCGCCACTGCTGTCTGGGCTTGGTGGTCGGGTGCAGGATGCTGGCCTGAGACACGCTCGGATTCTGCTCTTGAGCTTAGTTTTGGCAGGGACGAAAGAGACGCTGCTTTGTGCCAGGTTAGGGAGCTTGGAGACTGGAGGCAACAGAGTGCTCTTGCCCCCCCCAGTGGCCTCACTGATAATCTGGCTTCAGTTTGGTCCCAAAGAGAGACTTACCCTGAAAAGGGAGATAAATCAGTGACTTCTTAGATGAGAGGTCTGCAGATCAAATCTTAGCCACAATGTGTGTCTAGCAGAAACAGAGAAGGCAGAATCCTTAGCTGCAAGTTTGACAGCATCAAATATAGCATCAGTGACATATGTCTGAGCCTCAGACATGTTGGCCAAGAGGGCTAATCAGTCCTCCTTAGGGGCACCTTTAATGGCCACCTCAGTAAGTTGTTCAACCCAGATGGCAATAGCTCTAGAGACCCAAACAGAGGCCAAGGTAGGCCTCAGGGCAGCACCAATGGCAGCAAAGTTAGACTTCAGGTTAGCTTCTAGCTTTCTATCAGTTATATCCTTTAGTGCCATTGTGGCAGCCACAGACAGAGCAGTATACTTAGAGAGTCTAGAAATAGGGGGATCAACATGAGGGGTAGCCCACTGAGCCACTGCTGGTTCAGAGAAGAGGTACAGCTTGGAAAATCTCTTGGAAAGAGAAAAGCGCCTGTCAGGATGACTTGGCCCAGAGTGGGGATGGGTAGAAACACAGTAAGTTTTTACGCCTCTGAAAGACTTCAGAAGAAGACTGTCCACTCATCAGGGGTAGTAGTGACCTGCAGACGGAGCAGGAACAGCCTCAAAGGGGTCACTATAAGCATAGGAAGAAGTCCCTTCCCCAAACTCCCCTTCCTCTCCAAAGGTTTCTGTGAGACCAGGAATGTCCGGTGCCTTAGGGGTCACAAACCTGAAAGCAGTGAGGGGTTTCCAGGAATGGAGGACTCACTGGAAAGAAAGAGGAAACTGTGCCATAGAGGACTTCAAATCCTTGACCCAGAGTGGATCTTGCTCAAGACTGGAGGGCCCAGGTGGAGTTGTAGGGGCCACAGTGCATGATGGGTATTAGTGTCCTGAGTACTTTCTTGGCATGAGGAACAGTAAGCAACAGGGGTCAGAGGCACCCCTAAGTCCTTAGCCTTAGGTCTATCCCCATGTCCCTTTGTATCAGACATCCTAACAGGAAAAGCGTCTAGACAGTATGAGATCCCAAATACTGTGACCCAGATTAATATATCACCTCAGAAAGCCCAAGAGAGTACTCATCTGGAAGGCAGAATGGTTAACCTGAGAAGGAGAGTAAGAAGAAACAAGCCTTTAAGTATGATACTCCAACAAAGAGAGAAAGAAAGTGGCGTACGAAATCACAGCCAATTAGAAGAAAGCCTGCGAAAGCGGCATTCTGGGATTTGTAGTTTTGTCTCTTTGCTGTAACCTAGCAATGCCCGAGCCTGAAATCTCGTGGCCCCAGGAACCCCCAGGACACTGGGGATGTGAATGGATAATAGGACAGGAAGAGACAAGAAGAATTAGCCCTCTCTCAACTCTAAGTCAAACGGTTGCAGAGATCACCTGGCAATGGATGCCTTGGATGCTACCTTCCCTTTGAGTCTGCCTTGGAAATATACAAATAATGAATCTGAAGATCTAAACTCTGCTGACCTAGACAAATAAATAGAAAGAGCCCAAACAAAGTCCAAATTATGAAACTGCACTTCTTTGGCTGCAGACATGTTAGCACAGAACGAAGGGAGCACAATCTCCTGGTTCAAGTGAAACTCTGACACTACCTTACCTCTAAAAGATGGTTTGGGTTTTAGAACAAGGACAAGGCTTGACACTCGTTGATTCTTCGGGCCGAAGTTATGGCCATTAGAAAACCCACCTTCAAGGAAAGATTCTTGAAGTATACATCAGGCAGAGGTTCAAAGACTTTTGCTTTAGACAACTGGTCAAGCACCATATGTAAATCCCAAGGTGGAATGATACTATGTACAGTGGGCCTGGTATTGGAAATCACCCTTAAATCTCTCTTAATTCGGTCATACTCTGTCAACTGAATGGCAAGTATGGCTGACAAGGCTGAAACTTGAACATGGATGGATGCGGGATGCAACCCTTTTTGAAAACCCTCTTGTAGGAATTCCAATATTCTGGATATACTGATAGAAGGATCCTGAGGGAACATGGCCTTAAACCACCTAGAGAATGTAGACCATATTCTAGAATACACCTTGGAGGTAGACTTCTTTCTTCCTGCAATAATTGTATCTGCTACTGATTCTGATAATCCTTTGTCTTTTAACATGAACCATTCAACCTCCAGGCCGTCAACTGTAGAAGACTGAGGTTGGGATGACAAACTGGTCCCTGTGTTAGAAGGTTGTCTGTGATCAGAAGTCTCCAAAGTGGTGCTATTGACATTGTAACCAGGAAAGAATACCAAGATCTCCTGGGCCAGTCTGGTGCTATCAAGATAACGTTTGCTTTGTCTCGTTTGATCTTCCTTATTACAGCCATAAGGATTGGGAAAGGTGGAAATATGTAAGCCAGACTAATTCCAAGGAAGTTGCAGAGCACTGATATCCGTCGCCTCAGGATCCCTCCATCGGGACAGAAAGTTTGGACATTTTGCATTTTCATTTGTGGCCATGAGGTTTAACTCTGGCTGTCCGCAGAGCTTGAATACTAGAGGATTCAGAGACCATTCTCCTGGGGCCACAGGACTCCAGCTGAGGATATAGGCTACCACATTGCTTTTGCCTGCGATGTGAGTGGCTGAAATCCCTTTCAAAATTTCTCTCTGCCCATATGAGGACCCTTCTTGCTTCTCTGAAAATACTGCGGCTCCTTGTTCCCCCCTGGTTTTTTAGGTACATAACTGTAGGAAAATTGTCAGGGCAAATCATCACCCATTTCCCTTTCAGATTTTTTGTAGAGATTGGATGCAGTCACCTCCCCTCGGTACCTCTATGTCATATTGGACGACAGAGAAAAATGGACATCTACCAACGAGTGCTTCCCACCTGTGAGAATAAAACTTCCTCTATTTAAACATTCCCCCTCCAGCCACAGACCAAACTAATGCCATGGCAAGAAGACTTTCTTTCCTGGCAGGAAGAGAACACAAGTTGCGGAATTAACCCTTAAACTGTTAAACAAGTAGACTCTGCATCATAGCAGCACCATAGTGATATTTGAGGATGTCCCAACCAACTAAGCTGATTACAGCAGTACAGGTGATCCATAAAATGAAAGTGAGCCAATGTGTGACTCATAAGCCAGATATCCCTCAATGATTTTGTTTTAAGCAGAGGGTGGAAAAAGGTGTGGTAATCACATCTGGAGCAGCAATAACTCACCACTTCCCGTTCTTCTCTTGTAGAGAGACTGGTGTAATGACCTCACCACCCTGCCTAGTTCTGCTCCTGTAGAGCTGGACTAGAATAAAGCAGAAGGTCCTTATGAATCCATGGGACAAGTTAGGGCTCCCACAAAGGGGATGGATTGACTGACCAGCAAACAAAGTCTACTTCCTCAGACCATGTGTCTGCAAAATGAAACATTTTTCATCAGGTGAGGAAATAAAATATAAAATAAATAAATAAATGGTCTTATACAAATCTGTCTTTATTCATCCTTTGAAGCAGAGTGGTCTGAGAAAAGCTGGAGTTTAGCACGAGGAGAGAGAAACTGCCTACTCCAGAGGCTTATAGGTTTAACGTGCCCTATCGCCTAAAAGAGGGACCTTAACCCCCCCACCCCTATGGTTATTGTGTTCCCGTGGGACAAGAGAGGAAGTTACATGAGTTGTATGGTTTCTCTAGGTCAAGGAATTAAAATGCATTTAGATCAATGGGAAGTTTTTTTTTTTGTTTTTTTGCCCCCTATGGTACAATTGGTTTGCCCCAGGAGAGGTCTTTAACCCCCTGAACACAGCCTATATTACTTAGTTCTTTGAATGCCAGAGGGGTATGCAACGCAGTGCTTTGGCAAATAAAACCCCACTGAAGACCTTTCCAATTATTTGCCCTACACGTATGAAAGTTGGGTTTTTCTTGTTTGTTTGTTTGTTTTAAGTGGGGCTTTTAACCTTTCCGTTCTAGAGACGACTACAACACATTTCAAAACACGTGGCGACCTCTCTAGTATTCAATGAAATTGAAAACCCCATTTAAATTAGGGGAATTGTTATTTGTCCCCTATGGTACAGTTGGTTTGCTCCAGAATTGCTTCCATTCTCCTTAGTACATATGTCCAGTTTGTTCATAAGAAGAATCATTAACAAACCACGCATTGTTATGAACACAGTCTCTTGCACATTTCCGTGCTCTAAGATCAGGGGAGAACAATGTGCATTTATCCAGTTGCTGCTTGATTAAAACACCTTCCCCATGCCAGAAAAAGGCTGGATAAGGATAATGAAGTTGTACTCCCACAACACGAGAAGGCTGCAGGTTGCCCACCCTGGTCTTAGACCCTGTCTAGCTTGACTCTCTCACAGATCATTCAGCTTCAGGTGCTCACTATATTAAAGAAATGCTTATCAAGTTGGTAAAAGTGTCAATCATTTTCTAGGTCTAATCTCTCTTCCAATGGGAACTTTCTTATTGTATATTTGTATACTGGAATTAAGCTGGGTCAGTTTGATTATATATGTGATTTTGCAGTTAACTCTGTGTGCCAGTGAAGTATCCATGCATTGCAACAAGATACATTACTGGCACTAAATTGGTTAAGAAGCATCGAAATAAAATGTACATTGACACCAACATGAGTACACAGTGCAGGATAACCAGTAAAACAGGCCTGGTGTATTGCATTATAAGCTTTATGCACACAAGTAAAAATTAATCAGTTACATCATGGAGAAATAATACTACTGAAGGATTCAATAGTAATCCATTGTTTTCTTTACATAGTCTACAAGCGCATAATATGTAAAGTCATTTGTTGATACTTTTTAATACCATTTATCCTTGATGTCCCAGATCTCTTTCCAAAGAGTTTTCTTGTTATAGTAATACTAACCACTCTGCATGCTCTAGGTCCTCTCTTCTACATAATACAGTTTATCTTCTTTCACCATCCATGGCAAAAAGATCAATGCCAGGGATATAATAGTAAATAGTGATTCTGACAACATTATGCAAGTGTATAATATGTAGCTCAAATAACTGGTAATGGGGCCTTTAAAAACCCTTAAATGCAATGTTTTAAGGCCTCCTTTGCATTCAAGCGGTTAAAACCACAATTTAACCCCTTAAGGACCGGGAGGGGTATGGGAAGTTTACCCATGATGTTCCTGGCACGTCCTGGGTCCTTAATGGGTTAAACAAGTGGGAATTTGGGATATTTATTTCTCCCCAGGGTGCAGCTTGTTTTCCTCAGAACTGCTGATCTCTTTTGTGCACAAGGCCCTTAACCCTTTGAGTGCCAGAGGCATTGAATGCATTGTGTTAATGCAGTCGAGCCCGTGTCCCATAAGGGTAATAAAAAAAAAAAAAAAAAAAAAAGTTAATGAAGCCCACATCTGGCGTGTACCTTTTCACTGAGCGCAGTTTCACTGTGTTCATGTCTTTAAGGACATCCAACATATTTGGAATTTCAGGTTTCTTTGGAGTGCTGTCTGCAACAGATAATTCCAAGTTGCTTTTCTTTCCTTTTCGCTCCTTAATAAGGTCAATGGCAGACAAGCTTCGATTAAGTCCTGAAGGAGGGGGAGGAGGAGGAGGAGGAGGAGGTGGTGGTGGTGGTGGTGGTGCTGGTGAAGGAGGCACTGCTGGAGGGAATAGAGGAATATTCCGTGTTAACAGAGTGGTAGAAGGACTTGAATATATAAAGATGTACACATGTAATCAGTGAAACAATGAAAGCAAAACATAATGCAAGAAAAGAGCTATTTTGACCTTTTTGTAATCATGGCAGAATTGCATAAATGTAAACAGTAAAATTACATTAGCACATGATTTTGCCATGTTACATTATGGCTGCAAGTCATTAAAGGAATACCAACATCTAAAAATTAAATTGTGTTATATATTTTTAAACATCGTGTACTTCCAAGCTAGTACCAGTAAAAAAATTATTTAATGCTAGAGCCCTATAATCTAATCCTAAATTTGTAATTTAATGTATATGCAGACTA
Source organism: Rhinophrynus dorsalis (assembly GCA_037306005.1). NCBI lineage: Eukaryota > Metazoa > Chordata > Amphibia > Anura > Rhinophrynidae > Rhinophrynus > Rhinophrynus dorsalis. The sequence goes on from CM074723.1 coordinate 111,671,740, forward strand.
TCCTATAAAATACAATTTGGGTGATTTTCAGCAGTTTATGTGAAGGGGGGGGGCTAATGCAGTACATTTGAAATTGGACCTACTGCTCATATTCTGGAAGGCAAGTACTTTCATCCCACACAATATAGCATTATCACTTTGAGACACCTATCAGATTGCTGTGGTAGCGGGAGTAAAGGAGGGAGCCCTGAAAAGGGCAGGAAGGACTGCCTCCACAGAGCATGAGCAAGACTAACAATGGACTTCAAGGTATGCAAGTGTATACAATTCCAGATCATTTTAGGCATTAGTGTTCTTTTAATAGTCAGGTTTATGACATTTGTGTCATTTATTTAAATGGCTTGCTTAAATTATTTTGAAGATTAACACACATATAGGAAAAACCAACCAAGGTGCAGAATAGGCACTCTGTCCTATGAATGTTGAAGAAAATGCCATTTTTCATCAATATATAAAGAACTTCTCTTGGACAGTGTAATGAAAGTAAATGTCAATCTAAATATCCTACTTTTGGGGACTTACGCTAAAAGTAGTTTGGCTTTACTGGGTCTGATCACAGAATATAAACATCACTTAAGGGGATAGTAATGTTTCACAAAACAGCAGCTCCTATTAATCTTCATAGTATTTGGGCCATGGAGAGTGTTATTTCAATACGGTCAGAGTTGTAGTTCATGAGTATTTGAATGTTTAGGTAAAAGGTGAGAGAGGAGAATACTTTGTATAAGCCACCTCCCCACAAAAGTGGAATCTGGTCTTGACACCAGACAGTTCACAGCAAGGGACAATCTTCTTACTGTGATAACAATGAAAACACTGCCTCCCTTGACAGGTTTTCCCTTATGTTCACTAAAGATTGTCCCTCTCTGCGATCAATCCATGCAGTCTTGCTGCTCTGAGGTGAGCAGTGTTACATCAGTAAAAGGGGAGTGAGGGGGGTACTTTATTATTCAATTACTCTTGAACTACATCTCTCACAGTATTGAAATAACACTCCCAATGGCCCAAATACTATGAAGATTAATTGAAGCTGCTTATATTGAGAAACATTACTATCCCTTTAATGAACCCCCCTCTACAGAAAAATCTAACGTAATTGGAATAATCAACATAAACAATCCTCTATTCAGTGAATTATAGCTTTTATTAATGTGCTTTCACTTTTAAATGGAGTACCTGCTGACAAATGTTGTTGTTCTTGAAACGTAACAATTTTAGCTATCTGTGCTCTTAGACTGGCAAGTTCATTTTCCAGTGCATTGATTTTCTGCAGAGCCTCTTCATTGGCTGCAGTCTGCAGTTTGGCATCCGGCTCATCCTTCGCCAAAGCAGGTAAAGACGCTTGTCCATGTGGTGGACTGTCAAGAGCCAGCGGCTCTTCTACAAGTGCTACATCTTGATTTGGCCTAATTTCTGACCTATAAAAGAAACAGAAAAAAGGAAATGTAGTGAAAGTTTTTACTTATGCAATATATATATATATATATATATATATATATATATATATATATATATATATATATATATATATATATATATATATATTTAGCTTAGACAGAACATACAGATCAAAATTGCTGAGGTGTTTGTTACCCCATTGTACAGTGGTAAACATTGTGCTAGCGCACAATAATCAAACAATGTGAACACTTATTTTGAACTAGAAAAGCAAGAGTTAGTGAGGTCAATAATTCATGCGTGTGCGCTGAAAACTGTACATAGCTTTGTGTCCCATGCCTTGATAAACATGCACATTAATCAAAATATAGGCCGCAATATTTACACAATGTACCCCTTGGATGTTGAGATGTCTGATGTATTGCAGAGTCTGGATTTGCTTTCCAGCTGTTTAACTGGCAAATCCCAAACAGATAAAATATTTTTCTACAATATAATTTTATGTGCACATTCGCAGGTCAGAATACATTATGAAGAATATTTATAGTATACCAAGGTAGTATATTTGTATAATTGCATGTCAGACTAGATTGCATTATAAATGTGGCCTGCAACACATAACTCAATTCTAAAAGTAAATAAGTTGTAATGCAGATTTGAGCTAAACAAGGACCTCCAGCAAATATTGGGACAACTCCTGGCAATCCTCAAATGGCATATGGATGGCTAAGGATTATGGGAGTTGTAGGCCCAACAACTGTTGGTGAGCTACAGGTTGTTCACACCTGGTATAATACAGAATAGAAAAGGACTATATCAGACATTTTTTTTAAAAGAACAAAATAACAGTTGTGATTTATCAATCCATGAAATTAGCTGTGTGGACAATTTTGTGTGTGTGTGTGTGTGTGTGTGTGTGTGTGTGTGTGTGTGTGTGTGTGTGTGTGTGTGTGTGTGTGTGTGTGTGTGTCCGTCCTTCCCCGCTTGGAAGTGAAGATAATCAGAGCCCTTTAAAAAAAAAAAAAAAAAAAAAAAAAAAAAAAAAAAAAAAAAAAAAAAAAAGCAGGTCTGCTCCAGGTTACCAGTGTTATTTTGGTCCTGCTACGTAGTTGGAGGACAGAGGTTTATAAATATTTTCTTGCCTAGATTTTCTTTACCGCTTGTTGTTTTGTCTAAAAGGGTTGCATGTATACTGCCCAGCTAATCTCCATAACCAGTAGGACAGACTGTGTAAATCAAGCATAAAAGGATGCAGCTTGGACATTATAGCTCATAAACCAGAACTCATGCTACTACGTCTTGGACTGCAACTGCAATATCAGAAAAGACATGAAGGGCAGCAACATGGGATATAATCTCTACTTTCCTAAATAACAAAACCATTTGGATATCCAAGATTCAGCAGACTCTAGATTTGAGAGGAACATGCTAAGCATTGGAATCAGTCTTAATGGTACGAAAAGGCCTCTAATTATGTTATTGTTTATGAATATTGTGTTATATATGTGTCAGTTCTCAGACATATCCAAGGACAATATATTTGACTGCTTGCTTCCCATGTTCTTTTGTTAGTCTGGCATGATGCCATTGCCCTTGATAAAGGCAAGGCTTTTGCAAGTCCCATTTTCCATTCTGTGAATGGGACACAGAAAAGGTGAAGTTTACTGAGATTTTTTTTTTCTTTTTTAATGTGTCCCTCTATGGCACACCCTCCCTATGTTCTTGTGCTACCAACTGATTTATTACAGCTTTGACAATCGTCTAATTGCAAGTATTGTGCAGGAAAGGGCCGTCTGAGTGCTCTTATTGGTCCTACCTAGCTAGGCGGAGATAAAACCAAACTTTATTTGCATTGGAGGAACACAAAAGGAAATCATTTTTGTTTAATAAATTATTCTCTGGTGTCCATGGGAGATCTAGAGACCAAGGGGCTAACTTCACCCCGTTTATGAGGCAGGGCATCTTCAGAAAAGTAGAAAAAATTCAGTTCTCTCTATACTCCTATGGGGGACACAGGAACAAAGAGGATATGCCAACGCTGTCCCAAGCATTTGATTAGAGACAAATGTTCAGAACAAATGGGTTACTGGAAAAATAGAGTCATGTAAAAAACATCCTGTAACTTTGATTTTTCTATAGACTATAATGAGTCTACAGCTTTTCTGAACACTGGCTTTCATGGGTTCTTGACATGAAAAATGAAAAGAAAAAGAAAAAAAAAAAAAAAAAAAAAAAAAGAGGGAGCATTTATAAACTCTCCCCTGTATCCAATTGGTATGATGCAAAGAACTCATTGGACCTGAAATTTACTCTTGCCGATATGTCATAAGGAAGGACAAAGTCTGGGGGAGGGGGGGATAATTTTAGTCAAAAGTCTTTCTTCTATGTTGAGGAAGTAAAGAACTCTTTCCACCCATCACCTGGCTAATCATCTTACTTGGCTATTTTTAGATTTACCTAAAAATTGCCACTTATTCAGTGACATTTTGGAGATTGGGTCAGCCAACTGTGTTTAAAGCTACAAAGTGTGCTGAGCAGCTAACAAAATAAGTGGCTTTGCAATATATTTTATCCCATATAAAACTGCATTACACAAATAAAGATTAGCTTACTGGATTTGAATGCAGACATCCCCGCTAGTATAGTCTTATCACCATGATCAAGTGGTCACATCAGACAAGAATCTCTTCAAACTAAGATGAAAGCAAAATCTTTATGAACAGCTGACACCTCTGCTGGGGGGGAAACATTTTCAAGAAGATAACTAGCCTCTTGTCTGCCCCAGAATCCACAGGCAAAGCTGCTTTCTTGGATACTCTAGATACTGGTGGGTCAAAGATTGACATCAACTACCCTAAACATTGGCAAAAGAGGCACAGCTTTGCCCGTAGGGATTAAGTCCATTGCGTTCTTGAGGGTTTGTGTAGTTTGCATCAGTGAAAGGGTTAAGTCTTTGAGAGCCAAACAGATATTAATGCAGTGAAATGCATTGGATACCACTTTGAAGCATATGGTTTAAATGTGCCACCCTCATACGCAAACATTTTTATGGATGCAATTAATATTAACTTTCCTTTCACTGGATGAGTTGGTTAAAGGGATATTCAAACAAATCCCAATAGCTAGGGACCACAGAGGCAAGAATCTAGGTAAGTAGTGGCTGGTGACCCTTTAGAGAAATATATTTAAGACAAACAGAGAGAGAAATGGAGCAATCATAGAATCTCCACTACACTTTTATAGAGGAAGCAGCTATGAGACTAAGTGCCTGTCTTTCTCATAATGGCAGCATTCAGTTCTTGACAGCCAGGGGCTGGGATCCCAAGAGGCGCCTAGATTTGTGCATTGGGCTCCTGTCTGGGGAAGGGAGTAGTCCCTTTCTCCTGACTAACAGTTGTGGGACAGTGGACTTGCAGCTCATTACTGCGCAACAGACTTGCTCGGCACCTGATCCCGCTAGTGTTCAGGTAGAAAAACAATGGGATGATTCATGACCTCTCAGTCCTTTTGAGGTGGAAAACTTTTGCTTTCCAGCAGTGTAACACATGGTAGTTATTTAAAGGTACACTGCAAGCTTATTCCTTGCACAGTATTTTGTTGTAATCATCTTATACTGAATGTTCATTTCACTCTAACAAATCACATTGCAACACATTTTGGGATCAGCAGTATATGATGCAGAGGAATGCAGGGAGCAATTCAATCAGAGGCAAAGTGCTGGGGGAAAGGAAAAAGCCTCAACACAATACCAGCGCAGAACAGTCACTAACCTTCCCTGACCTACATAATGAACACATATTTAACCCTGCGAGTGCCCGAGAGGTACACAACGCATTGCTTTGCAATGTGTTGCATACCCCTCTGATACTCAAAGGGTTGAAGAAGAAGTAGATTAGTAATGGTACTGGTCATTGGCATCTTCAGTTTGTCCCATACCACCCCCTCTCCAACAATACATTTACCCGTAGCGGATGTCCTCCAGGGCCACGTGCCAGCTGATTAGTGGAATGGATAGGTAATTTATTCCCTCGCTCCACAATGGGCCGTGGGTGGAGGATTAGTCAGTGACAGATGAAGATTTGGTGCATGCAGCACCTTTTATTGGCCAGGTATGGTTTATTCTGATCCTCCTGACGCTTGTCGCACAAGGAAGAATAAAGCATATTGTGCCGACTGTGAGGCAGAAGTAACTATGCGTTCCAGCCTTGATTTGTATGCTGGCAAATGATGTCCGGACACTGATACACCAAATGATCAGACTCGACGCTGACAATACTCTGTTGACTCTGCTAAGTTGGTGTATCAGTGTCCGGACAGCATTTGCCAGCATGCAAATCACAGCTAGAACGCATAGTTACTTCTGCTTCACAGTCGGCACAATATACTTTATTCTTCTTTGTGTGACAAGCGGCAGGAGGAACAGAATAACTGCAGATTCTCACACTAGGAAGAACAACGAATATTGTGCTGACTGTGAGGCAGAAGTAAGTATGCGTTCCAGACGTAATTTGCATGCCTGCAAATGCTGTCTGGACACTAATACACCAACTTAGAAGAGTCAAAGCTGGCAATTGCTACTGTCCTTACTGCATGAACTCAATTTCCCAGGCTCCTTCCTGTCCCAGGCGCCTGTCACTTATGAACTTACAGCAACCACCGCTGTAAGTTTGGAGGTGACAGGAGCCAGTGACATCAAGGAGCCTGGGAGTCGGAGATCATGCAGTCAGGACAGGAGCCGGAGACGGTGTGGGAGTCAGGGCAGTAAGTGCGGAGATGTGAAATACTAACAGTATAGAGGGTGAAATAATGAAGAAAGTTAAAAGTCCTTGCAGAGCTGAGACAGTCAGCCATGTTTGTTTTTTGTTTCAGATGTATGTTAGAGGCATGCAAACTCCTTGACCGTGTACATGAAGAACAGGCAGTATGGAGGAGACATGAATATATCCTCCTTACTGCCGCCCCTGGGCGTGTCTATCAGCCCCTGGGTGTGTGCAGTGAAGAATTTTGGCTGCCCGCCAAGCTTCTCCTTTTAGTAATATAGACTTGTACAAATGGATAGCTGTTAAGTCATTTGCATAACATGACTTCTCTATCTGAATTCTTATATTCAACTAACACCAATTAGTTAAGTCTGTCATATACTGGAAGAACAAACATACATTTTATTTTATCATTTAAAAATATCCTTTGGTAGCCTATGAAACAATCCTATATAATAATTCGCTAATTCGTGTGTAATGCCGCGACATGCGCAGTAGAGACTGCCCGCGCCGCAGCTCTATATCAGCCGCGTCGCGGCCAGTCTCCGCTGCGCATGACTGCCCCGCCACCGGGTGGCAGTGGCACTGTGGCCCGTATAACTGGCTGTTCAACTAGTACCTTCATATAAATATTTTCAACACATACATAATCAAGCAATCTATAAATTATTTTGGCTTGGTATACCCCACATCCAGCAGAAGTGATTTATTACATACTCTCATCCTTTTCACTGCATGTCTTCCCCTTCCTCTAAAGTGGAATCATCCCCATGAGCAACAGATGACCACCTCCCTGAGTGTTTTGGGAGAGGTTTAAATAAACATTTTCAACTGATGAGGACAGAGAAAGAGAAGGAATCTAAAAAGTCCATTAACCCCATATGTTCCTCCACATTAGTATTCACTCTTGTGGGGATAATAATTTCTCTTGACCTTCTTTGTGAAGGATCTTTCAGGCATAATGCATAAGCAGGACCTGTGTGTACAGTTGGCAACTTGACTGTTTTTTTAATCTCAACTTCCTTTCTGTGTAGCCTGCCCCTGCACTGACATATAAGAGAAAAGCAGAAAAGAAAGTAGAGAAATGAATGATCTGTAATGCAGTGATCAAAAGAATCTTATTTTTTCTGTTCCTCCACTTGGTGGAGCTAGGAAATGCACCTCATTTTCTTCTGAGGCAATTATCATCCAAATTTCCTATCCCTAAAACTGACTGATAAGGCATCCAACATCATCCTATCTAGTGGAATATCTAGCTTAGCAATGGTGCACTGACAAAGATAAGCACATCGCAGTGAAAAATAAATCAACCCTTTACTGCGGACTCCTCACAGGTGCACTGTACTGCGGTCACATGATGTCACCCCAAGAAAGTATGCATGTAGCCCATTGTGTTCAATTCTGCAACTAGTTTCTCTTCATATTTCTCACGAGACTGTTGAAGCTCAAAAGCTTGCCAGATTCCATGTTTAACTCTTTAAGGACCATGTGTCCTTAAAGGCTTAACTTGATGATAACTACGACTAAGTGAGCCAGACAGCCAGGAGCCAGAGAGACCGAGCGAGAGAGACAGAGCAGAGCGAGAGAAGAGAGGAGACAGAGCAGAGCGAGAGAAGAGAGGAGACAGAGCAGAGCGAGAGAAGAGAGAGACAGAGCAGAGCGAGAGAAGAGAGAGACAGAGCCAGAGAGATGCAGAGAGCCAGAGACACACACACACCGAGCAGAGAGCCAGAGAGAGAGAGAGAGAGAGAGAGAGAGAGAGAGACACACACACACCGAGCAGAGAGAGAGAGAGAGAGAGAGAGAGAGAGAGAGAGACACACTGAGCAGAGAGAGAGAGAGAGAGAGAGAGAGAGAGAGAGAGACACACACACACACACACACACACAGAGCAGAGCGAGAGAAGAGAGAGAGAGCAGAGCGAGAGAAGAGAGACAGAGATGCAGAGAGCCAGAGAGACACACACACCGAGCAGAGACAGAGAAAGAGAGAGAGACACACACACACTGAGCAGAGAAAGAGAGAGAGAAAGAGAGAGAAGAGAGAGAGAGAGAGAGAGAGAGAGAGAGAGAGAGAGAGAGAGAGAGACAGAGCAGAGACAGCCATATGCACAAAATAAAGTGAATCAATACGATGGAGACCTCCAGTAGACATGTTTAAAAGACCCATTTAAATAATTTTTAATCTTTGTCCTTTACATTTGGTCAAGAATTGCTCCGTTCTGTTTTGTGCATACTGCAGTTTATATGTATCACAAACACTTACCTAAGTCTGGCATATACTTCTCCCTCATCTTTAGCAACCCATCCGACATCGGCAAAAGATGCTACTGCAGCGCCATTTTGTCCATTGGCATTTATGTCTACTGGGTAGGGTATAAGCTGGAAAACATTTAAATGAAACAAGAGATAAAGTTCATAACTTGCTACTCCTGTGCAAGTTTTTAATTCAACAACATTGCAAAAGGTTCTGAAACACTGAATTTTTGCTAGTAACAATGTGTTAAAGTGTGCTTAGTTAAACATAAAACACAAAACGCAAAATCAGAAATCCTTCCCTACTTTGATAAATTAAGTATACAATTACATGAATTTGTTTAATGGGTTGTTAACCCTTTGAGTGGCAGAGGGGTATGCAAAGGGTTAAACGTAAACTATTTTATTAACTGCATTTGGGCATCTAGTACCTTTATCAAAGCTGTGAGAGTTCATGTCTTAAGACCTACAGCAATCCTGGGGTAAACAAACTGCACCACACAGAACACATTCATTCCCATTGTTTTTAAGAGTATTTAGTGAACTTACCATAATTCCTTTTCTCTTATTCCATGTGCAAACAGGAACCATGGAGGCAACGCTCCCCTCCTGCTGAGGTCGGGGCACTTCAAAAAGGCAGAGCCTCTGATTCAGACTCCCTCCCCCTTCCCTCCAGTTTAACCCCCTGCCTCCTCAGTTTCAAAATATAGGAAAGTTAAGAAAAACAAGAAGAGGGAGAAAAGAAGAAAATCTCCTGAACAGAGACCCCCAAGAGGAAACCTTTGCCCAGGGACTTGAACCACTCTTTCCTCCGGGAGGGAATTCTGTATGCCATATGGATTAACAGGAAAGAATTTAATGGTAAGTTCACTAAAATCCTCTTTTCTATTATGTCCAGTGTAGACAGCTGAACAATGGGGGATATACCAGAGCATTCACAAAGATTCCTGGGAGGGAAGGAGAGAAAATACACCTCCACTGTAGGCCAGTATTCCACAAGACTAACCGGTACCATACAAACACCGAACCTGCACACCAAACTACTGGACAAAAATATTAAGCAACAGGGCTCAGAACTCTGCAAAAAGTATGGAGCAGAACAAAATCCTTAAACAGGCACCACCACAAGGATCTTCCAGTCAAAACTGGCCTCAGCCTGGGCCAGGACCTTGACATGGTAGTGATTGGTGAAGAGAAGCAGAGACGACAGAGTTGCCTCCTTACACAGCTGTTCAGCAGTGGCCTGATTCTTGTAGGCCCAATCTGGTGGTGTGCATCATGACTGTGAAAGGAACTGGTTTCTTTCTGGGCACATAAGCATGTTGGATGGTCATCTTGATCCAGGAAGCAATTGTAACCTTGTACGCAGCCTGGCCCACATAGGGGACTTCAGGAATGACAAAAAGTCAGATTTCCTAAAAAAGCCGAGGACGATGAAAGTAGTACTTTATACAGTGTGCCACGTCCAGTAGATGAGGCTCCTGCTTGCTAGATGGATCAGGACAGAAAGGAGGAAGGAAGAAGAGTTTCCTGATTGATGTGAAAACCCAGGATATCCTTGGGCGGAAAGCCTTTGGTAGTATGTAGGCTTCCTTGTCCCGGTGAAAACCAGGAAAAGGTGTTTACAGGACAAATCCTGTAGTTCTGCAACTCAACAAACAGATACAATTGCCAGAAAACAAAGGGAGGTTTCTGGAGAACTCCTTACATCAAATTCAGATTCCATGGGAGTGTGAACCCTAGATGCAGGGAAGGCATGGGCCACCCCCTGAACAACGGTTTTAACATTAGGGAGAAGGGCAATGTGCCTCTGAAAAATGAGGGAGCTGAGATCTGAACCTTGATAGAACTCCTTTTGAGACCTTGTTGATGCAGTTGTGAAGAAAAGCCCAAACCACAGGAGGGTTGAAGGGTCAGAAAAGAGTGCCATGAACTGTGCACCATCGATGGTATAAAGGACCAAATACTATAATAGGCCTTGGAGAAAACAAGCTTCCTAGCTTGGACCATGGTAGAGATGACTGCTTCCGAAAAAACCCTCCAACAGCCACGCAGTTAAAGCCAACCTCTCCACTGAAGGATGACAAACCAGACTTTGGGTCAAAAGATTCGGCCTCAGAGGAAGGTGAATGCAGGAAGGCAGGTTCCATGATGGACAGATTGAGAAGATCTGAGAACCAGGCCTGACGGTGGTAGACGTGATAGATCAGAATGACTTTAGCTCTCTCCATCTTGAGGTTTCTCAGCATCCGGTGAACAAGGGGAATTGGAGTAAGCACATATGCCAGATAAAAGTTCCATGGAATGGACACTGCATCCATCTCAAAAACGCTAAAAGATCCCTTAACTTGGCAGAGAACGGGAACTTTTCAGTTATTATTATTATTCTTTAGTTATATAGAGCCAACTAATTCCGCAGCGCTGTACAATTGGGAATAGACATACAGAGGTATTAAATAGTACAGATGTGCAGTTCTCACAGGTGGTCATGAGATTCACAGATAATAATGCTAAATACAGTCTAGTTGAGTTCTCAATTCTCGGGATCCAGACTGACAATTTAGAAAGGCTGTGACCATATTTTCCATGCCTGAGATGCGTAGGTCTGAGATTGCCAGAACGTGAGTTTTGGTTCACTGAGAGAGCTTCTAAACCTCTGCTGCTGTCACACTATCAGTATGAACGCTCACTAGAGAGCCTGTAAGTACATGGGACCAGTAACAAAGAGCTAGGTATATAGCTTGTATCCTGAGTGTTGATTGGTAGAAGGCTCTCCTCTCCAGTCAAGACTCTTCTCCAGTCCAAAGTCCAGAGAGGACTTCTTGAAGTCAAGTAACCATGTTGCTCCAATATGAGGACTACCTCCTGAATCTGGGAACACAGAGTAGCCTCTGAAAGAATCTTGAGTAAAATGTAGTCAAGGTATGGAGTTAAAGATATTTATTTAGTGCAAATGTGAACTGTGGGCATATATATTACAAGAAGAAAAATGAAAAGTACACACAACAGCACCAATTCCACCCTTATGGTTGATGGATTTATTATTGGGTGGTGCAGAGATCAAAAATAACCTTTATTGGTTTATATTAAAACAAAACAATTACGGACTCTAATGATTGCTTATAAATTATAGCAATCTTGTGTTACTACGTGTAATGACATTGGTATCTTATGTCCTAATAGAGTTAGAGTGCCATTAAGCACATGTACACACTAGACACTAATGCTCCTCAATAAATACCGTGATTGGTTTGCTAAAGTCTTATGGTGATTTTAATAAGACAAAGCTAAATACCTAATGAAGGATCTTAAAGCCAGTATCTGAATCTATTCTGAGTGATAACGGAGTACTTATATTTATAATAAGCTGGTACACAGAAAATATTTTTGAGGGCAATACCATATCAGCATAAACCTTTTTAAATGATCAACTTTTGTGGCTTATCACATTATAAATACAAGCAATCTGTTATCACTCAGAATAGATTCAGATACTGGCTTTAAGATCCTTTATTAAGTATTTATCTTAGTTTTATGATGATTTTAATAACAAGACATTAGCTCAATAAATACCGAGACTGGTTTGCTGTCAGTAAAGGAATTAGCTTTCTGATGTAACCACTGTGCCTGCATTATGTTTGTGCAGACGCTGTAAGAATTGGAGTCAGCGTGGACGGGCTAATAGTATCCTCCTCGCTACATTGGCAAACCCAGAACTAGATGTTAGAGTGCTTTCAAGGATACAATACTATGAAAGTTCCTCTGTTTCTGTAACAATATTCCGCTTATTTGAAACAGCCGCCTTAGAAAAAAGTATCAGACGCTAACACGTATAATAAAATTACATTGTAGCTTTCTATTATTTCAGCTACCAATTTTCAGCTACATTATACATTATAGCTGCAATTGTGTGTTAAAGATTCGATTAGCAAATACAGAATACTATATTTATAGTGTGTGTGTGTGTGTGTGTGTGTGTGTATATATATATATGTATATATATATATTATATATATATATATATATATATATATATATATATATATATATATATATATATATATATATATATATATATATATATATATATATATATATATAGACACACACACACACTAGGGCTTAATGTGTGCGCATGCTTAATGGCGCATTACACTAATTGACATAGCAATAGTTTCTTGTTGGCAGCCACTGTGATTGAAGCTGTGTGTGTGTGTAACTACAATATACCATGCAGAACTATACAGGAGTATTAGAGTCTAGAGTGATCACGTGCTTAATGGCACTCTAACTCTATTAGGACATAAGATACCAGTGTCATTACAAGTAGTAACGCAAGATTGCTGTAATTAATAAGCAATCAGTAGGGTCAGTAATAGTTTTGTTTTTAAATATTTTGAAAATTTGCCAGCTTGTTTTAATATATACCAATAAAGGTTATTTATTTTAATTCTGGAAACCCCTTCTTCTTGATCTCTCTGCACCTACCCAATAAATCCATCTACCATAAGGGTGTAGGTGGCACCGTTGTGGGTACTTTATTTTTCTTCCTGTAATAGATTTTTACATAATTACCTTAAACACATTTCCTTCAGCCATTACAAGCACCTTAACAAGCCTCTATGGTGCAGACCCTAGCCCAAAAGGGAAGGACAGAAAACTGGTAATGATTGCCCACAAAAGCAAAGTATAGGAAGCGCTGATGATCCAGATGAATTGGGAAAACAAAGATACGCATCTTAGAGGTCCAGAGAAGCAAGGAACACCCCTGGACAAATGACTGCAAAAATAGTTTGCAGAGACTCCATTTTGAAGAGTGGAGCTAACACAAGGTGGTTAAGTCAATTAAAATGCGAGAATATGGGGGTAGCTAACTTCTTTCTTGGGATCTACAAGAAGACTGGAGTAGAATCCGGTAAAACATTCCCAGGCTAGAATGGGAACCAGCACCTGCTTTTCCAGCAGAAAGGATACTGTATCTATGAACAGATGAGATCCTAACAAACACTGGTCAAAAAGAAACAGAGATGCAGCATCTGAATGGCAGGTTATTTTTTGTTTTTTTTTTTGTTTCTTTTTTTTAGCAAGGAGAGATGCTGGGGGATCAACCACAGTTGGAGAATTTCACTGCAACAAGGCTACATCCGAAAAAGGGCTTAAGGTTGGAAATGCACTTAAGGAAAAGTCTTCTACCAGATGTCTTCCATTATTGAAGGAGTACATGATCCACAGCATTGAAAATCTGGTGAGGTAGATCAAGAATCAGAGGCCTCAGCCTTGAAGTCTCTCCGATATTGCCCTGATGAGCCCCTCAGGTGAGGGTCAAGGATACTCCCACAACATCTATATAAAAAAAAAAAAAAAATGGGGAATCTATATCATTCCCATCAGTCTCTTGCAGAGGAATTAACAATGTGAAAAGAAAGATGGCCACCACCTCTCTGCAATCCAGAAATCCTGCGAAATAGAGGATTCTTGTAAATGTAGTTTCTCACTGCATTTGCTACAACAGTGACTCCCTAGCTGAAAAATCAGGGATTTTTGTGCTCTGAACAAAGTTTCCAGGATGACCACAAAACAGTGCACGTCATCCAGTTAATTTTGAGTTCTCTCTCGGTCTTGTGTGTGACAAAAGGGCCAAGATATGTCCATGAGAAGAACTGCAGGGCAACGAAGATGGCCTCTGTGCAGGCACCCAATTCTTAAAGTGGCTGCACCAAATTAAGTATTATTAAGCAAAATAAGACCAAAAACTATACAAACACTGAGCAAAATAGTAGAAAAGGAGTGAAGATATCTGCGCAAAATTGATCATTTCAGTTATAAGTACAAAGAAAACAATTGCCCAGGTACAGAGAGGGATAAAGTCCCATACAGTAGAAACAGCCACCTTCAAAGCATATCAAACCATAAGGAGAATAAATATGGTGTAAATAACAGGCAAGAACTACCACATAATAGTGGGTGCCAGAGAAAGAGGGACACAAAAAGCAGGATTATAGCTCTCAAGTGGTTAACTTAGCAGTCTTCAGTGTTCAGTGTTCAGACTCCCTTTTAAATGAAGAACTTCGCAGTTCAGTAGCGAGGCACAGACATACACAAAGTCATCCTTCACAGAGAAAGGACCTGTGAACTGGTCAGTCCAACTACAAGGAAGCCAGTATGGCAGATTATGTAGCATTGTAGAAAAATCATGAGGCCGGTCACTTGAAACTGAGGGGAGGGGGTAAAGATGGAGTAAAGAGGGAAGTCTCCTTCTCAGAGGCCTTGCTTTTCTGTGATGTGCCCAGCCTACACGTGGTGGGGAGCTTTACCTTACATTGTTCCTATGTTCCACATTGGACGTTTAAAAAAAAAAAAAAAAAAAAAAAAAAAAATGGAGGTTTCAGACCCTTGAATGATAGAAAGGTCTCCAGTGCAATGCACAGAAATACACTGGAGAACTCTCCAGAACTGAAGGGTTTAAAAGCCCAGTTAAAAGTTTCAACACAATTAGGGTTTGGTAGAAGTCAAATACTCTCTAAAGACCGGTGCAGCCAAGTGTTTCTCAACTGTGCAAATTGTTTGCCTCAGTATTCCTCCAATTTTCTTTTGAATATACGGCCCTAAGAATGCTTTGTATGCATCTCCCCCCAAGGGCCTTGCGTATAAAAGCAAACTGAAGTAATTCTATGGCAAACAAAATGTACAACAGGGGAGAAGTTATGAGATTTTTAGCCCCTTGAATGCTAGAAAACATAGAAAAGCGAATAATTGGAGACCTCACTAGCATTCAATGGGTTACAAATCTTGATTTAAATCCATGGGAATATTTATCCCCCCCCCCTATAGTTCTGTTGTCTTGCTCTAGAATTACACCAATTTGCTTTTATAAACAGGGGCCCAAGAGCCTTCTGTTAAAAAAATGGCAGTTTTGGGCAAATCAAGTGCACAGTAGGGATCACATACACTACAGGTCAAAAGTTTTAGAACACCCCCATTTTTCCAGTTATTGAGGGGGGAAAGCAAAGGAACCTACAAGTGAAACACATTTGTGGGAATTCTGCAACAGCGTTGGAAGAACTTTCAGAACAAATATTTGATTTCCGTTGTGGAAAGAATGCCACGAGTGTGTTTGGCTGTTATATCTGCAAAAGGTGGCTACTTTGAGGAGTCAAAAATTTAGATTACATTTTGATAAGGAAAGTGATTCCATTATTCCTTTTTAATGTCCAATTGTTTACTTGTTCTAGGCTTTATTTTCAGAGTACATTGAGACATTAAACTGCGTAAATTTCAATAACTGGAAAAATGGGAGTGTTCTAAAACTTTTGACCAGTAGTGTACATTCCCCAAACTTTCCTTTGATTAAAATGGGGATTTTAACCACATCAGAATTACATGTCTCTCCAACACATTCCCAAGCAATTTGATGGAAACATCCCTGACATTCAAGGGGTTAACTCCACTTTGAGTACCATAAGGGTGTCAAATGTAATGCTTCTGCATTTGGTTAGAGCAATTCCACTTTCTTTAAAGCATAAGGTCCACAGTAGGCAGTGGAGATTAAATTAGATACAGAGGGATTAAACAGCATCCCCAATGCACAGCACAATGACAGAGCAAGAGACACACAGTAACATCACAGGAGAGGGGTGAGCCACAATATGTCCAGTGATACAGATGCAAACAAATTGGTATTGCAGTGTAATACTACCCTTTATTCTACTAACATTCAATATTCATGAAAAACTTGGGTGTTTAACAACCTCCAACCTTTATAAAGTAAATATAAAGCGATAGTAATCATCAGCAAACATCCAAGTCATCCAGATGGGAGAGGCAATACATAGGTTAAGAAAACACACTGATAATCTACAGATCATACCAGTTTAAGGATCCTAAAATCAGATGGTATGAAACGTGTGTGTGTTTGTGTGAGAGAGAGAGAGAGAGAGAGAGAGAGAGAGAGAGAGAGAGAGAGAGAGAGAGTGTGTGTGCGAGAGAGAGAGAGAGAGAGAGAGAGAGAGAGAGAGAGTGTGTGCGTGTGTGAGAGAGAGAGAGAGAGAGAGTGTGTGTGCGAGAGAGAGAGAGAGAGAGAGAGAGAGAGAGAGAGAGAGAGAGAGAGAGAGAGAGAGAGTGTGTGTGTGTGTGCGTGTGCGAGAGAGAGAGTGTGTGTGTGCGTGTGTGAGAGAGAGTGTGTGTGCGTGTGCGAGAGAGTGTGTGTGTGCGTGTGTGTGCGAGAGAGAGAGTGTGTGTGTGTGTGTGTGTACGTGTGTGTGTGTGAGAGAGAGAGAGAGAGAGAGAGAGAGAGAGAGAGAGAGAGAGAGAGAGACTGTGTGTGCGTGTTTGTGTGAGAGAGTGTGTGCGTTTGTGAGAGAGAGAGTGTGTGTGTGCGTGTGTGTGCGAGAGAGAGAGAGTGTGTGTGTGTGCGAGAGAGAGAGTGTGTGTGTGTGCGAGAGAGAGACTGTGTGTGCGTGTGTGTGCGTCTGTGCGAGAGAGACAGAGAGTGTGTGTGCGAGAGAGAGTGTGTGTGTGTGCGAGAGAGAGTGTGTGTGTGTGTGTGCGAGAGAGAGAGTGTGTGTGTGTGTGTGCGCGAGAGAGAGAGAGAGTGTGCGCGAGAGAGAGAGAGTGTGTGTGCGAGAGAGAGTGTGTGTGTGTGTACGTGTGTGTGAGAGAGAGAGAGAGAGAGAGAGAGAGAGAGAGAGAGAGAGAGAGAGAGAGAGACTGTGTGTGCGTGTTTGTGTGAGTGTGTTTGTGAGAGAGAGAGAGAGAGAGAGAGAGAGAGTGTGTGTGTGTGTTTGTGTGAGAGAGAGTGTGTGTGTGCGTGCGTGAGAGAGCGCGTGTGCGTGAGAGAGTGCGCGCGAGAGAGAGAGAGAGAGAGAGCAATAGAGGCTTCGATGTTTCATTTTGATTACTAGTATTGTTTTGGACTTGATAAAGGGAGGTTGTTACTCTCGAAAGTTCATCCTAAAAATTGCACGTTACTCCAATAAAATGAAAAGGTGTTATCACATACTGTGCTACTCATTTATTTTGTGTTAAGAGCTTAATGCAGAGCAAAAAGTTTAACATTTCTGGAGTAAACCAACTGTACCACTGAGAGAAAATGAAATTCCCACTTATTTTAAAAGTTCAGACTTAGGCTGTGGAAGCCTCTCTAGCAGTCAGTCAGTTTAACCCTTTGAGTACCAGAGAGGTATGCAACACATTGCTCCTCATTGCTCTGCGTAATCCTCTGGCACCCAAAGGGTTAAAATCAATGACAATCTGCAGATATTTTTTTTCTCTGTGGTGTAATTGGTTTGTGCCAGCATCTCACCTTTTGCTTTCTGCATAAGACTTTAACTGTAAACCCCATTCTGGCCCACTAAGGGGTATCTATTTCATGAGATAATTGGAATTATTTCATGTTAGCTATCACAACTTCAAGTGAATCTCTGTTCACTGAATAAGGATTTGAATGGGTTATCATGCAATAAACCATTGCACCAAAACATGCAGCTTTTTCTGACAAGATGACTGACTTACAGAAGCTCCAATGCTTGGTCCTTTCAGAGAAAAGCTGAAGCAGTAGGAATGAGAGAATACGAGAAAGTAGAAACATTTACATTTGTAAACCGAAACTCAAAAACTATGCAAACATCAGGCACAAATCCTTCTTTGCAAATGCAACAAACTGTATAATTATGCTGCTTTGCGTTCCAGTGTAATTATACTACCCATGATTGTGATATTCATAAAGAACTAAATTGGCTCAAATAGAAAACTAGCCACACACTTTACCTTTGTTGCCTAGTTTTTAACTACTCTGGAAAGCTACCAGACTACCTGAGCAATATACTCACTTCAGCTCTCCACACCTCAGATAACTACCTTATTGCCAGCAAATCACAGACTATTCTGAACTAAAAGAAAGTAGGTAGATACTCCTACAGAATTCTGAAAGCTTGGCATAACCTACTGGATAAGAAAATGAATAATCTTCCAGTTAAAAATCCCTAAATTAACAGCCTTTCTCTATATTAAAGGGATAGTAATACTTCGTTTTAACTTTATTTTATTTTGTAGGCATTAAAAAAACATGAATGATATGTCTTATCTCTCAAACCTTTATGGTTTAAGAGATATTCACAAGCAAAGTTTCCCCCTCCCGCCCCTTTTACCTAGTGTAAGCCATCTCTTCTCAGATGTGAATCTGGTTGTAAGACCAGACAGATAACAGCAAGGGACAATCTTCTTTGTATGAAAATAATGAAAGCCCTGCCCCCCTTGACAAGTTTTTCAGCTTTTTCCCTTATCTTAATTGAAGATTGTCCCTCTCTGCAGTCTACCTGGGCACCTCCCTTCTGATCTGGTTGAACCGGGGGGGGGGGGGGTACTTTGCTTGTGAATATCTCTTAAACCATAAAGGTTTGAGAGATAAGACATATATTGTTCTTCATATTTTTTTTAATGCCTACAAAATAAAATAAAGATAAAACGAAGTATTACTATCCCTTTAAATGTGTATAAATAGTAAAGGGATAGTAATACTTAAAATTGTCGTTTTTATCCCCCTGAGTTAAACAAGGGTACTCCCACTGCTGAAAGGTGTTTTATTCAAAAGTTATTACAGCTCAAAGTTGACATTTTTTTAGGTGCAATATCACAGTGGCGCTGTTGCTACACCATCCTATGGACAGCTCTGGTACCTATCAAGAAATGTACTAAACACATTATTTAACAGAGCCTGCAGCAGAGGTATTAGAGGTATGTATACTATGTGGAACAACTAGGAGAATATCAGTAATCAGATGGCAGCTAAGATAAGGAAACAGAGATCAGTAAATTTAAAAAAAAAGGGTAGTGCCAAATCCAGTTTTTCAGGATCAAAGTAATGTAAACAGGTTTTGTAATATCACAGCAAAACACATCGGAGACTCAAAAGATTTTGATATCTTGGAGCCTGAACAATGTTTTTCTATCACCCCTACTAATGTTATCAATTAACTACTTCAGAAACAGGTTCTGAAAATTCTGAAGGAGTGTTTAGTCTCATAAGAGTACAGGTAAAAATATGCATATGCAGAGGGTCCCATCAGGCTCCATCAATGTCACTGTTTCCTAGAAAATTAAAATAAGTAAATTCTAAAATTTGAGATAAAGGAGGGACAAAAAAAAAAAAAAAAAAAAAAAAAAAAAATCAAGAAACTGGGGGTGGAATTCAGTCAGTGTGTGCATGTTGTGCTTTAACATCAAAATAAGGCACTGCAAAAATCTCTGAACGTTGTGATCAAAAAATTGGAATAGGTGTTGTAAAAATGTGATAAATGTGCAGATATAATAGGTTGTCCCAGCAGGGAAGAAAGGGAGTTGTGAATCTTGGCTAAGGTTTAAAGAACAGGTCAAACAGGTTAAAACCTGTGCATAGGAAGAACGCCTAGCTTTTCATAGATATTAGCATCATTCAATTATATCCTTAATACTAAATAATAGTGTTCATAATCCAGTAACACTACCACCACCCTTGTGTATAGGGAAATTTATAATAAAGGAATTATATAGGGCTTTTGTTGACAAAGAGTTCAGAAAGGGATCAATGGGAGTGCATCTACTGGATAGGCATTTTTTGCAAAATGACTGCACAGCAGCCAAATAGTGTTTTCATGAAATAAATTGGTATTGGGATTGTTAAGTGTACCATGAACCCTTAAAATAGACAAACATGTTATACCATTATTTACGAAATACTTAATCATTCCCTGATAAAAGTAATAAACAGCAAAATAAAGTTAATTATATTTGGCTATAGGAACAAATACAAGTTCCCGGTCAATTAGGCTAACCTCAGCATATTAAAGCAGAGCTTTCCAAACGTTTCATGTTGGTGACACACTTTTTAGACATGCATCATTTCGTGACACAGCAATTCAGTTTTGCTAGCAAACCGGAGGTTAAAGTAATAATCCCTTATAAGAGATACAGACACATACATATGTTGTGTCTCCATATATCTTCTTATTACAATTTATCTCATGAAAACATTTCATTCATACTGCGGAAGGCATTAAGCATGTCGTGTGGTTTTTAAAAGGGTGACATGAGAATGTTGCGCTATATATAAGCGCAAGATTCTCATGTCGCATTATTAAATAGATAGAGCATAACTGATTTTAGAAGTACTGTCAGTCTTTCCTGTCTCATTGGCACCATAAGCAGAAGCAGCAACCATGTGACAGGCAGCCTCGGCACACAGGGACACTCCAGCCTGGCAGCCCAAAGAGAGGGCAGAGGTATAGAGGAGGTGGCATCTCAAAAGATTTAAACAGCTGAACCGCCAAAAGATTTGTAACAGCTGGAGTGCCTCCGTGTGCTGCATACATATTATGTATGCAGCCCACAGAGACACTCTAGCTGTTACAGATCTTTTGTGGTGCTCCAGCTGTATGCAGAACACGGAGGCCATCTCCCGCTGTGTAAACGCGACCATTAAGTAGTAGTGTTTTATCTCCGCTCCCAGTGTAGCTCTTGCTTGGGTTGAATGACAGTCTTGCGCTGTTTAAACGGCACCTTTGCCTGTGACACACCTACACACTGCAGCTGACACACTAATGTGTCACAACACACAGTTTGGAAAGCAATGCTATAGAGGGAAACTATAAATTCCCCATTACTTTATGGGGGGGGTTTAAGCAATTTTTTTTTTTAATTTACTTCATATTGTACAGTTTGGCTCTAGAATTGTTCCACTTTTATACACAAGACTTAGCAGAGCAAGTGTTTCTATTGTTGCTTGATCCGCATTAGCATAGTGTGCACACACAAATGGTGTCATTGTTGTCAGGCCTCCTACATTTTCTTCAAATACTCAAGAAGAGTTTATCTAAATGTAACAATTCTCGAAATTTTTCTGTGACCTACACACTAGATCCCATGGTCTCACAGAAACACATTTCCTTATTATACAACTAAAAAGAACCTTTGATTCCCTCTTTTCATTTTACCCTCTACCACTGCATAATTAACACCAATTCATACATTGTATCTGCTAGTCAGTCTTAAAGGGACAAGTAATATTTTGTTTCATCTTTATTTTATTTTGTAGGCATAAAAAAACAAACAAACAAACAAACAAACAAACAAACACAAGACCTATATCATTCTTCATATCTCTCAGTTATGGTTTGAGAGATATTCACAAGCAAAGTTTCCCCTCACTGACCAAAAAGGTCAAGTCTGCCATCTAGCTGTCAGATTTGGAATCCAGTCCGTAGATCAACCGGCGTCTCTTCAGCAGAGCCGAGATCGCAAGATATAAAAATAACTATTTTATTGGAAGTGTCTAAAAAGTGTGCTTGAAAGCCAGGCACACTTTGTAGACTATTTGAATGAAGTAGTAGTTCTTATTTCGCTCAATCTCAGCTCTGCTGTAGAGCCACAACCAGTCCGTGGACCGGATTCCAAATCTGACAGCTAGATGGCAGACTTCACCGTTTTGGTCAGTGAGAGGAAACTTTGCTTGTGAATCTCTCTCAAACCATAAAGGTTTGAGAGATAAGACCGATATCGTTCTTCATGCTTTTTTTAATGCCTACAAAATAAAATAAAGATAAAACGAAGTATTACTATCCCTTTAAAAGGAACAATTAAATCTAACTTTATAACAACTGGCCTGTGGGATTTAGGCTTTGATTAAGCATACTGGTTCTATGGGGGCTTAAGAGATTAGTACCAGCTCTCATGTGAGGCAAAATTTGGAGACTGCTTTTTCCTACTTTCCAAGATACAGTGCGGGATCAGCATGCAACATGTTGTTAATCCCCTGAGATACCAGAGCTAGTAAGCAGCAATCAGGGCCACAGGGCCTGTCTTTTAGATAGATTCTGGGTCAAAACATGTATTCTAGCAAACAAAAAAATCCCATTGATCTAAATGGGGATTTTAACCCCTTGATGATGGGATGCGGGGCCCCACCAAATGCCTCACAATGCCAGCCCATTGGCCAGTGTTTGACATTGTCGATGTAGAGGGAGTGTCACTTTTTAGGAGGAATATGGTAAATAAGAATTTGGGGGAGAGGATATGCCTGTATGTAAAGCAAGCCTTAAAATCCAGTATAAGAGAAGATATTACAGAAGGGTTCAGTGAAAATGTAGAGGCCCTGTGGTTTGAAATAAAAGCTGATGGCATACGTTATAAAAAGATGTTGATGAGCATTTGCTACAATTCACTTAATACTGGTGAGGTTGAATAATCCCAGCTGTGACAGCAAGTGTTAAGACTCCTCCATTAGGCAAGGTGTACATTTACTAATATTTTCGTTTCTTCTGTGTCCCTCCACAGCATTGAAAGATGGATATCATTTCTTTAAAAGGGTATTGTCCAAGAGCACTCTCAGTTTCCTGTTGACCAAGCTACAATGTAAACTTATCATTAAGCGTAGGGTATGCCAAAGAAGGGCATAGTAGGAAAAAAATATTGGCGAGTAAAGTCGCACCTTTCTTCTGTGTACCTCCAAGGCATTGAATGATGTGACTTCCAAAAAGAAGTTTCCATCCTTTCAGTTAATATGGAACCACCTCCTGAAGTACTCTCCACCCAAATATTGCTTCAGCTGAAGCCTGGACATCCAAATTATATTGTGTTATAAAAGTGGAAAAGAAAGCTCAAGTAGCTGCCTTACAATCTCCACCAGGAGGTGGAAACTGCCATAGTTGAATGTGCCTTAATTTGTAAGCGAATCTGTAAGACATCTCAGTGCATTCTTTTATCCATCTGGAGATAGAAGTCTTCGCAGCAGATAGGCCCTTAATTAATCATAATAATGAGCAAAAAGGGTGTCTGTTCTTCTGAAGTCTTCTGTCCTCCTGATATATGATCAGATATATCTAACAAGATCCACATATTGAAACGGCATCTCCCTCCTTAGGATGTTGCCAAAAGGAGGGCAGGATGAGTTTGTGGTTTAGGGGAAAATCCAAGACCACTTTAACTCTGAAAAAGAGGATTTTATTCTTGCCTGTTAAATCCTTTTCTCTTAGTCCATGACATACAGGTAGCATGGGTAGGTGACAGCTCCTCCCTGTAGGCTGGAACAATTCTAGAACTTGTGGTGGATGCAGCCTCCCCTACCTCCATATTAGGCTATCCAGGAAGCCCTGCCCTAGATAGACTTGAGACAATATTACTTAGTAGGACAGCAAGAAGGAAGAAAGGAAAACTCCTATGCGTAACAGATCCAAGAGGACACCCACGTTCAGCACTAAGAGACTCAGCATGGCCTCTTTCACTGAGTGGGAGACCTGTATGTCACATGGACTAAGAGAAAAGGATTTAAGAGGTAAGACTAAAATCCTCTTTTCTCAGTCGTCCAATATGACCTACAAGTACCATGGGGATGTACCAACATTAAGCTCCCAGGGTGGGAAGAAAAGGAAAGGACCAAACTCTGGTCCCCATGATACCAGAGTTCCCAAAGACTATGATAAGGAACAGCCCACACATGAACAAGAACAGGCGTGGCTCAAATAGTCAAAGAACTATAAGGCACAGGGATGAACGAGCCATAAACAGGCAGAACTGCCTCCAGGACTTTCCTGCCAAAGCTGGCTTTAGCCAAAGCCAGAACATCAACACGACAGTGTTTGGAAAAGGTGTGCACAGAGGACCATGTGGCCTCCTCGCACAGCAGTTCAGCAGAGGCCTAATTTATATAGGCCCAGGAGGCCCCAACAGACCTGGTGAAATGTGCTGTAATGCGGAAGGGAACAGATTTCTTTCTGAGCTCATAAGCCTTGAGAACGGTAGACTTAATCCAAGTGACCTTGGACAAAGCCATGCATTCCCTAGGACCCTAAGGAATGACAAAGAAGGCATCAGTTTTACAGAAAGACTCAGTATGGTGCACATAGACTGTCACAGGAACCACTGGGCCCCTGGCTCATGGAGGGGCCTGAGGACCAGCCTCCTGCCCACAGACTATGGACCTAGCCATGGAACAGGGTATGACCTCTCCCTGAGACTAATCTCTGCCCTGTTTTCCCCTTGCCATGGAGGATCTTGTAATAGATCATAGTCCGTTACTGGAGCCCTTGTCTGGGCCTGGAACAGTTATCCCAAGAACTCCAGAGACTGTGGACATTTCTGGGCCCAAAGAGACTGACAACCATGGACTGCTGGCTTGCTTCCAAGGAAATGGGCAGTAAGTTACTTCCAATGTGTACTGTAGCCCCTCAAGCCAGTGTATTGTGAACTGTATTGAGACCCCCCTGTGGTGTGCTAACCTAATCATGTCTGGCCCTTTGTATTGTGTTGTACCATTTGTTGCCAGCCCTTTTATGTAGTAATGCAATCATGTCTGTGTTATTGTATTTGCTGGGACCGTCTGTTGTTGGCCCTTTGTCTTGTATATTGTGATTGTATTATCCCTGTGAGTCACCTATTGTATCCTGCCTGCCCATGTATTTCAAAGTAGGTTTTGTGTATAAATATATGTTTGTTCCAATAATTATTGTCTTAACCTACACTGGTGTTGTCTGGTGAGGTAAAGCTTGCTGTATGCAGTGTGTATGCTGGTTACCCTGATACTAGTTTTGCCTGGTGATCGTAGTATATTGCGGTATGCTGTTGGATGTCCATCTGGCTCGTAGCGGAAGAAGTGACCATTGACGGGGACAACAAGGCTGGGTGTCCGCTGGTACCGTCACATCTGGTAGCAGTGGTGAGATCTGGCTTCTTCCAAGGAACTGAAACCAAGACCAGCATCCAGGGGGAGATATAGCCGCTGGCTTGACCCCGGTCTCAGCAACTGAAACCGAGACCAGAATCCAGGGGGAAATATAGCCGCTGGCTTGACCCTGGTCTCAGCAACGCAGTGAGTAGTGTATGGAGAAACTCTACTAGGGTCTGAAGCGCAGCACCCTAAAAGATTAATTCATGGAGGTGGAGAAGAGCAGCAACCCCTCATCCAGGGGAATGAGCTTTGCAGAGTTTCAGCAAGAGGTTATGCGGCGCCTGGCCCTCTACGGCAAAAACCCTCCACATGAAGTGATCACAGATGGTCCTTGGAGAGGTAACCCAATTAAGATTGGAGTCATTTGACCAGCCCTGGAGGCCGAAAAAGAGACAGGACAGTTTGCGTTCGAGGTTCTCTGCACAGCACCGTGAGACGCAGCCCCGGCAGAAGCACCGGCAACAGGGCAGAGGGACCCTGTATTCTGCCCGACTCACATGCTAGCAGGAACATTAGATAGACCCAGAAGTGCAGGAGTGTGAAAGAGGAACGCCAAAGGCAAACCCCTGTGCAGAGGGGCACTGCGAGACAAGTGGACCTTGTCTGCAGATCTTCTGTCTTCAGACTACCATGTATTAAGAAGAAGCCTTGGTGGGCAACTCCTGAGGAAAGAACTTGTAGCCAACATTTTCCCCCCAGGGCTTAAGGTCCACAAAAAGCACCTGGTCACTGAGCTAGCCACATCTAAGGGCATTGTCAGTTATGGTAATCTGTCTAATGGTGGTATTCCAACAGGAGAAAAAAAAAATTCTAAAACTATAGCAGTGGCAACATTATATTATCCACTCAATATACCTCTTTATGCAAGACCTTGCTTTGTTTGCTTTTGCAGTTTGACACAAGACACAAGGACTTTCACATCTCTCTAGCAACAAGTCACCTAAACGGATTCCATTAAGCTCATCAGTAGCATTAGAATTTGTACTTTTCTATATTACATTTCCATCTGTTTCACTGGTCTGTAATTTAACATAAATCACTCTGAGGAGAAATCCTGCTCTCAATTTATTTCCATACATTACTTAATATCATCTGCAAATACTGAAATGTTGCTTTCTATACCTATTCCCAAGTAATTTGAAACATGTTGACAGTGGAGTGAACCAAGTACTGAACCCTGAGGTACTCCACTCTTGACTATTTGAGAATATTCCATTTACAACAACCTAAACCCAATTTCCTTATGTTATACACCAAACACCCGTGTGGCACTGTATCAAATGCTTTTGCAAAATTAGGCATCTACATGGGGGAGGGTAGCCCAATGTTTGAGGGCAATAGGAGACAAAGAAGAGAAGAAAATCTGGGAATAGCCAAATTTATCAGTCATTTCCCATTCCTTCTGAACCACCTTATTGAGGGATGAAAGAAGAAAATAAATAAATAAATAAAATCCCCAGAGACAGGGACAAAACCACTGTAGAGATGCCTCTCCTCAGAAGTAGCCTCCTCTAAAATCAGTATAGCTTTATTCAATGACAATATTAAAATCATTCATACCTGCTACGTCTCACACGTAAGCTGTATCGAGGGGAGAAAGCATTTTTCTCACCTCAAAGGTGCTTACTCATAATGACGATTAAGCACCTTTGAGGTGTGAAGAGTTGACCTTTCTATTTGCACCTTTTGTCATCAAGCCACTCAGTCAGTCTCCCCTCAATACAGTTTACATGTGAGATGTAACAGATACAAATGGTTTTAATAAAGCTTTAGGGGATTTTACTACTGTGGGACCATTTTTGGACTGTTTACTACCAGTGCAATCAATCCATGTTTATTGTTCCTTATAACTGTAGAAACCCTTCTGCTTCAGGATAGTGGCTTCAAGAGCCGTATCGTCAAAGCTAATTTCTCCACATCCTTGACCAGGTGTCCCTGGAGCAATAGCTATGGTCTGGGAGGCAGCTGAAGCAGGTCCTGAATGGACAAACTGAAAAGGTCCGCAAACAACTCCCTCCTGGACCAGTAAGGACGCTCTGTACACTCTGATTCTACAGACCACATCCTGGGGATGAGAGGAATTGGGGCAAACAGGAGAGTTGGAAGCTCCATGTGATGAACATCACATTAGTATTGAAGGCCAGGGAGTCCCCCGAAAGAAAATAGAAAGTTGGAACCTTCCTGTTCTTCCTGGTTGTCTTGAGGTCTATTGCTGGGAACCTCCAAGTCTTGAGTCATCAGGTAAAATTCCTCCAGATGGAGTTCCCAATTTCCTGGATCTATGTCTTGGTGACTTAGAAAGTCTGTCAGCACATTTTCCACTCTGGGAATGTGAATGGGTGAGATGGCCACCCAGCAGAGATCCTTCACTTCTATCCGAGCAACCTGTGAGTTCCCCCTTGGTGACTGATGTACACCACCACCGTGGAGTTGTCCAACTGCACTCGCTTGAATTCCGTGAAAACTGGGGACCAATGAAGGGGAGCCAGACAGAAGCACTGTGAGCTCCAGAATATTGGCCAACAGACTGTCATGACCTAGTTTGATCATTACACAGACTCTCAGCCCTTATTCATCTGCCCTGAACACCGAAGTGTCCCAGAACCGTTCTCCAGCACCTCAGGTTGGCATCTGTTGTGGCCAGAGCCTACTCCAGTACCACAAAAGGGTTTTCGTCCTCCAGGTTTGGAAGATGGAGGGAGCCACTACCAGAGGTCCTCCACGGCCCCTGAAGACAGAATCATCTACTGAAGGAGATGCTCCGTATTTCTGGACCCAGACCTAAGAATGTCCCTCTGAAGCTCCCTCGTGTTGAACTGTAAATAAGGAACTGTCTCCAGAGCAGATACCAAATGACCCATGACCCGCATGATCATGGTCGATGACAGCTCAAGTGCCCCAGATAAATCCTAGAACAGAATCTAAGTCTTCTCCTCCAGGAAGAAGACCTTCCCTTGAAGGGTGTCAAACCACAAGCCCAGGATCAGAGAAGACTTCTTGAGATTGAGACTCCAGTCATGAGGCACCAGAACGCAGGCACACTCTTGGACAAGGTGAGCTCTCCTGAAGGAGCCTTGATGAGGAAATCATTCAAATATGTAGTCAGAGAAGTGCCCTGGATATGTATCAACACAGTCTGGGCTGACATCTTTAAGATTTGTGGTGCTGAAACAAAGCCAAAGGGCAGAGCAATGAAATGGTAATGATTGTAACCGAAAGCAAAACGTAGGTAGCGCTGACTGTCCAGGTGGATCGGGGCATGCAGATGTGTGT
This sequence comes from Rhinophrynus dorsalis, assembly GCA_037306005.1. Lineage (NCBI taxonomy): Eukaryota > Metazoa > Chordata > Amphibia > Anura > Rhinophrynidae > Rhinophrynus > Rhinophrynus dorsalis. The sequence continues at coordinate 111,700,119 of CM074723.1, forward strand.
TCTGTAGATCCAGACAGGCACGGTATTCTTGGACACATTACAGCAAAGATTCCATCTTGACACTTGTAGTGACCGCATACTTGCGGAGGCATTTCAGTTCCAGAACGGGATGACAAAAGGAACTCAAATGGATAATTACCAATCTTCTGTCTTCAGGTTACCAGCAAGGAGAGGGCAGAATCTCAAGAGTCTCAGCCATGAGGGAAACTTGTCATAAAGTCCCTCTCCACAGAGTGGAATAGGTCCACAGAGCACCTGGGCAATCCAACTCCAGGGAAGCCCAATGGGAGACTATACACCCCATATCGAAGTGTAAAATAAGAAAAGCCTAACGAGAACCAAGACTATGGCCTTGCCCATCCAGCTTGCTTGAAGACACATGAACACATGAGTTCTAGGAGACAGTAGGTGGGGGTTGAGCTGGAGGAGGGATTCTCCTCCCCATAGACCCTGTCTTTTAGGATGGTCCCCACCCTCCAGGTGGTGGTACCCGTGTTCCATATAGAACGTAAGAGAAAAAAAATGTTAGTAACCTGTATGTTGAGATAGAGACGAAGTATACCCAGCTACTATGCCAAGGTAATTGCATGTACTGCAATTATTACGTGTTCCATTATACACACACATTAATATAAATTCCCCCCCCCAAGCTTCCCGGAGATGGCAAATTTTAATTTAATGTGCTTCTGAGCTCTACATAATCATAAGTGAGGGTACAGACAGATGAGAAGATCTGTAGCATTCCCTGCCTACCAAGCATTTCACCTGTGTGTGGATGCTTCCTCTTAATGGCCATGCACAGCCAAGTTGACCATCAATTACGTACTTTGTGTAAAATCTACTCCGGGTTGAAAGCATAGTATTAAAATGCAATGCACTTACTCTGCATCTTGTTGGGGGTGGGGGACATTACAAAACGTTATTCATTTACAGAAAAACATTACAAAACTCAGGGTTGAAGCATCATACCTGAAAACGAACTCTTGGAGACTGTATAAGAGAAAGGTTTGAACCAATTTTTCGTACTATACTGCGTGACGATCCATAAGGTTTTCCTGACCAAAGAGCCTAATAATGAAAAATAAATGAAGGGAAAATGAGGCAATATTGAAACATAACATTCAACAAAGAACATCAAGATAAATAGATATCTAGTTTTACTTAGATAACCCTATGATCGCCAGACGATCTGCAAAGTATTTCACACTGCTCCAGCACTCAAAGGCTTAAAACATGATTCTGTGTTAGCAGGTGACTGTTTAACAGTCTTCTACTGAAAGGAAAATTCCATGATTAAATCATTTTATGCACTACACAAGCTTTCACAAGGTCAGGCATCATCTTAAACAAACAACAACACACATTCATGACCTGGTTACTTAGAGTGTCCACAGGAATAACATGCATACACAATCTGAGCAAAAGTTCAACTACTGTCAAAATAAACAACAGAAAAAAGCTGAAATAGAACACATGCAAGAAACCAGCGCACACAATGTAACATACATACAGATCATTAAAATCTTCCATTATGCATTTATCGGGAGCACATGTTAAGCCTTAAAGGACTAGTAGTGTGTGATTAATTATATAAAGAGAGGAGTTTAGTCCTTCCAGTTAAATTCTTTTCTCTTAGTTCATATAGCTTACAGGTACCATGCGGAGGTTACTGCTCCTCCCAGTAGGCTGGAACAATTCTTCAAGAAGTGCTGGGTGGGGTCTCCCCCTCAGCAGGCTACCTAGTCACTCCCCTCTCAAGATAGATTTGACACAATAAACCTACTGAGCTAGAAGAAGAAGAGGAAAACTCCTGTGAGCATGGATCCAAACGGACTCCCACGTCCAGCCACAGGAGAGCTAGCACGGTCCCTTACACTGGGTGGGAGACCTGTAAGCTATATGGACTAAGAGAAAAGGTTTTAACAGGTAAGACTAGAATCCTCTTTTCTCGGTCATTCAATATAGCTTACAGGTACCATGGGGATGTACCAAGATTGAGCTCCCATGGGTGGGAAGAAGCGCAGGTCCCCGTGATACCAGAGTTCCCATGGACTATCCAGGACACAGAACAGTCCAAACAAACTGTCAACGGACACTGAACAACAAAACACAGCACACAAGAACAAGAGCCAACAGAGCTCAAACAGTTAAAGAGCTATAAGGCACAGGAATTAAAGTCCTAGACAGGCAAAACTGCCTCCAGGACTTTCATGCCAATACTGGCTTCAGCCGAAGCCAGCACATCAACAATGTAGTGTTTGGCAAAGGTGTGCACAGAAGACAAAGTGGCTGCCTTGCACAGCTGTTCAGCAGAGACCCGATTCTTGTAGGCCCAGGAGGCCCCAACAGACCTGGTGGAGTGTGCTGTAATGAGGAAGGGAATAGGTTTCTCTGAGCTTATAAGCCTTGCAGATGGTGGACTTAATCCAGGATGCAGACAAATCATCTTGGATGCAGACAAATCAGCCATGGGACCCTCTAGGATGACAAACAAAAAAAGTCCATCTATCGGAGTGACTCCGTATAGTACACAAGGAACTTGAGGCAACGCACTACATCCAAAAAGCGGAGAGATCTCTCCTTGTCAGATTTAGGGTCAGGGCAAAAGGAAGGCACAACAATCTCCTTATTGATGTGGAACTCAGAGACCACCTTAGGAAGAAATTCCTGGGAGGTACGGAGAACAACTATATACTTGTAGAATACCAGGACAGGAGGTGCAGGACAAAGTCAGCAACTCTGGAGTACAGAGACCAAAGCCAAAATATGAAAGCCATCTTCATCGTCAAAAGACAAAGGAATGGTAGCCAAGTACTCAAAAGGAGGCCGTTGCGAGACTCCCAAGAAAACATTAAAAGGTCCCACTGAGGAGTGGGAGCCGTGTAAGCAGGGAAGGCATGAGTGACATGCTAAAAAAAAAGACCTTGACATCTGGCACCTGGCAATGCGCCTCTGGTAAAAAAAAAAAAAAAAAAAAGAGAGAGCTGAGGTCTGAGCCTTCAAGGAACTAAGGCTAAGATCCCTTGTTCACACCATCCTGCAAAAATGACAGGATGGATGGAAGATTCAACTCTTGTGAGGACAGATCCCTGTCCACACACTAAGAATGAAAAACAGACCAAACCCTGTGGTAGGCCTTAGAGGACACAGGTGTCTTGGCTTGGATCATGGTGGAGACCACCTCAGTAGAAAAGCCCTTCCTCCTTGATGAAGGCCTCAACAGCCATGCAGTCAAAGCCAGGCTATCCACATCCTCTCTCCGCAGATAACCCTGGAGGAGGTGATCCAGTCTGCATGGCAGACGAAATGGATCCTGAGCAGCCAGCGCCAAGAGTTCTGGAAACCAAGGCCGTCTGGTCCAATAAGGTGTGATCAGAATGACTAATGCACCATCCATCCGAATCTTCCTCAGCACCCAGGGAAGGAGAGAAAGTGGAGGAAAGATGTAGGCCAGATGAAAACACCAGGGAATTGACAGAGCATCCACTGTGAACGCTAGAGGATCCCTCCAGCGAGACTAAAAGAACTGAACCTTCTGGTTGTCCCTGCTGGCCATCAGGTCTATCCAGGGGAGACCAAAATTCTGCACCAACAGGTCGAAAACTTCCGGATGGAGTTCCCACTCCTGGGTTCCACTGTTTGGAGACTGAGAAAAACCTCCTGGAATGTGCACGGAGGAGATGGAACATGTGCCTCTGCCTACGCTAAAATAGCATTTACCTCCAACCAAGCTGCTGTGCTTCTGGTGTCTCATTTGTTTGTTGATGTAAGCGATGGCTGTTGCATTGTCTGACTGGACACAGTGAGCATCCCTGCAGATGAGAGGCCTAGTACCTCAGAGCGTGAAGAATCGTTCTGAGCTCCAAAACATTGATGGGAAGGAGGGTTTCCTCCGTCGACCAGCAACCCTGAACATCCAGATCACCTAGAACAGCTCCCCAGGCGAACAGGCTGGCATCTGTCATGAGTATGGTCCAGTACAGAATCACAAATTGCCTCCCTCTCGTCAGGTTGGAGCTATCCAACCACCAGCGGAGGGCAAGTCTCATGATGAGAGAGGAAGAGACAGGGCCGAATCCCTCCGGCACACACGAATTACAAATCTCTGAAGGTCTCTGGTGTGAGCCATGGAGTTCGGAACCGCCTCCATAGTATATATCATCTTACCCACCAGAGATGAGAATTCTCTCTCTGGAGCAGAAGTCCACTCTAAAGCATAAGACAACTTGGAAAAGATCCACTAAACAGTCTTCATCAGGAACACCAACCCCTGACGAGTGTCTAAGTGGAGATCAAGGAAGACCAGGTCCTGAGAAAGAACCAAATCAGACTTGTCCATGTTCAGGATCCACCTGTGTAGGAGGAGAATCTGAGCACATTCCTGGACCTCAAGGTCCAGGAGATCCCTGGAAGGAATCTTCAGCAGAAGATCGTTCATGTATGGAGTCATCTGAATCCCTATGGTGTGCAGGAAGGCAATCAATGCCCCTAAAACACATGTGAACACCTGAGGATCCATGGTGAACCCAAAGGGCAGGGAGGTGAATTGAAAGTGCCCTAGGTTGCAAGAGAACCTGAGGTACTACTGACTGCCCAGATGAATTGGAATGTGCAGGTACTTATCCTGCAGATTAAAAGAAGCCAGAAATTCCCCTGGACACATCACTGCAATGACAGAGTCCAAAGACTCAATCTTGTAACGAATACAGCAGCCGCCATTCTTCTTGGATACTATGAAGAGGTTGGAATAAAAACCTAAACCTATCTCTGGCTGAGGTACTGGAGCTAGGGCTCCCTTGTCCAAGATAGCCTGACCCTCCCCATTTAAAGGCCCAAGCTTTTCCTGTCCCTGCGGGGAGTGAGACGAGAAGAATCTGAAGGGAGGTAAGGATGTAAAGGGAATCCTGTAACCTCCTGAAACCACTGATCCACTGATCCAGCCTGTCCATGTACTTAAACAATGATGCAGTCGACCACCCACAGTAGTATGCAGACCAGGGTTTGGCGAGTCATGCCGAAGTATGTTTGGTGGAGGTGTGTTTCGACCTCCACTGGTGACTGGACTTGGGGGTGGAACATGGGGTACTGGCCTGAGGTGGTACCAGGTTAGGCCTTTGCATCTCACTTTGGCAAGAATGAAAGGAATGCTGTTTCCTCCCCTGAGAATTGTGCTTGGGAACTGAAGGTAAAAAATGCTCTTACCCCCAGTGGCTTCACTGATGATGTTCTTCAATTCAGGGACAAAAAGATGTACCTGAAAATGAAGAGAGACCATTGATATTTTGGTGATTAAGTCAGCAGACCACATCTTAAGCCACAGCGTGCGTCTGGCAGCCACAGAGAAGGCAGATGTTTTAGCCTCAAGCCTAATAGCATTGAACAAGGCATCAGTAATATAATGCTGAGCCTCAGAAATTAGTCAAAATGTCCTCCTTAGTGGCACCTTTGTGGACAGCGTCACCAGCTGTTCAGTGCAAATAGCAATGGCTCTATTAACCCATGCGGAAGCCAAGTTAGGCCTCAAGGCAGCAAAGAGCCATATGGATAGCCTCCAGCTTACTATCTGTCATATCTTTGAGTGCCGAAGCATCTGCAACAGGCAAGGCAGTAGACTTAGAAAGCCTAGAAATAAAGATGCTTGTCAGGGGTCTTTCACTCATCCAGGATAATTTGATCCAGAGTGGGATTAGGTGGAAAAACAGTACAGGACTTATTGAGCCTTGAAAAGATATCAGAAGTAGACTGCGACTCTACAGGGTTAACAGGAATGACTCCTCAGAGAAATCAGAAATGCCAGGGCCTGAGGGGCCACAAACCTGAAAGAAGAGGGGGGTTTCCGGGAATGGAGAACCCCTGAAAAGAAAGAGGAAACTGTGCCATAGGAGATTTTATGTCCTTGACCCAATGTGGCTTTTGATCAAAGTCGGAGGGCCCTGGTAGAGAGGCAGGGGCCAAAGCATGAGGGGCATAAATGTCCTGATTACTCTCTTTGACATGAGGAATAATCATCAATGTGGTTCAAAGACTCACCAGAATCATTAGCCTTAGACCTAGCCGCATGTCCCTTATGATCCAACATCCTAACAAGAAAAAAGTGTCTACAGTAGTGGAGAACTCAAATACTGTCACCCAGTGTCACATGCGAAGGCTATAGGCCCTGCTGAGATAGTGGGGAAAGTGTGGGAGTGAAAGGGTTAACAATACCAGACCCCTGGTTACCCGTTACTATTCCTAGAAACCACCACATTAACCCCTGAAATCCCTTCCTGCACTACAATTTGCTGCCACCACCAAGACTTTATAGCTGGGCGTCTTAGGTTACCCCAAACATAACAGAATTACAGTATAAAATCACCTTCATTATCAGACATATAGAACTAACCCTTTAGTAACGTGTGCTACCTGTGCTTCCTTCAGAGTAGTGAGTTCATATTAGAGAATAGAGACAAGAGCTGATTAATTGAACATTTAATCTGAAAAAAGGCTTCACAGTGCTGGTTACAAAAATACAGAAATAAAGGACATACACAAATACAGATTACACATAAGCAAAACTGGCCTGTCAATGGAGCATTTCGGCATTGCGGTAAAGCATCCCTTAAAGGCGTGGAATTCAAATAAAGTGTAAAAAATAAAAAAAATGCCTGAAATATGCCAAATACACACACAGAACACCTAATAAAGCTAAACACATTAATCAAAAGGAAAAATGAGAGAAAGGATCCCCAATCCAGAATAACATGGCAAGGAAGGTGTTAAATATTACCACACAACTCAAAATGCTCCAAAGACCCCAGGAACAGAATAATGAAGTACCCAATATGAATGCAGGAGTTATGAATAACTCCAGAAGAGCCCCTGTTCGGAGGGGATCAGTGGGACTAGTGGACTATAGCACTCAAATGGTTGCTCACCTTTTTTGCAGATCTTCTTTTCTTCCATTATAATGGTAATCTGAAGACAACACCCCATATCTAAGAGAAAATAAAATAACTAAAAACTAAGCAGAACTGTTCTCAGCCTTCCTACTAGGTGATAGAACAAATCTTATCTGGAGAGGGGGGGTGTCTAGGTAGTCTGCGAAGGAGGAGGGGGAGGCTCCATTCTGTACTTCTTGAATAACTGTTCCAGCCTACCGGGTGGAGCTGTTGCCTCCCCATGGTACCTGTAAGCTATACTGGATGACAAAGAAAGCAAGTTTGAAGTGCACTACACATCAGGACCCTAGTCTCACACAAAGAAATAAAATCAAGTTCCTTTACCTGGGAACTCTCAATATTTGACCCAGAGACTTAGGATTTTGAACCAAATCTCAGAGTGAAGGGACAAATTCTCATGGTGACAATCCAGAGTTTTCTACTATAGGAGTTACACCAATTTACTACTTATTTTCTATCAAAATGCCAGAAGGAGAAGTCCTACTGGTCTTGTGAGTGTTTAAGAAGTGATATGGAACACCTACTTTATTGGGAGTGTTAAGAGTTAAATTGTTCAAATATCTCAGGTTGAGCTCATTTTAAAAGTTCCCAGGTTCTTAATAAATCCCACCTCAATATGTGTCACCTAGTGAAAGATATGGTACAGCTACAGGATAGATACCATGCCTTGAAGTTCCCTTATGTGGAACTGCAAGTAGGGAACCACCTTCAGAGCAGAAATCAAGTGACCCCCGACCTGCATGAAGTCCCCGATTGTGGATAATTACCACTTCAGTGCCCGAGACACACCCTGGAAGAGAATTTGAATCTTATCCTCTGGGAGAAAGACCTTCCCTTGAAGTGTGTCAAACTTCAGGCCCATGAGCATCATGACCTAGGAAAGGATCAAAGAAGACTTCTTGAGATTGAGAATACAGTTGTGATGCACCAGAATGTGGATATGGTAAGCCAAGAGCTCACCTGAAGGACCCTTGAGAGGAAATCTCCCAAATATGGAGTCAGAGAAGTGCCCTGGGTATGTATGAACACAGTCTGGGCTACCATGATCTTTAAGATTCGTGGTGCTGAAATCAGGACAAATGGAAGATCAATGAAATGGTAATGACTGGAATCGAAAGCAAAAAGTAGGTAGCGTTGACTGTCTGGGTGGATCGGGACATGCAGATAGGTGTTCTGAAGATTCAGACAAGCCAGGTACTCCCCTGGACACATTTCAGTAAAGATTCCATCTTGACAAGCATAGTGACTGCATACTGGTTAAGGCAATTCAGGTCCAAAATGAAGTGACATCTGCCGTTGTTTTTGGTAACCACAAACAGATTGGTGTAGAAACCTGAGGAGCACTTGGGGACTGGGACCAGTATCGACAGTATCCACTCATGGATCCTTTTTAATCTTTGAGGAGACGCAGCAATATGAAGGAAGGGATTTGACATCTATGCGGTACCCTTCTGAAACCACCTGCAAAGCCCACTAGTCCATTAGAGAGGATGCCCAGGCATCCTGAAAAAGGCAAAGACTGTCCCTACACATAACAATGGACTAGGATTCAAGAGGTGGTGGGTTTGTCTGACTTAGGCCTTGCAGCTGATCGCTTGGGCTGCCAGGTCTGCCTGGGCTTTGTGGCAGAGAGCACTTGCGAAGTCTGAGGGATTTGTGCCCTCTGCATCCCAGTTTGGTGCATGGGAGGGGGGGGGACAAAAAGTATGTGCCTTCCTCACCACAAAGGAATTCTTAGTGGAAAGTGGAGAAAACAAGTTTCAGGTCAGGGCCAAAAAGACTTTCCCTGAAAAGGCAAGGAAACCAATGACTTTTTAGAGGCTTGGTCCACAGAACAAAAGTTAAGCCACAAGGTGCGGTGTGCAGGGCCCAAAATGGTAGAGGATTTCCAGTGAAACAGGAGGCAAACAGTGACTCTGTGACATAAGTATTAGCCATCAGAACCAAGTCTTCCTTGGCAGCATCAGCAGGCATACTATATGACAGCTGCTACCCCCAAACAGCTACAGCCCTGTTTGCATAGGCAAAAACAGGCCTCTATGCCACCCTAGTAGCTGCAAAGGAGGCCTTGAGAAGGGAATCAAGACTCTTATCAGCTTGGTCCTTAAGTCCACCGGCATCCACAAGACAGAGGGCAGTGTTCTTTGCCAGAAGCAAGATTGGGCAAGTTAACAGCAGGAGGAGAAGCCCACAGCACCAACGCCACAGGGAGGGAAAAAAAAAAAAAAAGTTATAGCTTAGCAAAATGCTGGTTAAAGAAAAGCCTCTTATAAGGCGCTTTCCACTATTGGGTAGAAATATAGGAGAATACTTTCTACACTGCTGGAAGGTATCGGGAGAGGAATTCCCATGTCCGTGTCAGAGATCTGGAGGGTGGGTGTGGGTGCACACGTGTGTGGGGAGGCTGCCAAGTCAGAATCAATGTATAATAAAATCTATTGCCAGAGACTCAAAACCCCCATTGAATACCCGTGGGGACATAAAAATGAAGATCATTGTAGTGGGGGGAGAGAAAATAAGCCCCCAAAGCACTGAAACATCCCTGGAAGCCCAAACCAGCACAGGAAGGGTTGATTGAAACAAAAAGAGCAGCCATCCTCATTTCAAAGCCCCTTAAAAATATAAAGCGACCCATAAGCGTGCCAGAGCACAACCATGCCAGTAATAGTCTCTGTAAGGAGAAGTATACACACGGACAGAAAGGGGACTGAGGCATTCAAAGACACTTCTGTTTTCAGGTTAGTACCATAGTAGCAGGACAGAATCTCAAGAGACTCAGTCATGATGGAAACCTTGTAAACAAGATTACCTCCATGGGGCAGAATAGTTCCACAGAGCACCTGTGAACTGGGCAAACCAACTCCAGAGAAGCCCAGTAATGGTAACCTGACTAATGGAGAACTATACCGCACCATATCCAAGTGTAAAATAAGAAAAGCCAAACGAAAACTAAGAGGATGGCCTTGCCTGTGGGACACATGAATTCTGGGAGATAGCAGGTGGGAGGTGAGCTAAAGGAGAAGTCTCCACCCCAAAGACTGTCTTTTTTGATGTGCCCTGCCCTCCACTCAACTTCATGGAATCTGTGTTACACATTTGACGTAAGAGAAATAATCCTTTGGAAAATTCCTTCTTACAAAGCAAACCACCTGTTTTAAAACTTTTCTCCCTGGAGTTAAAGGGGGTAGTAAAAAAAAAAAAAAAAAAAAAAAAAAATGTAATATTGCAGCTGTTACACAATTAAACTACAAGATCCCAGTCACCTTTATGGTTTGAAAGATATACAATGCCAATGTTCCTCCCTCCTCTTTCCCTCATGTCAGCTGTAAAGCTGTCAGCAGGAGATTCTGGTCTTGTGACCAGCTGGCAGCTCTTCAGCAGAGCCAAAATAGCTCAATGTAAAAAGAAATACTTCATTTGAAAGGTCTACATGGTATGCCTGGTTTGCAAGCATACTTTGTAGACCATTTCAATTAAGTATTTCTTTTTACATTGCACTATTTCAGCTCTGCTGAAGAGCCGCCAGCCGGTCACAAGAACAGAATCTCCTGCTGACAGCTTTACAGCTGACATCAGGGAAAGGGGAGGGAGAGAGGAACTTTAGCATTGTATCTCTCTCAAACCATAAAGGTTTGAGAGATGGGACTAGGATTGTTTAGTTCAATTGTGTAATAGCTGCAATATTACATTTTTTATTTATTAATTTATTTTTATTTATTTTTTAATATAAAGACATTACTAACCCTTTACCAACGCAGGACGTACATGTACGTCATGGGTGGATGTCCCTAAAGGACCCGTGACATACATGTACATCATCGATTTCAGGGCTCCCCACACAGCTGCATGCCTTCAGGGAGCCCTGAATCGGGGGGGGGGGGGGGGGGGGGAGTAATTACAATACAATACGTAGGTTATTTTAAAAGCCATTTAAAAATCAGTGAGTGTCTCTTCAAAAATCTTTAATAAGGTACAATTATTAACTCCGTCGATGTTAGAAGTGTCAGAGGAGGTCTTGTGAAAAACAATGCATCTGACCTTTTTAGCATTTAAGATGTTAAATTACACCATTTCTCAGATTTTTGAGTAGGTGCATCAATTTATCCATCAAACAGCAATATTCTTTTAGCAATCCATGCAGGATAGTTTTCAACTGAAGGACAATTTAATCAATTAAAGACCAGAGGGTTGTGCAATGCATTATGCACCCCTCTCTGGTCCTCAATGGTTAAAAGGATCAGTAACACTGTGTGTGAGATTTATAAATTATATATAGTTTAAAAAAAAAAAAAAAACTTTATTGCCGGCCTTATTCTTGCCTAGTACAACAAAAGGAACTTGCATAGCTAGGAGTCAATTAATAAAAATGACTAATTAGAATGTCCCAAAACAGTGAAGCAGTTACCGTAACAGCCCATAGAATGCACAGTCTGTCTGGACAGCAAGTAGCATCCCATATATGATTAAAGCGGAAATACCACCACACAACATCTTTAGCTTAATTAAGTCCCCATCTGGCGACTAGCTGCTTAGTGGCGCTAGTCGCCAGAATTATTACCTTATTTAATAGATTTATGCTTTCTTCCATAGGTGACAGTAGCACGGAGCCCGGACATCTTGCCATAGTGCTCCTGTGTTGGAAGTCCTTTTTTGACACGGCCAGCTCCTAGCAACACCTCCTAGACCCAGCTGGGACTGACAGCGCAGGCGCACGGACGTCACTATGGCAACATGTTCACGCTACGTCCTGCCTGTCACCCATGGAAGAAAGCTTAAATCTATTAAATAAGGTAATAATTCTGGCGACTAGCGCTACTAAGCAGCTAGTCGTCAGATGGGGACCTAATTAAGCTAAAGATGTTGTGCGGTGGTAGCTCCGCTTTAAAGAAAAAAAAAAAGTTTGTACTGTAGCAACTTTTGAAACAAATAGTGGAAGTTCCCTTGTTTTACTTGGAAGAAGAAAAAAACACTGAAATTACATATCTAGATATAGATTACTACTCTTATTATAAAATGAAGGGCAAGACATCAAGACTTCATAGCAATGCATTTTTAAAAAGTTAGAACTTACCAATTCCATATTAAAATTTACTTTTAGCAAAATCATCCTAATTAGATGTAAAAGAAACAGCAGCATTGGATTTTGATGAATATCTCCGCAGCAACCACTGCATAAACAAACCAGGTCTAGCAAGAAGTGGATGTTCCATAGTCAAGCTGGAAAGATAAATGTAAACCATTAGACACGCTTGCCCTATAAGGAGAGTGGAACAAAGAAGAAACACTGAACAGGACACAAGTCAAAATTACATGAAGGAAAAAATGTGTTCTAAAACATTTTGTGCTTCTATTTTTACATCAAGAAATGCTTAATGGTATTAACTATATAACAAATATCTAGCTTCCAACTTCCACATTCTACTTACTGATAAATCCTGTTCACTCAGTCCTTGTGGAATAAAGGAACCATGCAGTAAAGTATCTTCCTCAAGGAGGCAGGGCACTTGCATAAATAGTGCTCTGGAAGTGGAGGCTCCCTCCCTACTGCACTTTACCCCACAGACATAATCATTTTTAAAATATAGAAAGCAAGAGAGAAAGCTCACAGCATCAGATCCATATAATAAATACAATTTTAATGTGAATATAAAATATAATACATTTATAGACAGCAGCAAGGAAAGAGAGGGCCTAAACCCAAAGTGCAAACAGACAAAGACAAACCTATGCTCCTCTACATAGGAAATTAAATGTGTGCCCTGTAATGGGAATATACAATATTTCTTAGTAAACAAGTGAGATTTTAGTTTTCGCAAATTGGCCAAGCCGTGGGTAAGCTTGCCAACGCGCCAAGGTATCTCACTTGAGTCCAACTCTAAAACATCTAAAAAAACCCTATCTAAATTTAAAATTCCCTGAAGAGATGTTATAGGAAACGTATTGGAGGGGGATCCTTTGGATACAATCTTTGCAATGCGTGTGGGTCCCAGTGTGATGTAAATAAAAACAGAAGACATACAATATAAAAAACATGTAAATGGAGAACTTCCCTAATGCAAAAACCCCTAATGGGTCTGCATAGTGAGAGTATGAGAGGGCTGTGTATTCAACAGTCCTCTCTATTAATGAACCTTTTTATCAACCCTCCCACAGGTCATGTGAGGAATAAAAGATTACAGATAGACAGTGTGCATACAAGACAGAACAGGCTTTCTGTTTGCACTTCTCCCTTGCTCATTCTAGCAGCCTTTCACTTATTCTACTTAACCACTTACGTATAGCACTAAGATTATTGCACTATTTCTAAATTTCCTTTTTCACTCTTTGCCTTTAACCCCTTAGTGACAAACGACTTACCAGGTAAGTCATGAAAAAATGTCAGTTAGTGACAGACGACTTACCTGGTAAGTCCAGGAAGTCATTCACTATAATGGGAAAAAAAAAAACATTGTCATTAAGTGCCGGCCACGTGCGCACACGGCCGGTCACTAAGGGGTTAAGGACTAGGCGTCAAGCCAGTCCTAGCTTGCATGCACCCTGTTTGTAATTTTTTTTTTATTTAATTTTATTCCTAATGTGCGTTTGTTTTATTGTCAAGTCTTAGATTTATGAGTTTGTATTTTTTTTTTTTTAACTTGGAATAGCCTCCAGGTGTTTTTTTAGAAGGGCATAGATGTTTGGTTATCTGCAGGTAACAATGTGACCAGATACTGTACACAGCCCCTAGAGGGCACTTGCACTTTCTGTAAAAGTTAGTTGTTGGCAATATGGATTTCTACCCATGAAAACTGCAGTGTATCTAGTAATCCAAGTAATATTTCCATACATATGGGTTTTGTAATGCATTGGGAGATCACCGTAGCATTCAAGAGGTTGCAAGCCGCTTTTAAAGGGATAGTAATACTTCATTTTAACTTTATTTTATTTTGTAGGCATTAAAAAAAACATGAATAATGATATAAGTCTTATCTCTCAAACCTTTATGGTTTAAGAGATATTCACAAGCAAAGTTTCCCCCTCCCATCCCTTTTTCCTAGTGTAAGCCATATCTTCTCAGATGTGAATCTGGTTGTAAGACCAGACAGATAACAGCAGGGGACAATCTTCTTTGTATGAAAAGAATGAAAGCCCTTCCCCCCTTGACAAGTTTTTCAGCTTTTTCCCTTATCTTAATTGAAGATTGTCCCTCTCTGCAGTCTACCTGGGCACCTCCCTTCTGCTTTGGCTGAACGGGGGGGGGTACTTTGCTTTTGAATATCTCTCAAACCATAAAGGTTTGAGAGATGAGACTTATATCGTTCTTCATGTTTTTTTAATGCCTACAAAATAAAATAAAGATAAAACGAAGTATTACTATCCCTTTAAATAAATGGGAATTTCCATCCCCCCTAGTGCAGTTGGTATGCTCATCTTTGCCTTCTGTATAAGGCTCTTGGTGACTATACTGCGAAAGTTCGCAAATTATGGCTTCATGCACATATTAAAAGGGTCTGATTCAGATATGGTATGGGACTCAGACATTAGTGGAGAAATATGCATATTGGCTATAAAAACAAAGGAAGGGAGGAAGCATACAAAGGTCCCATACCTGATAGAGATCGGGGTTCTTAATCCCAAAAGAAGCAGCAATGCATTTCAGGTCTTTGTAGTATTCAGCAGTGTCTACAAACAAAATAGAAGATAGGAACAATGTTTAAAATGCCCAAAATAAAGTACACAGAAACAGCCTACACATTAATGTAAATTAATAGCCTTATGTGAGGAAAAGAATACATAAGATAAGATCCCATTAAATAGTTGTGTGTTCATGAACACATATCATCCTAAAAACAACTTTGGCAATTTCAAAATGCTTTCTAAAAAAAACTACATGTTGTATTAGCCATTTCTTAATTATAAATCTAGTTCAAACCTACTGATTATGCCAACTAATGCATGCCATGCAGACTCTTCCTATATTAGACCTATACTGCCTCCCACACTGACACTTAACACCGTGCTAAAGGAGGCAGGCAATGCACTGAGCAGCACGTGTGAGAGGTAATGTACATTTTAAATCAAAAACTAGTTTTGTAAATAAAATAAAAAAAAAAAAAAAAAAAAGTGTGCCAATACCAACTATAGGCAATTCTGAATTCTTTAAACCCCTTAAGGACTGGCCGCACACGCACGCACCACACCACAGAGCCTTTTCATTTTCTTTTTTTTTTTTTTTTTCCCCTTTCTTTTTCCGGAATCCCCGAATGGGGTGCAGCTGCGCAGGAAGCTCAGAACTCCATGACTGTCCAGGACCGTCATGGGTCCTCAAGTGTATAACAAGATTGTTGTAGATGATAGTGCCCTTTTATAAAAGGTATCACCTGAAAACTTTAACCAAAAGAGCTTTCAAAATTTTTTAGCCATTTGTTTTTTACATTTAGAAACTAGTTGAGATATTTAGATTGACATAATATGCTAATAGATATGCAGCGTTGGCACGTCCTTCCTTAGGCAATGCACAGCAGTATTATTTACCTCGCCTAGTAATAAAAGGGGATTTTTGTGAACTTACTGATAAATTATTTTCTCTTAGTCCATGTGGAGCACAGAAATCATGAAGTAAAGTCTGCTCCTCTTGGAAGGAATCACAAATAATGGCAGAGGGCTCTGAAGCCCACTAAGGGCCAGGAGCCTGCACCCTTCTCCCTTTGTTTCCTGTCTGTCCTTTGGGTGAGGGGGCTCCAGAACAAAGGAAAGGAGCATCCACCCCCCTTGCTGCAGGGGGTGGGTGGGAAAAATAAGCAGGGCTTTAGGTTAAAAGATCTTACCTGCAGCAGGTGAGCAGGAGTTAAGTGATTTTTTTATTTACAGGTGCTGCAGTGGTTTGTTCCTGTCGGTGGGAGATTAATCAAGCAACAGAGAAGAGTGTGTTCCTGTCAGTTTGCTGTGGGAGATTCTTCAATCAACCAAGAAGAGTTCTTTTCCAGCGTTCCGGTCGAAAATGGAGTTGGGTTCCAGCAGGCCCGTGAGGATGCTGCAACGTCCGGCACACTTCGTGGATTCCCTGGGAGAAGACCTCCAGCGTTAACCTCTACAAAGGAAGCTAAATGCCCCGTTGGGTGTTGTAGGCCACGGTGGGTTCGCTGGGAGGGAGTAGGGATGTCAGGTGCTGTTGGCCTGCAAGTCTCGCCGGTATGATGGATATAGCGAGACTTGCAGGCCTTTAGGTCCTTTTCAGGACCTTTGGTTCAGGCTGCCCGATTCACTGCCGGTTGAGCATACCACCAGGGGTGCCCAATATAATTGTGCTACCCAGGATCAGACACGTATGCCTGTAGGGGTACAGGGAAAGGGGGCCCATTCTCGGTTGGAGAAAGCGAGGGAGGGGGGCGGGAGATGAAAGGGTTCAAGGAGGGTCAGTTTATTTGTGATTGGGAGTCTGAGGAAGAGGTGGGTTGGCAGGCAGATCTGGCAGGGGGTTATATCAGTGGGGGGGTAGAAGGGGGCTAGGCCTGGGGAGGAGGGGGGGTACAGTAGGGTCATACAGTTGGTGGAAGGATATTTATCCTTTGTTTTCACCAGCAGCGGCAATTAAGAGGAAGGGGGTGCAGAAGCAGGGGAAGCTGTTGCAGCGAAAAATGGCAGCGTCACGAGGAAGCACAAGGAGGTGAGTCAGAAGTAGACTGAGGTGGGATTATCAGCGGAAGAGACAGAGCTTGGAGAGTCCAATGCTTGTTCTAGTAAATCTGATGGTGACAGTGTAACAGACGGGTTCCTCTGACTCAGATGTGTCAGACTCTGACTCAGACAGCAGTCATAGAACACAACATGTTTAAAACATTTTTTAAAGCGATTAAAGGGACTAGGTGGGAGGTTAAAAAGGAGAGAGGAGAGGAAAGGGAGAGAAGACATGTTAAGGTAAAAAAACGTAATGCAATTGCTTGTTCTGTGTCATCCCCGCATGATCATGTGCCCAAGAAATTTCAGAGACAAATTAAAGCGAGAAACTACATGGACATTTAGAAGATTTCTTGAAAGGCAATTGAAGCGACAGAGGAAGGGAGTAAGGAGGAAAAGAATAGGTCTAGGTCTAGGCGCTTTGATGGCCAAAGCTCTATGTTGAACCAGCGTTACTGTTGCTCCCTCTTCACCCAGACAGTTATAAGTTTACAGGAAGTTACTTTCAAGGGGGTTTTATGTTGACAAATGTTTTCCAGTGGGCTGTTCCATTTATCATACATTTTTTCAAGGTTTTAGTTCCTGCCTGCATTGGATAGTGGAGCATAAATCAGGGGAGGTAGCCGAGTGGAGCACTACCTGGATGATTTTTTGTTTGTAGGGCCACAGGGTAGTGATCAGTGTGGGAAGTTGTTGCAGTGCACCAAAAAAGTACTTCAAGAAATACACTAGCGGTCAAAAGTTTTAGGACACCTAAATTTTTGCTACTTTTAGTTTTTGCCATATAACTTGACAAAAACATTAGAAAACCATGTAAACATTAGGTATTTCTAAAATCAAGACATATCTATTTAATAGTTTTTTTGTTTTAATGTTTGTAGAGGCGTATAAGATTTTTCGTGCAAAAGCTAAAAAAGTGCATTTGTATTTGTATAAATATTTTTACAGGAAATTTGATGGAAATAATATCTTTAGAAAGCCCATCTTATGTCAAGAAAACAGTATATAATATATGTGTGTACATTACATGAGTAAGAGTAATATTACTGCTAAACACAAACACAGTAGAAGTGTTAAAACAGCCATTGTCCAAAAGGATAGGAGTGGAAGCTGCCATTTTTTTTCCTTTAGTGCTACCTTCTGGAAACATATGGGCACACTAGGCTAGGGGTAGAAAGGCAAGTGATACCTCATTTGATGTGGATGGTTATTTTCTTTCCAAAATGGTATGTTTGTCTACTTTTACTTCACTTCCATAATAACTGTTTTAGTACAGTCCAGTCATGTTTGAAAATAAGTTAAGAGAAATAAGAGGTTGTAGTTTTGTACTTCTGGCATCTACTACAGTATGTCAATTCATACTATTGAGGTGCCATTCTTCTTGTAAAAGCAGTAGCTAATTAATATATTTGGAAATTTCATAGTTTTCAAAGATTTCAGTACGTTTGAAGGGGTAGAAATGTAAAAACAATTTCATATATATATATAAAAATATATATCTGAGCCTTTTTCTCTCCACATTTCTACCCCTTCAAAAGGTACTGAAATTTTTTGAACGCCATGGAATTTCCAACTGTATTCATTAGCTACTGCTCTTATGAGAAAAATTGTACTCCATTTGGCATGAGTTCACAGAGGGGGCTCAATAGGTCGGCAGAGGGAATTCAAGGATCTCGAATACCTTTTTCTTTTACTCTGTACTGTAAATATTGATGCAGTTTCTGCTAACACCTCCATCGCTCTGATGAAGTCACATGCTTCCATCTGTAACAGCATAAGCTCAGAATTGATACAGGGAATCCTCCCGCTTGTCAATGTTACATACAGTTTAACCATTTGAGTGGCAGAGGGGTACACAACACATTGTAGAGCAATGTGTTGCATACTGATGTGGCAAGGAAAGGGTTAATACTTATTTCTGATCTTGCACTTGGTTTCTTCTTAGCAATGTGAAAAAGGGTGTTGTGTGTGTATATATATTTTATACACACACACACACATTCCGAAGTAAATCGCCCAGATCCCACCCCCCGGAGACAGAAGTTGAAAGCTAGCCAATCCTGTCAAAATCACACCCCTGTGTATGTCAGCCTCAGGCACTGTGGAGGAGATATGCATAGCTCCTCCTAGTTACAGCCCCAGCGTGTGTCAGGAACAGCTGTAGAATTTGTGGTCACCTGATCGCGTTCTCTTTTAGAGTATAGATATAGCAAGTTTGTTTCTGCAGTCAAAATACTTATGCTTACATCCTATATAATAATTTGCTAAAAGTTTGTAACGACACAGTCATGCTCAGTAAAGACTGCCCGTGACGTGGCTGATACGGAGCGGGGCTCTCCGAATTCAGACCGTGGTGTGCAGAGAGGACCACGGTCTGAATTCAAAGAGCCCCGATCCGTATCAGCCGCATCATGGGCAGTCTACACTGCGCATGACTGCACCGTGGCCGGCCGGCTGGCCCGGATGTCCGTGTACACTGGCTTTTCAACTAGTTTATCTATAATAAACCTCATCTGTCACTTTTCTGCCCATTCACTCAGTTTATCCAAATATTTCTGAAGAGAAAAGACATCCTGCTCTGTATTCATTTCCTTACACAGTTTAGTGTCATCAGCAAAGTCTGAGACATTACTTTCAATTCCTACTTCCAGATAATCATTAAACAATTTAAAAGCATTGGGCCCAGGACCTACCCCTGTGGCACCCCACTTATAATGGTTCCATTTACAACTCTCTGCAATCTATTATTAACCAGAACTTAGTGTTAAACTCGACAGCCAGTTTTGTGCCTTTGTAAGTGGAGGCCACTGGGCCACATGAACAAATAAAAAATGGAGGAATTATAGAAGCAACCACAGGGAACAAATGAACATTCTCAGTGATTTAAATGGGACCTTTAACCAACTGAAAACTAAACATCTCTCCAGTGCTGGGAGTTGCCCTCCACAGCTGGAGGGCCTCAGATTGAGTACAGATGAAGCATTGTGCCATGTTTAACAAGGGGACTGATAAGAGTAACTTTTTTGAGACCTATGTGGCAAACCATTTTTAGCTGCAGTCAATAGCCAATACCTGCTTCATTCCTACTGCAGCTCTCAACAACAAGCACAATGCTGACTAAGGGAAGTATGAGTCTCACACAGGGTGTCTAAAAGATTCCGCATGAGTCAGAGGGGTGGAGGAAGAGAGACCAAGACAAATTTCCAAAACAGAGTGGGCATGAGAAAAACAGAACAAAACTTATATTGAAAGTATGTCCCTCCACAGGATAGGAGGAAAGGAAGAAAATGAACTAGGTTACATAATGTTTTATGTAAACACCATGCAGGGAATGGAATTAGATATTTCTTGGAAACATGATGAGAGACAAACATATGAAATGCATCTTTTAGAAGGGGATGGGGGAAGAAAAAAAAAAAAAAAAAAAAAAAAAAAAAAACGTACACAAGAGACATTTACTTTGAGATGGTCAGAAACTACTATGAGGAAAACTGAAAGTGTACCAAATATGGTAAAAAAAATTTTTTTGAAGACCTTTTTTCCTCAGGTTTTTTTTTTTTTTTCTTCTTCTTCTTAACCCTGAGTGCCATAGGGGTCTTAACCCTTTGAGAACAATGCATTCAGTACCCCTCTGACACTCACTCAAAGGATTGACAGAGTCTGGAGTTTTCAGGGCACACTTAACATTTTATACATCATTTGTCAAGGAGTAACGAAGGGTACAAATACATAGAGTTATCTGTAGGCCCAACAGAATAAGAAAAGGGAGAAATTTTTCTTACCGATATTTCCTTTGCTTGTGTGTCCCTCCATGGCGATAGAGACTAATGGGTATATTTCAGCACCCCCCAGCTGGTGTACAACCAAACTTAAAATACAAAAGGAAGACCCCTGCTTCCCTCGGCAGTCATCTATTGTCATAGCTGAAAAATATAACAGAGATGGTTAATGGACAGGGAGCACCATGGAGGGACAAAGAAGAAAAGGAAATATCGGTAAGAAAAATTTCTCCCTTTCTTCTGTGTCCCTATCCATGGCGATAGAGACTAAAACATAAGTGTGGGTAAAAATAAGGTGTACCTTAAAATTTTTAAGAAGTAGATTAGAAAAAAAAAAAAATCATGCGCCTGCCCATTCAGATGATTCCATCATAATAGGCAAATAGGAATAGTCTTATCGATCCTGAGTGGACTGCTGCCTCAAGGACCTTCCTTCCGAACTTTGCCTCTACTGAGGCATGTACATAAATTTTAATTTCTAATGAAAGTGTAAATTGAGGACAAGGTAGCTGCTCTGCAAATTTCCTCTGGAGATGCAGAGGCTCTTGATGCCCATGAGGTAGCAACTGCACCTTAAGGATCTTTGGAGGAACTGTTCCTGCTTCCAGGGAGGCTATTCTTATGCATTGGGTTATCCATCTTGAAAGGGAGGACTCTGAGGCTGGTGATCTTTTGTATTTCCCTTGGAAATGTACGACCAAGGAATCAGCTTTCCTAAAACTTTGGGTTCTATGGAGATAGATAGAAACACACCTAACTAGGTCCAGCTTGTGTAGCTTTTCCTCCTTTTGGATTTGGACAAAAAGATGGTAATACGATGTCTCGATCAAGATGGAAAATCAGATACCACCTTTGATTTGAATGTAGGCCTAGTTCTTAGAACCATCTTTATGAATAACTGTGTAAGGCAGTTTTGCTGATAATGCCCGAATATCAGATACTCTTCCTGCAGGGGTTAGTGCAGTGAGAAAAGCATCGTTAGTGGTATCTAAGGGCTCAAACCTGGGGGATGAAACTAATTGATCTAGCACTGTATTCAGGTCCCAGGGAGGAATAACTTTTCTTACTCTTGGTCTGGCTTTGGTTATAGCCTTTAGCTACCTTTGGACCAAATCTTCCTCTGCAAATTGCTCTGCCAATAATGCTGATAATGCCGAAAGATGTACCTTTAGAGTTGATGGATGTAATCCTTTTTTCAAATCATTGTTGTAAAAGACTGAAAATATGAGTTGTCTTAATGACAGCTCTTTTCACAGTCAGTTCTACACCATTCTGAGAAAATCTTCCATATCCTGCAGTATATTCTGGAGGTCGACTTGTTTCTTCCAGAGATAACAGTATTTATGACAGATTCTGACAGTCCTTTTGATCTTAATGAATTCCTCTCAGCCTCCAAGCCATCAGTTTCAAAAAGGCTAGATTTTGATGAAGAATTGGGCCCTGGGAAAGAAGGTCTGACCTGTTCGGAAGGGGCCATGGATCCTCTACTGCGAGGCTGATCAGATCCGAGAACCATATCCTTCTCGGCCATTCTGGGGCTATGAGAATGACATTCACTTACTCGTGTCCGATCTTCCTTATAACGCTTGGAATCATTGAAGTTGGAGGAAATATATATGCTAGGGGAAAGTTCCACGATTGAGCCCTGGCATCCACCCCTTGAGCCTTTGGATGTCTTGTCCTGAAGAAGATGTTGCACTTCCTGTTCTCCCATGTTGCCATCATGTCCTTCACTGGCTTTCCCACCTCCTGATAATTTGATTGAATATTTCCTCGTTGAGTGATCACTCCCCCGGGTCCATCCTGCTTCTGCTTAGATAGTCCGCTTGGAGTTTTAGAGTTCCTGTTATGTGGATGGCTGATAGCGCCACTAGGTTCTTTTCTGACCACTTCAGTATTTTCTTATGATTCCAAATTTAGGCCTCTGCTTCTTGTCCCTCCCTGATTCTTTATGTAGAGTACAGCCACCATGCTGTCTGATATGACATGTACTGGCTTGATTCTTGATAAACTTTTTCAGGCCTTCTAGAGAGAGATGTATCGCCCTGAGCTCTAGGACATTTATGTGGAGGGTCTTTTCTTGCTGTGACCATACTCCCTTGTAGGGAGATGTTGTTCCAGTATCCCCCCCATCCTGACTGAATTGAGTCTGTCGAGATCCTCTGCCAATGCAGATCATGAAGAGGGGTTTCTTTCTACAGATTTCTTGGATCCATCCACCATATTAGTTCTGACTTTACCCATGGGGTCAGGCGAATCCTTTGAGTGGTGTTGACTGGATTTCTGTTCCAATGGTTTAGGAACAAGTTTTGAAGAAGAGGTCTTGTGAATCCTGGCTTTTTTGGTAGTTCACCAACCAGTCCAAATTCTGCAGATGTTGCAAGGTTATCTGGGTGTTCAATTCTGATTGGGTCTTTGATTGCAACAGAATGAGAAGGTAGTCCAGATAGGGGAGAAATGTTATCCCCTTTCGCCTCAGATGCTCTAGAGCTACTGCTAGTATTTTTGAAAAAGCTCTCGGGGCTGAGGACAGCCCAAATGGCAGAGCTCTGAATTGCCAAAGGTGTTCCATGAAGCAGAACCTCCGGAATCTGCGATGACTTGGAGCTATCTTGATGTGGTAATATGCACCCTTGAGATCAACAGTCGTGAGGAAAGTTGCTGGACGGACAGTCTGGATTACAGATTATGTCTCCAGCTTGAAGTGTTTTGGTCTTATGGCTAGATTCAAGCATTTTAAATCTAGGATTGTTCTGAACCCTCCTGATGCTTTTGGAACTGTAAATATTACTTACTAGAAGCCTTCTATGTTTTGCAGTGGTACTTGTTCTATTACTCTGCTGAGGGCTAGGACTTGGACAGAATCCCTTAGTTCTGAATATATTTCTTTGAGGAGTGCGGTCAATTTCTAAGGGACATACTGCTTCTAATATCTGAATTACCCACTTGTCTGGGGTGGTTAAGTTCTTCCAGGCTTGTAGGAAATTTTCTAGGCGACCACCGACTGGAATTAGAGACAGGGTCTGCTGTACTTCATGAGGTTTCTTTCTTGAATTGGTTACCTCTGCATCCAGATCTTTTAAATGAACCTCAAGGACTGGCCGAAATTACTCTCTTTCTCCGATCGTATGGCCTTGTAAGATTGAAAACGCCTTGAGTCACGAAAGGATCTTTGGTTTCTATAGGATGCTCTTGATGGGGAAGTTCGTCCTAACTCCCCCCCCCTCCCCCCGGTGACCTTTTTATTTATTCTAATTGCTCACCAAATAGAGTGGATCCAGAAAAAGGTAGAGACGCTAATTTTTGAGGAGGGGTCAGCTCCCCATGGTCTCATCCAAAGAGCTCTTCTGGCTGTGATGGACAAGGAGGAGGATCTGGCAACTAACCTGATCATATCCCAGGAGGCGTCACATGAGTATCCAACAGCATCTTTTATAAAGGCCACTTCTTTCATTAATTTTGTCCTGGATACGAGGATTCGATTTTTTCTTCAAGTTCAGACAGCCAAATTCTGATTGTTCTTAAAACTCATGTCAAAGCCGCTGCTGCTTTTATGTTTTGGCCCAGAATGGTGAATTGTTTCTTTAGGGTGGCTTCTAATTTCCTGTCCATAGGGTCTCTTAATGAAGAACAGTCCTCCATGGGAAGAGTGGTCTTCTTTGTCAATTGGGCAATAGGAGCATCTACTCTGGGAGGTGTTGTCCATGTTGAAGAGTCTTCCTCCTTAAAGGGATACATCTTGTGGAATCTCCCGTCTTCCATTCTGCCTTTACAAGATCAGACACTGCATGATGGACAGGAAAGACTGGAGTCTCCTTCTTCTTGCCCAGGAAGGCCACGACCCTGTTCCTTTAGTTCTTTTGTTAACCCCAAGGTTTTACACAGGCTCTTAAAGAAAGGTTACATATTTTCAATGTTTAAAGTACCTTCATCTTCCTCCAGTATCTCTCCTTCTTCTGAAGAGTAATCAGAAAGGTCTTCAAAGAGGCTAGTTTCATCTACTTCATGATGTCTGGAAGATGTACCCTCCCCAGGGTCCTCAAGTCTAGGTCTTTTCTTAGAAATAGAAGATGCTTGAAGAGAGGAAACGGTCTCTTACATGGAACTCTTCATCCAAGATACAAAATCTTGGATTTGAGACAGTACCTCAGTATTAGCAGCTTTCTTGAAACAATCTGAACATAACTTGGAAGAATCTTCTGCTGATAATTTATTTTCACATCTTAAGCATGCTTTCACTTTGAGGATTCTTATCTTCTCTCTCAGTACTTCCTTTATCTATTTCCTTGTCTTTATCCTTAATAGGTACATTTTTAGAAGAGGAGGACATATTCAAGCTAATATATCTAAAATGTAACCTTTAATATGGGTTGCATTTAAAGCCATCACATAAAAAACTCTACCACCACCTAGGGAGCATGGCTTGCTTACGTGCATTTCAGCCTGGAACGCATAGGCCCTGCCCAATTAACCAAATGCAAGAAAATAAATAGGGTTGGCCCACAGCCCTTACCTTTTCCCCTATAGCATGCTTGCTGGTAGGTAGGAGCAAATCCCCAGGATAGAGGTCATGCTGAAACCAGTGCACCTCTTAGTGGCATCCATCTGGTGTACCCCTTGTGCGTTCCCTGTTCGGATGCACGGTGATGACGTTGCTTGCATGTGTTGTATCAGGTGCCGAATCTCTACCTTCTGGAGGGAGATTCAAGGTGCCAACCAGATCCACTTTCACCTTGCCGGCCTGGAGCAGAGCAAGGTCCTCGGGAGATCCTTCCCCGGGCTGAAAAGCAGGAACGCGGCCCTTGCGTGGAGAGAAAATAAAAAAAGAAGGGGCATCCTAAATGGATGTCTGCAGCACCGTGGTTGAGAACCACTGATTTAAGATCTCAGCTCCTGATTTACATGCCTGATGTAAGCATGGCAGATTTATATTAAAATATATAAACAAAAAAGTCTTTACTCAGATCTATTAAATTATGGCCAGAAAAGTGACATGAGATGTCAGCCTCCATACACAATACATTATATACAGTGACCTCTTCCCACCATGACATAGATTAACAAGGGGCAGTCACATCTCCCCAGGATTACACAGTACTAAAAACAAAAACATGTTTTAACCCCTTAAGAACTGATCTACTACAGGTTTCAAGTAAGTGGGTAAACATAGTTTTGAAGTTATTTATGATGTGCACACATGCAAACCCCCCCCCCACACACACACACACACACAAAGATTTGTTTGTACTATATTCAATGCATAGCAAGGGTTAAACGCATTTAGCAGTTCATCTAGAGGGAAAAGGGTTTCTCAAAACTATATATCTACATGTGGGTCTGCCACTGACATGTTGGGCAGAGATTCCTAAGTCTACTCTACCAAGGACTCAAAGACCGGTGTAACCCTTTGCTTGCAGAGGTGTGCATCATACTTCTCAAGTGCCCCCCCCCCCGACACTCAAAGTGTCAAACAATCCGATGGAAAATGTGTATGGCAGTGGCTGTATTACTACTTTTTCTTAGAAACTACAACACTTGTAACATGGCATGGTATAATATACAAGGAAGATTAAAGTGAACTACTGCTGGATCCTAGGATATTGCAGTCAGCTAAACCACAGATTTAAACCACTGGCTGTCAAATAGCTTCATCAGCCATTCACAGTAAAACATTCATGTTTTAGTAAGGGAGCGAAAGGGTGTATAAAAAGGGATGGGGAGAACCAAAGAATGTTATATAAAGAATCTATGTGGTACTATTCTTGTCCTATTTAGGTTTAATAATTGCAAGTCAGGTATGTCAAGGATTAAATCATTTTAATCATGTGTCTTCAAAGATTGGAGGCAGATAGGGACTTGGCTGCCCCATCAAAGGACCCCAGATTCAGGCAAGCTTTTCATGCCTTTGGCCAAAAACATGTAACTAAAACCCCATTGTTAATTATTTATAGAAGTCAGGTTATTTGACTTGCAGACTCTGTTTACTTTGTACATGTAGCCAAGATACAGTGCTTGCTGCTCTCATGACTACATACATGTAACTAACTGAACACTATTAATAAATGCTATTTTGAGCCCACCAGGAACCTGTGTATTTTGCTTTTGTATGTATTTTGGGAGGTTTAGGCTTATCCTTTCTTGGTTGGTAGCTCCCTATCAAGGTGATAGTTGAATTAGGGAAGGTATAAATACCTCTCTCATTTCCCTCACATGGGTTTTGTTCACAGTAGAGGTAAGGTAGCATCACTGCTTTTTTAATTGCATTATACTAAATACATGTTCACACATGGTGGCAGATAGGGACTTGCCTGAATCTGGGGTGCCTTGATGTGTCAAGTAATGTTAGTAACTCAGTTGGGGCATTGCTCAAAGATTAGTATCACACACTTTGCATAAATGTTTGCACTGAAATAAATACATCACTAATACAAGTAAGTATCGAGTCTGCATCGCTAGGTTCTCAAAGAAATTCAGCACTGTACATGTAAAACACACACACACACATATATCTCCTATATAATAATTCGCCAAGTTGTGTGTAACGCCCGACATGCGCAGTAGACACTGCTGTGCGTGCGGCAGTCATGCGTAGTAGAGACTGCCCGCACCGCGGCTGATACAGAGCTGGGCACTCCGAAGGAGCGTCCAGCTCTGTATCAGCCGAGGCGCGGGCAGTCTCCACTGCGTGCGACTGCCCCGCGACCGGCTGCCAGAGGCACTGTGGCCTGTGTAACGGGCTGTTCAACTAGTGTGTATATATATATATATATATATATATATATATATATATATATATATATATATATATATATATACACACACACACACACACACACACACCAGGGCTTTTAAAAAAAATGTAAGCTTTCCCATTCGTCAGATGTTTCTTATAAATAGTGAATGATAGTAGCAAAATAAATATATATTTCTAAATTGAAAAAGTTGAATTATTTAAAAATGTACACACACAACTAGAAAGTTACCTGCAGGAATCATAGCTAAACAAATGTACTGTAAAAATGCTGAAGAGGTGTCTGGCCACTGACACGGAAACGGTTAAATCAACAGGGATTATTCACTGCTGTGCTTTGTTTGCTAACATGGCTGTGTGTGCGCAGGGAAGTGCACGGACATTTTGGGGGGCAGGGGCCCAAATGAAAAAAAGGGCATCTCTCATAATTATTTATTCAAAATATATACTTAAAAAAAATAAAAGAATTTACATCTCAGGATGGCACAGAAATCTGAAGCGCCCCCCCCCCCGACTGGCCATCTCCACTGGACACCTCCACAATGCTTCTAATCTCCACATTGCCACCTATCATTTCCATATTGTCCTTACATTGCCCCCATCAGCTGCATTGCCCTCACATTGCCCCATCAGCTCCATATTGCCATCAGCTCCAACTTACCCTCACATACATTGCCCCATCATTTCCACATTGCCCCCCTAGTGTCCGTTTCCTACCTCTTCCCTGGTGGTCCAGCGGAAGGAGAGGTCTGTATGTGCTTCCTTTGGCACAGACCTGTAGCTGCTGGAGCTCCCGTGCGGTCTTCTCTTCATGCAGAGCACTGGGAGATGATGTAATCTCCCAGCACTCTAATACTAAAGAGCCGACGAGGGAGCTCAGCATCTATAGGTCTGTCCTGAAGAAGGCACAGACCTGACTGGGCGGTGGTGGTGGTGGGGAGGGTTCTTGCAGGCGGCGAGCAACTTTTTGTTTTTGTTAAAAGGGCACGAGGGCACTTTCGACAAAAAGGGCAGGTGCTCAAGCCTCCCTTGGTGTCTATGTGTGCACGTGCCTGTGTGTGTATTGGGACGCTCCTGCAAAACTTACAAACACGCAAATGGCTTTGCATGCCCTATAGCAGGGCAATGATGCCAATTTGGTGTCATTAGTGCCTGTGACAATAAGCTGTCTAGTTTAACACTAGAAGTGTTGCAAAGAACTGGACCATGGTAACAGCTGATTAGGCTGAAAGCAAGAGATACAGGTTCAGCCTGTGCAATATCAGCATAACAGGTGTGACCGACCATACAATGATGCAAAAAACAGGTATAATTTTAAAAGGAGACATTTATATTTGCATTAATTCACTCACGTCAAGGACCATGTCACTGATTTATTAGCTGTTTAATGAACAGAGGGGGGAGGGAATCACAAAACAATATGTTGTAGTCCACCTTTGTACTTAATCCTTTGAGTGCCTGAGAGGTATGCAATGCATTGAACACCTTTCTGGCACTCACTAAGTACATGAAGCAAAGGACATTTGTGCATGCTACAGGTCATGGTGATGAGTGACATTGGTTTGGGCCATGCTCATAGCACATGAGGTTTCAGGGGGAGACTATGGTGATACAAGTTCACCAAAAAAGGGAGGTGGGACAGAGATGAAGTGTGAGGGTGATGAGGAAGTTTCTAAAAGGAAGAGATGGGATGGCAATGCAGTGATAGAGAAAAGAGAGAGAGAAGAAAACAAGAGGATGAATAATGTGTTGAATTGGTGCAACATGAAGCATGCAATCATTGTTGTAAAATGTAATTTAAATGCATGTAATATAGTAAATGTATTTTTTCAGTGTAAGCAGTGGCATTCCTGTGTACCCCTATTCCCTCCACAATCGGTGTGGAGGTGGGTACAGGGAGGAGGCGAGTGGGAGTGAGCAATGCAAATGGTGGTGCTGATGTCTGAGCAGATCCCTCTCCACTAGCCAAGGGGGCAAGCAGAGAGACTGATGTCAGACTTCACGGTTGTCAAACTGTAAGGGACTGGCATCTCTTCCAACTCACCAGCAGTTCGGCAACCCTGCATATTATTATGCTTCACCTCCCCTTGCATACTTAATCCTTAGTGCATATACCTGTGTGTCTTTATTACCAAGGTGATATGCTTGCTACAGCATCGAACCTTAGAAGACAACGATGCTGAGTATTAACACACACATGCCAGAGGGGTATCCAACGCATTGCCAAGCACTCAAAATTCACAAAAGCATGACAGTATAAGGGGCGGGGGGAGGGGTTACTCAGTTTACAGAGTCTGAGCACCACTGGACTACAATCCTTATAATTAGATAAGCTTGTTCGCTATAGTTTCCAAATCAAGTGAAACAAGAGCAAACAAAATCTTACAACCCTTATAAACATTCCGCAGAGTTACATTTTACCCTTTTATAGTTTTATTCACCAAAGTCAGTTTGAGGGTCACCAAGAGGTACATAAAAAGCAAGTAAATACTCTTATCAGTAATCAATCCAAAACTAGCCAATCCTGTGCTATTTTCTTTGCACTAACACCTAGATAGCAACCTCACCTTAGTTTTCATTCAAAACTTATCGCAATCCAAATCATATGCGAGAAAGAAGAGACACTATTAAAAGAACACTGGCACCTTAGAAATTAAATAGGTTGATATAACTATAAAGATCATCTTCCTAAAGCTAACATATGAATAAATTAAATATAAATGTTTCTTCCCTAAAACAATCCTAAAATTGCTATTTTACTTATGTGCTAACTGTCCTATTCAGAAAGCATGTATTTTATTGTGTTTTTGCTGTCTCTAATGAGCGTTAAAAGCAGTTACTTTACTGTGATTAATGCCCACTGCTATTGTATTCAAAAAGGCTGTTATCTTATATCAGTTCATTTATAGACAAGCAAGTAAAGATTGCTATGAACTTGGAGCCCTGGAAAACTCAGATAATAATAAGAAAAGAAAAAAAGAATAGACTTTAGGCCTCAGGAAACAAGAAGTGAGGTTTCATAAGCTAGCATGAAGTACTAGGTGTTGAATACTGTGAGCTCTAGAGGGATGTCATCCCTCTTGCACTCAAAAGGGTTCAGTGTATGTAACCCCAGGTTATTGTAGGCGTTCCTCTCAGCCAATAATCATCTGATGATTGTAACTGTAGTTCAGTAACAGTTCGGTTGCTTCTTTGTGCACACTTCCGCTACAAATGAAAACTCTGACAGAGCCAGAATGCTCTTGTGGTGGCTCTACATTAGTTCAATTGTCTGGTAGGGCAGAAGACTCAAAGTGAAACTGGCAGTTTGTAACAAATCTGTGATTTTGAAAGGGCTTTTAAATTCACCTATATTTATATTAACCATTTTATTTAGAACAAGAAATTATGAGATACATAGCCTTATTTATATGTCATTTTATGCAGATTGCACAGAATTAGCTGGCAGACAGCTGACCAGATACTAACACTCCACACAGTTTCCCATTACAACTGTCACTGCCTTCAGGAAATGACATGCTAATTTCCCCTAAACAGATACATAAATTAAATACTTCAAACTGTTTAAAAGTAAAAATGGTTAACAAATATTTTTACTTTTGAAAGTTCTTTCAAAATGACCTATTTCATAAAAAAAATGACAGTTTGAGCTTAAAGTGGAATACCTAACGACAACTTACTAATTTGAAAAGATATTCAAAAACACCTATGGTCTTCTCTAAACTAAATAATGGTTTATGAGATAGCTGGCTTTATGGGGCATATTATGCAAGCTAAAAAGTAGTGGCTAGCACAGGTGCATGCCAAGTACTAATATTCATGACAGCTCTCCTGTCAACGTGACACTGAAAAGTTTACATAGATAGTCACACTGAATATATATATATATATATATATATATATATATATATATATATATATATTATTTTTTTTTTTTTTTTTTTTTTTTTTTTTTTTAAACTGTGAACGTCGCTTATGAAACCTCCTTTCTACAGTTAATGAAATAAGTATGAAAAAACACGAGAAAGAGGCGGGGGGGGGGCCTGTCAAAATAGAATATACATTTGACTTTGACCCACCAAACTGTATTTGACACTGAGCTGTGCCAGCCAGTACTGTCCAACTTAGAATAAACAAAGATAAAGCTAAATATTTTACAGTTAAAAACTGGCTAATATAAGCGATTTACAAAGCTCTTCACAATGAGCTTGTCATATGGTTATTTCCACTTTAATGCAGTAAGAACCAAAATAGTGCGCAAAAGCGTTGGACACCCCTCTGGTCCTTAACCAGCTGAGTGCCAAAGAGGTATCCAAAGCGTTGCATCTCTCTAACACTGAAAAGGTTAAAGGCTTTATGAGACAGTATTGCGAAAACCACTGTGTTCGTCAGGCATACCCCTCGTTTAACTCAGCTGTCAAAATGAAGTAGATGAATCGGAAACAAATCAGTGTTACTTTCTCAAACATCAGTTTGTCTCCCTGTCATCCTCTTGTGCCTACAATACTGGTTTTAGGAGAGACAGTAACTACACATTCGTACAGCGAACATATACAAGAATTCGTACTGAATGCGACTCACATGAACAGCGTATTAGTCCTTAAAGTGCAACCAGGTTACAAACCCGCTCAATCTCCCGGTACCTCACCCAGGGAACACTGCTGTCACGTGGCTCCTCCCTTACCGGTAAAAATTTCACGCACCTCACCTTGCAACGTCTTGCCGGCAACAGCTACTCCTCACGTAACACGGGGTACATGACGCAGGAGGCGTTGTAGTGCTCGTGGCGTGCGTGTGATTTTTTTTCCAGCCATTTTTCGTCAGGGCAATTCGTTATTAACACTTTGAGTGCCACAGGGATCCAGAGCGTTGCGTTGCAACGCTTTGACTACCTCTATACACCAATGCCTTTGTAGTATTCGATTGTTAAAAGCCCAATTTAATTCGATGGGACCTTTAGCCATACCTCCCAACATGTCAAATTGCCAAAGAGGGACACTAGTGTTTTAGGGGGTGTTGCTGTGGGCGTGCCTGGTGGGCGTGGCATTACCAATAATTTTTAGGCTGTTTCATGACCTATTGACACCTCTTTGTGTAACCTAATAAATGATTTAGAACAAGACCAAAATATTTTATTTGCACAGACTAATTTATAAACACACATAGTTACACTTATACAAACAGTAATGTGAGTTGTATTGCTGTAGAGCAATGTGATACACTTATACGCACACCACACAGTCTAATCTGCAAAAAACAGGGACATCAGGGTGGGAAAGAGGGACAGAGGGATTTGAGTCTTAAAGACGGACACTTTGGAGGTATGCCCTTCTAACGTTTCTACTAGGCTCTCTCTTCTAATGTACGGTTCGGGTGCAACTTTGCCTTCAACAAACATGGCATATGTCGATAATCACATGATTGCAGGCATTATTTCGTACCTAATCCGATTGGTTTGTCTTTCTCGCCAATCGTAGTGCACAGTTAGAACGAGGCCGGTGATTGGACTGAGGGACGGTGGCTTTCTGTTAGCCAATCAAAGTGTGGAAATGCGAGAGGTGGTTCCGGGGCTGCCGTAGGAGAGTCCGGTTGAGCTGTGGTCGGTAAGTGCTCATGATGCTACTTCCTGTTTCTCTAATTGGCATCAGTAGCGTGTGCAACGATTTACACCTTGACTCAATGAGTGTTCCAGGCAGTTGTAGCGTAGTTATTGCGTTTCAGACTGTAGTAGTGTACTGCCACCATGGGTGACATCCAGGTCTGTGACACAGTTCTGTCTGAAATACCTGTAGTGAGAGTTTGTCTCCTTCAGGTCCAGTAAGCTTATTAGTGTTGAAAAATAACACATATCAGTGCTGCAGTGTAGATTTTATACAATGTTTATTGGGGTAGCAGTTCTAACCACTGTTAAATGAGAAGTAACACTTTATGTTAATCATACACACATTATAATAGCCAGACAGTCATAAAAGTCCCGATTCGTTTTAACCTGTGTCTTTGTTCAAGCGAAAGACTTATATCTTCACTTATTTTTTTTTGTCATGCACATGGAGACAGACATGATAGTTTCTGGCAGACCTGTTTTGTGCAAACTGAAGCAGGCAGAGTCCACAAGCCTACTTTACCCTTTGGGTGCCAGAAGGCTCCCCAACGCATTGCAAAATAATGCATTGAGTACGCCTCAGGCACACAATGGGTTAGCATTTTTACCATCCGAATGTTAAACATCCCCCTTATGCTTAAAGGGTTAAGATTACTGTGTGCAGTGGACAGAGCTTGTGTAGTATGGTTCTGCTAGCAGCGGTCATATCTGCCTCTATTGAAATTATATCCAGGACTGATTTTTGGCAATAATAACTTTTAGGGGTTGTTAGTAGTATGTGTTACTTTGTATTTAGCTCTCTTCGATCAGAAGCTGCACTCTAAGACAAGGGTGCACAATCCTATATAATAATTTGCTAGGATGTTTGTCATAAGCCGTGATGTGCAGTACAAAGTGCCCGAACGCATCTCGGCTGATACGGAGAGGGGCGATCCGAATTTGGATCGGCAGCAGCTCGTTCGGACACTCTGTACTGCACATGGCTGCAGCATGGGCAGTGAGCAGAGAGGCTCCAGGCACTGGCAGATGCTGTTGGGTGGCACTGTGGCCTGTGTACATGGGCATTAAACTAGTAGCTCAATAAATGGTAACTGGTAAATTGTGCAAAGAGTCATGCTGAATGGGGTTTCATTTGGATGCCTCTAACATTTAAAGGGATAGTAATACTTAAAGTGTTAAAAAATATATGTTGTAGGGTTTATCCCCCTGAGTAAAACAAGGGTACTCCCACTGCTGAGAGATATTTTATTAAAAACTTATAACCGCTCAAACTTGAATTTTTTTTAGGTGCAATATCACAGTGGACTGAAAATTTACTGTGGTGCTATTACTACGACCTGCTCTGGTCTGTAGACCATAAATTTTCATAGGATGGTGTAGCAATAGCACCACTGTAAGTTTTCAGGCCAGTCTGATATTGCACCTAAAAATTTCAACTTTGAGCTGTTATAAGTTTTTAATAAAATATCTTTCAGCAGTGGGAGTACCCTTGTTTTACTCAGGGGGATAAACCCTGCAATATATATTTTTTACATCTTAAGTATTACTATCCCTTTAAGGATTAAAAGCCACATCTTAATCAATGGAAAATATGGAAAGTTTTTTTTGTCCTGTATTACAGTTGGTTTGGCTAAGATTCTTCTTTTCTTCACTGCATTGTGCGCATTATTTTGGTTTAATTTTAAATAAATAGGCAAAACATACATTTGTACATCGTGTTTGAATGTGATGGAAACATACAGTCGAATCTTGCTTTTAATTTAATAAATCATATTAAGATTACTTTGAAAAAAAAAATATGACACTAAAGTTTACACACCTGTGCTTTAACTTACTCAGCAGGAGATGAGATCTGCATGGCTTTTTATTTTGGGATTCAGGAGAAGCAGAACTGGAAATTTCCACTGCTTAGTGATTATGAAAGAAAAAAAAAGTTTTACAACATATGCTTTCATTTAATAGCAAATTCTATTTTGGCATTAGTGTTCCTTTTAAAGAGGCAGCATATGGTCTGTCCAAGCAATATATATATATATATATATATATATATATATTTATTTATTTATTTTAATGCAAAGTTGTGTCCCAAGAGCTATGGTAATGGAGTTTCCATAGCTTTAAACTTCTTGTAGCCCTTTGGTAAACCTTGCAGATAAATGATTTTCACAGGTTTTATGCCATCCTTGTTGGTTGAAGGAGATTGCTGTCTTCTTTATAAAAGCCTAATGACAGCTGATTTGCAGGTACAGGTCTACTATTGAGGTGAATACAGAGGGAGAGCAGGTTCCTATGAGCTCCTCTCTTGGCATTCACATTATCCAGTCTGGTAGATCATCATCTGATTGGTTTATTTATAGAAGGGCAATAAAGGAAGTTAGAGATTTGGCAACTTCATGCCCATAGTTCTAGCTCTCTAGTCCAGTATATAAAAGAGTCTTGTATGGATTCTATATTGTCCTTTTAGCACTGAATCAGTTGAATTGTAGAGCAGGTCCCCTAAGAGAGCCCCAAAATATTTGAAAAAAAGTGGGTCAGTTTTTCAATCTTGACAACCCCTATACTAACACATGCATGGGTTGCCAAAAAGTCTAAAATGCATTGTAAAAAGGTTAAAGCCCCCACCCCCAACAGCGTTCACATAAAACACAACCAAATTCATATGATAAGAAGGGAATTGGGAGGAAAAAGGCCGTCTAGATTATTTAAAAGTAAACTATCACCTTTGTACTTCTTACTCCTATGCGAAAATGGGGAAAAAAAAAGATACAAAGTAATGTTTATTTTATTTTTTTTGCTCAGTTTTCAGAAAAGCCACTTTACATAAAATTAGAATATGACATTTAATGTAGTAACATGTACAGTTATGCATTCAAGATGAACAAACAAGCATGCTACTTAGAAACTAAAAGGAAAAATGATACAATACTAGTTTTTAAAGAGGGATGGGAGTCCTTGTAAACTTCAGATTTAGCAATAGTGATCAGTGTTCAACCTCAGTAGAAAAAGCAAATAAGTTACTATCCTGCATAAAAGAGGGATTGACTATACAGTGAATAACATCATTTTGCCACTGTCATAATCATTGGTAAGACCTCACCTAGAATTTGCAGTGCCACTTTGGTCACCAGTTCTTAAATGAGATATTCTAGAACTGTAGCGGGCACAGAGAGGAGCAACAAAATTAAGGGAATGGAGGAATTGAAGTATGGATTATAAATAAGAAAAAAAAAAAAAAGTGCCGTAAAGGCTCTTCTTACTCTATATAATTACAGTATATGAAGTCAGTACAAATATATCTCTAGTGAGTGTTTTATTTCAAGGCCTTACCAAATAACTATGGGCCACCTCCTATGATTAGAGGAAATATTTTTTTTCAGCTTTAGCAGTAGAAGGATCTCTTTACATTTAGGTCTGTTAACTTGTTGGATTCTTTGCACAGGGATGTGGTAATGGCAGATACAATGGACACATTTAAAAGAAGATTAGATACATTTATAACTGAAGGGAGCATACTGGGTTATTACTATGTATTGGGTTAAACAGGTAAAGAGAGACTAAAACTCATATTGGAGTATGGAAAAATTATGTAATTATCATTCTCTTGAGTATACTTTGACCAAGGTTGAACTTGATGCATATGCATCTCTTTTCAATGTAATTTACTTAATAAGTATGTAGTGCCATATAGTATTGTGGCAATTGACAGATGAAGCATAATGCTAAAATAACAACTATCACTTAGTGTCCTATTGACAGATGGTCCCTTGGAAGCAGACCTGCTGGTGAAGCCAAGGTGTGTTATGGGCCATGGCAGACCAAAGAGGACATCTCCCTCAGGGTTCTGTAAGAAGAGACAACTACAAAACTGAAGTACCTCTGTTAAGTCTCTTGACTTGCATAATGCAGTCACCATAGACCCTTTGCTTTGGGCTTGAAAGACTGACATAGAGTATCTGTGGGATGGGTGTCCAACATGAAGTGTATGGGCCAGATGCTGCCCGTCTGAGCCCAAGGTACTGTCTGCCTGAGATTTGTAACATGCATATTCTGCCTAATATTAAATACCAGTATTCTTACTGACTTGATCAAAATCTATCAATGACAAGCACAATGTCTATAAATGTGGACTTTTGTACGAATAAAGCTGAATATAATTTTTCAAAATTTAATTTCATACTGCTCGTGTATTAATGCTTAAATCTCTCCAATGTTTTTGAATCAATAACAGGCAGTAATCCAGTGTTGTTTTCTATAACAAAAGTAAAGTGACCATCAAATACTTAAGAAATTCTCATTACTTGGTCCACTATTGGGGAGAAAAAAACCCTGGATGCCTCTGGTGTATGGGTACTTCACATGAAACCAGTAAAGTCTTCCTGAACCTGTATGTTGTAATGACTGTTCTTAGTTTTTAATTTATATACTGTATTATATTTATATAGATTGTTAACCCTTTGAGTGCCAGAGGGGTACACAACGCATTGCTTTGCAATGCGTTGCTTACCCCCTCTGGCACTCAAAGGGTTTATTAGGACCTGATGTGCAGGAAGCTACTGTCTAAGTCCTACATAACCTCCACAACCCACTGACCAATACCTCTTTCAATACTGGGGAAGTAGTTCCCTTTAATTAATATTCTAGTATTCACAGGGTTACCAGCCCCATATATGTCAGTGGCAAATTGGAAATTACTTGTCCTATGTTATGCATTTTTTTTTCCCATAAATATTGCTCCACTTCGACTTTTTAAATAAGGCGCAATGTTCATAAAAGTTTGTAATGAAATATTAAGTTTTTATTTATTTTATTTGCTGAAGCAAAAGAAGAGCTAATGGGACTAAATAAAGGGAAAGGAGAGAAACTGACATTTATGTTGTTTAGCTCATAATGCATTATATTTTTCAATGCATAGCAATGCTGGTACCATTTTTAATGATTTGTGATTGTGTCACAGCTTCAAATCATGATAGCTTTGTTCCTTCTATTTTGATACATTATACCCTTTGCACAATACTATATTAGACAATTATGTGTTAATGGCATACTTGTTAACGTTTATCTTGTGTACAGTAGGCCATGCTGTTAATAGAAAATCTTTTCTAAACCACTTCACTGTTACGGACGTGATTGCCACAATTGAAATTCCTGTGAGCTGATGCTTTTCCCTAGCCTTAAATGAATGCTAGAAGGATCTGGATATTATGGATGCAGCTTTTGTTGATTACCAGTTTAGTCTTTGTATCACTGCACCCTTGAGTTAGCTTTGTCTATCACCCATCATCTAGCTTTTATCTGCAAGTGAGTTTTATTTTTCATTCTCTGCTTCCAAGCTCCCAGTGACTGTTACTAGTTGTTGTTTCTTCATCTGTTCTGCATAGTAACCCTCCTCTGCCCTGCAGGTCTCCCTCCTGTCCTGTTAGTCAGTTTGACCTAGAGCCAGTCCCAGTGGGTCAGACGGGCTTGGGCATCTACTCCATTTTGTTCATTGTTCCAAGGGCTTCTGGGAGTTCAGAACCATCTTGATTTAAAGGCATAGTAATACTTAAAATGTAAAAAAAAAAAAAAAAAAAAAAGTTGTAGGTTTTATCCCTCTGAGTAAAACAAGGATATTCCCACTACTGAAAGGTGTTTTAGTCAAAAGTTATTACAGCTCAAAGTCGAAATTTTTGGTG
Organism: Rhinophrynus dorsalis; assembly: GCA_037306005.1. NCBI lineage: Eukaryota > Metazoa > Chordata > Amphibia > Anura > Rhinophrynidae > Rhinophrynus > Rhinophrynus dorsalis. The sequence goes on from CM074723.1 coordinate 111,738,518, forward strand.
CAATATCACAGTGGCCTGAAACTGTACAGTGGTGCTGTTGCTACGCCATCCTATGGAGATTTATGGTCCCGAGACGAGAGCTGTCCATAGGATGGTGTAGCAACAGCGCCACTCTACAATTACAGGCTATTGTGATATTGCACCTAAAAAAACAATTTTGAGCTGTAATAACTTTTGAATAAAACACCTTTCAGCTATATAGCCTCGATATTAAGACTAACTTGTTTAAGGGTGATAGATCCCCTTTAACTTGTCATGCCTAATTCAGTGTGCACATTTTACATGGGGTAATAGGAAGCCTAGTAAATATTAAAAGTTGCTATTTTTCTGCAGTAAATCAAATTGGAGGATGCACATTTTTGCCTCTCTTCTCCAACCTGAGGGAGCAGGCGTTGTGGCCTAGTCACCATCCCAACTTACCCTTTTTTCATTTTTCTTTTTTTTTCTTAGTCAGCCAGACTCGGGCAGCGCCGATTTCTGTCCCTCTGATCAGTTTTGCAAATGTTTTGACCCACTGGCGTCTCTCTTGTTGTCCACATTGGACCTATGAAACTTCATCCTTTTTCTTAAGAGTTTGATCTTATTCACCTACATATAGTCCTACAAACACACAGGAGGAGAGCTTGGAAATCTGAATTATCACATTCACTTAAAGGGATAGTAACCTCGAAACAAAAGTACATGCAAATTTATTGGTACAATTAAAACATACTTACTGCCCTCATTTCCATCTTCCAAACCGTTATGGTTTGAGAGATGTAATAAAAAAAAGGTCTCCGCTCCCTCCCACTTCGCTGTATAGCGGACGTCATGAGTTCCTGCTTCCGGGACCAGAAGACGGCCTATCAGGAGCGATGTAATCGAGATGTATGACTATAATTATTTCATCGGTATGGTCTACAACGTGTGCTTGGCTTGCAAGCACATGTTGTAGACCATTCCGATGAAGTAATTATAGTTGGATATCAGCACTCTTGAAGAGCCGACTAAAGTCGGTCGACCGGATTCTGCCTCTGACAGCTTTACAGCTCGTCAGGCAGAAAGGGGAGGGAACAGAGACCTTTATTTTATTACATATCTCAAAACATAATGGTTTGAGAGATGGGAATGAGGGCAGTAAGTATGTTTTAATTGTACCTATAAATTCACTTGTACTTTTGTTTCGAGGTTACTATCCCTTTAAAGGGTCAGTAGGTGAACGTACTTACACTTTTAATTCCCACTGGCCCATATGTAACGGGAACTGGTGAGATAGGTAGCGGGGATCAGTAGCAGGTCCTCCCTGCAAACGGATCACACTCAGTTGCAGCTCTCCACAAATTATGCACCATACGGGATCAGAAACACATACTTGATATAGGTGGAAAAAGTATCTATTATGTATAAAAAATATGTTTATTAAAAAAAGTAATTCTCCTAACATGATATGAAATATTATGGTGATGGTGTTGCTATTACAGCAGCCTATGGACAGCTATGGTCCATTCACCATAAACCTTCATAGGATGGTGTAGCAAAAATGCCACTGTCAAGTTTCAGGTCTGGATGTACTGCATCCCCAAAAAAATTAGTTTGAGCTACAGTAAAAATAACTTTTGAATAAAATATCTCTCAGCAGTAGGAATACCCTTGTTTCACTTGGCTGAATAAACCTTTGTTGTTACTATTCTTTTACTATAGTGATATAGGCATACTGGTTTACAGATGTATTTACTTCCTGGTTGCTCTGCTTGGTGAGTTTCCCTATTAACCTACTAATTTCTTGCCCATTTTCAGTTCAAACTCAGCTTTTCCTTTCCCTAGTCCAGCCCACCGTAATTTAACTCCATGTATTTTGCGTGACATTTGGATACTTCACATCCTCAGCACATCTTGTTTCTCTGGGGACAAGAAGGTTCTCGGTATGGTTAGTGGTAATTAACAACATTCAGTGAAACTGATGTACTAAGTGAAGTGGAGTTATTTCTAGAGGAAAGCAACTGTACCATAGGTGGCAAACAAAATTCCCCTAATTTACCACTGATTTAAGTGGGGCTTTTAACATGAATACTAGAGAGCTGTCCAGCGCATTAAAATCAGTTAACTGAAGATGCATTAAAGGAAGTAAAAATCCAGTTTAAATCAATGGGAATGTTTATGCCCTGTGGTGCAGCTGGTTTGCTTCAGAATTGATTCAGTTATTGTTTGGAAATTTGCCTCAATGACTTAGAAGGTGAGTAAAACACATTGCTTTATGATGCTATCAAAGTATTTTATCAGGAAGGTTACATTGAGATTCTCTACCTCGGGTGGATGAAAGGCTGAGTTGGCCCTGCAAAGACTAGAATCTACAGCCCTGTGGTTTGAACACATTTTACAGCTGGTGCCTTAGCCAGCTGAGTGATCTCACTGCTTTGCCGATATACTTATGTTTTATTTTATAAGCACTGTAGTTAAGGGGCATTCACATAATTGAAAATGTAATAAAATAGAACTGTAATAGCAGTTCCAGATTAAGAACACAAATTTATTGAATATTAACAGTCCTAAATTATCCCGGTTAGTAACCATTGACTGTCAGAGGTATGCAACTCATTGTGTTGTATATCTCTACAGGACTCAAATGGTTAAATTACTAAGAGGTAAATAGATCAATATTTCTTTAAATGGAGTCTGGACATGTGTTCTGCTATTTTACAATTGCTGCATAATTATAAATTATTTTCTTTTGGCTTCCAAATATTTTTTTTTTCTTCTTCTTCTTCTTCTTCTTCTTCTTCCCTATTCCGTCCAACCTGGTAAACATTAAACCCTTTGATGCAAGATTGGTACAACACAAGTGTCTTGGTTGTGGGAGCAATGAGATTCCTTGGACAGAAGGATTTTAACACTTTTGCATGTCAGAGGTTGTACTTGGTCACTAGGGCAGTGTGCCAAAGTAAATGCCCTCCACAAATAGCAAGGACGCACTCCCTGTGCATTCTGGCATTCTGCACAAGGACAAACTATGATGTTCCTTTCTTTCTCCCTTTGTATTATGGACGTGCTTTTGCATGACCACTGACCACCACCTCATGTACCTGCATGTTTTTTTTAATCCAACTTATTTCTGCTTTAACTGCATAACATGAACGAAAGTGTCCCTTTGTTTGAGTGAGAAAAAAGTGCTTGACATGGGATTGTACATCAGGGAAAGATACACTAAGATGTGATAAGGTGAGAAACTCTTTAATGTGATAACCTTGCCAATTTCTTATATACACTTAGTGCATAAACCAAGGAATCAGATGAAAAACACATACATGTGTTATCTGCATGGAGTTTTTAATTAAAGCCAGAGTAACTGATTGGATTGCTGATGATGGCTATGTAAAGAAGGAAAAGTGCGATAAAAGGTTGTGGGTTTTATATATATATATATATATATATATATATATATATATATATATATATATATATATATATATATATATATATATAAATTTAGTATGTATGCTATTTGAAAGGGATTATGTGCTTATGGAACGGATAACGCACGTGTATTGATGAGCATGGAGTGTGAAACAGAACAAATGTGTGAAATGAGAAGAGTATGGAAGAGGGTCATTATGTGGGTGGAGGTGGGAGTATAAAAGAGAATCGGTGTATTGAATGTAAAAGAGTTAGAGGTGAACATGGAGTGTGGATAAAAATCCTCATCTTCCTCAATAGAACTTATACCTTTGAGTGCCAGAGAGGTGTCTAATGCATTGCAACACAATGCATTTGATACCTTTCTGTTACTCAAAGAGTTAAAGGGATATTCTCATAAAAAAATGAATAGGGTTCATACCCATGTAAATATCCTGTACTCCTAGCCAGCATATGATTAAAATTAAATAAATAAAAACAATAAAAGCCTAAATATATCATAAACACGCTTGTCTTATTCATCTGGAGGCAGCTGTGCTTGGCTTTTTAATTCTTCTAGTGCCAGAGAGGTATCTAATGCATTGCAATGAAATGCTTTGGATACCTTTCTGGCACTCAAAGGGTTAAGCCTTCTTAGTTTGTACCAGAAAAAGGAGCGTAGTGTTGCCCATGCAAAAAAGAGGCAGGGAAGGGGAGAGATATTGCACCGTTGGTCACATATCCTCACATTGACTATGTGGGAGCCCGGCCTTGATCGATTGGTAGCTATAGAGCCTGAGTACTGTGTGTGTGTCTGTTTGTCAGATTCTTTGTATTGGTAGCCACAGACCCACACTGCACCAAGGCAAGTGCCACTGGTAGCCACATATACCACCCTTTCTGCCAGCCGTTACTTTTTCCAGTGGTAGCCACATAAGCAGATTATAGACCAAAATTACAGTGGCTGCAGAACCAGCCTTGTTCCAGTGTTAGGCACAGAACCACAATACACTGTGTGCCAGGGTAGCTTTGAACCTGCAGCTTTGCCAATTGAGGCATCTTTCCAAGCCTCCCTGTATATTCTGTAGCCTATAAGATGGTCAAAAGATAAGTTATGATGTGTGTAGTTTATATGCAGCACTTTGCAGCTTGTGGTGTTCTTCCACACATGTATGTATGCAGTGGAGCATAGAAATGTTACAGACCTGTATGCGCGTGCTGGACATCTGGGCGTTTCAGATTGGCTGCTAGAATTCTCTTCTGCGGCAGATACTACCTTCAGAGAGACAGAGAGTTGTAAGGTGGAATGTAATAGACATCAAATGAGTGGGATTGAGTAGGTGTGGGTCATGACAGCTGAGCAAAAGAGGTGCTGCAGTGCAGGGTTCATAATGAACATGAGCACATGACATGGACTGGTGACTTTGCTGGTGTAGTATTAAGGACAATTAGTGGCAGAGAGAGGAGGGACTTGTATGGACTGTGGGGAAATGGGAAGGATGATAGATTGGTGAGAATGTAAGGGAGGGGGAGGTAGTTGGAGGACAGCAACCTGAGAAACAAAATACAAAGGATAGAGTAAATGGGAACCACAACGAAGTCATTTGAATAGAGTAAGCAAAGTAGGGAAATGTAGTGAAGAGAGGGATGGCAGAATATTTTATTACAGTAGTAGGAGAGGCAAAATAGAGGGGAGAGTGGGTGACTAGGAGGGAGGGGCAAGTCATTGTAGAGATTTTGCCACTTCTGGCAAATATACAGCCCCTTGGATGTGCTGGGGAAGCAGTATGTAGGAAACTAGAATACCTCCTCCTTACTGCCACCCCAGGGTGTGGCTGACACTGACACACACACACACACACACACACACTCTCTCACTCTCTCTCTCTCTCTCTCTCTCTCTCTCTCTCTCTCTCTCTCTCTCTCTCTCTCTCTCTCTCTCTCTCTCTCTCTCTCTCTCTCTCTCTCTCTCTCTCTCTCTCTTCATACTTTGTGTGTACCCCTATATACTTACTGCACACCACACAATATCTGTATACAGAATAATACTGATAATCCCACAGAGTATAAAATGCAATCATTACAGACAGACGCACTTTGGTACATGCCATTATCACACTTCCCAACTTATGTATCAAAGCAAACATGTAGTAAATCTGAAGCAAAACATTTGAACCATATGTTTAAAAATATAAACATAAGTCATTTATCCGCTTTAATATACAAAAGGTGTAGTTGATTTGCTCCAGATTTACAACATTTTTCATGGTTACATATGCCCAGTATCTTTAAATCTTGAAACATCAATGTCCACTAGATAAGACCAAATTGGTAAGTGTGAATTTCAGCTTTTTAAAAAAAAAAAAAAGGATTTCATGGGATATCTGCAGTTTTTAATCATTTCCTGATATGAGCAAATCCATTTGTTGCCACTCAGTCACTTTAACTCTTTGAGTGCCAGAGAGGTATACGCGTGGCTTACCCCTTGGCACTCAGAGGGTTAATAGTCACACATCTCTGTTGTTTGTTTAAGGTAAACAGGTTAATGTAATATACAGTCTTCTTACTTAGTTACCTAATGGTTTTGGTTTCCAGTCCCATCAACTTTGGGAAACATTTGTCAGTGAATCTTGGTAAAATGTAAAGTGCATCGTTTGCTCACCTTTGCTAGGTGTACAGTATGCTGCTGATATATTTTTAATTTCATAATATGTCATGCTGTGTGACTGAGGAACAATACTTAATGTGTATGTGTGTTTATGTAACACTATGTATGAAAGAATGCAAGCAGGAATGTATACCGAGCCCCCTTTTTCAGACACAGTTCTTGCTTAGGTGTCCTTGCACTAGGGTATAGTACTACATCAGTTCAACAGAACTTGGACTGATTTGGATTCTGTTATATAGTATGTATAATAAATGCTGTGACTTTTTTTTCCAAAGTAATTTGGTGTGCATGTATCAAGTCCAAGTTCTGTTTCATAAAAATACTTTTTCATGTTAGAAATGGAACACCACCATTAGGCGGATTACTATAACTGACAATGCCCTTAGATGTGGCTAGCTCAGCAACCAGGTGCTTTTTGTGGACCTTAAGCCCTGGGGAGAAACTCTTGGTTTCAAGTTCTTTCCTCAGGCTTCTTCTTAATACATGGTAATCTGAAAACAGAAGATCTGCAGGAAAGGTGAGCAACCCTTTGAGAGCTGCAGGTCCACATGTCCCACAGTGCCCCTCGCACAGGAGTTTTTCCTTTTGGTGTTCTTACTGCACACTCCTGCACTCATTGGGTTTATCTGTATGTCTGTTTAGCTGCTGGTTTTGCATCTTTGGGGGGTTATTCCCACTTTCCCTACTGGGTTCAGTGTTTTCTGGGTCTGCTAACATGTTCCAATGATGTTTCATGTACTTTTATTTTTACTTTTTCAACTCTGCAAAATTTAAAGGCGCACTTTACCGCATAGATGCCATATCTCCATTCACTCCTGTGGGACTGTACAGTTTGGGCCATATCTCTGCAACCGCTCAACGTAGCGACTTCAGAGATGGCTCATTTTAATTGTCTGCCCTTGCTCTTTCATCCAGTTCATGTTTCAAGTGTGTTGGGGGGGCTCAGGGGGCGTTGGGCACTGTTGGGGTACTTTTTTTAGGGAAACTACATTTCCTATTCATGCCTGCTTCGCACGCTCATTTCTGATTGTCTCCCGCAGTGGCAGACATTTTGTGCCTTTTCTAGAACGGGTATCCTTTGCAGGGCTTGGACTCTCCTTCTCTCCTTTGCAGATTAACCTTTCGCCTGCCAGTTAAGTGTATTTTAGCAATTTCTGGGGTGAAACTTTAATCTTACACACTGTAATTGGGTGATTCTTCATACTAGAACGTTTTTGACACTGTGAGAATGTCTAATCCGTTAGAGCTTGGGGTCAGGCCTAAGACTAAGGACGCTGGAGTCTCTGTGTCCCCTATTGCGCATTGCTCCTCATGTCATTCAGGGTTGCCTAGAGAATTTTCAGGTCATTTATGCCCAGCATGTTCTCATGTCCCTGAGTCTCTTCCAGGGACCTCCAGCCATGCATTAGAGCCAGTTTGGGTGCAAGAGTTCAAGGCTGCTACTAGGGACCTTCAGTCTACATTGCAACCTTTCCATCCCAGTTACAGGGGGTCTTTCATTCATGGCAGACCCCCTCTTCAGTCAGATCTTCCCTGCCTAAATTGCAGGGAGTACCTGACATATCAGATTCCTCTGAGGAGGAGCTGTTAGTGGATTCAGATATTGAGGAATGTTCTTCTGTGGGCTTCTCTCAGTTTTTTGGGAACCCTTTGAGGCTGATCCTGAGCCGTCGGCTGAGGGCCTGATCAGGGCTGTCTTGACTACCCTAAACATTCCCTTAGTTCAGGAGGTTTCTTCAGATCTCTCTAATGTGTTTCAGGAGCCTAAAAAGCCCCTTACTTGTTTTCCACCTAACCCCACTCTTGACCGCCTTGTGTCTGATGAGTGGAAATCCCCAGACAACAAACCTTCTGCTTCCAAGAAATTTGCCAAGCTTTACCCCTTTTCTGAGGCAGTGCTTGCTCAGTGGGTTCATCCCCCCCCCAAAGTGGATTCTCTTATTTCCAGGCTATCTAAGTCTACTGCCTTGCCAGTTTGACGCCTCCACTGTGAAAGACTGGACTGACAAGAAACTTGACGTTTCCCTCAAGTCGATTTTTGCCACTGCTAGTACCACCATGCGTCCAGTGTTCATTGCAGCATGGGTTAACCGGGCCATTGCGGCCTGGACTGAACAACTCACCCTGGCTGTCCGTCAGGGTGCTCCTGCTTTGGATATATTGTGCCTTCTTGCCAACATTTCTGAGGCCCAGCACTATGTTTCTGCTGCCTTATTTGATGCCATCCGTTTGGTGGCTAGGGTGTCTGTGGTTGCCAGAAGGGCTCTTTGGCTCAAGATCTGGCCTGCTGACACCGCTTCTAAGAAAGCCTTGCGCTCCTTGCCTTTTCAAGGCACGTCATTGTTTGGGCCAGATCTTAAGGATCTGATTCGTGAGGCCACAGGGGGTAAAAGTACACTTCTGCCTTTGATCCCCAGGAAGAAAACGCCTCTCAAGCATAATCATTTTTTTTTTTCGTTCCCTTCAGACTGAGACATGTCTAGTGAACCAGGCGGTTCCCTCAGCTCTGCGTCGTGCCTCCTCCAAGCCCAAACAGCAATGGAAGTCCAAGATCTCCTCCAATCCTAAGGTTTCCAAGCCTTCTTTGGCATGACTCACTGAACCCAGGTCCCCTACTCTGCTGTGGGTGGCTGTCTGCATCACTACCACAACATCTGGGAGGATTCAGTGGTGGACCCATGGGTTTTACAGGTGGTGACGGAAGGATACAGCATCCCTTTCATGTCTCTTCGTCCTTCTAGCTTTTTTCCTTCTCATACGCCCAAGGGCGCAGAGAAACGCAGTCTGTTCAATGGCGCTATCCAGGCCCTTCTGGACAAGGATGTTCTACACCAGTTCCAGTTCAGAACAGAGGTATGGGTATTTACTCAAACCTCTTTGTGGTCTACAAGACGGACGGCGAGTGTCGTCCCATTTTGGATTTGAAGGATCTCAGTTCCTTCATGATCAGGACTCATTATCACCAGGAGTCCCTAAAGACGGTGATTGCTGCTATGTCCCTGGGGGAATTCCTTGCCTCTTTGGATCTTCAGGACGCGTATTTACACATCTCCATTCATCCAGAGAGCCGGCAGTATCTCAGATTTGCCTGTGACCAAGGGCACTTTCAGTTTTCAGCTCTTCCCTTTGATGTGACTGCAGCTCCTCAAGTCTTCAATCGTGTCCTGGGAGCCTTAGTGTCTGTCCTCCATCGGGACTGCATCAGAGTCACTCCATGCATGGACAACCTGCTTCAGAAAGCCCCTTCTGCGGACCTTCTTCATCAGCAGCTTCGGGACTGCATTCATGCACTTGCCCATCACGGGTGGATCCTCAACATGGACAAGTAAGATCTTATTCCGTCCCAACGTCTGGTCTTCCTGGGCCTTTTCTTCAACACTCAGCAGAGCATGGTGTTTCTCACGGACAAGTTGGCTTACCAGATCGCCCACAGGGTCTCTGCTGTTCTGGCTTATGATCCAGTTCCAGCCAAGAAGCTCTTCTCTCTAGTGGGGTAGTTCATTTTCACCATAGAAGCGGTCCCATTTGCCATGGCTCATACCAGGGAACTCCAGAGGTTTGTGATCCAGGTATGCAGGGGTCAGCCCGACCTTCTGGAGATGTCAGTATCCATTCCTCTTCATGTGGAACGGAGTTTGTCGTGGTGGCTCAACCTCTCCAGTCTCCTGAAGGGCAAGTCCTTCCTGGTATCCTTCTGGACCACGATGACGACGGATGCCAGTCTCTCCGGCTGGGGAGCGGTCCTGGGTTGCTCACGGTCAGTGGTCTCCAGAGGAATCTCTCCTTCCCATTAACATGTTGGAGCTTCGGGCGATCTTTCATGCCCTTCGTCATTGGACACCCCAGCTGGAAGAATGCCCAGTCCGGGTACAGTCCGACAACGCCACGGCCGTGGCTTACATTAACAAGCAGGGTGGAACAAGAAGTCTCGCCTCTTGGTTAGCGGTCAAGACTATTTTGTCCTGGGCCGAAGAACACGTTCCTGCCATATCCGTAGTGCACATTCTTGGTGTAGACAATGCCATGGCAGACTTCTTCATTTGACACAGTGGACAGCGTCGAGTGGGAGCTGCACCCAGAGGTGTTCAACCTCATCGTTCTGAAGTGGGGTCTTCCTTGCATCGACCTGATGGTGACAAGGCACAACCGGAAGGTTCCGAGGTTCTGCTTTCGCTGGAGTGATTCTCTAGCTATAGCGGTGGATGCCATGTCCATTCCTTGGTTATATCCTCTGGCTTACATCTTTCCTCCCCACCCCCCATGTTGCACAGGGTGTTGCGGAAAATGAGACTGGAACGCTGTCCAGTCATTCTGATTGCTCCGTACTGGCCTCGACAGGCTTGGTTCCGGAGCTTCTGTGTCTGTCAGTGGCAGAGCCATTCCGACTCCCTTCCCGTCCAGATCTTCTACAGGGTTACCTGTGGAAGGAGGATGTTCGTCGTCTAGCTTTGACGGCTTGGAAATTGAATCCTCAATACTGAAGGAGAAAGGGTTTTTCTTCTGGTGTGGTGGCTACTATGCTTAGTGCCCGCACACCTATTTCTTCTAAGGCCTACCATCGTGTCTGGTCGACCTTTTTATCTTGGTGTGCTGATAGGGACCTGTCTCAGGAATTTGATCTGCTTCGGTCCTGGCCTTCTTGCAAGATGGTGTGGATAAGGGTCTCAGTCTGAGTTCTCTTAAGGTTCAGACTTCTGCTCTTTCAGGGCTTTGCTCTTACTCATCCTGTCTTTAAGAATCCCGCTCTTCTGTGGGATCTTAACTTGGTTTTGGGCGTGCTTCAGTGCCCTCCCTTTGAGTCTCTGGCTACGCAGGTTAACGTGGAAAATGGCCTTTCTCCTGGAGATCGTCTCCGTTTGCCGTGTCACGGAGTTACATGCTCTGTCCTGTAAACCACCCTTTTAGGTGTTTCACAAGGACAAGGTGGTGCTTTGCACTTCTCAGGAGTTTCTCCCGAAGCTGGTTTCGGAGTTCCACATCAATCAGGAGATTGTGGTGCCTTCTTTCTGCCCTTACCCCACCTCTGAAAAGGAGAGGGATCTCCACTTTTTAGATGTGATGCGTGGTCTCAAGTTTTATGTACATTGCTCTGAGTCTATCAGACAATCAGATGCGCTGTTCGTCATTCCTAAGGGTCCCAGAGAAGGAAGACCTGCATCCAAGGTGACTATTGCATCCTGGATCAAGTCCACTATTCGTAAGGCTTACAAGCTCAGGAAGAAGCCTGTTCCCTTTCATGTCACGCCTCATTCTACTAGATCTATTGGGGCTTCTTGGGCTTACAAGAATCAGGCCTCCCCTGATCAGTTGTGCAAGGCTGCCACTTGGTTGTCTGTGCACACCTTTTCGAAGCATTACCATGCGGTTGTGCTGGCATTGGCTGATGCCAGCTGGGTAGGAAGATCCTGGAGGCAGTCTTGCCTGTCTAGGATCTTCTACAGTTCTTGGTGCTTCCTTCACCTTTGAGCCCTGTTGGTTCTAGTTCAGTGTGCTGTGTAACAGTTGGGGTGTTGTACCCCTGTTCACTGTACGTTGATGCTCCCTTGTTGTTGGGCTATCTCTGATCTAATGGTTCATATCTGCTTTGGTAACTTTGGGGGCCTTGCCCCCCCCCCCATGATGGGCAATATGGGGGCCCCATAGAGACCCAGGGTAAGGCCTAGCCATAGGACTAAAGGTTACCTCTCATAGACTTTTCCTGAGATTGTCAGAGTGCAGTACATGTTGCCCATGGATTTGAAGCGATGGAGTAGCTCCCAGGATTTAGGACCATGCTACAGAGTAATCAAGATGGCAGAATTGATGAAGAGCTGTCTCTGAGAACAATGACATGTAATCTGAGAAAATTAACAGAGGGAGAAAGGAATCATAAGGAGATGGTCTTGAGTCAGATTAAAATGGGTGACCACTACCTAATTAACTCAATCACTTAGGTCAGGTGATGGACTTAAAAGAAAACCAAGATAGTACCCTAAATAAAAACAAGATAACTAGTAAGGGCTGCCTATATTGCCGACAAATCTTTCCTAATAACGCATTAGTGATATACTCTTGTTAAGGATTTTAATGTCTGTAGTATTGTTAGTGTCTCATGAAGATGACTTCCACAAAGTTATAGATTATCTTTTCGTTTTCAGGCAGATATAAACGGGGAATTTTGAAATGAATGGTGTGAGAAGAAGGTGGGACCTGCATACTCAATATTCTGCTTCTTTTCAACACTGTTCTTTCTTACTAGTTCAATTTTCTATTAAACCTGCAGTTTCATAACTATTGTGTACTACACCACACATTTTATATACTTTGGAACTAAAGTAACCTCTCACTATTCCCTGCTGTAAGTCTGTAATATCTCAGACCCATCAGAAGACTATTCAAAAACCTTCCGTGACAAAATGCAGAATAGTTTGGGAAAAGTTGTGATATGGATGAGTGCATCATCTGATGCATTTAATTCACAAATATTATATTTACTAACGTTTCAATTAATTAGCTCTGCACTGACTGGACCCAGGTGAAAACGTCTTTTAAAACTATATGCATGAGCTGAGGGACCCATACTTTATAAGGTTTTGTAATCTAAAATATAACAGCACTGTGTAATGTGGTTTTAATGTTGTCCCATAAGTATTCTGAGACTTCAACTGAAACATTGGAGACATATTCCTCAGTTGTTGTAAATATACACACATGTATTTATCTATGCGAGGAAAAATGGAAAATCTGAAGAAATCACATATACCTCTCTGAAGTAAATTAGTTTGAGCAAATAAACATTATTCTATTTCTTTTTCTTTCTTTAGGTGTTCTTTGCATATGGCTTAGGGATCCCACCACCTGAACCATGAGTGGGGAGCCTGATGCACTATCAGTTGTCAACCAACTCCGGGATCTGGCTTCTGACCCCTTAAACCGGCGAGCTATTGTACAGGACCAGGGTTGTCTTCCAGGCCTTATTTTATTTCTTGATCATCCTAACCCGCAAGTTGTCTACTCTGCTTTACTGGTAAGAGATTATTTTTCCTGGATGCTTTTGTTGCCAAGGAATCCTAATTGAATACAAAACATTACCTTACCCCAAAGGATATGTTTATATGGGCCACATAGTGACAGAATCGCATAAAAGAGCGTGCTTTTTACATGCACGTTTGTAGAAATGTATTGAACTGGTAACCAGTCATATATATTAGGGTTATGTTTCTGTATACGTAAATATTTCTATTTTAATTATTTTTTACTTTAGGCTCTTCGATATTTAGCAGAATGTCGCTCCAACAGAGAGAAGATGAGATGCGAGTTGGGAATGATGCTAAGCTTGCAAAACGTAATACAAAAGTAAGTGACACTGTCGTAATCCATTGAAAGATGTGCAATGTCAGTTTTTAATTTTTCTCTGTAAATGAGACCAGTTCTTGTCCCCTTAAAGGGACATTGTTACCAAAAAAAAGGGCTCATATACTTTCAGATTTTTGTTTTCTTTGGTGATAAAGGTGTAAAATCTTGTGTGTTTTTTAAATACCCCCCCCCAAAAAACAAAACAAAAAAAAACCCTAATTGTTTTGAGATTAGAACACAGCTAGTTTTGTTTACTGAAACTCTTCTCTTTGTTTATCTAAACTGTGGGTTTCCTTGCGGCCCATGGACCTAATTCTCATAAGTTCATGAGTCCTTTGTCTAGATCAGATTTTAAACTGAAACTAGCAGACTACAGCAGAGGTCAGATGCAAATAAAACCGTGAATGGATAGCAAGGCGTGTTGCGTACCTTAATAATACTTTCTAATTAAAATATGAAAAGCTTCTTAATCTTGCAAATAGTTCCCCTTAATGAAATATACACAGTACAAGTAGAAAATTGGTATGTTTTTCTTTGCTATGCCTTGCAGACCCCTTTTTACACTTAAAGGGTTAATGTGTATACATGACATTGAGAGAGAAAATATTTTAATTTGATTTAAAGCAGAACTACCACGCAATAAAAATATTGCCCCACATAATTGCACATCTGGCGACTAGCTGCTCAGTAGTGTTGTTGCCAGAATTATTACCAGATTAAAGAGAAATCTCTATTCTTCCCGGACTGACAGTAGGATGGAGCGCGGACATCCTGCCATAGTGACATCCGTGCTCCTGTGCTGTCAGTCCCTTTTGGAGCTGGCCAGCTCCTAGCAACGCCTCCTAGACCCGGCTGGGACTGACAACGCAGGCACGTGGACGTCACTATGGCAAGATGTCAGCGCTTCGTCCTGCTGTCAGTCCTGGAAGAATAGCAATTTCTCTTTAATCTGGTAATAATTCTGGCAACTAGAGCTTACTGAGTAGCTAGTCGCTAGATGGGCAATTATGTGGAGCAATATTTTTATTTGGTGGTAGTTCCGCTTTAATGTTTAAAAAAAAAAAAAAAAAAAATTACTCGGAGCTGCATAAAATTTGATAAAATATTGATTCATTTATTTTTTCTTCACATTTTTGTTTGGTTTGGATAAGTGTTTTAATACTAGCTCATGTTGTATCATACATTTGCTGCTTCTTTTAAAGGGATAGTCAGACCTCAATTAAAAACAATTTATTTTCTACTAAAGGGAATTTTTCCCTAATTATTGAGATGTGAAAAGTTATATCCCTTTCATTTAATTTTTATTTTCACTTGATTGGATTCAGCGCAAAAAATATGACATGGATAATGTTACATTCTGTTGCTGGAAACAGAAATCAATAGGGTTTACTGTCAGAGAATTATATATTTTGTCTTATGTCATGATTCTCAATGTTAGTCAGGACACACCAACCTTGCATGTTTTAGTATATTGCTGCTTGATTGCAGGAGGCCAATATGTAGCTGATTAATCCACCTATTTTTATAGAGGGCAATCCTGAATAACTGACCTGTTTTGTGTACCCCTAGAACTCAAGCTAAGAATCACTGTTTTATGCACTTTCTGAATATACAAAGTCAATATAAAGTGTTGGTTTTGTTAAATAATAGGAAAATGTACCTTGTTATTCTCTTATTTGTCTGTTTCCAGACTGTTAGGATATAGTCACCTACATTTCTTCTCTTTGGATTTTGTGTAGTATAATATTTAAGTTAGGAAAAACTTCATCAATGATCATAGCATATATTTGTCGTGCAAAGAGTCTAAACACATGGTTCCATGTATGAAAATGCACTTATCAACTGTGGTGTTTGGAATGAAGGTTATCCCTGATCAAAAGGCCAGAAGAGAGAAGCAAGTGGGGGAGCTGGATAAAAATGATCTTGGGCAAATTCAGTAATGGGCTCAGGGTGCTGTTTTCATTAGATCATGTGTGTGAATATATTTGCATGAGTTTTCTGTATGTCTGCTCGGCTCGGTGAAAAGTCTCATGTGAAATTTGTCAAACTTTTCTCCCAGCGCTTCCTCTGCTTTGGCACACATGGAGCAAAGAAGGTTTATTAGGTGCAACCCCCCTGTCTCTTAATCCTATGTGGAACACAGGAACTATGGGGTAAAGTTTCCTCTTCCAGCAAGACAGGGCACTTGAAAAGGTTTCTGAGGCAGAAACTCCCTCCCAACCACTTTATCCCAGAATGAGCATGCTCAGTTTTAAAAGTGACTTTGCAGGAGGTGCACAGGCAAAACTTCTTTCATGATTAGCCTTCCTTTTTTATTTTATGATGTAGGTTATGGAGACATATAATCCCCATTCAGGCAGGCTTCTATCCCTGGCTTCTTTTGGAATGATTGATCAGTACATAGTCTTCCAGAACCTGAGTCTGTGGAGAAGGGTTTTTTTTTTTAGTCTTTAGCTCGTGGGTCCACCCTACCCTACCCCTCAGTAGTTCCTCCAATTTTCTTGCCTTGCCAAGAATTCATCTTTGCTGCTGGAGGTTTCCACATCTGTTAAGGATCGGGCAGATAAGCACCTGGATTTATTTTTGTGGCTTTTGGTACAGTCCTGTGCCCTACTTTTGCCAATGCATGGGTAACTAGGGTTATGGCTGTCTGGGGGGTCAGGTTTTTGTCGAAGAACTGGTGGTTCTTATTTCCAGGATCCTTGAAGCTGATGCTTACCTTATGAAATGGCCTTTACTGTTGCTAAGCTTACTGGAAAGGCCTCTGCTTCCTCTGTGTCCATGTGTCACAACCTGTGGCTTAAGATTTAGACAGCTGACCAGTCTTCTAAAAAAATATTTAGTATCTCTCCCTTTTGTGGGCAGACAATTGATTGGCTTGGAACTGGAGAAGGTTATCAATCATGCTGCTGGATGCAAGAGCACTTCATTGCTTTAGGCTACTCTTAAACCTTCCTTCTCCCCCTTTCCTTTTTTATACAATGAAGATGTGTGGTTTTTCATTACCACTGCCACTATGGGTAGGTACCCAGATATGTTCCAACCCAAAACTCAAGCAGGCTTGGTCAGACAAAAAGCCTGTGCAGAAGCCCAAAAATGACAAATTTCCTTCACGTGACTCGCAGGGATCTGGTCTGCCTCAGGAGGTCATCCTCAATTTTTCCATGGCATGTGTGCTTTTTCTGTGGTGGAACAGAGGATTTTGCAGGTGATTTTAGAAGGATCCCTTCCTCCATGTATTTTCTTCCTCTCCAGAGGAGACATACAGGCGTTAATACCAGTTCCTTCTCAGGACAGATTCACAGGATTCTATTCCAATGTTTTCATTGTCCCTAAAGCAAAAAAAAGTTGATTAGTTGTATTCTGGACTTAAACTGCATCAACCGTTTTGTGCATACTCTACTGTTCAACGTGGAATCTTTGTGGACCGTCAGTGCGACATTAAGGTACTAGGCCACCTCCTATTCTCTCTGGAAGAAGTCCCATTTGCCTTATTTCATTCGCGGGAGCTGCAGCTGGAAATTCTCATGAATTGGTTCAAACAAAGTGTCACCTTTCCCTCGTCATGTGCCTCTCTGCAAGGACGAAGACAGACCTTCGCTGTGGGTTCAGAGGCCTCATCTGTCCTTTGCAGGGCCAGTGGTTATCCCAAATTGGTTGTGATCACAACGGAAGCTAGCCTAAAAGGCTGGGGTGCCACTCTGGGTCCTCAGACTGCTCAGGTTCTTTGGACCGGGTGAGAGCATTCTGTCCGTAAATGTCTGTCATTTTGGGCAATTTGCCTAGCTGTGCAGCATTGGTCTTAGTCCTTCCAGGGATACCTGTTGCAGATCCAGTTGGACAATGTGACATCGGTGACTTACATCACCTCCAGGGAGGGACCAGAAATGCAGTTTGCATGAGTTGAGGTTCGGCTGATTTTCATGTCAGTGGATTCTCATGTATCAGGACTTCCAGTGGTAGACAATGTTATTTCAGATTTCCTCAGTCATCAGCTCCCGGATCCCAGGATCCCAGCACCCTTTCAGGCTGAGGCGAGCCCCGAGAACCAGGCAGTTCCCGGGGTCCCGTGTTCCTCCTCCAAGCCCAAACTGCAATAGAGGACTATGTCATCCACCAAGCCCAGACACCGTGGTGGATCAGTGGAGTTTAGCAGGTGGTGTCAGAGGGGTACAGGATCCTTTTCACCTCTCTTCATCCTTTTCAGGTTCATCCTTCTCACACTCCTCAGGGTGTAGAGAAACGCCATCTGTTCTACAGAGCCATCCAGTCACTTTTGGACAAGGAGGTTCTGGAACCGGTGTTGGTACAGTGCATGGGTTTGGGTTTACTCAAACCTGTTTGTGGTTTCCGAGAAGGACGGTGGCTGCTGTCCAGTTTTGGACCTCCAAGATCTGAATTCCTTTGTGATCAAGACTCACCATCACCAGGAGTCCCTAGGGTCGGTGATTGCGGCCATGTTTCCTGGTGGAAATTCTCCCTTCTCTGGATCTTCAGGACACATACCTGCATATCGCCATTCATCCAGAGAGTCAGCAATACCTCAGGTTTGCTTGTGACCAAGGGCATTTTCAGTTTTCTGCTTTTTCCTTTGGTCTGACTACAGCTCCCCAGGTCGTCAATCGAGTCCTGGGAACCTTAGTGTCTGTCCTTCAGCAGGAAGGAATTGAGTCACTCCATATATGGATGTCCTGCTTCTGAAGGCCCCTTTTCTGGAACTTCTTCACCAGCAGGTCAAGGACTGCATTCACGCGCTCAACCATCATGGGTGGATCCTCCACATGGACATGTGGGATCTGGTACCGTTTCAGAGGCTGGTCTTCCTGGGCCTTCTTTTTGACTCTCTGCATGGCATGGTGTTTCTCATGGACAAGGTGGCTCACCAGATCACACACACAGGGCCTGCTGTTCTGGCTCACTATCCAGTTCCAGCCAAAAGTTGACCTCTCTAGTGGGGAGGTTTATTTCCACCATAGAAGCAGTACCATTTACCATGGCTCACACCAGCGAACTCCAGCGGTTTGTAATCCAGGTTTGCAGGAGACAACCAGACCGCCTGAAGATGTCGGTGTCTCTTCCCCTACCTGTGGAGCCGAGTCAGTCGTGGTGGCTCAACCTCTCCAATCTGCTGAAGGGCAAATCCTTTCTGGGGTCCTTCTGGATGACTGTGATGAAGGATGCCAGTCTCTCCGGCTGGGGAGTGGTTCCAAATGAACACTCAGGGACGGTGGTCTCTGGAAGAATCTCTCCTTCCCATCAACATGTGGGAGCGATATTTCATGCCCTTCTCTACTGGACGCACCAGCTGGAGGGATGCCTAGTCAGAGTCCGGTTCGACAACACCATGGCTGTGGCCCACATCCACAAGCAAGGCGGCACTTAAAGTCTTGCAGCTTGGTTAGAGGTCAAAGCTGTTTTGTCCTGGGCAGAAGAACATGTTCCTGCCTTATCTGCAGTTCATATTCCTGGGGTAGACCACATTCTAGTGGACGTCCTAAGTCGACACAGTGGACACAGGAGAGTGGGAACTGCATCAAGAGGTGTTCGGCCTCATTGTACAGAAGTTGGGACTTCCTTGCATTGACCTAATGGCAACAAGACACAAGTGGAAGGCCCCAGCGTTCTGTTCCCGCTGGAGGGACTCTCTAGGTCTAGCAGTGGATGCCATGTTAGTCCCTTGGCACTTTCCTCTGGTTTACACATTCCTTCCGAACCATGTTACACAGGGTGCTGCGGAAACTGCGGCTGGAGAGCTGTCCAGTCATTCTGATCGCTCACTGCTGGCCTCCGCAGGCTTGGTTTCCAGAGCTTCTGGATCTCTGTGGCTGAGCCCCTTCACCCCCCGCCATCCAGATCTTCTTCTACAGGGATACCTGTGGAAGGAGGATGTCCATCGTCTAGGTTTGACGGTATGGAAATTGAATCCTCAATACTGAAGCAAAAAGGTTTTCTCTTCTGGTGTGGTGTTTTACTATGCTTAGTGCCCGCAAGCCTGTTTCCCCTAAGGCCTACCATAGAGTCTGGTCTACCTTTCTCCCTTAGTGTGCTGGTAAGGACCTTTTTCCAGGAATTTGATATTCCAACTGTCTTGTCCTTCCTGCAGGACAGAGTGGATAAGGACCTCAGTCTGAGCTCCCTTCGGGTTCAGATTTCTGCTCTCTCTGTCTTCTTTCCTGATGTCAGGGTTTTCTTCCTGGGCGTTGCTCGTGCTTGTCCTATATTTAAGAATCCTGCTCCTCCGGGGAATATTGATTTGGTTTTGGGCGTCCTTCAAGCACCCCCTCATTTGAGTCCTTGGCTACTATTCTTCTATGCATGCTGACTTGGAAATGGCTTTTCTCCTAGCGATCATGTCTGCTCGCCGGGTTGCAGAGTTGCATGCCCTATCTTGTAAACCAACCTTTTTGGTGTTTCACAAAGAAAAGGCTGTTCCTCGCACTTCAAAGACGTTTTCTCCTGAAGATGGTCTCTGAATTCCACATTACTCATGAGATTGTGGTGCCCTTTTTCTGCCCTGACCCTACCTCTGACAAGGAAAGGGACCTTCACTTGTTGGATGTGGTATGCTGCTTTAATTTATGTTCACCGCACTGAGTCTGTTCGTCAGTCTGATGCTCTTTTTGTCCTTCCTGAGGGTCCCAGGGCAGGGAGACCTGCATTCAAGTGACCATTGCATTTTGGATTCAGCCTACCATTTGAGAGGCTTACAACCTGAAGAAGAAGGCTGTTACCTTTTGGGCCACGGCTCATTCCACAAGATCCATTGGGGCATCTTGGGTTTACAATGATCAGGCTTCAGTTGATCAGTTGTGCAAGGCCGCCACTTGGTTGTCTGTGCACACCTTCTCTAAACACTACCGAGTGGATGTTCTGGCGTTGGCTGACGCCAGCTTGGGAAGGAAGATCCTAGAGGCAGTTTTGCCTGTCTAGGTTCTCCTTTTGTCTCTTCAGTGCTCCTTCACTTTTGAGCCCAGTTTGGCTCGAGTTTTGTGTGCTGTGCTATGTTCCTGGTATGATTCTGCACCAGTTTTTTGTGTCTGTTGACACTTCAGTGTTCTTGTTGAGCTGTTTATGATCTAATGGTTCATATAGGCTCTGGTGACTTTGGGGCCCTGTGCACCTGGTCCTTGCCTTACTTCCAACCTCTGGAAAACTCAATGGCTGCACATACCAATGTACCAGTAACCTATACTGGATGACAGAGAAAAGAGCATTTTAGTCTTACCTGTTAAATCCTTTTCTCTTAGTCCATATAGGTTACTGGTCTCCCACCTTGTCAAGGGACCATGCTTGGCTGTCTTGTGGCAGAATGTGGGAGTCCTTTCGGACTCACAGGAGTCTTCTTTTCCCTTCTTACTACCTAGTCACTAGTTAGTGTGTCAGATCTTTCTGGAGAGGAAGTGGCTAGATGCCGCTAAGGATAGGAGGTAGGCTCCATCCAGCATTCACTTGTTGAATTGTTCCTGTCTACTTAAAGGGGCGGATCGCCAACCAACGTACCAGTAACCTATATGGACTAAAAGAAAAGGATTTAACAGGTAAGCCTTAAATCCTCATATGTGCCATGGGTTTTTCCACATCCTTCCATTTCCTAGGTTTTCGTAACCATTTTGGTGCTTGGGATGCCATGGAATAGTGTTGTCACAAGCCAACACTAGTATCCTGTTGCTGCAGAGATCATATCTCATTCTGACAAGTAGAAAATGTCATAAGAGCCTTGCAAGGACTACAAGGACATTTGGAAGGTTAAAGTTGGTTTTGATAAATGTAAATCTAGATTGAAAGGGCAGACATTAACCCAGTGGTTTTCAAACAAGGTACAGTTGCATGGTGGCATGCCATGGTGCCATATTTGTTATATGAGGAATTTGATAATAATGCGAATGCTTAGTTTCAAATGGAAATTATGTACTAGAACAATTTTTGCTGTATTTTCTTTTGTCATTCATATTCTTGGGCCTGCATGTTTATAATATGTATGTATATAAAATCTTCATTAAACTTCAGTCAGCTGCCCTGTACAAAGTAAGCAAACTCCATATATATGACCATAGTAAGATTCATAATGACTACATTAGCTTCAGAGCTGAATATCTGGGCCATGTTCAATAAGCTAAAGAACTGCAGTAAACCATTTGCACAATTTCCCATAGCTTTAAATGGAGTTTGTAAACCCTTGAATGCCAGAGAGGGGAACCTCTAGCTTCAAGGTGTTATAAGCCCCATATCATTCACAGGGATTTTTTATTTTTATAAGCTCATGGTACTGTTTGTTTGCTCTAGAACCACTGCTGTTTAGCTTTTTGAATGCAGCCCTTTTATCTCCACACTACCCAGTAGCTATAATGTGGCCTGCCTCTGATAATTCAACACATTTAAATGAAGTGCTTTACTGGAGTAACACACAAAATGTATTAATCAATTTAGTTCTCATAAAAGAACTTGGTTGGCTGCTTTCCCTTGCACAGAAATGTTTTTCAGCCCCACGGCAGTGAAGGGCTAATCTGGCTCTTGTGAGGAAACTAAACTTTTAAGACATTTATGTTATGTCAACTGGGGAACTCTGTCAGCAGAAACATAAAATGTCAAGTCTGACTTCAAGTCAAGCTTAAAGACATATTTACTTGACTCTTCAGAAGACTAAAAGTGACACGTTCCACAGTTGTGCGTAGAACTAACAGAGTGCATACGATGCTCAGCATAATAATAAGAGGAGTAGTTTGTCACTGCTGGTATTTATACATGCTTCACACATTTTATGAACTCCATATGAACTACATTAAAACTAGCCGCTTCAATTGTTGTGTGTTATAATTGAAGTTTATGGTCTGTAAAGATTAACGCTTGTTCCTTTGGGCACCATTTTTGCTTTTTTGGTATCCGCTCTGTAACAGTTCTGTTTGTTTGTTTGTTCTGTTTGTTTTGAGGCCTAAAATCTAGTCATGCTTAATGCACGGGGGGAGGGGGTAATTTGTGTTTTCCAGGGCTCCCTAATAATGCCCATTACCATAGCAGTCGTGAAAGTGCAGAACTGTCTGTAAGCAGGCTGCGAGAAGGTGACGGCTTTTCTAAATTCGAGTGACGTGCTAATCCTCGTGAATTAACTACCTTAGATCTTGTTTCTTATTACAAACTGCACCAAACAATAGGACAGGTTACATGCCCTTAACCCTTCAGCGCCAGAGGAGTACGCAACATATTTCTCTGCAATGCGTTCAGTTCCCCTATTACACTCAAAGGGTTAAAGAGCTTGTTGGCATTAGTTAACCTGAAACCATTCGTTTTACAGATGCAGTACAGTAATGTATATTTAAAGGTGTATCAACTGATTTCATTTCTCGATGTTGGTGATCCTCTAATATTTTTATTTCTAATCTGTATCCAAACAGTATCAATTGTTGTTCTGTCCCAGTAGGTGTTTTGAGACAATAATGCAACATGTTTAGTTAAAAATCGGGTTGGAATTTGAAATCCTCCCTGTTTTGCTGGTTCTCTGCATTTTTAACAATTTTAATTCAGCTGAACAAACATACTGTACCCTCTTGGCACAGACAGGATTAACAAGATGACCAGTCGCTGGACACCTGTCTTACACTTTATTAATTTGCAACCTGAACTCTCCACTTGCACTCAAAGGGCTGACAAGTTGAACAAAAGCTAGACATCCCTTTGGAATGCAAAGATTACGAACACGCACCCGTCTGCATGAATGCTAGATGCCTGTCTGGCACTCCAGGAGTTCATTCTGGCTATATGCTTGACATTCCTGTGGCTTGCAAAAGGTTAGCAAGCTGAGCAAACTCTGGCACTCAATTGGTTAAAAAGTTAAACTAAATCCAGTACAGTAATCTGTTCTTCCCAATTAGTATTTGCTTAAGATGATTAGGGCAGCTAATACAACTTTAATTATCAGCTGTCCCTTAAAGGTATGAATGCCTCTAGTTAATAATAGATAAGGAAGAGAGTAATTTTTCTTCAGTGCCTCATTTTAACACAGGGAGTATGTGTTCCCTTTTTAACCCTTTGAGAGTCAGAAAGCAAGCAGTGACCTCTAGCATTCAAAGGAATTCTTCTTACTAGAATGACTTTAATGAGAAACCTATTTCATTTCAGATAGCTATTAGCCACCATTTAATTCTTTGTGACCAAGAAATTCATTCTTTTAAGAAATGAACAACTCATTTTTAGGAAATATAAAATGGTACTTTTTGCAGCATCCCCATTGCTTCGTATTAAAACATAAGAGGAGTGGTTCTGATAGGGTACACAGGTTAAAGGGATAGTAATACTTAATAATTACTAATCCCTATATTAAAGTCATATTAAAAAGAAATGTATTGCCCCCAGTGTCATCTCTCAAACCTTTATGGTTTGAGAGATAATCACTCCTAAAGTTCCCTCTCCCTTCCCCGAAGTCGGCATTGTAGCTGACTGAAGGGAAATCTTAACAGGCATCCTATTGAAATGTTGCCCTCTGTTTGTTGGCCATTGCAGGGTCATGTAGCACACGTAGAAGACCATTTCAGTGAAAGATTTCTTTTTTATTAAAGCAATCTTGGCTGTGCTGCAGAGCCGCCTGATGGTCGTACGACAGGCTTCCCTGCACTCAGCTAGAATGCTGATTACGGGGAAGGGGGAGGGAGAGGGGAACTTTAGGAGCGATTATCTCTCAAACCATAAAGGTTTGTGAGATGACACTGGGGGCAATACATTTCTTTTCAATATGACTTTAATATAGGGGTTAGTAATTATTAAGTATTACTATCCCTTTAAGATAAGTGGCACTAGTGGCTTCACATTATCCAACTCACTCCAGAAGTATTCATAACAACAAGACCAGCACTGTCTCAATCTTATATAATGCTTGCACAAATCTGCAGCAGCACTAGGGATGCAGGGAACTACTACTACTACTGCCAAATGTCACTGGTGCTGCTGTAGTTGTGTGCAACATTCCATCAGATTGAGCCTAGGTTGATCCTGTTGTTATTAATAATTAAAACAAAATGACTCATTCAATGGCCCATAAATGTAAAAGTAAAGTGGAACATTTCTGGGGCAACACAAGTGCTCCAATGGAGGGAAGAATAAATAAGCCAAATGACTTTTTAACACCTGGAGTACTAGAGAGGTCTTGTCGTAAACCTATGTAGCATTTAAAGGGATAGTAATACTTCGTTTTAACTTTATTTTATTTTGTAGGCATTAAAAAAATATGAAGAATGATATAAGTCGTATCTCTCAAACCTTTATGGGTTGAGAGATAGTCACAAGCAAAGTTTCCCCCTCCCACCCCTTTTACCTAGTGTAATCCATCTCTTCTAAGATGTGGAAATCAGTCCATAGACCAGACAGATAACAGGAGGGGACAGTCTTCTTACAGTGAAAACAATGAAAGTCCTGCCCCCCTTGACAAGCTTTTCAGGTTTTTCCCTTATCTTAATTGAAGATTGTCCCTCTCTGCAATCTACCTGGGCACCTCCCTTCTGCTCTGGCTGAAAAGTGTTACATCAGTAAAAGGGGCGGGAGGGGGACACTTTGTCATTGAATTACTCTGGAACTACAACTCTGACAGAATTGAAATAACACTCTCCAAAGTCCAAATACTATGATGATTAATTAGAGCTGCTTTTATTATGAAACATTACTATCCCTTTAAATCAATGCAAATTTTGACAATGTATTTCTCCCCTGTTATGAAGTTGATTTTCCCAAGAATTGCTTCAGTTTGCCTTTAAAGATAAAGCCAATGGCCCATATTTTTTCCCCAAAAAACTTGGTATTAGATTAGCATAGAAACATGAGTTATCCTATTGAAATGTTGCCTTCTATTTGGTGACCATCAAAAGGGCAACAAAGGATTGTTGACCGCATCAAAAAGGCGACATTCTGATATTGCACGCTTAAGGGTCACCCTGCAATGGTTACCAAATAGAGGCCAACATTTCAATAGGATACCTGTTAATTCAGCAGCTGTCTCCACCAATTCCAGTATGGCATCCAGCTCTTTCTCTAAAACATCTCTCTTCTTGCCTCTCTCTGGTCCACTTATCTTTCGCTTCCACCTCCTTTCCTATCCCTCTCTACTACGTTTCTTTTCCTGCCTTTCAGTCTTCTCTCTGGTTTGCTTGTCTTGAGTTGTCACACACTCGTTCTTTAAATGTAGCATGCCTAGTTGGTGAATTGAGAAAGTTACTTACTGTGACATACTGCCCTGGTACCTCAATTAACTTTAATATGTCTCCATGATATCATTGGTGACATCGTTAACACTTTGAATGCCAGAGGGGAATGCCACACGTT
Organism: Rhinophrynus dorsalis; assembly: GCA_037306005.1. Classification (NCBI taxonomy): domain Eukaryota; kingdom Metazoa; phylum Chordata; class Amphibia; order Anura; family Rhinophrynidae; genus Rhinophrynus; species Rhinophrynus dorsalis. The sequence goes on from CM074723.1 coordinate 111,764,193, forward strand.
GCTTTGAGTGCCCCAGGGGTATGCCATGCATTGCAAAGAGTTAGCAACAAAGGTGTTGGCATCCTCACACTTTAACAAATTAGTAGCTTCGTTTTGGGACAATAAACAGTGACGGTGGCTCTAATCGTGCCTTTAACACTTTAGGTGCCATGAAACCAATGCAATAACTCTTCATGGATAGAAATGTATATGATATCAGATCTGTGTTTTTATAATGTGTAATGTTTATGTAATGATCTTAATCTTCAAATTTTTTTTCCCCTTGTTGCTTTTATATTTATTGAACACAGATTCAGATCAGCCAGTAGTATCTGCTGTCTCCTCAGTAATATAGTTATTTTTACTTCAGAACATCCCTGATTATGCCCAGATGAGTTAATAAATGGATCATTAATTTTAGCTGACCCACCTGTATTCAAGAAGGCATAGAGGCAGAATATCCCTTTTTAAACCCTTATAGGTTTCTTTTTGTACAAACATTTTCAGTTTATTTCTACATTTTCTATAAAACGCATATTTTAAAAACTCTGTTATCTTTGCTGTTTTGTTTCAGGACAACAACCCCAGGGGATACACAACTTCTTGCCACTGAAGTCTATGACCTGCTTCAGTCATCCAGTACAGCAGATGGCGATTGTACAAATGAGATGAACTCGAGAAGGAGAAAAGCACAGTTCTTTCTGGGAACTACAAATAAACGTGCCAAAACAGTGGTCCTGCACATCGATGGCCTTGATGACACGGTAAGCACTTAATGTATGCAAAGACTGCCAGAGTAGATTGCAGCACAATCAAGGGCAACAGTAATCATGTTTTTCTACATCTGCTCATGTTGCTTTTTGGAGCAGATTAGATAAAAATCCCAGGGCTGCACTTTGCAGCCCCAGAATGGTTCATGAGGAGCAGGCCTGCCCATTGCCATTAAGGCTTAGTGGGATGTGTTTAACAAATCTAGAAAGACATTTATGCAAGAAAAACCATTGCATGAAACATTTTTCAGACTGGACTTGTATGTAACATTGTCACAGTTGTCTTCTCTTGTATTCCTTTGACACGCACAGTCTTATCAAACCAAATATAATACATCCCAAGCCACTGTTATACTACTACTATAAATATAGGAATCGGGCAATAGCAGAATGTAATGTGTAAGTCCCCTTTCACATAGGTGACATTGTTTCAGAGACAGGAAATTGTGTGTGTGGGGGGGGGGGGAGTGCATGAGCTGTGACACATTGTGCCCTTTGGGTCTTTTCACATAGGCAACATACCCTGCAGTCAACACAGAGGAGCAGCGTTTTGCAGCTTTCCTCGGACAGTGAGATATTGCAGCTGCATACTTGTACTATTCATTTCAGTGAAATTTCTTTGGAATTGCGTTAAAATTGCACAACTGTTGCAGGTGGCAGAGAGAGAGAGAGAGAGAGAGAATGGGATGCTGAGAAAACCTCTTCCTACAATGTAGCACTAAAAATGCACCTACATTTAATTTGCTACAGGAGTCACATTACAGTGGAACCTGTGTGAAAGAGTCCAAATACAGACACATTAATTGTGTTGACTAACACAAGGCTAGGAAAGTGGAGATGAAGTAAACTGTTCTTAGATCAATATACATAACATAAATCCTAAAATGTTTTCATGATAGCAAACCGTAAAGGAGCAGTAAAATTGTTCCAGTGACTCTCCTCTCCCATAGAATGCGTCAGAATAATTTAAATTTGACCACAAGAGGGCACTGTTAATGGGTAGTGGGATTTGAACTGCATTTCTCAGGGGAGGGAGTACCCTTGTTTTACTGTGTTGGAAAAGCCATACAGTGCGTGTTTCATTAAAAAAAAATTAAGAAAATATATGCTAATTTTACCTATAGTGCAAAAGTGAGTACATGTATAATGTCAGTGAGTTTAGAGGTCTTATATATCTTAAATTTTTGTGCCCTTCTGGAACAAACCAACTGCACATTTGAAGACAAAATTGATTTTAATTCCTTTTAGTGCTACAATGGTTTCCAGCACATCGCAAAGCAATTTGTTTGAAACCTATTGCAATAAAGGGATGACCTATAAATCATTGGGAATTGTGACCCCTGCAGTGCAGTTTGTTCCAGGAAAAACTGTATAAACAGCCCAACATTGACTTGAGAATAGCACTGCAGTGTCTTGTAATGCAAGATATATAAGGCCTCTATATAGACTAGCCATCTACAAATTGCAATATATTTGGTTGTACTTACAAAAATTGCTACCAGACTTCAAAATCATAGGCATTGCTGGAGCAGTTTATTCTGTTATGCAAGACTGTTATCACTGGGAATGTGTTCCTGTGCCAAGTTTGAGAGGTTACTTTTTGGTGATGAGTGATTGGGAATGCTATTTTCTTCAGTGTCAGCTTTATTGACTTTAAATTTGCTCATACAAGTTTTCTAGAGTGTTAAAATGATGTGCTATTTTTTTTTTTTTTGCGGCTGTGGCAACAAAAGATCTGCTTCTCTTCATAAATTTTTTATTGAGTCATGGAGTATGGAAGTGTCTAAGGACCAGCTCTCCATGAAACTTGAATTATAATAAGTAAACTTTCATTGAGTGCTTGTTGGTTCATGTGTATTTGTTTGGAGGTGAAGAGGTCTTCCCAATGAGGTCTGATTAATTTATAAATAAATAAATTAAAAACGTCTGCAGTGAAATTAAACCCCGGCAATTCCTTGTCAACATGGTGGCCTGATTCCCGGGGTTTGCCGAGCCCTGGTTTACATCCATTTATTAAGGTAAAATCTTTTTAGATAACCAGAGTATGGGAGAGAAGGAAAAAATGACGGACCCTTTCACCAAAGTTGTTTCAGTTGCGGTGACAGATTAACAAAAGCATGAGTTGTCAGTCATTGTGTCCTTTAAGGAACAGCACACAGGAAACAAGCTCAGATTGTCAGAGAGACTCATCGTACTCCAGCTTTCTTCCAACAGTGCGATAGCACAATTAGAAATCACTTTTGTTTATACAGAGAGAGAGAACTGCTGGGATAACTTTGCTATACTGTAGTACTTAAAAACGCACTAACATCTTAAACACACTTTTTTTTTAATTGGGGACCAAAAGTAACATTTTATTTCAACAACCCCCCTCCTCCAATGTTTGACCCAAAATGATAAAATTATATAGTGATATGTTATCTCTCATTTCCCTTACACATAACTTACATTTGTTCAGTAACAACCACTTGAACTTCTTTAGGAAACCCTGGGGTTCATGGAACCACACTTGAGAACAACTGATGTAATGAAAATAACTGTGCTATAAACTCTTTGGGGAAAATAAAAATCTGGATGACTTGTTCAGAAGTAAACAGAAGTAACCAAATTGTTAGGATTGACTAGTTTTTACCTAGACTCTCCAGTAACAAAGCAGGCAAGTTGTTAAACATGGACATAGAGGCAAGAGAGTAACCTAAATGAAAACAAAACTTGATGTTTGTGATCTGCTGATTGCTTAAGGTTACAGCATCTGCTTCGATGCATTCCATCAGCTTGCATACAAGGTGTCTGATAAATAGGCACCTAAACACTGACTACTCGGGAATGAGCAATTGAGTCAATCAAAATTTAACCAAGGGGAAATGTTTTTCTTATCATATGGAGCTAACAATTCTTGGCTTTTCAGCAATGTTTTCTTGTCATGATTTACAGTTGTTTTTATCCTTTTGGATTTCTTTTCTAACGTAAGCATTTTACCTTTTTTGTCACAAGCAAAGTGCTTGTCAAGGTTCCTTTCATTTTAGTGAACCAAAGACATCTCAAGCTTCAATAGTTTTGCTGCCATAGGGGACATTTTATGTATTGTCAAGCAAGGGGTTGTTGGTGGTAAATTTGTTGACAAATTTTACAGTTAAGCAGTATGAAGTGATTACATAAAATAGCTGTGGGGAAACTTGTTACCCTACAGTTGCTGTTGAACTATATTTTCCATCATCCTCAGTCATCCATTGTCTGGCTGATAATGGTGAGGTTTATAGTCCAATAACAGCTGGAGGGCTTTAGGTTTCCAAATCCATGCCTTTATGGATTTCCAATCGATAACAAATAAAGTAAACCATACTCACCATCATTCCTCTCAGAGTGTGACCCCTGCTTCTAAATTCTACCTTAGTGTTCACACAACAGTTGTGTGTGTGTGTGTATATATATATATATATATATATATATATATAATATTGAAAAGCCCGTGTACACGGGTCACAGTGCCACCCAGCAACAGCCGCGGTGCAGTCATGCACAGTAGAGACTGCCCGTGCTGTGGCTGATACGGAGCAGGGAGAGGACTACGGTCTGAATTCGGAGCCCCGCTTCGTTATCAGGCACATCGTGGGCAGTCTGTATTGCGCATGGCTGCAGCATGCTCAGCTGTCTCTACTGAGAATTACGGCTTCTGACAAACACACATTTAGCAAATTATTATATAGGATGGTAAATAAGAGTAAGTCATGGGGATGACCAGGACCACAATATAAAGAAAAGTGCACCTAAAGTTGTCTCCTTGGTAGCATTTATAACAAAGCTTGGGTATCGCCATAAAGTTGTCCTGTTTGCCAATGGGAAAATAAAGGGAAAGGAGAACTATAGGAGTTTGTTGAAAAAAGCAAGAGAAAGTGAATGAATTAATAGGGGCCTGGTACAAACACTGTAAGGGAGAGCGATCCAAAGCAATGAAAAGGCAGAGGCAAATAAAAAGCAAATGCTGAGGAAGATAATATAGACTTTTATGCATAAAGCAAAACCTGTACACCCAGAATAGCTAGTAATGCATTGCTTAGCACATCCCTTTGCCGTTAAATGGGTAACCTCTTGAATGTTAGCAGTCTCCAGCAATGTGTTGTGAGGCCTCTCTAGCACTCGTGTTGAAAGCCCTATTGAGTCAATGGGAATCTTTGTTTTGCCTATGGTGCAGTTTGTATAATCAAGAATTGCTCATTAATTCTCCATAAGGCCCAGTGGATAATGAGCTAATGAAAGAAAGAAAGATTGGGGTACAAAAGCAGCCACACTGAGCTGTACTTTTATGAATGTGATGCAAGTCAAACTTGTGTAAGGTTTTGTGGCTTTTTTTTTTTTTTTTTTCTCTCCATGTCTCTCTCTCCCCCCCCCATTACCTTTTGAACAGTGTGTGTTTTATTTATTTATTTCTATTTTTTTTTATTTGTTACAGTCTCGTAGAAGTCTTTGCGAAGACGCTCTGCTGAAAATTAAAGGGGTCATCAGCTTTACATTTCAAATGGCGGTTCAGAGATGTGTGGTCCGAATCAGATCAGACTTGAAAGCAGAGGTACATTTTTTGAAACAGTCTTACCATGTTGACACAATTGTTAGTTGTTCAACACTTCACTTTTTTTCTTTTGGGTTGAAAAAACGTGAAATTAATAAAATGCAGTATTATGGAAAGGTAATCCCACAAAGTGATTGTAACCACTATATCTAGGACAGGGATGATCAGCAATGTCTTTATGGTCATATGCATATATAAGGTGTATATATAGAGCACACAAATGCCTGAAACCAAGAGTAGGAGGAGATATTTGTTTCTATTTAAAAGCCACTGGGTTTCTTGCATAAAAGAGGAAATATAAAAACTTTTCTGTGTGCTGTATTGATAAAAACATCAGAAAACCCATCTCAGGTGAATGAATGTTAGGGAAATCAAAGCTGCTATCTAGAAAATTAAGAATTCAGGACAAAAACTTTGATACTGGGGAGCACGACCACAGTAGATGAAAGTGTGGCTCTGTGAATCCTACATATAGTAAATAAGTCACTTGGAGTATAATAAATGTAATGCAATATCTTAAGCTGAATTAACTTGTCCCTGGAGTTAATAAATCGGGGAATATAATTGGGGATAGCTAAATCCCAATCTTCTGTTGTGAGAGTAAGAATATCTTCCTGCCACTTGGCGAACCGAATATGGATAATTTGTGTTTTAGGTAAGGAGGAATACAGTTTTTAAACTGTCTTATCAGGGTAATGTGTATAAAGTAATGCCTCCAAAAGGAGGTTATAAGGGCAGGGCATGACGTATGAACCTGGGGGAAAAATGATATGTTTAAGTTGAAACTGGTGAAATTGCATTTTGTTAGATTATAATCCTGCTTTAGCTGGGCAGAATATTGACTTAAATCTTCACTATGAAGCACAGGTATTTGATGCCTAATGTAGGTGTTGAAGCCACAGTGGTGGGGGGGTGTTGAAGCCACAGTGGTGTGTTAGGAGACCACATAGTACTGTCTGATTGCAGTAAAATTCTGGATTTGTTTTAGACCAAAAGAACCTCTTCCAATAGAGTGGTCAAAGTGGGAGCATTTTAGTGAAATATAAAAGTAATAGTAGTTGTAGAATTTGTTAATTTACATGTAGTTGTGTTAGTCCTTCAAGCCCTGTTTTTGATTTGCCCAACAATGGCAATTTATGGTAATTTATTTTTTTTTTTTTTTTAAAGAATTTTTGTTGAGAAATAGAGCATGTTGTACAATAATACTAGCATGGTTTAAAATTTTACAAAGTTCGCAAAGTACAATAAGGCTAGTGACCTCATAGTAGAAGTACTGCAATGTAATATAGCAACTTGGAACAGTAAACAGCCAGAAGGCCTCTATTTGTGAATGTAACAACAGGAAAGGCTACAGAGGAGGAGAGAGGAGGGGGGGTTGGAGAGGGGTGTGAGGGGAAGGGGAAAGGGACCCATAGCTAGATGCAGAAAGGAGCAATCAAAAACTCAGTGTGAGGGTAATAATTATATATATATATATATATATATATATATATATATATATATATATATTATAATATAAATTTATTTATTTATTTTAATCCTGGTTCTGTATGTAACTCTTCTGTCGAGAGCCAGTGTTGTCCAGTAGCTTGAACCCTATTGCTGTGTGCTATTCTAATGGAGTATGTACTGAGGGGAAGTTCTTGTGCCTCATTTTTGGGGTGGCAGTGCCTGCATTTAGATATTTTTTTATAAATGAGCCAACACCTCTGAATAACCCCAACACTTCCTTACTGTGGCCTGAAAATCATATTGCCCCAGTGCATCTTGCCCTTGTGCCTTTCATCAAGACTTAACTTCTTCAATTTGTCCTGGATGTCATATCCATGGAGGCAGACATGAAAGTTGCTAGCAGTTTGAGGCCCAGTAGTCCTGCTAGCAATCTCTATCATGTCCACCTCCATGGACATGACATCCAGAACTGTCATCTATTGAGCAAAGTCGCAAAGGCAAAATTCATAGTGACCACAGTATGGTAAGTGGTGGGGTTTATTATTAGAAGGTATTGGGAGGTTACCACCTAGAAACAATGTGCACATCCTTGTATTGGTGTTCATTGTTTGTCCACACTTCATGAGTGATTTGAAGGGTTTGAGCAACATAGATTATAACCCATAGTACAGCATGCTCATCTTAGACACTGGTTATCTGAGAAATGCACATACTGTGTAATTCAAGATACCCTACAGCATGTAAATGTACTTCCATTTAATATTTAATTTCTAGCTGGACCATATTTTCAACGCAAGCATCAAGTCCAGATGGACTTCTCAAGCTAGATCTCATCTGACTGAGATGGCATAGATCAGGGATGGGCAATGCAATGCCCTCTAGCTAATGTGGGACTACAAACCCCATCATGCTTCTCTAGCTATTGTCTGTCTGGTTTAGGATCATCATCCGAATTCTAGTCTGGCAGCAGCTGGAGGGCCTCATGTTGATTGTAGAAGTGCTTACCCGATCTCTCATAAGAAGCTGTATGTTTCTCTAAGATGTTTTGTATAAAGGGCATGGTATTCCAGTGCATTGGAGACTTGCCTTTGGCTGCACATGGAAAATAAAGGGGCTCTATTGAGAAGAAACCATAACTCTGGGTTTAGAGGAGACTGCTGTGAGGGATGATCTGTACTGGAAATGGCATACTTGGTAGATGGCTGGACTAAAAGTGGTAACCAAACAAGTGTACTTAATGTTAATAGGACCTATATGACAATAATCAGGAAGCTAAAGTTGAGCCATTCTGGGGCGAAGAAAAAAACACCTGTCTCTTAAGTGGAGAAATAAGAAATTGTCCTGACATTGATTTATGTGGGACTTTTAACCTCTTGAATGCTTGGCAATATATTTGATATCTCCTGCAGGGCTCAAAATTTCCACTATCCAATGGCAAGTGAAAATTTAGCCCTGGCGAGTAGAAATTCAGCCCTGGTTGGTATGTTATGGCTTGCAGTGGCTAGTAACTTTTCAGGTCTGGCTAGTAGCAAAGGACTTCACATTTTAAGCCCTGTCTCCTGCACTGAAGGGGATAAAAGCTGCATTTAAAGAGGTACATTCATTTTGACTTTGAAACAATAATTTTTGAAGTAATAAATGACTGTTACAAAGTGACAGATCCACTTTAAATCAAATAAAAAATTAATTTGTCCCCTATAATGCAGTTGGTTTGCTCCAGAATTGGTCATATTTAGTTTCCTGCATACAACCCTGCTGTTCTTTGGTGGAACATTGAAAAACTGCATTTATTCCAGGTGGGCAACCAGCAGCCCTCCAGCTGATCATGTGACTGAAAATGGTGCGTGTTGCAGTCCAATATTAAATGGAGGGCCACGGGTTGAGCACCACTGATTTTAATAATGCTTCTCATTTATTTATTAATTTTAATTTTATTTTTTATTATTAGGCTTTGGCTTCAGCAATTGCATCCACCAAAGTTATGAAAGCACAACAAGTTGTGAAAGGTGACGCTGGTGAAGAGGTATGTGCCTCCTGAATTTGTACTTTAAAGTACAAAAGGGGAATGCGTTTCTTGTACTCCTTACAGCTATAGAAACCACACTCCCATAGCTTACATGTTGAGTGACACATATTTTAGCAATACATTTGTTTTCATATTCTCTCTCCATCTTCGCTGCAGATCTCTGTGATTTGCAGGAGGTCCTGTTTCTCTCATTGTTTCTGAGAGATTTGAAGTCCGTTGAAAGAATGTTGATGTTTGTACCTTTTTTCAGACGCAACAAGTGATGAGATGATATTACCTAGCCTTGCAGATAACACATCTGCAGGGCAAATTGGAAAAGAGGATGGAAGAGCTTTAAGCTGTGGGAACTTGATTCCCATAGCTGTCAGGTATTGCCTAAGCTAACTTGGGCTGAAGCCAGCTTTGACCGAAGGCCCTACAGGCTGTGATGCCTGTGTAGGCATCTTTCTTGATTTAATTTTAGTCAGTAAAGAGTTGTTTCCTGTTAATTGGTTTGCATTGTTGGTGTCCATGGACACCTGAAGTTCATGTGCTATTTTGTCCTGGTTGGCACTCGTCTGTGTCTTGCTTGATACAACTTTAGTATTCTACCTAGAGGGTGTACTGCCTGCCTCACCAACTGATTACATTAAAGGGATAGTAATACTTCATTTTAACTTTATTTTATTTTGTAGGCATTAAAAATACATGAAGAATGATATAAGTCTCATCTCTCCAACCTTTATGGTTTATGAGATATTCACAAGTAAAGTTTCCCCTCCCGCCCCTTTTACCTAGTGTAACCCATCTCTTCTCAGATGTGAATCTGGTTGTATGACAGGACAGATAACAGAAGGGGACAGTCTTCTTTGTATTAAAACAATGAAAGCCCTTCCCCCCTTGACAAGTTTTTCAGCTTTTTCCCTTATCTTAATTGAACATTGTCCCTCTCTGCAGTCTACTTGGGCACCTCCCACCTGATCTGGCTGAACAGTGTTACATCGGTAAAAGGGGTGGGAGGGGGGATACTTTATTATTGAATTACTCTGGAACTACAACTCTGACAGAATTGAAACAACAGTCCCCAAAGTCCAAATACTATGATGATTAATTAGAGCTGCTTTTATTATGAAACATTACTATCCCTTTAATGAAAGGGTCTCATGGAAAAAGCAGGAATTGTACCACTCAGAGCACATATGTAAGAGAAGATTTTAGGTCGCAGAAATCAAATAGATGATTTTTACACAGGCTAGCATGGAGTGCATGGTATCTAAGCGTGTTTGTGTGTGTGTATATATAACCCCTGATCATTTTCAGGTGTTGGTTGTCCTTTAAAGGGATGGTAACGCTTAATATGCAAAAAATATATATTGTACGGTTTATCCTCCTGAGTAAAACAACGGTACTCCCAGTGCTGAGGTGTTTTATTAAAGTTATTGCAGCTCATACTTTAATTTGTGTGGTGCAATAACTTAATGGCCTGAAATGTTAGTGTCACTAGCATTCTATGGAGGTTTATGGTCAACTGACCAGATCTGTCCATAGGATCTTGTACCAACAGCGCCACTGTAGAATTTCAGGCCATTGAGCTATTGCGCCTAACAAATTCAAGTTTGATCTGCAATAACTTTTGAATAAATCACCTTTCAGCACTGGGAGGACCATTGCTTTATTTTTTACATATTAAGTGTTACTGTCCCATTAAAGGGACAGTAATATCCCAAACAAATGTTTTACAGTTATGTAGAGCTTAAAATATTAATCAAATCGTTAAAACCCCATCTCTCAAACCGCTATGGTTTGAGAGGTATAGGGATTCAAAGTTCTATAGAGGAACGTGGCACTTTTTTTTTTTTTTTTTTTTTTTTTTTTTTTCTCTCTCTCTCTCTCTCTCTCTCTCTCTCTCTCTCTCTCTCTCTCTCTCTCTCTCTCTCTCTACCTCTCTACACAATTGCATTCTGTGATCACAGGGCTGCGTGCAGCTCCTCTACGATCACAGAGCACCATTACATGCCAGGACTGTCACCAATCCTTAACGTCCTGATATGTGTGACAGTCCTGATGTGTATGATATGGGCAAACTAATTAACTTGCCAGCTACCTCTGGCTAGTGCTGCAAATAACCTGGCATGCTCTGTTTGTTTATTTAAGCCTGTGGTTCCCAAACACATCGTTCATCAAGCTAAAGAGGTGCAATTCTGGAGCAAATTAACTGCACTTTGGGGGGTGAGGAGTAAAACAAATTCCCACTTACTTTAATGAGATTTTTAACCCCATGAATGATAGAGGTCCCTAGTAGTCTGATAAATGGGAACTGGAGCAGTTGGTTTGTTCCAGACCTGCACATCTTGGATTACTTAGGCCCTTTGTTTGATTCATCTAAATACAGGTTTATGTAATGGCAAATAAAATGTTATTGTATTATTGCAAATTAGAATTTTTCTTTCAACCTGTTAAGTACCACACCCCTCTGGCACTCTAGGGGTTAATAGGCATGTGAGGGTTGGGTTTAGACACTGGCACACAAGTCCTATGTTATAACATTTTCCTCTTGTTTCTGTCCAAAAAAGCTGTTGGTCCCATTTCAAGACGCTCCTGTGGATGTTGAACAGAACACCGATTTACCAGACTACCTGCCGGAGGATGAAAGCCCCATGAAGGAACAAGACAAGGCAGTGTCCCGTGTTGGGGCACACCAGGACAGTGGGAGCAGTTGGCTCAGCACTGCTGCAAACTTTTTATCCAGATCCTTCTATTGGTGACATGAAATTAAAAGACTACAAAATAATTTAAGGACCGTTTTCCATCTGCCTGATGAACTGCAAAGTGCGATTTAAAATGAAAATATTACAGAAAAAATGTTTTAAATCACGCAATTTATGCTGTGTTTTACCTTTTTTTCAACCGCTGAGCTTGTAAAGCTGCTTTATTAAGGACAGGGCAATTTATTGCAAGTTGCCTCACTTTGTAAATGGGTCCACAGTTTGCTATTACACTGTCTTGTTTAAGCCAAATAATTGTGATGGTGAACACTGGTAAGTGTCTGGTGCAGCCTTAAGGTTGGTGATTTGTTTAACTCCTTGGATGCTAGGAAGGTCTCTAACACATTGCAAAGAAATGCTTGTAGACCTCTTTAGCATTCAAGGAGTTAAGAAACACTAAGTCCATTTTCTCTTCAATTCTCAGGATCTTCCCATTCTTACTAATTGAGCTGTGCATGAAAGCCTTTACAATTATTTTTTCTTCTGCCTTGTCACATAAGTGATCATTCCTTGTACTTTGATTTCATCGCCAGGAATTCAGCTTAGCTTTTTGTTAAAGGGATAGTAATACTTCGTTTTAACTTTATTTTATTTTGTAGGCATTAAAAAAACATGAAGAACGATATAAATCTTATCTCTCAAACCTTTATGGTTTATGAGATATTCACAAGCAAAGTTTCCCCCTCCCGTCCCTTTTTCCTACTGTAGACAATCTCTTCTCAGATGTGGAATGCAGTCCATAGACTGGACAGATAACAGAAGGGGACACTCTTATTCCTATGAAAACAATGAAATTCTTGCCCCCCTTGACAAGCTTTTCAGGTTTTTCCCTTATCTTAATTGAAGATTGTCCCTCTCTGCAGTCTACCTGGGCAGCTCCCTTCTGCCCTGGCTGAAAAGTGTTACATCAGTAAAAGGGGCGGGAGGGGGACACTTTGCTTGTGAATATCTCTTAAACCATAAAGGTTTGAGAGATAAGACTTATATCATTCTTCATGTTTTTTTAATGCCCACAAAATAAAATAAAGTTAAAATGAAGTATTACTATCCCTTTAAAGCGGAACGTTCACAGGTTGCAACCTCAGTAGCATGGTAAACAGAGCTTGCTTTAATGTTAGCAAGGAAAAATACAGCTCCGAAAGGAAGCGTGAACGCGAGCTCCCTGAGGCTGCTGCGAGGGAGGTGGGAAGTGCTGCACATACAGGGTGCCGCAGAATGCGGAAGTGGCACATTTTCAAGCTTAATATCTCCACTCCTACGTAAGTGGGTTTGAAAAAACACCCAGTGCTAATCTTATATTAATTATTCAAAGCCGTGGTCAATTTTTTTGTGATGTGAATGTTCCGCTTTAAGAAAATCTTTTCAAAACAGAGTCTTTCATCCCTTCTATATATTACCATATTGAAATCATTTTTTTTTCCCATAAGCCTCATTTGTGCTGTTACTGAATTAGTATTCATAGGTAGCAATCAACAAATAATATTTAGAGAATTAAACATTCAGGTGCAGGTCTAAATGGAAAGCATAAGAAAGAAGACTTGTGTTGGTATTTATGTACTGTTTGTATGGCTTTGGAAAAGTGACGCTTAAGCCTTTGAGTGCCAGAGGGGTACGCGACTCATTGAAATGCATTGCGTGCCCCTCTGACACTCAAAGGGTTAAAGGAACACCAGCACCGCCAAATATTAATATCCACTATGATTTGATTCGTTTGTAGTCCATAAGTCTAGCATTTAAAAAAAAAAATTGCCACCTCCTGTAATAAAGATATCCGGAACCAACATATGCAGAATTGATTCATAGTGGCCATTGGGATTTTACAATCCGTGGGGTTTATTTTTAGGAGATGTTGTTGTTCCTTTAAATAGAAATACAGTTTGTTACTTTGTAAAACTAACTGCATTATTAAAAAAAGTGTAAGTGTTTTACCTAAGCTTAGCATGTAAAAACCTGCTAAAGAGAAAAAGTTGAGATACTGTTTTTAATTGGCAACCGGGTGCTGAATACAATATCTATAATGTTGTAAGAAAAGGAAACTTGACTGTAATGCACCAGGGAAGTTTAATTAAATGTTATTATAACTATAAGGAAAGTAAGACCACTAACTATGGTTTAAATAAACTGTTGCAAAAAGAAAACAAAATCCCTTGTTGCCTGCAATGCCATAGTGCCATTTCTTTTTTTTTTTTTTTTTTTACCTCATACTCATTTGAAAACAAAATTGTTTTTCTTCTTTCTTTGTATATGTGTATATTTACGTTGGAAAATAAATGTGCTGGAAAGGGTAAGTGTTAATGAATAAGACTTTTAAATCCAAGCGATCATGATTGTTTGTTTTTTTTACTCTTGTGGAAAAGGACACTGTGTACAACAGAGGTGGGCAACCTGAGACCCTTCAGCTGTTTAGGACAACCATTTCTATCACCCCCAGCTAGCTGTTGGATGCCTGGGGACGATGGGAGTTGTGATCCTGAATAGCTGGAGGACCTCAGATTGCTCCACAGTGCTGTGCAATCTGTCAATGACAAGGTTGTAAGTAAAATTCTAACTCTCTGAAAGTAGCAACATGAAGCAACAACTAGATTGTCTGGGGAAAACCACTACAGGTTGAGTATCCCTTATCCGAAAATCTGAAATGATCCGATATCTGAAGATTTTTGAGCTCCAACATGAGATAGTGACACCTTTGCTTTTTGATGGTTTAATGCAGGGCTTATAATTTTAAGTCCTTTGCTACTAGCCAGACCTGAAAAGTTACTCGCCACTGCAAGTCAAAACATACCCAGCAGGGCTGAATTTCTACTCACCAGGGCTAAATTTTCACTCGCCATTGGCTAGTTGCGAGTGGAAATTTTGAGCCCTGGTTTAATGTTACCAAACTTTGTTCATGCACAAAATTATTAAAAATATTGTATAAAATGACCTCGTGTTTAGACTTGGGTCCCATCACCAAGATATCTAATTATGTATATGCAAATATTCTAAAATCCAAAAAAAAACTGAAATCCCAAAACACTTTGGTCCGAAGCGTTTCCGATAAGGGATACTCATCCTTTACACTGTTGATAACAAATACAAATTGCCTTTGATTTAAATGTGTTTTAACCTCTTGAGTGCTAGGTAATTCTCCAATGCATTGCAAAGTATTCATAGTGATAAAAGGCTGATTTTTAAATCGGCTGAAATTTGATGATTTGCTTTTAACCCCCTGTGGTACAGTTGGTTTGCTCCAAACTTGCTTCAGGGGGTCTTCCTGGTACATCTGCCTCCTTGTGTCTAAATGCTCTCTACAGTTGTCCCTTGTGCCTATATAGGATGGTATGAATGAATGGAAACTTGACCCTTTGAGTGCCAAATGGGTATGCAACACAATATGTTGTACACTTCTTTTGCACTCAGAGGATTAATGGGCAGTAGAAATGTTACATTGTGTTGAAAATATTTTGTATTTGCAACTTTATTATTTTTATCTGTCTGTGCTATGAATTTAAAGTGATAGCAATGTCTCCATATTAAGGTATTGTTGATTATTCATTATACCTTTTTATAATGAAACATACCTTTCTAAGTGTCCGTAACTTTGTGTTTTTGTTTTATCTCTACGTCACGCTTCCTTCAGAGAAGAAAACCGGTCCAGATGAATCTTGTGTGAGCATAAGGAAAACTATGCCTTGCTTCATCGGGGGGGGGGGGGGGGGTTTCCTTTATTGATAGACATAAGATTGCCCCTCGTTGTGATCTGACAGTCTTTCAGATCTGATGGAAGGCAGCATGACGTAGGGAAAAGGACACTTTAAAATAAAATAAAGCAAAGAATACAGTGTTAAGGACACTTAGGTATGTTTAGTTATAAAAAAATGACAATGAATGATAAAAAAATGACAATGATCTGCTATTACTTAATATTCAGACATTACTATTTCTTTAAGTGAGACATTAATAGGAATCTTTCATATCATCTGCTAAATGCAGGGACGTCCAGACTTTCTTCCCTAAAAGTCAATCGCAATTACAAACTCGGCTTCTACGGGACATAACTTGGTAAAAAGCCTGTGGCACCAAAATGGCTTCTATCAACTGTTTTGGGGGTTGACAGAAAATAGACACCCTTGGCTAGAACTTCACCCATTAATGGGTGGCTCTTGGCCACAAGCTATGTGGCTTGTGTGCACACCCTCCTTAGACCCTTAGTATTGGATTTGAAGCCTGATAAGAGGACCTAGGGAACCTCTGCCTGACTTAAATATTTATTCACTAGTTGAAGAGCCAGTGTACACAGGCCACAGTGCCACCCAGCAACTGTGCATGCAGTAGCATCCCTTTCCGTATCAGCCGCAGCGTGGGCAGTCTGTACTGCACATGACTGCGGCGCACACAGCAGTCTCTACTGCGCATGACGGCTTCTGACAACAGCGAATTATAATATAGGATGGTAATTTTTTTGCTCATCAGGTCGATTTTTAAGCCTTTGAGTGCCAAATGGGTATGCAATGCATTGCTTTGCAATTTAATAGACTGGAATGAATTGCTAAGTTGCTTGAGGTTCGCGAATGGCCCCTGGACCTTTGTTTGAGCACCCCTATGTAGAAATGCATGTAATCCTCATTGCTCCTTCAGATTTTAACCCTTTGAATACCAGAGGGGGTATTCAATGAATTGCAAAGGAAATGTGTTTACCTGTCTGGCACTCAAAGGCTTAACAATTTCCCTACCTGAGCATAGGTGAACTAATCATACTGAAAGATTCAATAATTGCAAACCTGTGCCCAGGCAAGAAAATCCAGAAAACCTATAGTATTAAGGGTGTCTGAAAACCTTGAGAAACTGGTTTAAAGGTATAGTGAACCTCCTTTATGACTTGACATATATTTAAAGTATATAGTACATAAAGTCAAATTACCTGTTCTTTTTATTTCTTTTCATCTTCTATATGTTTCACTTTTATGCCAGTGAACTGAATGGAGCGCTATCACTGCAGCAGCCAGTGCTCTGTATGATGTTTTTAATATACAGGAGCCAGGGAAATTATTTTTTTTTCCTTCTTGTTTTTTACAGACAGCAGTGCTGCTTTTGCAGTCTGTGGGAACATCACCACCAGAAGATTTGTTGTACAGTCTATGGGAGCATCATCATTATCACCAGAAGACTTGTTGGGGAAAAATAGTTGGCTCAAATTGTACAATGTTGCACTGCAAGAACTTATGAACAATCTCTCGGCAGTGGTAGTGCCCTTGTTTTTACTCGGCTGTTAAAACCTTGCAATTTTTTATAATAATGGTATATTATCCTTTTAAACTGCATTTGATGTTGAGACTTGATTTGTACAGTTATGTTAAAGAATGAAGGTCATAGGGAATCTGACATAATTCGTGCTTGATTGAGGTATCTGTTACATTGAGGTTCTGATAAAATCTAAAATGATTGTAATTATACCCATACTGTAGAGCTTTTACTGGCAAGTAAAATAGTTGTGTGAAAAAGAAATTGCACCCTCTTTGAATTATATGGTTATACATATCAAGACATAATAACAATCTACTGTTCCTTAGCAGGTCTAAATACTAGGTAATTACAACCTCAGATGAACAACAACACATGATATATTAGCAAAAATAAAGCCAAAATTGAGAATCCATGTGTGGAAAAACACCCTTAAAGGGATAGTAACACTTCGTTTTAACTTTATTTTATTTTGTAGGCATTAAAAAAACATGAAGAATGATATAAGTCTTATCGCTCAAACCTTTATGGTTTATGAGATATTCACAAGCAAAGTTCCCCTCCCCGCCCCTTTTACCTAGTGTAAACAATCTCTTCTCAGATGTGAGTCTGGTTGTATGACAGTACAGATAACAGAAGGGGACAATTTTCTTTGTATGAAAACAATGAAAGCCCTTCCCCCCTTGATAAGTTTTTCAGCTTTTTCCATTATCTTAATTGAAGATTGTCCCTCTCTGCAGTCTACCTGGGCATCTCCCTTCTGATTTGGTTGAACAGGGGGGGGATACTTTGTTTGTGAATATCTCTTAAACCATAAAGGTTTCAGAGATAAGACTTATATCATTCTTCATGTTTTTTTAATGCCTACAAAATAAAATAAAGTTAAAATTAAGTATTACTATCCCTTTAATGCTTCCATAGGAATTAAGATGCTAAGTAGCAGGCAAGTTCTGCTAATGAAATGCCCTTGATTAACTGATCATCAGCAAGTGTGACCCCCTCTATAAAAGCCAACATTTTAGCAGTTTCCTGGTCTGGAGCATTCAGGTGTCAGCAATGATCTTAGAGAAGCAATTGTTGATGCCAATCAGTCTGGGAAGGGTTATAAGACCATTTCCAAACAGTCCATCATTCTACAATGAGAGAGATTATTCAAAAGTAGAAAACATTTAAGAAAGTTGGCAATCTTCCCAGGAGTGGACATCCCAGCAAATTCACCCCAAGGTCAGACAGTGCAATGCTCAGAGAAATTGCAAAAAACCCCAAGAGTTACCTCTCAGACTCTACAGTCCTCAGCATGTTAAAGTTCATGCCATTACAATTATAATGGCAGGAAGGGTTGCCAGGAGAAAGCTTCTTCTCTCTGAAAAGAACATGGCAGCACGGCTTAGGTTTGCGAAGTTGCATCTGAACAAACCACAAGACTTCTGGAACAATGTCCTTTGGACAGACGAGACCAAAGGGTAGATATTTGGCCATAATGCACAGCACCACGTTTGGCAGAAACCAAGCACAGGATATCCGCACAAACACCTCATACCAACTTTCAAGCAGGGTGATGGAGGGGTGATGATTTGGGCTTGTTTTCTCTGTCGTCCAATACAGGTTACTGGTAACTTTGGGTAGGCAATCCGCCCCTTTAATTGTAGGCAGGAACAATTCTAGAATTGTATGCAGGGGGTGGAGCCTACCTTCCCTCCTTGGCTGCAGCTAGCCAACCAGCTCCAGAAAGATTTGTTCCTTGGTGAAGATAACACAGGCAAGAGAATAGTTCTGCTATAGCTTTAGAAGTTTTTTATTTTTCTGTTCGAAATGGAATACCACCATTAGGCGGATTACCATAACTGACAATGCCCTTAGATGTGGCTAGCTCAGTGACCAGGTGCTTTTTGTGGACCTTAAGCCCTGGGGGGAAAATCTTGGCTACAAGTTCTTTCCTCAGGAGTTGCCCACCAAGGCTTCTTCTTAAAACATGGTAATCTGAAGACAGAAGATCTGCAGGAAAGGTGAGCTACCCTTTCAGTGCTGCAGGTTCACATATCCCACAGTGCCCCTCCACACAGGGTTTTTTCCTCTTGCACTCATTGGGTGTATCTGTATGTCTGTTGGGTGTTTTGGAGCAGGTTTATGTGGTACTTAACTCTTTTAGCTGCTGGTTTGGCATTCATTTGGGGGGTTTCCTGACACTTTTCCTACTGGTTCAGTGTTGTTTTGGGTATCCTAACATGTTCTAGTGATGATTCATGTCTTTTAATATTACACCTTCAATTTTGTAAAATTTGAGTTAAAGGCACACTTTACCGCATAGGCTCCATTGCTCCATTCACTCCTATGGACTGTACAGTTTGGGACATATCTATGCAACCGTTTAACCTAGCGACTTAAGAGATGGCTCACTCTTCTTGTCTGCCCTTGCTCTATCATCCGGTTCATGTTTCCAGTGTGTTGGGGGACTCAGGGGGCTTCAGGCACTGTTGGGGTAGTACATTTCCCATGAGTGCTTGCTTTGTGCGCTTGTTTCTGATTGGCTCCCGCCATGGCAACCATTTTATGTCATTTCCAGAACGAGTATCCTACGCAGGGCTTGGACTCTCCTTCTCTCCTCTTCTGATTAACCCTTCACCTGCCAAATAAGTCTAAATTAGCGATTGCTGGTGTAAAACTTTAATTCTACACACTATAATTGTGTGATTTATTATACTGTAAGGTTATTGACACTGTGAGAATGTCTATACCATTGGAGCTTGGGGCCAGACCTAAGACTAAGGATGCTGGGGTCTCTGTATCCCCTATTGCGCATTGCTCTTCCTGTCATTTAGGATTATGCCCAGAATGTTCTGAGGTCCTTGAGAATCTTCCAGGGACCTCCAGCCATGCATTAGAGCCAGTTTGGGTGCAAGAGTTCAAGGCTGCTACTAGGGACCTTAGGTCCACATTGCATCTCTTTCCATCCCAGTTACGTGGGGTCATTCATTCTTGGCAGACCCACTCCTCCGTCAAGTCTTCCCTGCCAAAACCTCAGTGTGTACCTGAGGTGTCAGATTCCTCTGAGGAGGAACTGCTGGTGGATTCAGATGCTGAGGAATGTTCTGCTGTGGGCTTCTCTCAGTTTTTTGGGGATCCTTTTGAGGCTGATCCTGAGCTCTCAGCTGAAGGCCTGTTTAGGGCTGTTTTAAATACCCAAAACATTCCCTTAGTGCAGGAGGTTCCTTCTGATTCTTTGATGTATTTCAGGAGCCTAAAAAGCCCATTACTTGCTTTCCACCTAACCCCACTCTTGACCGCCTTGTGTCTGAGTGGAATTCTCCAGACAGAAAACAGTCTGTCTCCAAGATATTTGCCAAGCTTTATCCCTTCTCTGAGGCTGCTCTTGCTCAGTGGGTTCATCCCCCACCCAAAGTGGATGCTCTTATCTCCAGGCTATCTAAGTCTAATGCCTTGCCAGTGTCTGACACTTCTGCTCTAAAGGACTGGACTGACAAGAAACTCAAGGTCTCCCTCAAGTCCACCTTTGCCACTGCTGGTACTGCCATGCATACAGCATTTGCTGCATCATGGGGGAACCAGGCCATTGCGGTCTGGACTGAACAGCTCACCCTTGCTGTTCGTCAGGGTGCTTCTACTTCGGATATGTTGTGCCTCCTTGCCAACATTTCTGAGGCTCAGCACTTTTTCTGCTGCCTTATTTGATGCCATCCGTTTGGTGGCTAGGGTTTCCACCATGTGTGTGGTTGCCAGACGGGCTCTTTGGCACAAGATCTGGTCTGCTGACACTGCTTCCAAGAAAGGATTGCTCTCCTTATCTTTTCAAGGCACTTCTTTGTTTGGGACAGATCTTAAGGATCTGATCAGTGAGGCCACTGAGGGTAAGAGTGCCCTTCTACCCTTGGTCCCTAGGAAGAAAATGCCATTTAAGCATAACCGGTATTTTCGTTCCTTTCAGAATGAGACACGTCCGGCAAACCAGGCGTACCTCCTCCGCGTACCTCCTCCAAGCCCAGACAGCAATGGAAGCCCAAGGTCTCCTCCAAGCCCAAGGCTTCCAAGCTGCCTTCAGCATGACTCACCGAACCCGGGTCCACACTCTGCTGTGGGTGGTCGTCTGCGTCACTATCACAGCATTTGGGAGGATTCAGTGGTGGACCCATGGGTTTTACAGGTGGTGACGGAAGGGTACAGGATTCCTTTTGTCTCTCTTCCTCCCTTTCACTTCTTTCCTTTTCATACACCTGAGGGCGCAGAGAAACGCCGTCTGTTTGGCACTATTCAGGCTCTTCTGGACAAGGATGTTCAAGAGCCTGTTCCAGTTCAGGACAGAGGTATGGGTTTTTACGCAAACCTCTTTGTGGTCTCCAAGAAGGATGGAGGTTGTCGTCCCATTTTGGACTTGAAGGATCTCTATTCCTTTGTGATCCGGACTCCATATCACCAGGAGTGTCTACGTACGGTGATTGCTGCCATGTCCCTAGGGGAATTCCTTGCTTCTCTGGATCTACAGGATGTGTATTTACACATTGGCATTCATCCAGAGAGCCGGCAGTATCTCCGATTTTGCCTTCGACTGGGGGCATTTTCAGATTTCAGCTCTTCCATTTGGTCTGACGACAGCTCCTCAAGTCTTCAACCGTGTCCAGGGAGCCTTAGTGTCCGTCCTCCACCGGGACGGCATCAGAGTTACTCTATACATGGATGACCTGCTTCTGAAGGCCCCGGCAGCAGGTTCAGCAATGCATTCATGCTCTCGCCCATCACGGGTGGATCATCCACTTGGACAAATCAGATCTTGTTCCGTGCAAGCATCTGGTCTTCCTGGGCCTCCTCTTCGACACCCAGAAGAGCATGGTGTTTCTAACGGACGAAGTGGCTCACCAGATTGCCCACAGGGTTTCTGCTGTCCTGGCTTAGGATCCAGTTCCAGCCAAGAAGCTGTCATCTCTTGTGGGGAAATTCATTTCCACCATAGAGGTGGTACCATTTACCATGGTTCACACCAGAGAACTCCAGCGGTTTGTGATCCAGGTATGCAGGGGTCGGCTGGACCTTCTAAAGATGTCTGTGTCCCTCCCTCTTCATGTGGAGCTGAGTTTGTCATGGTGGCTAGACCTCTCCAATCTGCTGAAGGGCAAGTCCTTCCTGGTATCCATCTGGACCACGGTGACTACGGATGCCAACCACTCCGGCTGGGGAGCGGTCCTGGGTCACCTGAGCACTCACGGTCGATGGTCTCCGGAAGAATCTCTCCTTCCCATCAACATATTGGAGCTTTTGCCAATATTCCATGCCCTTCGTCAATGGACATCCCAGCTGGAAGACTGTCCAGTCCAGGCACAGTCTGACAACGCCACCGCCGTGGCTTACATCAACAAGCAGGGCAGAACAAGAAGTGTCACCGCTTGGATAGAGGTCAAGGCTATTTTGTCCTGGGCAGAGGAACACGGTCCTGCCATATCCGCAGTGAACATTAGCGACTTGGACAACGTCATGGTGGACTTTCTCAGTTGCCACACAGTGGAGAGTGGGAATTGCACCCAGACGTGTTCACCCTCATTGTTCAGAAGTGGGGTCTTCCTTACATCGACCTGATGGCAACAAGACACAACAGGAAGGTTCCAAGGTTCTGCAATGGAGGGACCCTCTAGCTCTGGCAGTGGATGCCATGTCCATTCCTTGGTTATTTCTTCTGGCCTACATCTTTCCTCCCCTCCCAATGTTGCACAGGGTGTTACGGAAATTACGACTGGAGCACTGTCCATGCTTGGTTTCCGGAGCTTCTCGATCTGTCATTGGCGGAGCCATTCCGGGTCCCTTGCCATCCGGATCTTTTTCTACATGGTTACCTGTGGAAGGAGGATATTCATTGGCTAACTTTGACAGCTTGGAAATTGAATCCTCAATATTGAAGAAGAAAGGGTTTTCTTCTGGCGTGGTGGCTACTATGCTCAGTGCCCGCAAGCCTGTTTCTTCCAAGATCTACCATCGTGCCTGTATGCACATACAATTTATTCATATAACTAAATATATCCAATGAAAATACACCAACAATGCCCTAATAAAAATCTAAAAACATGAATAGCTCCGGAGCTCAAGAGAAAAATATAAAAATTAAAATGTCCCTGAGTCTTCTACTGTACTGATGACAGTCCAATATGATGTATCTATATAGGAAACTGTAAAAGATAATATATAAGTAGTCTTCTCGGATAAAAAAGCAGTCACCTATAGTAGAGATGTTAATTCAATCATGCAGTCCATCAATACAATATCAGCATATCTTAAAGGCAAATGGAACTTGTAACCAATTTAACTCCTAAAGTGCTGTTCTATAGCAGGCAGGTTTATATGAAGATGTAAAACTTTATTTTCTTCTTGTGGCTAATGTGTAAGCGAAATCAATTCTTAATACAGCTTATAAAGATGACTGTTTACCTTGGGTCTCCTCAATATTCTCCCGCTTGTTCTCCTTGATTATAGCGGTATTTTGAAAGGAACCCCAACAGTATTATTCTCAGTAGATCTCTACCAGTAAGATTTCTTAGTTGGTTTCTGGTGAGATATCAGCCACACTGTTATAGTCACTGTTGATAGACGACCTGTCCTTCCAAGTGATCCTTGCACCAGAAATATGCCTGTAGTTCTATGACGTTATCATGTCTAAAAGATATTGTTGGTTCTTAACATCAGTCTAGTAGATCGAAGCAATCATGTGTTGTTGTTCATCTTAGGTTGTACTTAGCAAATATTTAGAACTGCTAAGGAACAGATTGTTGTTATGTCCTGATATGTAAAACCATAGAATTCAAAGAGGGTGTACTTTCTTTTTCACTGGACTGTATATGTTTTAATGAAAAGTTAATACAATGCAAAAAAAAAAAAAAATGATGCATATTATATATATATATATATATATATATATATATATATATATAAAAAATATACAGCAACATTAAAATGATGATTTTAATACATTAGTAATAGGGCCAAAAAGCTTCTATAATACACATTTGCTGCTTCTTGTATGCTGTTTTGAATTTCTGCTTGGGCTCCCAGGCTGAGTATACAATATTATTATTTCTCTTTTGTCCAATGTAGAACGCAGAAACCATGGGATAAAGTCTACTTCTCCAGAGGGCATGGCTTTTCCCAAAAAAGGTCTCTGAGACAGAGACTCCCTCCTTCAGCTAACCTCTAGTTTTAAGTGACCTCATCTATTCCTCTTCTTTATGTTTTATTTCCTACTAGTTTTAAAGCCCATGTACACAGGCCAACATTATTGGAGCTGCAGTCATGCACAGTACTGGCTGCCCGCGGTACAGCTGATACGGAGTGGGGTGCTCCAAATTCAGACCGTAGTCCTCTCTGCGCACCTGAAGGTGCGGAGAGAGGACTCCGGTATGAATTCGGAGGTCCTGCTCCATATCAGCCACAGCGCGAGTAGTCTGTACTGCGCATGAGTGCATTGCGTGCAGCCATCTCTACTGCACATGACAGCTTCTGACAAACATCCTTAATGAATTATAATATGGGATCATATGGGGCTGTATAATTCCCCATTTGGTGGGCTCCTATTACTCCTACTTTATGGATTTTCCAGTTCATAGGTTTCTTTTCAGGTCCATAAAACCTGTGAAGGTTTGCTTGCTTTTCAGCTTTTACCTCACCAAGGAACGTCTCTGAAGTTTTTTGTTTAACCTATTGAGTGCTATGGTCCTGTACGTGTCCAATTCCTTTGGCATTCATTTCCATTTCAAAATTTTACCTAAAGTGCACTCTATTCTTTCAGTTCTATACTGTTCTGTATGTTCAAGCTGCCTTTTGATGCAGGTGTTTTCAACCCCTGCACTGCCACTTTAAAGCTTTGTTGCTCTCATTGTGTAACTATCTTTACACCAGTGAGCTTTTCTGTTTAATCACTCACTTTTTATTTCATTACCTTTACATTCATCATGCACTGTTTTGTTAAATTTTATTGTGGTAGCCTTTTTGGATCGTACACTGTTTCAAATATCTTACCTCCTGTTGCACTTAGGAGGCTGCAGATGGGCTTATAGCGTTTCAGGTTAACCACCTTAATGACAACCCATGGAACCTGGTCTAGTGTTCAGGTAGGTGCTGTTTTTGAATATCTGGAGATCCACATTGCCATTGCTAAAGGAAAAAACTGTCTCTCAGAAATCTTTGCTTTCTGCCATGGGAAGAAGCGGTCTTTGAGTACTCTTCCATTTTGGATTCTGCATTTTTACTGTTATTTTATAGGGCTTATCTTGTTGTTTAACACTACTGAGAGATGCATATTTCCATTCTTATTACAGTTTACACCAGTGGTTATTTTTTTACATTAACGGTGACCTCAGTTGGTCAAATTCCAGTTATTTATTCTGTTACATTCTATTTTAGGGGAAAGTCAATGACATACTGCTCTCCATTGAATGTGACAGAAACCGTTGAGTCAGTTAGAACTCTCAGGAAGTAAACGTGCGGTAAGTTCACTTCCTGATTATTTGTACTGTTATAACTTTGAGTAAGACAACTGACAGCAGTAGGAGTTTCCTTGTTTTACTCAGCAGGAAAACCTCTAATATATAGGTTTTCATAAAGTTTACTTCTCTCTTAACCCCTTGCAGTCAGATAAGCGCTTTTGCATACTTTCAAGTAATTTTCATGTAGTTTTCTACTCTTTTGACTGTCTTTGATCTTCTTTGTGGGGGTCTAATGACCATGCCAGAAACCAAGTCCAAGGCTAAAGATTTTGGAGTCCTCCTGACCTATTTAACCTATTGCTATTCATGCCAAATTGGGCTTCCTAGTGAGTAGTCTGGTACTTCGTCCCTCTTGTTCTTTGGCCCCTACTTAAGTACTGGGGGCCTCATCTGCTGGACAGAAGCCTTTTTGGTTTAAGGTTCTTATCTCTTCAGTTGCCTCTATCCACTCTTCTATTCAGGGGACCCTAATCTATTTGTCTTTGTAACACCCTGCAGGCACTTGAACCCAGTACTTAAGAATCACACTGAAATCATGGGGATTCCTCCGCTAATGAAGGTGAGACCGATGCAGATCATTTGGACTCATCTGTCTCCAGTTCCTTTTCTGACATTTTAAGAGATTTAAAAAGGAGCTACCTATATCAGTCCTCATCATTTCTTAGACCAGGTTCTCCTTGAAGAATGGAAAATGCCTGACAGGCAGGGCCAGATTACTCAATAGGCAGAGTAGGTAACTGCCTAGAGCTCCAAATTTTGAGACAACTCTGCTGTGTTGGCCACACCCATATTCACCAGTACTGATTCAGTCTGCCAACATGACTGCATAATCCACCAAGGAGGAACAAGAAGCATGTCAGCTTGGACCAAAGTCCGCAAAATTCTCTTGTGGGCCAATTCCACTGTCAGTTGCCAAAACTTGTATTTCGGAAACTAGGAGCTCAGTGCGTTCAACATGATAATGCATCTTTGGTGACTTCCAACAGTGGATCTCATGGCCTCTTAGTTCTTTGCCAGGTCCCGGGTTCCTCTAGCTCTTGCAGTGGGTGTGATAACCATCCCATATGACTTTCCAATGGCATATGTGTTACCTCCAACAACCCTGATCCCCAAGGTGGTGAAAAAAAAAAAAAAAAACAGGATGGAGATGGCTCACGTCATCCTGGTTGTTCAGTTCTGGCCCAGTCGGTCCTGGTTTTCGAATTTATAAAATCTGTGATGGAACTCTCACATTCTCCCTTGCCCAGACCTCCTGACTCGAGGCCCACCCGCTTGGGTGGAGCAACTAGCTTTGTCACCTTGGCTGTTGTGGCCAGCATTCTGAGGAAAACATTTTTTTGGAAAAGATTATTACCACTATACTCCAGGCTAGAAAACAGGTTTCTTCCAACACCTATCATACGATTTGGTCCCGTTTTACAATTGGTGTGCTGACCAAGGCTTGCAACCATGGCGTTTTTGCCTTCCGTTGTATTAGCCTTTCTCCAGGATGGATTTTCAGAAATAGATCCTGATTAATTCCATCAAATTTCACATTTCAGCTCTTTCTGTGCTTTTCCGGCTACTAAATGCCTTGCTTCTTGATGTATGAACATTTGTTCAAGGTGCCACTTATGTTGGAATCCCACTACACCATGGGATTTCAGTGTGGTTTTGGGAGTGCTCTAGAAGCCCCTAGTTGAACATTCTCTTCAGTACCTTTGCATCTCCTAATGCTTAAGACAATACTGCTTCTGGCTATTGTGTCTGTTCAGCAGAGAGCCAAATTTCAGACTTTATCTTGTAAAGTTCCCTTTCTGGTCTTTCACCAGGACCTGTTAGTTTTGTGTACTCCTATTGGCTTTTTTTATGGGTATGTGCTGGGCCTACAAAATCTGGGTACTGCTGAGCAGTTGTGTTAGGCTGTGATGTGGTCGTTTCTGCACACCTTTACTAGTCACTGCCATGTGCATGTACTGGTTTAGGCTGAAGCCAGTTTTTTTTTAAGAATGTCCTCCAGGATGTGGTACCTGTATTGGCCTCCTCCTTACATTCTTTCTGAGATAACAGAACCCTTTGGATTCCTATTAGTTGCTATTTAGTGAACAAGTTCAGTGTCTGACACCTGAGGTTGTACCAGTTTAGTCCTGTCGGTACTGGTCCTTGAAATCTTGGTGGATGGCTTTGGTATATCCCCATGTTTCCTGAGTTCAACATTGGTCTAAAAAGAAAATATGATTTTAGTGAACTTGCCATTGTCTATTTCTGACACAGGACTCTCTCCCAGAGGACCCCCCGCCTGAAAAAAAACATTGGGTTCAATTCCTGGGCAGGGGGGTCCTCTTGGGTTCTCTCTTCAGGGGATTTCTTTATTTCCTTTCACTTCTGTTGCATTATATTGCCTTTTCTATACTGGATGCAAAATGGAGGGTCTCCACCTA
The DNA here is from genome assembly GCA_037306005.1 of Rhinophrynus dorsalis. NCBI lineage: Eukaryota > Metazoa > Chordata > Amphibia > Anura > Rhinophrynidae > Rhinophrynus > Rhinophrynus dorsalis. The sequence continues at coordinate 111,791,848 of CM074723.1, forward strand.
AGAACATTTTTGGAAGTGCCATGCCCTCTGTAGGAAGAGACTTTACCCCATGGTTCCTGTGTTCCATATGGACTAAGAGAAAAAGAATTAACGGTGAGTTCACTAAAATTCTCTTTTATGGGATGTGCACCAAATAAAAATATGTTATGGCTTATACATTTTAAGATGTGCCTCTGCCGTCTGTTTTTTGCACGTCTCTTTATTTTGTCTGGATTCTCTCTTTGTCCCTTTTAAACTTTTCACATAATCTAGTATTCCACAGAGGTGGCAACCCTTTGGAGACCACTTGGCAAAAGCCAATTTCTTTTTTCCAAACCAACCAATTTTTTTTTTATTTATTTACATTATGCTTTTTTTGTTTTATGGTTTGGTTCAAAAAGATGATATACGCACAGGCTAAAAACCAAAGCTTTTATAATACAATACCTTGCTTTTAATAGCCTGCTCACTTTAAATAATTCAATAGTTTTAACCCTTTGAGTGCCAGAGGGTTATGCAACTCATTGCTCTGAAATGCTTTGTATACCCCTCTGACACTCAAAAGTTAAAATTGTCTTATAAAAGTAAACCACTAAGGGCCCTATGCTAAAAAAATAAAAAACTGGAGGCATTCCATGGAGAACCAATGACACCACTGGAGAAATCTAAATTCCCATTCGTTTAAAGGTATGGTAATATTTCACAAAAAAAGCGGCTCCACTTAATCTTCATAGTATTTGGGACGTGGAGAGTGTTATTTCAGTACTGTCAGAGTTGTAGTTCAAGACTAATTGATAAAATTTCCCCCTCCCGCCCCTTTTACCTAGTGTAAGCTACTTCACCTCAGATGTGGAATCTGGTCTTGAGACCAGACAGCTCCCAGAAAGGGACAGTCTTCTTACTGTGAGAACAATAAAAACTCTGCCCCCTTGCCAGGTTTCTCCCTTATGCTAATTGAAAATTTTCCCTCTCTGCAATCCACCTTGACACCAGCTTGCTGCTCTGAGGTGCGCAGTGTTACATCAGTAAAAGGGGCGGGATACTTTATCAATTACTTCAATTACTCTTGAACTACAACTCTGACAATATTGAAATAACACTCTCCATGGCCAAAATACTATGAAGATTAATTGGAGCTGCATTTATTGTGAAACATTACTATCTCTTTAAATTGGTGTTTTTAACCCAATGAATGCTAGAGAGGGCTCTAGCATCTCTAGAATTCAAGAGTGTTACAAACCTCATTTAAATCAGTGGGGATTTGTATCCCTTCTCTTTGCAGTTTATTTGCACCAGAATCAGTCTAGTTTTTTCATCTACATAGCGGCACATTCAGAAATCTGAAGAGGAACCATTCTGGAGGAAACCAGCTGCACTATAAAGAACAAATTAAAATTATTAATGATTTAAAAAGGGCTTTTCTGCTTTAATGAGAACATTCTAGGGGTCAGAAACCATATTTAATCCCTCAGTGCCAGAGGAGGGAGTAACAAATTGCTTCTGAACCACTTCTCACCAATCTGACACTGGACATATTTTTTTCTCCCCTATGACACACTTTGCTTGATGCAAAATTGCTCCTGTTTAGCTTCCTGGTGGCCCATAGGGCCCTATGTCAATACACTGCTTATCTTAAAGGAGTTATAGCTTTTGTATTGTTTTTTTTTTGTCACAAAAATGCATTTTCAGGTATTGCTGCTCTTTGGACAATAAAAGTAACTTGTAAATTACATTTCAAAATTGTGTAAAATAATTAAATAAAGCCTATTTTTTAATCTCTTGCATTGTTCTAAATAACCTGTATAAGAGACTTGTTTGAACAAGAAAAGAGTGAGTATTAAAGCAGTATAACTTGGTTCACACTATCGCGCATCAGTGCAGTTGAAGAATGTATTTACCTGTACTGTGCTTTTGCTAAGGGGGAATGGCAGAGAGGTAACTGTGGGTTCTGCATGGTTATGAACCATTCATAGGAAGTTGTCATGCATACAGCAATGTGCATTATGTTAGCAGAGAGAAAGGGATGGACAAATGCTTCCACCCAAAAAGAGAAAACTATGAATAACAGCTATTTTTGCCTTTTGTGGAAATTCCCATGAAAAGTGCATATTTTCAGTTTTTTCCCCTCTGTTTGCCCCCAGCCTTGTCCCTCTTCACTGGTAACCATACAAACCACACATACTGACATCCAGCCTTGTCCTACATTAGCCATAGACTCACACATGCAGACCTTCCAGCCAGGGCCGGATTTGCCATTAGGCAAAGTAGGCACCTGCCTACAGGTGCACGCCACCGAGGGGCGCTTGCCATTGGGATTTTTTTTTTTTAATTAAAAAAAAAAAAAAGTAGCCACCTCGCTAGCGCTGCCCCTGTTCCCTATTTCCTACCTCCCCGGCGGCAGGACATGTCTGTGCCTCCTTGACACAGTCCTGTAGGTGGTGAGCTCCCTTGTGACATAATCTCCCAGCGCTCTGCATTCCTGAATAGGAGACCGCGCAGGAGCTCCATCAGCTACAGGACTGTGCCAAGGAGGCACAGATGACAGATCTCCTACCAGGGAGGTAGGAAACGGACCATGTCAGGGCAATATGGAGATGGTGGGGGCAAGTTGGAGCCAAAGGGGGGCAATGTGGAGCTAATGGGGGGCAAGTTGGAGCCTATGGAGCTCAATATGGAGATGGTGGGGGCAATGTGGAGCTGATGGGGGGGCAAGTTGGAGCTGATGGGGTTGGGGGCAATGTGAGGGGATATGGATATGATGGGGCAATGTGAGGGGCAATTTTGAGATGATGGGGAAAAGTGAGGGGCAATATGGAGATGATGGGGCAATGTGAGGGGCAATATGGAGATGATGGGGGCAAGTTGGAGCTGATGGGGGGCAAGGTGAGGGGCAATATGGAGCTGATGGGGGGCAATATGGAGCTGATGAGCATTGTGGAGGTGTCCAGTGGAGTTGGCAAATGGGGGGGGCGCTTCACAGTTCTGTGCCTACAGGCTCCTGAGATGTAAATCCAGCCCTGCTTCCAGCATTGTCACACTGCACTTGTATAGCTAATTGGTGTCAAACATCCAAACCCCAACCCCCCCATTCAAGTTCCTATAGGGAATTTCTAGGCAGGTTAGTATAAGGAGAACCATCACTCTAATCATCCTTGCTGAACTTCCCTTCGCTCTGCTCATTGATGCAGGGGATTTTCAGCAAGGTGCTTTCGATTTGTATGTTGTGTTAAACTGTGTGTCAATATGAGCAGCTATATTGGGATCAATGTATTCTAGTCATTGGTCATTAGAGATGCCTTAACAATTATACTCTATATTTTGCCAATGAGAATGAGGCTGATGTACTAATGATAAATGGAGCCATTCTGGGATAACCAAATAGCATTATATGGAACAAATAAACCCTTATTAACCCTCTGAACATTAGAGAGGTCTCCAGTGAATTGTGAAACAATGCTTTGGACATATCTTTAGTACCCAAGAGTTTAAAGTCCCCATTTAACACCCCACCACACACTGGTGACAATGCCCCCAATATATGGGCTCGCTTTTATGCTTTGCCGAGTGTATATAATTAATTTATTGTACATCTTTGGTGGGTAGAAATAGTCTCTCTCTTTTTCTAAATCATTTAATGACTACAGGGAAGTTCAATGCATTGCATCACAATGTGTTGCCCAGCTGTCTACTCATTTAAGGTTAATGTTGTACAACCAGATAATGGGGTAAATGTATAAAGCTAAAAGTGGAGTCATGTTGTGACACTGCTGCATAAAATATATTAAATTAATTAACCTCATTAATGGTAGAGAAGTATCCAGTGTATTGTTCCACAATGAGCTGGAAGCTTGTCAGCTTCTCTGGTAGTAGCTTGCCAAATAAGACATTTACACTTTCACTCTTGAAGGTTTTTCACAGGCTGCAAAGGCCACGGAGGACTCAAGGCAAGAGAGAGAGATGAACCTATGTTGTAAATGAGAGAAGAGCTGTGGACTAATCTGCTCTCCATCTAGTACAGTAGTTTTCATATCCACTGCTCATTAGAATCTTTGTAACAGGAGTAGTTTAGCTGTTCAGGAAGATATTTAAAGGGGCAATATATACTAATCATGGAAAAAAATATGTTATAGAAGTTATCCTATAGGCTAAAACAAGAGTCCTCTTAATGCTTGGAGATGTTGCTCTCAAAATATATTAAAAAAAAATAATCTGACATTTTTTTGTATAGCTTGAGTTCAAGATGTTTTGGAGCCAGGAGGTCCTGTTGCTACATCCATCTAAGGTAAGCTTATGTCTACAGCTTTTCACAGGCTGTAATAACGTCACCAGACTGCATATCAAAAAAATGTCACGTTATCTTTTAATAACTTTTTGAAAGAAACATTTCCAAGCATTGGGACTCCTTGTTTTATTCTGAAAGCAAAGCCCTGAGACATTTGTTTCATCATTAGGTTATACTGCCCCTTTAAAGGAGAACTAACACCCTCAAATAATATCCCACACTTACTTACTATAGCCAGAAGATCCAATTAGCCCTGTACATTCTGCCTTTGTTCAAGAGATAACATCTTAACTCTTGTCATGTATGTTATGTCGAGGCACACATGACCATTCATAGTAATATTACAACCTCAGACACTGCTCAATACACATGATAATCTTAATGTAAAAGAAAAAATCCAGTGCGTTCAAACCCCCCTAATACAGCTCATCAATCGTTCAGAAGCGGTCTCTCTGATCAAATTGCGGTGTTACAGGAGTGGATACAAGTGTAACAGGAAACAAAAAACCCTGTCAAACTAGCAGCACTCAGTCCGTATGATCTAATGGGCTACCAGAAGAATGGCGCATACAGGGATAAAGCTTAACCTTTATAAACTCAAAATAAAAGAGAATGAAGTAAACAAAATTGTGTATTCATAAACTGTACTGTAGGGGCAAAAATAAACCGGCTTGCCATATAGTCTGGGTCTGGGAACACTTGAAATACAGCGCACACGACAAAAAAGAAGAGAGAGAAATCTATGTGTAATATGTTTAATGAAATAAAAACAAAGTAACAATGAATTGCACTTACAATAGCCCTACTTGGGCTGTATGCTCATCAAGCGGGTCTCACTCCCGAAATAGCCAACGAACTGCGTCCTCCTGCCATCCTGTGTACTGGTCCAGATGTTATCTGTTGTGTGCTACCATGGTGTCTTTCCAATAGTTAGAATAGGAGAAAAAGTACTTGTCCGTATGTAATTGTATTCATCAGAGTAAAGTTGTTACCAAAATCAAGTATAGGATACAAAGTAGCAGCAGAATATACACTTTCGGCTCAAAGATGAAAAAGTCCTCGTGGTGAGGTGCGTTCAAGACGCCAAGCGGGCCGGTGTGAGGGCCTGTCAGGGGCAGAGGCAATCTCGCAGGGGGCGTGGATGAGACCCGGTACAATAAGGCAAAAGCCCTAAAGATCTCCCAAACATTTTCACAGGCACAGTCTGCTTTCTCAAGGGAAGTAACAAGGAGGTGGGGTTAAAATCTTTAAATACCTCATTCCTAATTGTCCGTAAAGTAGCGTGCCCATATTTAGCAAGAACAATATAAATAGCATACATAAAAAACACGTAAAAAACATAAAAGACCTTTAATTGCATAATCATAAAAGCTTAAAGACTTGAAATGCATGTATGAATAAAAAATTAAAAATATATAAAAATGTAAAATGTGTTGTTGGTGTAGTCTGGGAAAGAGCATGTAATGAGATGAATTAAAATCAGTGGTATGGGACTGTGTAAAAGTATGTGGCTAGGGCTTATAACGATGTGTGAATGTTTTAATGATGTGACTTGTATTACGTGATATGTAAATATGATACAAACCAAAAAGGAGAGAGAGAGAGTTGAAATGATGATGTATGGAGTTCCTGGTTGTATAAAGCTGTGCAATATGTGGTTGAACGTATAGTGAATATGTGGAGATGATGAGATGTGCGGAATGAAAAGTGTAGTAAAGAGTAGGATGTGCTTCACGTTATGAGGTATAGAAGAAGTGTATGTGTTGTGTGATGTGGAGGTAACGTGGAAAAGTTGAAGTGCTGATTCAGAGAACACCTATGTGTGTGGTGCTGTGCGATGTGTGGATGAACTTAATGTAAATATACTAAGTGATGCGGTGTGCTGGAAAGTGTGAAGAAATGAATGAGTAATGTTCTAAATGGTGCGATGTGCTCAATGATGTAAAATATAAATAGACTATAAGTGCTGTGTAACTCTTAGGTAACGGGTGAAAAGCATAAAGAGTTGGAATATTTTGATGGTCAAGGAATAATAAACGGTGACAATAGTGAAAATGTGTGGTGAAGTGAAATCTGTGAAAAGGAATTTATGAACAAGTTCTGATAATCTGTTTAGTGTTGATATTCGATTAAATTTAATAGTTTGTGTCTCAAGTTAGGATAAAAAATATAACATACAAATTATACAATAAAATATAGTGTGATAAATACAACATAACAATATAATAATATAATATTCAAACATCTTAGAAATTCCATCCAAAATTAAAAGAATTATTTGAATAGTTGATCAAAATTAGAAGTTTGTATTTATATGCTTATGAATTGAATTAGTTTACCTGTATCTTAATTTGAACTAATTGATAAAAAATGAATGTGATCATTGGTCTAAAACAGAAATAATAATACAGGAATGCAGATATATCAAGCCTTAATAACATAAACCGAAAATAATACAACATTGTAAACCTATTGCTAATTAATAGATATTATGTTGTCTAGTTCAAAAATTAAATTGTTCATCACAGCTGGACTTATTTGAATGTTACAGGTGGGCTACAGGAAGGCTGTGAAATCAAAATCAACATTGAGCCCTCTTGGATATAGAGTTTTCAACTCATAGATCCAATATGACTCTCTCTGTCTTAGTTTTAGAAGACGATCACCTCCCCTATGGCCCAACTGCACTTGTTCAATGCCCACAATGGTGAGTCCTTCATGTTTACAATTATGTACAGATTTACAATGGTCAGAGAAACTGTGATTTTCAAAACCTCTTCTAATGTTATATAAATGTTCGTTAAATCTCACTTTTAATTTCCTTTTGGTTCGGTCCACATATTGGACTCCACAGTTACAAGTAATTAAGTATACTACATACGTGCTTGAACATGTAATGTAATTCTTGATTTTATATTGTTTCTTAGTGATTGAGGATATGAATTCAATGTTTTTGGATTTCGGTAAGTGGGAGCAGCAGCTGCAGCCAGTGTGTCCACATTTATACATACCCTCTCTATTAAGAAATGATTTTGCAGAGGGCTTGATATTTTTCAAGTGGATATCACTGGGCGCAACCAGACTCGCCACATTTCTGTTTTTCCTATATATTATCTTTGGACGGTTACCTAAAATGGGTTTCAATAGAGAGTCTTCCATTAACACATGCCAGTGTTTAAAAAGTATATGATTAATTTGTTTAGATTGAGAACTATAAGTAGTACAAAAAATTGGTAGTGTGTTTGCAGGCCTATCAGTTTTGGGTTTGTATTGTAATAAATCTTTCCTTTGTAGTTGTGAACTTTTCTGTCTAGCTTGTTTTCATGGTTATATTGTTTATCTTTAAATTTCTTAGTCAGTATTCGAGATTCTTTTATAAAATCTTCCTCTCTGGAGCAGTTTTGTCTAATTCTTTGAAACTGCCCGAAAGGGACGTTGTTGATCCATCATCGATTGTGACTACTGGAAGAGTGCAGATAGCTGTTTCCATCTACATTTTTCCGATGGTTTTTGGAAAGAATATCTCCATTGGGGCCTGTAAATAGAACAACGTCAAGGAACTCGATATGTTCAGAATGAATATTGTGGGTAAAGGATAGGTTCATAGGATTATTATTCATATACATAAAGAATTCCTTGCATTGCTCTTTGGTGCCGTTCCATATCAGCAATAGATCGTCAATGTAGAAGGTACAATGTAGAAGGCTGGTAATTTTGGTTTTTCAATGTAACTATAATTTGAAGCCCATTTTGAGCTATAGTTCATTCAGCCATAATCCACACTAACTTTTTTCTGTGTATATACACCATAGGGATCTAGTTTTAGGCATTTCTTCTTTTGCCTTCAAATCTACTTTTTGCTGATATTATAATTTATTTTCATGTCTCCTGTATATCTTGTTTTTGCTATATATTTTGATTTAATGTTCTCATTTATTACTCTATATGGCAAACCGTATTCTTTTTTGCCCCAGCAGTAGAGTTTGCTTCTTTCTCTTTTATTTTGAATTAATAATTGTTTTGTTTTGTCTCTGTATGCTCTCCTGTTCAGGTATACCATTAGATCATATGGGCTGACTGCTGGTTTGGCAGGGTTCCTCTTTTTTTGTTTCCTGTTGCGCATGGTACTCTTAACCCTTAAAGGACCACAATGGTGCACAACGCATTTATAACGGATCTTATCCGTTACTTGGGACCAGAGCCGGATTAACACTCCACGGGGCCCTAGGCAAGGTACCAATTTGTGGCCCCCCTCCACCAAGATAGTAGGACAAAAATAAAACCTTTTAATATATACTTTATATATAAGTGGCAGCATCTGTGAGAGTAATTCATTATGGACAAGAGAAAGAGAATAGGATGCACTCACCAAGTGCTAGATTATGGTCATCCAACACTGTTGAGCACCCAAATAGACCCGTTCAGTCACCAAGCCCTAAATGTACTAGTCAGAGAGCAAATTTAATACCTAACTTTCAATAGAAAGTTATTTTAAAAAGGTATACAGTAGTCTGCTGGATTTATTTACAACAGAGTTTTATTAACAGTAACAAGCTTTCGATTATCTGCCACATTGAAGGGGTTAAAATGTTTACTGTTAAGCCGCAACTCTATAATCACCTTCCTTACTAATGAAATGAAAATGGTAGCGATCTAAAGTGATTTCACACGCAGACACAAACCATCTCGCGTACACCATCTCACCCACACACACACAATCTCACACATACACACACCATCTCACACACACACACACCTCACATACACCATCTCACACACACACACACACACCTCACATACACCATCTCACACACACACCATCTCACACACACACACACCATCTCACACACACACACACACACCATCTCACACACACACACCATCTCACACATACACACACACACACCATCTCACACATACACACACACACACACACACACCATCTCACACACACACACCATCTCACACATACACACACACACCATCTCACACATACACACACACACCATCTCACACACACACCATCTCACACACACACCATCTCACACAGACACACACCATCTCACAGACACACACACACACACCATCTCACACACAGACAATATGTACATTCAGTGAGACTTTGGGGAATTCTTGTGTTCTTGGTGCAGTTAGTTTTCCCCACAATTGCTCCACTATTGTTTTGTGCTTGTGGCCTTATGGGTAAGGCCTTTAGATGTGAAGTATTCATTAGCACACAAAGATATGTTCTCAGAAAACGCTAAGTTAAGATATCTGTCTCAAAGTCACTGTTATTCATTTGGGATTTAATAATGTGAAAATGTTTCTCCTGTTTATCTTAATCCCCCCATATCTTCCCTAACTCTTCACTCACTCTGTCAACTCGTATAAACCGTGGGCTGGAAATTAGATTTTTTTTCTTACATTGTCTGAGAAAAGAAGAGTCTGGCCCCTACCTTGTGTGCGTGCGGCTGGCTGTATCAGTGGTGATCCATGACGCCAGTGTGGGTGCCAACCAGAAAAGTTGCCTCCAGATAGAGAAAGCAGTCGGGAGCTCTTCTATTTAATAGCTCCGCCGCCGCGTGACCAGTGCTGTGCATCCCTCCCCTAAGCGCATGTGCCGGGAGAACAGGAAGTCCTGACACATGCGCACAATTTTGAGCCACATTGTAGGCGAGTGCGGCCAGAGTACAGTTGGGGGGGCAGGGAGGAGGTTTCCACCGGGCCCCCTCATTTGACCGGGCCCTAGGCAGGCGCCTTGTGCACCTTGCCTATAATCCGGCTCTGCTTGGGACCTTGTCTGGACCTTGAACGTTTTACCTAAAGAATATGGCCCCTTGGCCTCCTTTGACCTCAGATGGGGGGTTTACTATTTTTTTGTTAAAAGATTTATGTTTTATGTATTGTCAAATATTGTATGTGTTTAATTGTACTTGTCCCTAGGATGTGTATTGTAGCCACTCCAGCCACTTGACTCAAGACCTCCTGCTGGGTGTTAATCAAGTCATTGTATTGAGAACTGTCCTGACACCCCCTGCTGTGTGTGTTAATCCATTCACTCCCCTCAAGTCTTTGTTCAATCAAACCCTTTTGTATCTGAAATGTAATCATGTCTGAGTTATTGTGTTTGTTAGGCCATCTTCTGTTGCCCTTTTGCCTACTGTGATGTGATTGGATTAAGCCCTATTGTACCTGGTTTCCCCATAAGAGGCAATGCAAGATTTCTGTATAAATATCTGTGGTCTTTGCCAATAAAGAGTTATGTTTTGGAATGAACAAGGAGTTCTGGTGTCTTGTATTGCTTATGGTCTAAAGTGTCCACTCTGATACCTATCTGCGCCAAGTATCCTGAATCGTCGACCGCCTGCTGACAGCTTCCTGCGTCCCAACTTCATATGCTGTCAGGCGGCGACGTGGACTCTTCCCCGCTTCCCTGCTTCCAGCGATCCTGCGGCTGTTTCCAGTGACTGTCCATACTTCAACTGGTGCATCCGACGGCGCTTATCTGCGTCAAGAAGGAGAGACCCGGGAATGACGGCGGAAGGCGACGTGGTCCCTTCTCAGCTTCCGTTACAGCATTCCTCAGCAATACTTTGCACACCTCGCTGGTCCTTAAACGATAAGTAGGCTCATATAAATTTTCTTCAAGCGATACTATTAATGGATACAATTTTAGTACTTTTTAAAGTGCTTTCCAAATCACCTATTTGTCTTATCGGCTATTTTTATTTGGAAAAGTAGTCTTTGAGTTTTTTATATTTATAGATTTTAATGTAATATAGATTTAATAGATAATATAGATGTAATTTAATTATGCTGTGCAGGCACTTCCTGTCTTAGCAAGACATTATCTCACTCACTCATTGACACTTAACCTTTACCAATGCATTCTTGGATGGCAGCACAGTGTGCAGTGTGCAGCCACGCTACCATCTAGACTTGTGCACAACAAAAATTTTCAGAAAATTCGATTTCGGCCAAATTTTTTTTTTCATTCGTCAACTCTGCATTTCGGATCCGACCTGCTTGACTCAGAAGAGATTCGACGACAGTCCGAATTATTAGTCGAATATGAAATACTTTTAAAAATATAATAAAAAATGAAAATTAAATAAATGGAACCATTTCCAGGGTCTAAATGAAGATGGTGGAACAGGGTAAGGTGGAGCTTTAGCCTTATGGTACTATGGATGAAGTAGATGAAGTATGGATGTAGCTAAATTTGAAGGAAGGCCTGCCTGCCTTCCTACACAACTGTGAAACTGGATGATGTGTCACTCTGAAAATGATTCAAACAAATTCCTAAAATTAATTTTAATGTTTAAAACAGAAACAAAGGTGAGTCTCCCTTGCGGACGCAGTAAGGCACTAATGTTGGTTGCCTGACTATGCCTAATGCTACCTGCCTGCCTACAAAACAACTGGACACTCTAATATCTCCTGCTTCTTCTCTCTCTCAGCTCTAACAAAGCACTAACAGGAAATGAAGGCTGTTTGGGTGTCTGTGTCATTAGTCCAACTCCCATCATGAAATGAAGAAGCTAACTGGAATAGAGAAAAAAAAGTGGGAATGTAGCACATGACACTGAGAAGTTAATTGGACTAGAAACATGGAGAGAAAGTATGGAGGGAAAGTAATAGCTCACGAGCAGTAGTCGCCAAATTTCCGAAATTTTCAATGACATTCAGACCAGGGCTGCTCGGATTCAGATTTTTTTTTTGGCGAATGACATTTGCCTTTCGGACGGCCCGAATGTTGCCAAATGACTCCTTTTTAGTCAAATTCCGAATGTTGACGAACCGAATCGCACAAGCCTACTACCATCCAGAATTCCATGATGTGCTAGGACCGACGCCAGTCCTTAACGTCCAGACAAGACAGGAAGTGCCTGCACTTTCTCAATAAAGAATGGCTAAAACAATATATACGTTAAGGAAGAAATGAAATTACCTCTCCATCCAAAAAAATATAAAAACAAACAATAAACAGAAACCAACCATTTGGATGCTTTTAAATTATAAGTGTTATTTTTCAAAATGCTGTTCTGCTTAGTTAGACAACAGGGTTTTTATTTAGTGTTCTTAAGTTTAGTAACAAAAAAGAGATGCATAAACAATTGTACTTAGAATAAGTTGCAGGTTGAAATTCTTTACTGTCACTTTATAAACAAAGGGGTGGAAAATTATTTTGTTTTGAGGGATAATATATATAATATAGATATATAAGAGAAAGCATCATTACATTATTAATTTCTACCTCGGGAGACACACACACCCAGCGGCGGCAGTAAGTATAACAAAATCTCCTCCATACTGTTAGTCTGGAGATACAGGGGTGCGTGATTTTGACAGGAGTACCCCTTGGCCACTCCTGTCAAAATCTTTGAAAGGAGTTAGCCCGCCCTCAAAATCCACCTGAACCCCCCCCCCCAAAAAAAAAACATCATAACAACATGGTGCATGCGCATACCCACACCACCCACTCACCTGGACTTCTACGGCAAAAACATGCTCCAGCTCCTTCTATGCCTTTCCCCTGTCCTCTGGCGACTCGTAAGCATAACTTACTTTCTATAGCATGGCCCACACTCACATTACAACAAACCTGCTTAACCCCTTCAGTGGGGAATGCAATGCGTTGTGGATGCCTATGCCACTGAAAAGCTTAAACCCTTTGGCTACAGGTGGAGTACTATCCAGTAAGTGGCAGAGTGGGGGTGCTGATCAGAGGGATGGGTGGGGGTGCTAAAAGGAAGGGATTTCCTACAACAGCATGATTGGCCAGTATTACTGCCCCACATTTCAGTAAGAAAATGCGAACTCACATTGTTAACCGTTTCACTGCCAGATGGGTACGCAGTGCTCTGCAATGCATTGCGTACCCCTCTGCCACTGAAAGGGTTAATGATTCCCCTCTCCCTGCATACGGCACTCAGTCACTTTCCATATGTGAAACTGTCAACTTCCATGATGGTGTGCCCCCTTCAACCTGTGGGGTTTTTTCTTTTTAATGGTAATAGACATATTACAAGGGAAAAATATACATCATGATGTGAACAGAGGATTGCCGCGGTAAGGCTTGGTACATCTCAGTGCCGAAAGTGTGTCAGTGACTTTCCACCCATCTCCCATGTTGTGCCAGTTCCTTCCTCCTTCAGGCGCTCACAAATCTTCATGTTACTTGCCGTGCGTTGATTTGTGAGTGTCTGAAGGAGGAGGAGGGAAGGAGGCACAACATGGGAGAAGGAGGGCAGGTCGCATACTTTCAGTACTCAGCTGTATTGTGGCGGTCCCTCTGGTCACATCATGATGTGTATCACTGTGAAGGAAAGCAGCAGTTACAATGGGGTTTCCCTCCAAGCATGCTCAAGACCTTCATTTGCTGCGGGGGATTTCACTGAACTATGAGCTAATATTCACATCAATTCCATCCTACATTCAATAGAAAAAAATCTTGCCCGTCTGTTTGTTTTTTAAACAATGCTTATCCCTTTCAGTGGCAGAGCCTCTGGCAGTCAAAGGGTTAATGTGAGGCTGACTGACAGGACTGTATATATAATGTATATTAATCTACACACTCTACATTCAGGATATATTGTATGTATGTATATTAATGTACACTGTACACACAGAAGTGTATATATAATGTATATTGATCTACACATTGTACACACAGGAGTATATATAATATATATTAATCTACACACTGAGTAGATTAATATACATTTTATATATATATATATATATATATATATATATATATATATATATTTTATAGCTAATATATAGTACTGTGCAAACGTTTTAGGCAGGTGTGAAAAAATGCTGTAAAGTAAGGATGCTTTCAAAAATAGCCATGTTCATGGTTTATTTTTAACAATTAACAAAATGCACAGTGAGTGAACAGTAGAAAAATCTAAATCAAATCAATATTTGGTGTGACCACCCTTTGCCTTCAACTCTGCCTTAACATTTTGGGGTTTATGCGCTAAAAGCGTGATAATCAGGTGATAAAGTGGAGATGACTTATCTGGTGATATTATTTCTTCAGTTCCTATGCTATTCTATAGAGGATACTCACTAAGATCTCCAAAGTTGGATAAATCTTAGCACCTAGGCTCCATAGAATATCATAGGAACTGGAGAAGTGATATCACTGGAGAGGTCATCTCCACTTTATCACCTGATTATCACGCTTTAGTTCACAACCCCCACTGTTTCATAATGAATTGTGCAAATTGTGCAATTTACTGGTCCTTTAGAGCAGGGCTGTCCTAAAGGACCACCAAGTTTAGTCCTCAAGGGGCCTGCAAAAGGCCAGGATTTAAGGATTTCCCTGTCTTAGCATTTGTGAGTCAATCAAAATAAATTAGCCACTGATTAACTCACCTGTGCTTAATCAGGGAAATCCTCAAATCCTGGCCTGTTGCAGGCCCCTTGAGGACTGACATGGACAGCCCTGCACTAGGGGGTCACCCTCTTCTTTAAAACAAGAGGAGTGTAACTTCTCAATTACAAAAGAGGGTTTAAGATTTCTGAAAGTGGCAATACATAGTAACAACATGTGAATATTAGTTCTTGTAACTATTTTTCAACACCTTCAATTCCTGCTTGTAACTCCACAGTGATCCACAAGATGGCAGTGTAGAAATATTTTCTGATTTTACACTTAAGCAGTCAGTAGATTGTTGTGTTTACTTAACGTACAGAATTGCACAAATAACACAAACAGCCATAAGTAATTTACTGTACTTTAACACTTTGAGGATCAGAGAAGGGTTGACAATTAGCAGTACGATATCAAACAGTAAGTAAAACTATTTGCCAGCATTTGAGGTGTCTAAGAATTTTTGAGATGTCAGTAAAAATACAGATAAAGCACTAACCAAAAACTTAAAAGTATTAAGTATTGCAAACAAACAGACCTGTGCTCCTCTGTATGTAGTAAATAATGTGTGCCTTGTAATGTGCATATACAATAATTTGTGATAAATCTTAGTGAAATAAGTGAGAATTTCGTTGCACAAATTGGCCAATCCATGTGTAAGCTTACCACCACTCCAAGGTTATGGTAAGTCCTACTCTAATATATTTACAAATACTATCTAAATTAAAATAGTTATTTTGAAACATGTCAGAGGGGACCCCTTTAAATAATTTTATGATATTTTATTGTCATTTGTGGGTCCCAGTCTGGTGCAATTAAAAACAACAGACAACAATGAAAAAAATAAAAAAATGAAAAAATATAGATGTAGGACTTACCTGGTGCAAGGCCCATGTGGGCCTGCATAAATCAAGTGATTACATAGAGAACTATTTTCAATTTTTATCCTTCCTCACAAATCATGTGAGGAATGGCTGATACCAAATGGATAGGGGGCACATACAATGGAACAGGCCAAAAAGCCTAGTTCTTAAAGGCAAAGTGGAAAAGGAAAGGAAAGTGAAATAAAGTAAGTAAAACTATTTGCCAGCATTTGAGGTGTCTAAACATTTTTGAGATGTCAGTAAAAATACAGATAAAACACTAACCAAAAACATAAATGTATTAAGCATTATTTGATTGTGTTCTTTACTATAAATTAGTATAATTAAAATGATTCTTCACTGGAAATACCGAGGTTCACAGAAATGTGTCAGTAATATAATAATCTGGTTATAAGTATTTTTTTCAATACTGATAAAATATTTATAAAGGTTGCAATGAATTGTGCAATCCTTTGGTCCTGAAAGGGTTAAGTATATCTCAGCAAATATAATTTTTCACAATATATTCTTTTTATGTAGAATGCTATTTATTGAATTATAAGAGTCAATATACACATCCAGTTTCTCTTTTGCGGAGACCCAAGTGTTATCCTGATTTTAAGAAGCGTATTCAAAACATCATTTATATGTAGACTGGTTGGAAAAGGTTACCATCAGACAGCAGACAACATAAAATGGTGATTAAAGACTAAATTGTGCTTTCACTGACCTCATTTAGGAGGGAATGACAATAAATAATCTGAATTAGACAGAAGGATATAAAGATTTTGAGATGGGAAATGGCATCCTTACAGTATATGCCATTGAGAACTATCTTACACCAGAATTTTGTATAACAGAATCAGCTTACTGTGCAAGTCTAATGTGATGTGTTGAAATTGCAACCGAGGGCTGAACAATATGCTGTAGGTAAAGCAAACTAATAATGAATTTAATGTATGCAATGGACCTCGTGTATAAAAACATTGCAGATCAATTCTAGGGAAAAACAGCTGCAATATAGGGGACAAATAAACATGTGCTTTGATAGAAATGGGGTTTTAATCCCTTGAATGATAAAGAGATATCCAGCTAATTGTGAATAAATCAATTGCACCTTAGTGGGAAAAATACTAATTTCAGTTGATTTAAATGGGACAGTGGTATCACAGTGGCCTGAAATTGTACAGTGGCGCTGTTGCTACACCATCTTATTGACAGCTCTGGTCAGTTGACCATAAATCGCTTACAGCTCATATTTCAGCCGTAATAGCTTTTGAATAAAACATTGTTCAGCAGTGTGAGTGCCCTTGTTTTATTCAAGGGGATAAATGCTATATTTACATGTTAACTATTACTTTCCCTTCAATAAATTTGGTCTTTAATTTTTTATTTTTTTACCTACTTCTTAAGTTACTAAATATGAATCCAGCTAAAAATAAGATCATGTAAGGAGGACCTAGGGTAATTTTGTACTATCCACTAAGGTGGTCACAGGTGAGAAAGGTGGATTAAAGGCAATTGGTGTAGAGTTTGTTAGCATTCAAGGAATTAAAACCACATGCAAATACATTTTTATTTGTCCTTTGAGATGTAGTTGGTTTGTTCTAGAATCACTCAACCTTACTTTGTAAATATAGCCTAATGTAATCTGATGGAGGGTACATACCCTAGATTTAAGTGTCTCTTAATCTGTTTAACAAAGGAATTATTTACCTAGGCAGGTGTTCTTTAAACATCAATCATTTATATCTATGTACTATTGTAGTTGCTTTTGATCTCACTTGTAGTCTGCTGCTAATAATTTCAGCTTACAATCAGGTGAAGCCAAGTGCCCCTTATGAGTCATTCAGTTCTTTTGAAATTCATTGTTCATCATATGATCTAGAGGCAGACTGCAGATGAGATAACAGTATACATGGAACTATAATTTGTCAAAACTATTTTCTGCATTCATCCACATATCTCTTTCTTAGATATCTGATGACAAGTTCATATAATTATTTGATTTAACCCTTGTATGCTAGAAAGGTCTCCAACCTAGTGCAAAGCAATGCATTGGAGATTATTCTAGCAACCAAGGGGTTAATGCTTAAGCTCTCATGGTTCTAATCTTTTACATCGTACCAAAAAAGATGAAAGTTTTATTTCTTACAAAACTAACTGTAGTTTGTTTTATACAAAATGTTATGCAAAAAACATTTACTGTTTCTAGTTTACACTTACACCATATTGCCAGAATTCTGTTTATATTTCATATCAATTACTCTTAATGCACAATGAGTAATTTTGTGGCACAGGAGCCATAATTGAGATGAATCGGCTCATTTAGGGCAGTTGATATAGTCTGACCTGCGATTTTAAGCAAACTAAAAAAATAATTTTGTAAGCTAACAAAATTAATGTTCAACAAATTCTCAGTTGTATCCTTATTACATTTACATCTTTCCCAAGTTCTCTATAAGAAATGTTCAATATTCTATTTTATAGCCCCCAGGACTTCAATATTTTTCTCTTCTAGTTTCTTACAAAATCTTTATGTTCGACTTTTCCACATCTGGAAATCATTTTTTTGGCAGCTAGTTCATTCAGTCGTGTTCTTACTTAAAATGTATCATATTGTACTACGGCTAGCACTCCTTGTGGGAGTTAACTACGGGTAAACCATAACAGTTTAAAATCACAAGTTCCCAAGCCTGTCCTCTGTCCCTAAATAGTACAGTTTTTTAGAATCTCCTGTCCTAAGCACATGTACATCAATCAGTGGCTCAGTCATTCTGACACATCAGCCTGTGCTAATTAAAGATCCTCCTGTGTTCAGAAATAATGCACAGTTTTAGAACAATAACTAAAAACAAATTGGTTTTATTTGAAATATCACAATTCTACAATACCATACATATGCAATGCTTCCCAAATACTTATAGTATGGATTTCTTAAAGGGACAGTAATGGATAAGTTTCACAGAGTTTAATATTGTAAATAAATTGAAGCCATTCCGATCTCTCAGACGTGTATGTTTTGAGAAATATAAGGTTTTAACCCTTTGAGTACCAGAGGGATACAGAATGCATTGCAGGACAATGCATTTCGTTCCCCTCTGGCACTCAATGGGTTAAACTTCCCCCCTCCTGGCCTTTTCACAGAAGTCAGCGCTCTAGCTGACAGCAGCAGATTCTGGTCATTTGACCTGTCGGCTGCTCTTCAGCAGAGCTGAAATAGCACTATCTAAAAAGAAATACTTAATTGGAATGGTCTACAAAGTTTGCATGCAAACTCGGCACACTTTGTAGACCTTTCCAATGAAGTATTAATTAGTTTAGTAGGTTAAGAAGCATGGGTGGGTAGTTATTTAGTAGTAATTAGGTATTAGTTTAGGGTAGGTAGCTAGATAGGAAACAGAAGGCAGAGGATGTATTCTGCTGAAGTGGAATATGTCTTTTTGGTGTCAGAT
Organism: Rhinophrynus dorsalis; assembly: GCA_037306005.1. Taxonomy (NCBI): domain Eukaryota; kingdom Metazoa; phylum Chordata; class Amphibia; order Anura; family Rhinophrynidae; genus Rhinophrynus; species Rhinophrynus dorsalis. The sequence continues at coordinate 111,810,814 of CM074723.1, forward strand.
TCTGAAGCCACTGATTTTGATGCAGCCCAGTTTAGTGATACTTCAAGCGAAGCCTCTAGTAATCACGCTGTACCCTCTGTTAAAAAGAGCCATACTACATCAAGTATTACCCCAAGTACTGCCACTGATCCTGACACCACAAAATGGGTACCACCAGTTGGCTTTTGCCAGAAATTCTTGCATTCACAGCCACCCAGGAATTAAAATGCATGTGTCAGAATTTACCCCTGTCCAGTTTTTTTTATTTTTTTTTTGGGGACAAACAAATTAGTATGCAACCCAATATATTGCCGCCAATCCATCATCCTACATTGCAAGGTAGCTGTTATGGCAAACCACAGATATTCATGAGTTTAAAAAATTCTGGGCCCTAACAATGGCTATGGGGATTATTTAAAAAACAAGCATTAGGTCATATTGGAGCACAAATCCCATCTGTGCTACCCCTATGTTCCCCAAAACAATGACCACGAAAAGATATGAAATGCATTTGCAATTCATGCAATTCAATGACACCACCCAGTACCTGCCAAAAGACAGGCTTTTTAAAATTCAGCCACTAATAAATTACTTACAGTCCAAGTCTGCAGATTTATACACTCCCCACAAAATATCTTCATTGATGAATTCCTCATGAAAACAAGGGAATACTGGGATATGTCCCCTCTAAACGCTACAGGTTTGGAGTCAAATTTTCAAGATTGTCATGGGATATACTCAGGCTTTCCAGGTATTTGAGGGCAAGGACTACCATCTTGCTCTGCCTGGTTGCCCAGATTATCTGGGAACCAATGGAAAAATTGTTATGGACCTCATTGTAGATCATTTTTAGACCAGCCCTTTTAATTAAAGGGGATATATCACCCCTCTACAAGTTGCTCTTAAAGGGTCAGTAATGTCCCATAAAAAATTGTTATAGTTTTGTAGAGGTTAAAAAAATTAAACTATATGCTACAAATCCTATCTCTCAAACCTCTATGGTTTGAGAGATATTCGATTTCAAAGTTCCCTCTCTCCTTCTCCTGACATCAGTGCTGTGCTGACAGCAGGAGATCCCGGTCCTGGGACCAGCCGGTGGCTCTGCAAGCACACTTTGTAGACTGTTCCAATGAAGTAGTTCTTTTTAAATAACGTGATTTTGGCTCTGCTGAAGAGCCTCCTCGAGTTGCACGACTCGAATTTTCTGCTGTCAGCTTTACAGCTGACATCAGGAGAAGGGGAGGGGGGGGACTTTGAAAGAAAATTTCTCTCAAACCATAGCAGTTTGAGAGATAGGATTTGTGGCATATAGTATAATTTTTTAACCTCTACAAAATTAGAACCATTTTTATGGGACATTACTTTCCCTTTAAAGTAATTAATTTATATAGCGATTGCATTGAGTATTTAATTAATTTCGTATTTTAAAACCTTATTTGGGCAAAATAGAAGGAATAAATTTTGCACTGACCCTGCTTCTGGATAGACTGTGGCTACAGCTCTGTACCCACAGTCTGTAACTCTGCCTCTGCTCCCCTCCCTCTATCCAGCCTCCTCCGATGACGGGGGCTGTCTGTCTGTAAGCTAGATATCGATCTCTGCCAATGAAATTACTCCAGCTTATAGGCAGAAAGCCTCTGTCATTGGAGGAGGCTGGATAGAGGGAGGGGAGCATAGGCAGAGTTACAGACTGTGGGTATAGAGCTGTACCCTCAGTCTATCTGGAAGTAGGGTCAGTGCAATATTTATTCCTTCTATTTTGCCCAAATAACATTTTAAAATAAGAAATAATAAAATAATGAAATATTCAATGTAATCGCTATATAAACTAACATTTAAGAGAAACATATATAGGTGTGATAGATCCCCTTTAAGTCACTTTTTGTTTTGACACAATGGCCTGTGGCACTGTTAGAATCGACCGTAAAGATTTCTCCAAACAACTAATAAATGCCCGGCTGAAATGTGGGGGTGTCCTCAGCTTTGTGCCAAAAAGAGCTACTGGCAATTAAGTTTAGGGACAATAAGGATGTGTATAAGCTGACCACATGCATGATGACCATGCATGATTAGAGAATTGTACCAGTCACAGTCCGTGGCAAAACTGAGGTACTAAGAATTCCAGTCTGCATCAAAGACTACAACAAGCATATTTATGGTCAGTGGGGGAATCTCTCTGGTCAACGGATGCACCCTTATCTCATTATGCGGAAATGTAGGGCCAGGTATGAAAAGGTTGCCATTTATTTGATGCACACTGCAATTCATAATTCATATTTCATTTTAAAAATGGCAAACCCCACTCCAAAATGCATATTTTACAGTTCCAACTGCATTTAATTACAAGTTTTTTGTTTCAGGAGGTACTGGGTCCTATAGCAGTGTCTCGGGTACTGGGAACTGGTGTAGGACACTTTCCTTTTAGAATGTCCCCAACCAGCAATAAGCAAAACCCACAGAAATGGTGCAGCATGTTCTACAGCAAAGGGAAATAGACAGACACTGCATTTTAGTGTCCTGCTTATCCTTCACAACCTGGGCTCTGTATTGGCAACTGCTTTAAGCAGTATCCTGTAGCTGCAATGCAGTAGTGTAGTACCAATTACTATTTTATTATATGGCCACTCCCCCTCCTGAAATATCCAGTTTTTTTTTAAATATTTTACAGAACACATCCCTCCTTAGATTTAACAGTATGAAAATATAAAGGGAAGCAATGCACCTTAAGTTTTACATTTTTTCAGGGATTATTGGTGGATTTAAAATGTTTTTTTTTATTAAGAGACTTCTTCTTTTTTATCTGTAGATCGAGCTCTACCTGTTATAAATGTAGGTTAGCAGGTAATGCCAAGCAAAAGGCCCAAACCAACAACATCCAGTAATAGAACCAGCACAAACCTACACATATGTGATATCTCCATAAAGTTGAGAAATAGCAGAATCTAATTTGTGAGAGTTTCCTGCAACCAAATATTTTTTGTGCAAGAAATCTATGGAGATTTATGGTCAACTGACCAGAGCTTCCCATAGGATGGTGTAGCAACAGCACCACTGTACAATTTCAGGCCACTGTGATACTGCACCAAAAAATTCATGCTTGAGTTGTAGTAAGTTTTGAATAAAACACCTTTCAGCAGTGCGAGTACCCTTGTTTTATTCAGGGGGGTACAGTCTACAACCTAAATTTTTTTATATTTTTAAGTATTACTATCGCTCGAAATGTGTGAAAAGTAGATTTTTTCCCCTTATTGCTGGTTGTGGGAGGGATTATTGGTAGAGTGGCTGCATGAAAAGTGTCAAAATGCAGCTAGAATGAAGTCCTGGGTTGTCTACTTTTCAAAAATATACACTTTTGTAGGGAAATTTAAAGTGGAGCCCTACTAAACTGCCCCAAATGAGAAATGGTGCCAGTAAAGAAATCTGTGAAAATTCCATGTCTGTTCCAAAATTGGCAGAGTAACTCCCAAAAACCTGACAAACCAATGCATATGTGGCACTGCTGTCCCCACAAGATGTAGATGAACACTAATCAATGCATTTTTAAAAATCTTCAAATAGCTTGTGCTTGAAATCCACTGCAACATTAAATATGTGTGAAAAAAGCTGCTTTTATTTTCTTATTGCAGGTTTTGGGCTGGACTGGTGGTTAAGTTGCTATGAGAAAAATTTCAAAAGGCACCTATATGAAACCCTGGGTTGTCAATTTTTCAAAAATATACACTTTTGTTGGGAAATTTTAAAGTGGAACACCGCTAAACAGCGCCAAATGAGACATGGCACCAGTTAGCCAAGCTGTGAAAATGTCATGCCTAAAAATAGAAAAGCGCATGTTCCAAATTGAACCCAGTAGCTCCCCCAAACCCTGACAAACCAATGCATAAGGTGTACTGTCATAGCTGAAGAAGTAGCTGAATACTAATCATTGCATTTTTAAAAATCTTCAAATAGTCTGTGCTTGAAATCCACTGCAAAACTAAATATGTTTAAAATTTCTTACTGCATGTTTTGGCAGGGATTGGAGGTAAAGTGGTTTTGATGTAAAGTATCAAAATGCACCTAGAATGAAACCCTGGGGTGCCTATTTTTTTTTTAAAAATATACACTTTGGGGGTGGGGGGAGTTTTAAAGTGGAGCACTGCTAAACTGCTCCAAATGAGTCATGATACCAGTTATGTATGATGTGAAATTCCATATCTGAAAAAAGAAATGTGCATGTTCCAACTTGGGCTCAGTAGCTCCCCCAAACCCTGACAAACCTATGCATATGGGACATTGCTGTCCTCAGAAGAAGTAGCTGAATGCTAATCAATGTATTTTGTTTAATCTGCAAATATTCTCTGCTTGAAATCCATAGCATTATTGTAAACCCCACCCCCCCGCAAAATATTAACACAATTAGGGTACAGATTTCTGGGAAAATAGCTGCTTGAGAAACCAAATTTCTACTGATGAATTACCCTCAGGGCCGGATTTGCCATAAGGCAAAGTAGGCAACTGCCTACAGGCGCAAGCCACCGAGGGGCGCCTGCCTTTGGGATTCTTTTTTTTTTTTTAATTCTTAAAAAAAAAAAAAAAAAAAAAAAATAGCCACCTCGCTGGCTGCGTCCGTGCCCACTCCATGTCGCCCTCACATTGCCCCCCCTTGTCTATTTCCTACCTCCCTGGCAGGACAGGTCTGTGCCTCCTTTGGAACAGTCCTGTAAGTGCTGAGCTCCCTCGTCAGCTCTTTAGGAATGCAGAGCGCTGGGAGATGACATCATCTCCCAGCATTCTGCATTCCTGACTAGGAGACCGCGTGGGAGTTCCAGCACTTACAGGACTGTGCCAAAGGAGGCACAGACGACAGATCTCCTGCCAGGGAGGTAGGAAACAGACAACGGGGGGAGGCAATGTGAGGGCAACATGGAGATGGTTGGGGCAAGTTGGAGCCGAAGGGGGGCAATGTGAGGGCAACATGGAGATGGTGGGGGCAAGTTGGAGCTGATGGGGGGCAAGTTGGAGTTGATGGGGGGCAATGGGAGGGCAATATGGAGATGGTGGGGGCAATGTGGAGCTGATGGGGGGCAATTTGGAGCTGATGGGGGGCAATGTGAGGGCAATATGGAGATGATGGGAGCAATGTGGAGATTAGGAGCATTGTGGAGGTGTCCAGTGGAGATGGCCAAGGGGGGCGCTTCAGATTTCTGTGCCTACAGGCTCCTGAGACATAAATCCGGCCCTGATTACCCTGTGTTGTCTACTTTTCAGAAACATATACTTTTGTGGAACATTTTGGGTTCTGACACCATCAACTAAGCTATGATACTCATATGCCAAATTTTTAAAAATTACAGCTTGGAAACAATGATATTCATCTTGTAAAATGTACCCTGTAAATGTGAAAAATTGATTTAAACCCTAGCCATTTGGGGTACTCCCATATTCAGGACAAGTAAATGAATATATTTGGGGGTATTTTTTTCAAATGAACTAAGAGTATTCAAATCGTGTCAGGAAAATCTCTGCAAAACTTATTTTTTCATTTTTTTCCTCTTTATATTTTGATCAAATTAAATATGGATCATCCATATAAATGTGGTATCAAAGCCCTACTTATGCTTAACCCTTTGAGTGCCAAAGGGAATAAGCAACAATTTGAAAAGCAATAAGTTGCAAAGATCTGTTCAAAGGGTTAAAAATGGCATATCATTTGTGTGAGTGTACTCTATGAATTGGAGGTAAAATGTGGTTGAACAATGACATACTAAAACGGCCCAAATTGTCTGGCCCTCTAAAACAGCCTGATCCTTAAGTGGTTAACGGATGAGGAATCAGTAGACTGCAGGTATACTGCCCAATGAAGACAGGACTGGCAACAGACGTGCTCTCATCTGAGTGCAAGCACTTCTGTCTAAATTCTCTGTGCACCCTCAGAAGTTGAGCATCTGACTTTGCATGGAGATCATGTCTTCTGCTTGCAAGCACACCAGTGGAGACACACAAAGAAGGAAAGTCTTTGTGTTGGGAGCAATCTTAATGCCAGAACACATTCTGAAGAGTGGAGTGGAGAAAAGTAGGATTGAGGCTTTATCAGTAGGACTGAGGCTTCATCACCACTGCAGAGCAGTGGAATTGATGTCTGCAGCAGCCTGTCCTGGAGCAGTGACAGGACAGAACAACATAGCACTAGAGTAGGAGGCAGAACTCAGACAGCAATCAGGCCAAGGTTAAGAGGGAGGAAGCAGGCAGCATAATCAGAGGAGCAGGCCAAGGTAAAGCCAGGGAAATCCAGCAGCAGGGAGCAGAGAAGCTGAGGACAGATCACCAAAGGTTAGCATAGTTTGGAAACAAGTCACAAAATAATTCAGAGCAGGACTGGTCTGGTTTACAGGTTTAATGAAAAACAATAAGCTTGCAAGGGAGAAGTGAGAAATGCAAGTACAAGAAGGGGTGGAAACTACCTGAGAGGAGTTTAGGTAATTAATAGGTGGAGCTCAGCATTAACTCTAAGAAGACTAACACTTTACACCAGTTGGATCTCAACAACCTCACAGACAGGACCGGATTTACAATAAGGCAGAGTAGGCATCTTCCTACAAGCGCATCCCACAGAGGGGCGCCTGTCATTGGGATCTTTTTTTTTTTTTAATTAGTCTTATGATGATCCATATCTGGACCAAAGCTGCTGGAGTGCCGAGAGGGGTGCGGCGGTGCGGATCACACCCTCAACGGGTGTGACACCCATGCTGCCGTCCTCTATGCGGAGCGCATAGTGCCGCTGAACTTTTATTTTTTGCAGCTGTGCCTGTTCTCGTGACTCGCGGGGGTGAGAGCAGAGCCAGATCACCTCCTCCATGGAAAGCTGACCGAGAACTCAGCAATACATACCCCACCCATCCATATACAAAACAAAGCGCTTAGGGAGCATGTCAGTGCCAGGAGGGGTGAAGGGAGCATTTCTGTGCCAGGAGAGGTGAACTTGATAATGCAGCTGTGCGCTGTGCACGGAGGTGTGACAACAAGTCAAGCCTCTCCAGGTAGAGGTAGGTGCACATGTGCTTTCTTCTGGAGCTCGGCTACTCTGTGTGTGTATGTTGTTGTTGTACCCCATATACCCCATTATATATATATATATATATATATATATATATATATATATATATTGTGCCATAGATGGCACCTATGATGTTAGCCACAGGCCCACAGATGGAGGGCTATTGGGAGAGAGAGAGGGCTTCTGGTTCTGGCACTCAAAATTTACTCTTAAGTGGCATAGTTGACACAAGTGAATTATGAGAGCCAGCCAGTAGCCCTCTGTCAGTGGCTCTCATGCAGACCTCAATTATTAAAGCGGCACAGTCAGTTTCAGCTAATGAATGATGTTCTGTCTTAATATTTCCCTCAAAACCTTTTGCACTTTTTTTTTTTTTTTTGGGGGGGGGGGGCGCTTCAGATTTCTGTGCCTACAGGCTCCTGAGATGTAAATCCGGCCCTGCTCACAGATGCTGGAACATGACAAACATTCCCTCAAACTAATCTCTTTCAAGAAGTCTGACCCATCCTTTATTTATATCTCAGGTTCCAGTAGTACTTTTCAAGGCTACACTCCCCAGTCCTCATATGAACCTGCCCCAGCCCCTTTCTGTCACAGAAACACAAACAAGCTTTTAAATAAACCAGGCAGTATGAAAATATATACGAAGTTACAAACAAATAGTCCAGACTGGTAGATTAGCTGAACATTCCTATTTTATATATCTCTATCTATCTATCTATCTATCTATCTGATCAGCACTGCAGATTTATATCATCATCATCATCATCAGTCATTGTCGATTCACTGCAGGATGAAGGCTGCAACAACTTCGGTCTTTTGCTTTTTTTTTTTTTTTGCCACTGTGTAACAACAAATTTGGCAATTTCTTCTACCCAGCTTGTCTTTGGTCTTCTTCTTGGGCGTTATCAAGTATTAAGTGGAATCCATTACAAAATTAATTTGGTCTATCTAATGTCATGTCTTCTTGCTATGTGGCCTGTCCATTTCCATTTTAGGTGCTTTTCTCTTTCAATGATGTCCTAGACCTTTGTTTGTTGCATATCCACGTACACATTTTTTTTTTTTTTTTTTTTATGCTCAGAATACAATACTCCATACTTCTCTGTGCAACCCTTACGTTTTTGCATGGTTTTTACATTGTGTCCATACATCACAACCAAAACGAGAAAAGAAACTCACAGCTCTAACTCACTATACAATATACTCTACAAATACAACAGAAGAACCCAAGTGAATAATCCCAAGTGCAAGGCCAAAGCCTTAAAGTAGAAAGCTAACACAAAAAAGAAAACCTCATCAGGAGAAATTTTATAAAACATTATAAGAAATATTTAAAAAATACAAAAATAAAAAATTAACTCACCGGAATTTGGGGTACCTTGATGGGGTGGGGAAGCTTAAACATATTTTGGTCAAAATTTGCAACTAAAACCTCAAATTTATTAACGCGGTAATATGATATAAGAACTGGGAGAACACATTCATCAAAAACCTTTCGTTTGAGGCACAGTGGTAAATTTCTCTTAAAGACAGTACCACAAAGTTTCCCAAGTGGTGGCCATCCTAATTTTATTCATCGCTCAATTGCCATCATTGTGTTTCCATCTATTGAAATTTTCTGTCCAAGGTAAACATACTTATCCACTTCTTCTAATTCTTGTCCATCTACTGTGATTTTCCTTGGTATGATAAATCTTTTAAATATGACTTGCGCTTTGTTGCTATTCATCTTTTAACCAAAGTTATTGCTTTCCTCTTGTAGCTCTTCTATGCATTCTTGCAGTTTTTCTGGACTACTGGCAAAGAGTATAATATATATACTGATAAGTAAATCAGCCATCATTAAACAAAAGAAAGTGTCTAGGGCAAGAAGAATGTCACAGATCAAGCTAGGCATGCACGATGAGGGACCCTCTGTGCAGAGAATGACATGACTGGAGAACCAGTCATTAGATCCACAACTGGAGTGATACCCACTGGTATGATCCAGAAACTGGAACTAGTACCACTGATTGAACCAGTAGTGTTGCAGGAACAGGTACATCGGTGCAGAGAAGCAGATATTAGGGGGGTCATGAGGGAGTGGTGCTTTGAAGTTCTAGAGACTGTGGGCAGTAGTAAGCACCTGATGCTAGAGGTAAAGATTGGATTAGATAGGACAATGGAAGATTACTCAGAAGCCACTGCAGCTAGGGCACACAAGGAGGTTGGCACCACTGCATGAGATAGGACACAGGATGGCAGACAATCGCCACAGCTATGCATGGAAGGTGGCTGACACCACTGAAACAAAATGAAATAAAAGGATGGAGGATATCGCCAGAGCTAAGTATCACGGTGCCCGTGATTCGTGCTATCTGGTGTCTATCACTTGCTGGAACTACTCATTGGCTGTCTGCTATTAGCCCTCCTCACTTTGCCTTTTTAAACCCTGGTTGGGCACTCCCAGGTTGCCCTTTCGTGATGTTTCTGACCTCACCTGTCCTGACCTGCTGTCAGGCTTCTGGGCCTGCTGTTCCTCCGTTCCGGTGTTCCAGCGTTCCAGTGATCCTGTGTTCCGGTGTTCCTGTGCACTATTGTTCCAGTGTTCCGGTGTTCCGGTGTTCCTGTGTTCCAGCACCTCGCGGGTTAATCCTCCTGAGTTCCTGAGTCTCCAGCCTGCCCATCTCTCCTGCCGGTTGCTCTCTGTCAGCGATTCCAGTGTCCCGGTCACCTGTCACCGCATTAGTCTGCTCCGGTGGATTCCCGCTAGAGTACAGGGCTCTCGCTCTTGCTCAGTCGCTCCGGCGACATTGTTACTATTCCGCTTCAGCTGTAGTGGCTGATCCCAGCTAGCGGACGCTGGTTTACTCCATAACCCTGGTCGTGAGTATTACAGTTGGTCCCAGCGTGCGGACGCTGGTTTACTCCATATTAACCTGGTTGCAAGAATTGCTGTTGGTCCCAGCGTGCGGACGCTGGTTTACTCCATATTAACCTGGTTGCGAGAATCACTGTTGGTCCCAGCGTGCGGATGCTGGTTTGCTCCATATTAACCTGGTTGCGAGAATCACTGTTGGTCCCAGCGTGTGGACGCTGGTTTACTCCATATTAACTTGGTTGCGAGAATCACTGTTGGTCCCAGCGTGCGGACGCTGGTTTGCTCCATATTAACCTGGTTGCGAGAATCACTGTTGGTCCCAGTGTGCGGACGCTGGTTTACTCCATATTAACCTGGTTGCGCGCATACCGTTGGTCCAACGCTAGGACAATGGTTGCTCCTGAACACTAGTCTGAGGACAGTTCGCTGTATGCTTTCTTATGCAGTTGTCTGATATTTTCTGGCAATAGACTTCTGCTGCGATTAGGCCATTGTATCCATTCTTATCTGCTGTCATAGTTATCTGACAGCTGGTCTACGCTTTGGGCTGCCCTACCCGTTATTGGTAAGGCCAGTTGAACCCTTGCACGTTACCATCTTCAAGGTTGCCTTACTCGGTATTGGCAGGGCCGGTAGAGCCTATACTCAGTCTCCCTTGGGCTGCCTTGCCCGGTATTGGTAAGGCCGGTAGAACCGGTACATGTCACCTCACGGTTGCCTTACCCGGTATAGGCAAGGCCGGTAGAGCCTATTGTTATTGCTACTGTCCCTTGGGCTGCCTTGCCCGATATTGGTAAGGCCGGTAGAACCGGTACATGTCACCTCACGGTTGCCTTACCTGGTATAGGCAAGGCCGGTAGAGCCTATTGTAATTGATACTGTCACTTGGGTTGCCTTGCCCGGTATCATTGGCAAGGCCGGTAGAACCTATTCTACTACGATTGTTGTATTGTTATGTATGATTAACCCTACGGGGATTGCCTTAACTTTTTCAATAAAGTTACATTTTTACCAAAACCTTAAGTCTGAGAGTCTTCAAAACCGTGACACTAAGGCATGAAGTGTGCACGGCACAGTCACAACAGACCAGGAGAGTGAAGGGCAACCCACGTCTTTACTGGGATTATAATAGGGGATGGAACGAGGACAACTAGATGGCCACCTCTGCAGAATGATACAGGATCTGGGAATGCACGGAAGCAGGAACAATGAAAAGTACATAATCCAAGAAATAGAAACTCTGGATAGAGAGACACTGACTCTACGAAAAAGCACAGGAGGGAATTAAAAACAGGTTAAATAAGACAAGAGGGTCTGATGAAGAGAGCAACAGCTGCACAAGTAATCTGAGACATTGATCTTTGGAAGCTGATGTGTCCAGGTAAAGAGGCATCACTTCTAATAATCTCAGCACAGCACTACAGAGAGCAGTTTCTCACACTACCCTCTCCCTCCATAAAGGTATTCTGGGGGTCAAAGGCAAGACATAGAGTGACACTCTCTTCAGGGCAGAAACAAGAACATCAAAAGCAATGTTCCTTCTACGGTGAGTAAAACCTAGCAACAGAACACTAAAAAGGTTAAAGAGGACTGTTTCTAAAAGGGCTGCATTAAAATAACAGACACACCATGCAGCCCTACACAGCTTTATTTACTCTTTTTAGCTCAAGTTCTGGATTGCTCGGTTTTACACAGTATAGAGGAAACATTGATCACAAGCTGGGAACCAGAATTATAGCTTTTACAGTTCACAAGGGACTGAAGCGTAGGTGCAGAAAGAGAATCACAGTTTTGATTGTTGAGCACATTTCATGTCTATCCAGAGATACAGGAGGCCGAGGACTATTTTAAGGTTGGAGAAATTTAGTTAGTGGAGACAACCTGACCCCATTTCAATGTTAGTACAAAGATTCTGGGAAAAGTGTTTGGAATCTGCTTTCTTTAGAGGCGTCTGAGCAGTTGGTACTCCAGAAGGGAGTGGTTGAAGAAGACCTTCAAACTTAACATGGAAAAATAAGGGTTTATGAATTATAGGCTACATATCTGTTATAATCAAAAATAACAATTATTTGATTGAAAACTCTTCTGTGTATATGTGCAAGCATTTTATTCACATGCTAAATAATTTGAAATTATTATATATTTACTAATTATCAGTACTTGGCAAGGATTGTATCCTTTATGCTTTCATCTTTGAGAGTTTTTGTATAGTTTTCTACAATTAATTTGGTCCTTGATGGGTTCAGTGTGAAAGATAATAGGCAGCCCATAAGTAACAGGCCACCGAAAGAACAACCCAATGTTCTTCCCACGTGTAAGTTATGTTGCTGGTGGGTTCAGCAAATATGAAAAACAACCCACTAAAACAATAACCTAATGTTCTTCCTACATGGAAGTTCTGTGGCTGGTAGACTCAGCAAGTGTAAAGTACAGAAGGCAGCACACAAGTAACAAGCAACCAAAACAAGTACTCAGTATTGTTACTACATGGAAGTTCCTAGCTGATGGATGAGTGCCAGTGCTGCATCCCTGGCATTGGCCTCTAAATTCCGTATCTGCACTCTGGGCTATACATTAATCATTAAATCAATGAAAACGTAAGGAATTTCTATTTGTCCCATGTGATGCAGTTTGTTTGCTTCAGAATCAGTAAAGTCTCAGGCACAAATGGGGGGGCACCTATTATAAGTAATGTCAAAGTCTTACATATAAAATGGTGAAATTCAATCGTGGGTATGTGTATATACACATATATACAGTACACAACAAAAATACATAATTATACCCCATTACATACCACAAGCAGAGCAATACACCACTACATGCAATCAACAGATCAATACAACATTACATGCCACAGCAGCAGGGCAATACCTCATCATATGCCAGTAATCGCTTTACCAGAACAATACACTGTTGCATGCCAACAGCAAGGCAGAACACCATTCCATGCCACCATGCACAATATACACTACATGTGCCATGCAGTAAGAATATCTAGCTGACCTTTTAACATTTCATATAATACAGCTTGTCAACTACCAGGACAGGGAATGAAGATCTATTTTATAGCCTGTGTTTATAGCCCGTGTTTTTCTCTGAGAGTAAGAAGAGCCAAGTTACAATGTGATATACAGTATAAAATGTATTGGTGCTCATTTGCTTGCTTATGGTGGATTGGTGTCTAAGTGTTCTGTGTGTTTTGTAGAATGCATGTACTGTAGATTACATCTGGTGGCATGTAACTGTGTATTGCCCAGCTGGTGGAGCAATAGCTTAATGCTCACCTTTTGCAATCTCAGCATTTATTAGGAGTCGTAGTTGACCTCTTCTGTGGACAGTGAAAGGTTACCTACCCCTGATCTGGACTAGACAGTGCTAGACAGCCATCATCATGCGTCTACACTACAATATTTTAATAATAATTTATTTAAAAGAACATTACCGTCAGTTGTGTGAACAGGAGCCACTGAAAGTCAATAGTGGAAACAACTCGCTGTGCACACTATTGATTAAGCCTCACAGATGGGAACTCAGTCTAAGCCTAATCATAACCAGCTTCTGCTGGAAGCACAAGTGTGCTGATATCAGTTAGACAAGTTGTCAACTTGTGAAACATAGATGCTAATGATGTTCTCCAAATTAGATCAAGGTACATGAACATTTTGTAAAACTCTCCTAGTGACGACTTCTCCTAACACACAGGTCACAACATAAAAAGGCCTGCAGCCAGTTTCCAAAGGTCATATCAACCTTTGGCTTCTTATCTTCCAATCCTTCCCATCGTCACTCCCTGTCCACCATCGGTTTGTCAACCGAAATCTTATTTTAATTTTACTCTTAATCTCATCTGACAAATGCAACCCTAAACCACACAACCCATATAAATATGGATCAGGAATCACGTTGGAACCAATACTTGGATTAGGAACCTGGGTGCTAACCCTACTCTGTTTTTCATGTAACCAATCTAAAATCAACCTAAGCATCCCACCCAAATCCCCTGCTCCAAACCCATCCTCACATGTTCCCCAAGAATGTGAACAAGAGTACTCACCTTGTGCTTCTTCTCAAGGCAGAGTGATGTGCACAGCACTCCTCTGTAGGAGCTGGACTGGACCAGATGAACTAGGTCCCAGTCCATCATTCTGTGAAGGACTAAAACTGGATGAACCACTCCTGGAACCAGTTTATAGAGAAGTGGACCTGGAATGTCTGTAATGAGAGAAAAAAACAAAACCTACATTATCTACACTGGAGTGATGAATATGAGTTGAAATAACAAAATACTGATTCTGCGACGAGCCCCCAGCCCACAAGAGTCCCGTGGAGGTGGTGTTCTGGCCAGCACGAGAATCTGCCTAGACACCCCAATAGGGAACTCTGAATAAAATAAATTGAAAAATTCTCAGCCAGAGGATTGGAATGCTGAAGTTGGAACAGTCCTTTCGCCAGAGGGCAGATGCGCCAAAATGGCCTCTTCCCTGCCCTTATATAACCCACCCCCAATTCCCTTCCTGCTGCACCCCACTTCCCCTAAACCCTCTATCTCACATCTTAGAAACCCCCTAAGTGCTTCCCAATTGCCCTTGCAGACATGGTAGCCCGATGATGATTCATGGGGCCAGCCTAATGATGTTGCTGATGACTTGCTTTGCAATTCATTGGAGACGTCCTTAGGAACCAAACAGGGAGACAGACCTCTATTGTTCTGTTCTCATTCACAGGACAGGATTTATGAACTCGGGTTTTGCTAGAGTTTCTAAATCCAGGCTTGTCAATGAGAGCAGAGAAATAATGATCCATCTGTGCTTCAGAGTTGGCATAATTGTTAGCATTCAATTTTCACAAGTTGGCAACTTGAAATCACCCCACTGGTAACCCTCATGGAAACCATCTTTGATTAGGGTGAAACGGAGTCTTAAACAGAGAGCCTTGCATAATAATGTGAGAAGAGAGCTGTATCTGGTTTTGACAGCGCACTAATAGTATGCCTTTTGAAAAAATACAGCGCTGCTCATTTGGGGGCACCCTCTGCCCTCACCAACTTCTGTCCAGAATTGGGGAAAACCAACAGCACAATTAGGGAGAAATACAAATTCTTTAAAATCCAATTGATATAAAAGGGTCTTTGAACCCCTTGAAGTGCAATGGATACCACTTTAACATTCAAGGTGTTAAAAGCCTAATTTGAAACAAAGGGAATTTTTTTCTTTGTTTCCCCCCTGCGGTAAACTTGGTTAATGCACTTTTATTTTAAACATAATGCCCCATATCTGGTGTCTGTATTAGAACCATATTCTGGGCTCTGCTGGTGCATAGACATGTGTGGATAAACAGAGGTAAATTGTGGCAGCTAGGGATAAATGTGTTGTTTACACTGATAGGATTACCGTGAATACACTATAATTAAAATGATGCATGTAAAATCCTAGCTCCTATTTAGTCTGGGAGCCTTGTGAAATTGCCACTAAAACTTTTTTGTGTCAAAACTGTTAAGTGAAATTTATACTTATTATGCTGCTATGCAACTGTATCATTGCAGATGATGTTGTAACTAAACTAATGTATAATTTAAAGCACAAACACAAGAAATACTAGTATTTAATTGTGCAGATGATGGTTATATATTTTAAAATAAGTGGAATATTCTTATTAAATGTAAACTGTCATCTCATTAATTTCATTAAATGTCCTAAGAAGTCATAAGCCACATATGAATAGCTTTAATAAGAGTACATTTCTTAAAATAACATACATACACTGTCTGATTCCCAAGCCTTGTTCCACTGGTAGACACAAAACCACTCATACACTGTTTTCAACACCCCAGCTTTGTTCCTCTGTCTGCTGGTTGACAAAGAGTGACACCTACGCTGTCTGAAAACCCAACCCTGTTCCACTTTCCTTTGGTGACTTTAAAACTACTCATACACTGCCTGACACTTCAGCCTTTTTCCTCTGTTCTGCTTCCTCAGCCTAGTTCCCATTGTCCCACCAGTAGACACAGGTCTGCATACGCAGTTTCCAGCCTTGCTGTTCAGTCCCACTGGTAGCAACAGATCTGCAGATACACATCCGCAGCTTTGATTCACTGTTCCATTGGTAGCTTTAGAATCACCCATATATCACCCCCAGCCTTGCTCCAATGCCCCATGGGTAGCCACAGATCCACACATACGCTTCTCCAGCTTTGCTCCATTATCGCACTGATAGCCATAGATCTGAACATATGCTTCTTCAGCCATGTTCCATTCTCCCACTGATAGTCACAGATCTGCACATTCACTCCCCCAGCATTGTTCCTCTTGTAGCCACAGATCCATACATACACTTACCTAACCTTGCTCCACAGTGCTACTGATAGCCACAGTGGCACTCATGCGTCCTCATCTTTGCACCACTGTCCCACTGTAGACACAGATCTGCACTTGCAATTCACAGCCTTTCACCTTTGTTCCATTAGTAGTTACCTGTTTGTACATATATTTCAAATCCTTGCTCCATATTCATACTGTTAACCACAGATTTGCACATTCACATCACAGCTTTTTTCCATAGTCCCAATGGTAGCCACAGATCCACACATACGTCACCTAGCCTTACTCCATTGTCTCACAGGTAGCTAAAGATCTACACATACACTTCTCCAACCTTGCTCCATTGTTCCACAGATAACCACAGACACTTACCTAGCCTTGCTCCATTGTGCCACTGGTAGTCACTGTGGCACACACACTTCCCCAGCTTTGCTCCACTGTACCACTGGTAAGAAAAGAAAAAAAGACAAAAGCGCAACTTCTAAATGTATACTGTGTAAAAACAGGATAATAGTCCCCTTCGGTAAATATATGCACTCACCAAATGAATTCTTGAATATGTGTTCATATAACATGCATCCAGAGATCCTGATATAAGAAGTATCGATTCTCCCGTGGTTCTCCAACAAACTATTGCAGCCTGTGTGCACGAAGTCAAACTCTTCCGATTGGTTCCTAGCTGCAAACAAGCGTGTACATTTTTACTCTGCCGGGTTCCTAGAGTTTTGTTCCAGTGCTATCACTTCATCGTGTATTCGGTGAGTGCGGTCTGTTTGGGAGTCTGTGAAGCGGATCAGTGTGTCTCTGATGCTACACTTAGAGCGTTGTGTCTCTTCATGTTACAGTTGACACATTGTACCTTACTGTGGGACGCGAGCAGACCGAAACTTGGGACCAGACGTCATAACAGCTAGGAACCAATCGGAAGAGTTTGACTTCGTGCACACAGGCTGCAATAGTTTGTTGGAGAACCACGGGAGAATCGATACTTCTTATATCAGGATCTCTGGATGCATGTTATATGAACACATATTCAAGAATTCATTTGGTGAGTGCATATATTTACCGAAGGGGACTATTATCCTGTTTTTACACAGTATACATTTAGAAGTTGCGCTTTTGTCTTTTTTTCTCTGCATGTTGGCTGCTGACTGGGAGGTGATACTGAGGACACCACAACGAATAGCAGCACATCTAAAGTATTTTACAAGAGTGTTTATACTATTTCCAAGTGGACTGTGGTAGGATCGCCTTTATTTCTCTTTTTATTGTACCACTGGTAAACACAGATCTACACATATATTTGCTCTACTGCCTCACTGGTAGCCAAAGTTTGGCATATACGTCTCACTGACTTACTCCACAGTCCAAATGGTAGCCATACAGGTGCACATATACTTCCCAGCCTTACTCCATTGTTCCATCTGCCAACTGCCTCCTCTGGCTAGCTGTCTCCTCTGGCATACTAGTCCAACGTATGTGTGATTTTTGTTGATATACTAATAAGGGAATATTTTCCCTATATAGTGTGTTGCATGCTAACTTTGATTTAGATGTGTAATCAGTTGTTTATGCAATACATACAGAGGAGTTGTATTCACATCTCAATTACATTACAGTATATATCATTAAACAATCACAATCACATAACTTTATTTTATGACTTGATTTTATTCGATTGTTAATAAACATTACTTTTTATTTAATTTTTCCCATTTGTTTTTTCAATTCCATGATTTGGAAATAAAAGTGGCTATTGTCAAAGAGTGCTTAGTACTGCAGGGTTTCTTTTCATTTCCCCCTTTTTTTTAAACATCATTTGCTTAAGCTGTGAGCGCCCTTAGCTTCCTATTATAATTCCCTCTCCAGAAATGTGGGGTATAGCATGCAGAGGGTTCATTCTTTAAACCCAGATGTATGTTTCAGCCATCTTGGGCCTCACCAGTGAGGGGTAGCTATTTTCTCTTGGTGCTTGTGAACAAAGGGTCCAGATCTGGATTC
The DNA here is from genome assembly GCA_037306005.1 of Rhinophrynus dorsalis. Lineage (NCBI taxonomy): Eukaryota > Metazoa > Chordata > Amphibia > Anura > Rhinophrynidae > Rhinophrynus > Rhinophrynus dorsalis. The sequence goes on from CM074723.1 coordinate 111,829,010, forward strand.
CCATGTAACCATTAGGGAGACCATGCTCAAGGGTAATTTGCATATACAAAATCATGGTCAGAGATGTTTAACTTGAAACTATACTGAACAGTCAAATTAAGATGACAAATTCATGTTAACTCTTTAAGGACCAGAAGAGTATGAAATGTATTAAGAAGCAATACTTTCTGCACCACTCTATTCCTTAAAAGCTTAATATCTATATCAGTAGTGGGCAACCTGCAGCTCTCCAGCTTTTTGTTTGGCTGCAATTCGCTCCATTTTCAGCCGCCCATCAGGCAGTGAAGTATGATGGAAATTGTAGTCGAAGAATAGCCGGAGGGCCACATGTTTCCAACCTCTGATACAGATTATTTGCTAGAAATGAAAGGGCTGAACTTTCTCATTCTCTTCAAATAGAGATCTTGCTCCAGTTTAACAGTATGAAATAAAATGAACATTGATTTCATTTGCTGGAATCACACACTGAATAGTTCTTTACTCTACCTTATAACTAAATGTGTGCACTGTGCCCTTGGATGATTCTCCTAGCTCTCAAATGTCTCTGGCAATAATATGCTTGGATATTACTGAACTGTGACTGAATCATCATTTGTGCTAAATGTGACAGGGCAAAATGATAATCTTCAATAAACCTCTAAACTACATTAATCTTTCATGGAGGATCAGATGCTGAGCAATATTTGGAGGTGATTTTTCCATTGGTATTTATGGCTAATTCACGGTTATTGTACGCATACATTTGCATTAGCTCATTTTTAACCCCTCTTTGCCTCTTGGGGACTAGTGTACAGGGACTGATCTCATGAACAGAAAGAATAATCGTTGCTGACATACAGTACAACTGATTCTTGGAAAGTGGCTTTCATACCTTATCTCCTGCACTCTGTCTGCTTCAGCAACACATCTAAATAAATAAACTGGATGTTTAAGTGGGTAGACTTTGGAGTCCAGGAGTCCTGCTACAAAGATTCATGTCCACCTCTGTAACATAACATCCAGGATTAATTAAAGATGTTATCTCTTGAGCCAAGTCACAAGGGAAATATGTAATCATCATTAAGATTTTGTGGCTATAGTAAAATAATGGATCATAGTAAAGAAGTAAATGGATGTTACTGTTTATGTTCCTTTAAAGACATTTTCCTTATGTCGGAAAATCTTAATGGAATTGTTCTTTGGCTCAACACAAAAAATCCTTAGTGAGTCCTGGATGCCATGTCATAGAGGTGGAAATTACTCTTGCTGGCATGATTTCTGGACACAAAACTGCTCTCACCGAAAAATACAATTTTTTTCTTAAACTAAAGCCAGCAGAGTACATAAGCTCACAGCAAATGTCAGTGCTCCGGTCAGTGATGCAGTGGACATAGTTTTGGGTCCAGGAGTCCTATAGGCAATATTATGTCCACCTCCATGTACATGACTTCATGTGTTTGTGTGCTTACATACATGTAAGCACAGTATGCTCACTCCTGCTCTCCATACTAAGTATAACCTCCGCTCCACTGCTAACAACTCACTGCATATACCACAATACAAGAAAGAAGCAGGAAGATCTGCCTTCTCCTTCAAAGCTCCAAAGGCCTGGAACAATCTGCCTGAAATAATCAAATCTGCTCCCAGCCTAAAATCCTTAAAAGTAAATGCTTCTTTATATCTAAAATCAGTATGTAACCATGTATAATGTTTTAATATGTATGTATATTTATGTGTGTATGTATATATAATGTTTCTCAATTTGTGTAAATATGCAACCCTTTACGGAAAACAATCCAGGACGTACTTGAAAACGAGAGAAATCTCAATGAATTCTCCCTGGTAAAACATTTTCTAATGTGCATGTGTGTGTTATTGTGAAGATATGTTAGTGTTCTTATGTGGCCCTCTATTTCCATGCCTAGAAACATTGAACTGACCCCAGAGAATGATGGAATCCTGGGGTGGAAGTGTCAAGATACAGAGTACATTAATTACCAACAAAATAAATCATCCCAGCACCGGGAGGATTTATTTTGTGGCTAATGACTATACTCCTTATTATCATATGGCATCCTATGCCCCCCCTTTGTGTATGTTTTTATGTGTTTTTATTCATAGGGTTTTACTATGATATATTTTTTGTCCTAATAAAGCTGAATCTATTTTGTATGTGAGTCTGCTGTATCAAGTGCCTCATTAATGAACCTTTCTCTATAGGTTACATCAAGCGCACCCCCTGGTGGTGTTCCTTTAGTATCTGACTGTTTTTGTTACTGTTTATCCTTGGCCTCCGAGTGCACAACACTATTTTAGTGGTCTGTGGTTGATTTTTATTTTTTGACCTGTGCTAATCACACTATTGCTGTCTTAACCAGCAATATCAGCAGCATGCTTGGTTTTACTGCTTTGTAAATTCCAGCTAATACATTGAAAATGTTGTACTTGGAGCTGATCAAAGAACTCCTTGTGGCATATATATATATCAAGAGGTAATCTTTTGTTTGTAGTGCTACTGGGCTTGTGGAGCTTTGAGAAAGAGGTGGTAAACCATGAAATGCGTTAGCTTTTAAGCCCTTCTATTTGTATTTTAAATTCTTTTAATAAATGTATTTCTTCTGAAAAGAACCTCCACCTATGAATATTGAATCCATTTAATCTGGAAACACGCCAGACGCTGATGATAGACCCTAATGGAGACGGGTAGATTTTCTCCGTGTGCTCATGTGTTAGACTGTCTGATAGTAGCAGCCTAACCAGTTCACTTGTGAGTAGTATTTTATTTATTCACATTATATCTGTGTTCTGCAACAATATCACACTATTGGGCACCTCTCCTTTCTTTTTTCTTTTGAGTTCTGTGGAGATACTTTTACCACTTTGGGGAAGTGTGATTCAGAAGGGCAGCAGATTATTCCATCTAGTGAACCTGTGACTGGGGACAAGAATTAACCCCAGATGTCCGATTGCTGGCTTTGATGTATGTTATTAACCTGCCATTATACTTGTGAGTGTACAAATAGGGTGTATGGTGATGGTCCAGTGCTGATAATATTGATACACACAGGGCACTTCTCTGCTTGTTGTCCTTTTTTCTCTTTTACCCTTCTGTTTTCTTATTTGAGCACCAGAGGGCTATCCTTTCCATTATAAAGTAAAGCTGCAAAGGAATTGCTTTCCCTCTGTGTCTTTACCCATTGTCTGAAGACCTTCTGAGGTCATCCAGTGGTACATTGCACCTTGGATCATTGTTAGCTTGTGATTAAAACTTGCTCCTGGACTTTAAATAAGGTCTCTGTAAGCACATGTTCTTTACACTTACACTTACTCCAGACCATTCAGCTGCTGGGGAGATTGTCACCTGAGAGTTCCATATGTTTTAATTATGTCCTGTCTAAAATTGTATATTTTATTAATGAAGTTAAAATAAAACCACTGCCATCCCAGTGTTTTAACACCTTGGATGCTAGCTAGGTCTCCAACGTGTTGCTTCGCACTGACCTCTTTAAAATGTAAGGGTTTAAATGTATTGGGGAAGCCATAGACAGAAAAATATCCTGTTTTTATTCATAATGCATGATTTTAGCTCATCAAAAATGTATTGTTGGTTTTCTGATAAAACACCAGGCTCAGTATCTATTCAAAGAATCTTGAATAAGACCAGTCTGCAACCAAAGGCTCTGTCTGCCCGTATTGTAATGAAATGCATGACTACAAGAGATAATAATAATTGCTGCAATAGCTCGTTACAGCTCCCAGATGATTTGGCGCTGTCACAAGTGCACTGTCCTCTGACATCCCAAGAGGCGAGCGGCATCACTGACTGCATCCCCTGATTGGTGCGATGATATATTGCTGGCGAAAATTAAAAGGTCTTGGTGTCAAAATAATTCATGATATGCATATCTTCCATTCTGATGAAATGGCTGATATCTGGATTAGCAAGATAATAAAACTGATCAGGCTACAGTTAAACAATTTAAACTAGAGAGCTGTTCATTTTGTAGGTGTCACTTGTCAGATCATAGGGTCAAGAGAGAATGAAAGGCTCTCCTCAGTAACCTTCTGATGATTTGGACCAGGGATATTCTTCATGATTTGTCCAAAGTTTTCATCACAGCACTGCCTCCTAGCATTAACAGAGTTGACTGTATTGTGACATTCAAATCCTTGGAATGACAGGTTATTAGGAAAGGAAAAACTAACTGTACATAGATTAAGAAGCAGATTCCTGACCTGTAATTTCACCTCATGTTAAAAAATATGATAAGGAATCCTTAGAAAGGAAGCTAGCTAATGCTGTTTTTGACCCTTTGCGTGCCAGAGAGGCATCCAACTCATTGCATTAAGTATGATACATATAATATATATATATATTTATATTTAACCAAATAAGGAAAAGAGGACTGAGCTCTCTGGGGGTTATTCACTAAAGCATGAGAAGTAATAATACTGGAGATATCATCTCCACTATATCATCTCTTTATCACACCTTAGTGCAGAACCCTCACTGCTTCAAAATGCATTGCGCACCCCTTTGGCCTTTTAAGGGTTACTATCATAAAGGTAAAATATACCCTCAAATTATGATAGGATTATTTACATATAATTTTACAAAGCTTCTGGAAACATGAATCCTTTTCCCCAGATCTTAGCTCTTATTTATCATTTAGTGAATTTGTAAACACTGGAGAGCTAGTGACATCCATTTTTTTCTTTCTGCCAACAATGAGTGATTCAGTTCAGCTGCAAAAGTGCTAACTAATGGCTTGATTCCATTGATGGTGAAAACTTTATGACTACGTTTAACTGCAGGTTTCTCAATTGACTCCAATAGGAATCTGTGAGCTAAAACCAGTGATAACATGTTTTACCTGAAATGACATCCAAGCCTAAGGCCTAAAGCCTGTTTTCACTGGTTTAATCTCAAAGATTCCAGTTCAAATCTATGCAGAAATTTGTAGACAAAACCAGACATAAAGTTGTCTCTTGTAGTGGATTCCAGTTCAAAGCCAGTTTTTGAAGTATCAGTGGGCAGTGGCATTATTTTTGCCCTCTGTAAGGAAACACAGACATGAAGTATGTGCTGTGGATGGAAATATGAATTTATGACTGAGTCATCTTTTGTAGGTACAGTTAATGCAGCTTTCCAAATGTCACCATGACATAAACAAAAATAATGTAATTTCCATTGGAAAAAGCCTATGTTCAGATTCTACATAATATTGTGCTGTAGTTTGCTGTGGTACATTTTGCTTTCCTGAGAAACCATTGCATAACTAGTCATTGGAGAGGCCCCTGTGCAAATATTGTTTTGGGTTGCCTAACACGGAATTATTCTTCCAGAGGTGTAACTTGAACCTATTGAGCCCTGGGATATTTGTCACAACTGCACCCTCTGTAATTATGCCACTGTCCAGAATTGTTCCTCTTTAGCTTTCTGAATAAGGCTCTATATTTAGTATAGAATTTAAAAGTGTGCCTCAGTATCCTCCATAGGCTAGTAGGAGATTCCCGGGTGTCTTTACTGTAAGTGGAGTCAGCAATAGGGGTATATATTAGGTTCTTATTGAAAGGCTTCTGGTCTGCGCTGGATAGAAGCATGAGCTCTGGAGTGGAGGGTCCAGTCAGGAACCATATTGGGTCCTCAGTGGAGTGAAGTTCCCTGGGTTTGGGCTTGCAGTGGATCTGAGTTAAATTACTGGGCTTCAACTCAAGGGGAGTAAGTGGATTGCTGGATAGAGTTCCCCTGTGGGAGAGGTGTAGAAGGCAACCTGCCAAGGAGGATGACTTTGGAACATTGAAGAATCTCTGGAGAGAAGAACGGAAGCAGATCTAATAATAAAGGCATTGAAATAAGTTATATATATATTTACACACACACACACACACACACACACACACACACACACACACACACACACACACACACACACACATACACAGACACCCTGTTGGTAAATGTGTTACATTAAGAAAATAAACCTCTAATATATACTGTATAATGTCAATTAACTTAGCTGTGAGATAACCCTACTTTCCTTAAATAATAAGAGAAGAGTTATTGGGTTGGTAGGGTGAGTAACATTTTAACTTGGATCACTAGAACTATCAGGGAACTGTTGAGCTCTATTGTCTCCCATAGTCTTTCCCAAGGTGAACTTTAAAAACTATATACTGTGCCTGGTGCATGCTACCCAGAGTAATGTAATTGCAACACAGTGTCATGGAGTCAAATGAATAACAGGGGACACTATGAGACCTAAGCACAAAATGACAGAGGAACAGTTCTTGGGCAAACCAACTGCAATATAGAGGACAAGTAAAAATTCCCAAAACTCCCATTGATATAAATGGGAGTTTTAAGTCATTGAATGCCACAGACGTCTCCAATGCACTACCAAGCAATAAGTTGGTAACATCTCTAGCATTCAACAGGTTAAGACCACAAATTTATACGAATGTGAAGTTTTATTTCTTTCCTAGGGGTCATTTGCTCCAAAATGTGTTCTCTTTTCTTTTGTGAATAAAACCCTATGTCTTACTCTGGCCTCTTCTCCCCTTTTATACTAAGGCAGATCTAAATGTCAAGAAAAACTAACACTAAAACATTAAAGTCACTTTGTAACAAATAGATGATTTTGAAAAGACTGTCCAAAATCTTTTTCAATTTCACACAGTAATTTGAGATATTTTACGTTATATATCTGTCAGTTTATGCAGCTTAACTAGTACTTCCTGTTAAGAAATGGCAGTTGGTAATGGAGAGCTAGGTGGAATTAACTGACAAACAGAAAAAGCTAAATGTCTTAGAAATATTTTTTTTTAAATTAAAAAAGTCTAACATAAATATAGTTTGTTTTTGAACGCTCTTTCAACATCACCTAATTGTTACCAATTGACACTTTAAAGTAGAAATGGCACTTTGTAATAAATAGGATTTATTTTAAAGCCATTTTAAAACAATAGCTTATGAATTATTTAGCTTTTTTTGTTTTCCAGTTTATCCAAGTTAGACAGTACTAGCTGGAATGTCAGTGAGATACTAACATTCCACACTGCTCTCCCTCCCATCTGCCATTCCCTGCTGGACAGCATTAGCTGATTTGCATAAACTGACCAACTGACAATCATGTAAATCCTGCTAAAATGGATACTTTCACTGAGGCAAGAATGAGGTGATAGATCCACTTTTATGCAGACAAACAAATCTTAGTAAGTGAGACAAGACCTTCAAGAACATGTGTTCTGAACTATAGGCGGTGAGGCTGGGATACTAGTGCCACTCTCTACCAACTTTATGACCCACTCAGAGTCAATATTTCTTCTAAGCCAGTGTTGGCCAGCTAGCAGCCATCCAGTTGCTGGACTATAGTTCTTTTGACCCTAAGTTGGAGTTTACTATCTCCAGCTTAAAGGACAAACCAAAAGAATCTAGAGTTGCTTAGAAACTATCATATGTATCACATTTTGGCTGTCCAATGATCAGAAAAAGTTACTTCTGCTGTTCTTATGTCTATAACATGGGCTGGAGAGCCAAGCATTCCAGCTGTTTTTTAAGTTTAGGAACTGCTCCCCAGAAATCCTTGATTTCCACTGATATTTTGGACTTTTTCTTGGAATAGGACAGCATACAATCAGCATGGCACCTGCTATATACCTGTAGACAACAACATTTTATTTTTTTAGAATTTTTAGGTGTAACACCCTTCTTACTTTTTCCTTTTTTATCCCTACGTCTTACAAGTTTATCTCTGGTTCTCTTGGGAGATACCTGCTACATATCAAAAAATAATCTCTGAATATAAATTCTTAAATTGTCAGTGGAGAGAAATTGAAGGTATCCTTAATAGGAATCTTGCCCTCCAACAAACCGATTCTGATTTAAAGTCAATATTGGGTAATAGAATTGATGTCACCTAGTGTTCATCGCCAAATCTAAAGGATATTCTAGTGCTCAGTCACTTTGAGAAAAAAAGAGATTTTAGACCTGCTGTTTGTGGATCATTTTCATGCAGAAACTGTGTTGTCAACATATGATCACAACCAAACAGATTTGGGAAATGCCACCCCATTAATTCATATATCAACTGTCAGTCTAAAGGTGTCATCTATTGCCACCCAACTAACCCCACTAAAGTCCATAATGAACTCTGCTGCAAGACTAATCTACCTCACTCATCGCTTCTCTGACACCAAACCCCTCTGTCAATCACTACACTGGCTCCCATTAGCATACAGAATTAAATTCAAAATTCTGGTGCTTACTTATAGAGCCCTCACTAACAACGCACCACACTATATTTCATCTCTCATTTCCAAATACACTACCTCTCACCATCTTCGATCTGCACACAACCTTCTGCTCTCCACAGCTCTTATCACATCCTCCCACTCCTGCCTACAGGACTTCTCCTGTGCTGCACCTCAGCTCTGGAATTCCCTCCCCCACCCAATCAGACTCTCCCCCAGCCCTCAGATCTTCAGACGGTCCCTGAAAACTCACTTCTTCAGGGAAGCCTATCAAGTGACTCCATAAACATTATCACTAAGAATCACCCCTTGCCTGGACCACTGCACTCAACAGCACTTCTCACTCGAACCCACTGACTGGCAGTTTATGTGGCAGGGGGCACTTACACCCAATAGCACTTATTCCTTCTGTGTCAAACCTACCTTCCTCTAGACTGTAAGCTCTCACGAGCAGGGCCCTCTGATCTTTCTGTTCTCCACATTTGATTGTACTGTTTAATACCTCTGTATGTCTATTCCCTACTGTATAGAGCTGCTGAACTTGTTAGCGATATATAGATAAAGATTAATAATAATAATAATTGCCTAGCGTGCCCTTGTGGATTCAAATACATAGGGAAAACTGTAAGAAAACTCAGCATAAGAGTTAGAGAGCATGCTAGAAGTATTGACAAAGCTCCCCAAGATATTAGGGATGCCAAGCAACTCACTTCGGTGGCAAGACACTTTTTAGACAAGCTTGGTTCTAATCCATCCACTTTAAAAGCATGGGGTATTTTCAAAATCTCACTGGGTATTCAAGGGGACAATATAGATAAGTAACTTATCAAAATAGAAAATAAGTTCATCTTTCTATTGAACACAATGACCCCCTTTGGTCTTAATGAGGAGATGCAATTAAGTGCACACCTCTAAAATCAGAATCGCTTGAATTCTCTTTGTAGATATTTGCAAATTTTTCCTCCAGTTTTAATTGTGTCTGTACTTGTGATGTAAGTAGGATGCTTTGAATATTATTGGCCATCTTTATATCAGATCCCTATGTTATAATACTAATATAAATTTTTTTACAAATAATTATATATTTGAATCTACTATATGACTTATAAGTCTAATTCAACAATTTTGTACGAGCTTCTATTTTATGCTTTTGGATATATTGTTCAACAGTCAATGTTTTACGGAATTCCCAGCATTTAGAATGGGAAACTCATTGGCCTACGAGATTTTGAATAGGACCAATGATTAATGAACAAGGGGTATTTAAATAGCGCCAATTGTGCCATCTTATGGACGATTTCTGTGAACAAGCTATACAGTGAAACGCGCATCAGATCTGATCAGACCGCCTCTATTATGGCTGTATCAGAACTAAAAGGCTTTATCTGGCTGATTTTTTAAATCATACATGGTTGTGAGAGACTAGACTAGACCAGTCTGTACCTCTATCTGCTCTTCGTAGCTATACTTTATTTATTTATGGTCACTAGAATACAATTTGTAGTTAGTTCTTTTTTGCTACAGCTTTGATTTCAGCAAACAGGTGCACATGTGTAACAGTTTTTTAAGACACTCAGACCAGGGGTGAGATAAAACACAGTTTTATTAAAAGAAAAATAAGGCAAATGATCGCCCTCTACAGGCAACACAAAATAATAGCAAGACAATAACAGATATGCCCCCACAGGCCCAGTACACAGAAATAAGAGTATTACATATACTGTCTCAGGACAGGCACATGAGAGAAACCCAGAGAAGGGTTAAATGTATAGATGAACAGTCTCAGTTGTGGAGTTTGGCACACCCAAGGTATTAATTGGCAGCAGTAAGTGTAGCTGGAATCACACTTATAGTACTGAGAGATGCTGCTGTTAGGCCATGAGTGACCAGAGGTAATATCAGCAATACAGTACCCAGAATAGCCCCCACGGGCGTAACCAAGGGTACGACTGACACTGCAAGTGCTTGAGTAGTTAGTCCCCACGGGCGTCACCACAGTATAACCTGAACTGCAAGAGCTGCAAATAGCCCCCACGGGCGTACAATGGAGACCAGCGGAACAGAGGTAGTGAGCCAATAGACCCCACGGGCGTAACCTAGTCAACCTGCAAGAACTTTGAGCCAATAGCCCCCACGGGCGTAACAATGGACCACATATGCTGAAACGGGGAAACCAATAGCCCTTTACCCTCAGTACATTGGCTTGTGCCTTCAGCCTCAATGGTGTTAATGAAAGTGTTTGAGCCAAATAGTGCCCTACCGGAACCGTTACCGACAGCACTACTCTGCAATGGTGTAATGAGCTGCCGACCAACCAGAGCATAAGCGACCAGCTCAGCAGATGTAATGCGAGAGGGAGGCTCTATACCAGTGAAAGAGGCTAGCGAAAGTTAATGCGGCACAGCTAGGGTTAAATGCAGCTTTTACGGATCGGAGGCTCAGAGAAGTCTGTAAGTTCTGCAAGCGATACGGAGGCTCAGGACAGCAACACAACTCTGCAATCAGGTAATACTCAGCACCGGTAGCAAGCAAGCCCGGACAGGAGCAGGTCACACGATCAACCAGGCAAGCGGCAGTGGCAGAAGTCAGAATGTCGCCAAAGCGACAACCGGAGAGAAAAGCAGGAACTAGCTGGTCACCGGAACAGTCCGTTAACAGGTCACGTAGCAGGAAGTCAGCCAAGCCGGGTCGGATCACGGAGAGGGTAGTCATACAAACCGGGTCAATAACGAGCAGGAACGTCAGCCAAGCCGGGTCGGATCACGGAGCGGGTACTCAGATGAGCCGGGTCAATCACGAGCAGGAACACAGGAATGTAGTCAAGACAGGCCAATTCGGTACATGGAAAACCGGAACACAGGAACTCAGCAACAGCAACACTGGCTCTGAAACACCACGAAAGGGCACCTGACAGGTGTCACGGTCAGGCATAAAAAGGTCACCAGGGGCGGGCCAAACTAGTATAGCGAATCATCATACACCACAAGCGAGAGTGACAGAAAGGATCACAGGCACTGTGATAACATGTTTGTGTATCAACACAATTAGTCGTAGCTTTAAATCTACCTTATAGTTACTCAGAATAAAGCCAGCTCTGATCAAATGGCCACTATTACAGCAGTATCAGAACAAATGAGGCTTAAGATCAATTTATTCACTGTATATTGACTTATTGACTAGCGATACTGATTACATCCAAATGAGTGTATTACTAGTTATGTTAGCTGATATCAAATTGTCATGTTCAAATGCTAATATTCGATGAGATATTAGTGACCAGATATAAGTACTTTTGCTTAGATTTCTTATTATTATTTTTATTGAATTCGCCTTCATCCGTTTTTTAACACACCCTTAATAAAGGTTATGTTTTAATCATTTCCCATGTTGTATGACACACAAAGGGTTGGTGACATCGATAGTTTTTTCTCAGAGTGCTTGATTTTGCATGGTTTCTTTGTTTCTTCTTGCTAATTGTCTGTAAACTTTCAGAGATATGAGATAAGCTGAAGAAAAGAGGGTTGGCTACTTATATCAATATATTACATGCCTTAGCATGTTCCTTTAATTAACCCTTTGAGTACCAGAGAGGTATCCAAGTTAGTTTTCAGTGGAATAGTCCAGAAATGAATAGTCACATACATACCTAAGGTCACCATTGGTTGAATTGTTGTTGTGAGCAAGCTGTATGATGGCTGTGTCACATGTGGTTCAGTTGTCTATATGAACAGTCCACTATATGTCCAGCAATTATATTTTGGGGAAATTAATACAGTGATGTAATTGCTTAGTTAAATATACCTATGTGAATTAAGTCTTACTCAGGTAGGAGTCATCAGTAGAACAGTCCTGTATATATATATATATATATATATATATATATAATCTAAATTGTTTTGCATTATATCCATTCAGACAACAGGCTTCAGTCTGAATGAGAAATCCCACAGAGAAAAACTGCATTCGTCCTTATATTAAAGGAACAGTGAACTTTTTAAAGAAAAACATGTATTATAGAGATTTTCCTTCGTGTTCATTAAAAATTATTAGAGCTCATATTGCTAGTATCAGCATCAACTGTGGTCTAAAATGACATTTTTAATGTACATTATATAAGAGCTTGAATTATTCACTAGAGCTTTATGTGTAAGGAATTCCTCCTATTTATCAAAATGTATGTTTTAGGGCTCAACTGAAAAAAATATTTCTGTAGTCAAGCCTGTCATCTTATGGACAGACAGAAAAAAATGGATGTTTAAAATGCATTTTAAAGCAAAGTAATTTATTCAACAGTACTTAAGTGTTGTATTTTCTCACAGAGCCACATGCTGCCACATTCATCTTTCTCTGGCCCCGTGTCTGTCTTCCTCTTTCCTTTTCATCTGTTTTTAATTTTTTTTTTGTAACAAATTCGACAGATGGCCTCTTGATGAATCCTCGATAATACTGTCATGTAAGGCAGCTATGGTTAGAAATCATCTCTAAACAATAATTCATGGCAAAAAGAGTAAATTGAGCAGAGACAAATATCTCTGAGGCCATCCTTGTATTATCTACTTTGTGTAAATAAACAGATTAGGATAGTCGGCTCCTGAGAAGCTCCTTAACCATTTGGATGCTGGAGAAGTCTCCAACACATTGTGAAACAAAACACTGGAGATGACTAGAGCATCCAAGGGGTTGAAAACTTACTGATTGTTCATTTCCACTCTGTAATTTCTTGATAGTTTCATATTCATGACATTTGATAAGGTTGTGATTTATCTTACCCCCCTTCTTCTCCTGGGTGCTACCCTGTTAGGTCTTTATAATTGTGGATCAGGTGATGTTTCCTTCCGCTCATTTCAAGGTCATGCACCACTAGGACCATTTTCTTGACTCAGAAGGCACTTAATTTCACAGTCATGTACCTCTCATTAATCCATCCTAAATGGGTGATCAGAAGTTCCAGATCACAGATTTGGTGTGTCTTTCAAAAAAGGGCTAATTTAACCCTTTTGATTGTTATCATTCTGTTCAGCATAGGGTTTATAAACAAATCAGTTGTTTCTTGTAGTAAAACATTTTTTAATGAATAAATACACAATTATTCTCTTGTCAGAGGTTTAAGACATTATGGCCTGCAGCAGGTGTTGATGTGTCTGGATAAGTCACGTCATCATTGACGTGACATGACGTGAATTCATTATGGCAGAAAAGGGTAAACCTACAATATACAGTGGCACATCAGATGTGATGGAAACTGGCAGAGGAGGTCAGAGCCTGACATATGTCAGTGCTTCATGTGACACACATCTATTGTTACATCAAGTCATGACAGATTCCAAAATAGTCTTAAACTAAGGGAGATGTACCAAACAGACTCAGAAAAATATATATCACATTATACTGTATGAAATTAACCCTTTCAGTGCCAGAGGAGTGCTCAACGCATTCTGAAGGAAAGCCTGCTGGTCAAGTGTCAATCAGAGCTTGAGAAGAGAAACAATCTTGGAGCAAACCTATTACACTACTGGGGACAAATCAAAACTCAAATCAATTAAAATGGAGCATTTAACCCATTGAGGGCTAGAAACATCTCCAATTCATTGCAAAGCATTTAAAGGGATAGTAATGTTTCATAATAAAAGCAGCTCAAATTAATCATCATAGTATTTGGGCCTTGGAGAGTGTTATTTCAGTTCTGTCAGAGTTGTAGTTCAAGAGTAATTGAATTATAAATTATCCCCCTCCCTCCCCTTTTACTGATATAACACTGCTTACCTCAGAGCAGCATGGTGGTGTCCAGGTAGATTGCAGAGAGGGACCATCTTCAATGAAGATTAGGGAAAAAGCTGAAAAACCTGTGTAAAGGGGGGCAAGGTTTTCATTGTTCTCACAGTAAGAAGATTGTCCATTGCTGTTATCTTTCTGGTCAAGCAACCAGATTCCATATCTGAAGTGAGCAGTGGTATACTAGGTAAAAGGGATGGGAGGGGGATACTTTATCATTCAATTACTCTTGAGCTACAACTCTGACAGTATTGAAATAACACTCTCTATGGCTCAAATTCTATGAAGATTAATTGGAGCTGCTGTTTTTGTGAAACATTACTATCCCTTTAAATGGTTAAAAGCCCTATGTAAATGAATGGGGACTAAAAGCAATTGCCTTGTAAATCCTAGCTGCAGGTGATCTATTACCAGTCTGGGACATTTGCCCAGAAAATCATTTTCAAAGAGACAGTAATCACTAAGTACCTTATGTTCAAAAGAAAAGTGAGTAATTCGGGGGCAAACCAACTGCATCTTAGGGATGAGACAAAAAAAAAACAACAGCATTCTATGGGGCTTTTAACATCTTGAATTTTATACAGGTCTCCAATGCATTGCTTCTCAAAGCACTGGAAATCTCTCTAGGATTCAAGGGGTTGAAAGCATAATTTAAAACAATGAGAAGTTTGGGAAATTTGGTATGAGACTCCATTTCAATCTGACATATTTGCTTAATGGTTATTTTTAATTTTGAAAGATATTTCTAGCTGCTAATGTCAGTAGTCACATGCTGACCAAAAATCAGAATTGAGATTTTTTTAAGTAGCCGAATGCCTCATTAGAATAGTTTGGGAGTCTGGAAAAATACTTGAAAATGACCCCCAAACCAGGGTTATGATGGAGATGAAGCTCTAGGCCCCATGCAAAGTATAGGTCTACTGCCCAGCACTATATCAGACTTCCCATCTGGCTGGAGGGCAGCCCGATACAATATGTAACTTGCTTCTTTTGGTAGTGGCATACTGGAGAAAAGCTCCATGATGCTGCCCTCTGTTTGAAACTGCACAGCGGAGGGGTTCTACATTCTCCTCCTCACTAAGTACTTTAGGGTTACAACCGTTAAGTACATGGTAAGGAGAATATCCATGGAATTACTCCACTATGTATGTTCAATGGAGCCAGTTTGTCATTACCTACAGAAAATCCAAAGTAAAGGGAGAGGGGAGGACCGCTGGTGTGGACCTGTGACTGACTTGTGACTACCAGTGGGCAATGGATCCAGGCTGAAGGGGCAGACAGAGCATGCAGGAATCTGTGATGACCAGTGGGAAGGGGAATAAGGCAGAGGAGTTCAGTGTATACAGGTATCTGTAACAACCAGGGGAGGTGGAACAAAGCTGGAGGTGTGATGAACAGACTAGGAAGCACCCAATGTAAGCTGCCTGGGTTAAATGTTGCAGTGTGTGAACTCCACAAAGAAGTAACAGACTGCCATTGATATGATAAAACAGAAAGAACAAGAAACAATGCAGAAAATACTGATAGGTGGGTACTGCTAGGTAGGTCTCAGTGAGAAAGATGCTGGAGTAAGCTGGATGGGGAATGGAGGTGGCTGGAGGTGGTTGCTGTTAGGTTGCCTTGCTGAGGCCTAAACCAGATTAAAGTTGCTGGTTGCAAGGCCAGATTATTGATGACCAGAGGAGCCGTCCCGCACCCCTGATGACAACCCAAGAAACATCAGCTACTCACTGAGAACTGAACACAGGGAGAATGGAACTTTTGTCAGACTGAAACAACAACATAACTAGTAGCCAGATATGACTGGAAGTTGACACTTGACTGGTGTTCAATGGGGTCAAAGCTCAAATAGCGGTTGATGGGGTTGAAGCTCAACTAGTTGTCAGTGGGGTTAAAGTGGTGTTGAGGAGTTGAAGTAACAGAGACAAGATCGAATACGAACACAAAGTCAAATCAGGTAATGGAAGGAGACTTGTAGGAAAGCCGAGTCAATACACAGGTATCACTAGAACAAGGCTTGAACTTAGGTCACGATATAAATGCTTTGATTGCCTGCCGGCACAAGGTGCCAGCGCTTGATACAGGCTCAGCAAGCATGGCACAACAATGTGGGGAATGCAAAACAAAAAAGTTGAATCAGAACAGAAAGCCAGGCAAGGAACACCAAAATAACATAAACAAGGGAAGAACATGACATGGGGTCATTGTAAGTGGAGATCTGTGACTATCATGGTGCAGTGGAACCATGCTTGGGGGAGATGTCAGCAAGTGTGTATGTATGGACTATGATTACCATTAGGGAGAGGAACAAGGATGAAGGGTCAATATATGTGGGGATCTGTGACTACCAGTGGGCAGTGAAATCAGACAGGGTACAGTTTATGTGGGGATCTGTAACTACTAGTGGGTGATGGAACCAGGCCGGGGTTCAGTGTATGTAGGGATCTGTGACTACAAGTGGGTGGAAGAACAACGATGGGCAGTCACTGTATGTGGGAATCTGTGACTACCAGTGGGCATTGAAACCAGGCTAGGGGGTCAGATGGTGTATGTGGAGATCAGATATTAGGGCCATCATAATCATAAACTATAGGTCCGTGAAGACCTTAATATGGCACTGCCCCAAGTGGGTCTATGAGGCACAAGACATGTGGCCAGATATCATTCGCTTTCCTTGGTCTAATCTCACTGTCACTGAGGGATAATGGAACCCTTTCTTTAGCCAATTAGAGACCAAGGGAAGGAGTCACATATTATGCACAGAGGTGTGGGATTTTTTTTTAAACAAGCAATGGCTATGTATAAGCCAATACCTGTTTTTTTTTTTTTTTTTTTTCTTAAAGTTACTTTGGCGACTTTGGGTGTGTAGGGAGGAATTTCAGAGGCAATGGTTCTCAATCTATTTTTGCTCAAGATACCCCTAACAAGCAGTTTGGAATTATTGGGGCACACCTAGCATTTTATAGGTTATTTGTGAATTGTACCCCAATTTTTTTTTTTTTTTATAAAGTTAAAGTTTTTAAAAAAAAATACAGATTGTAGAGTAATGACATAATGCAGACAATCAGAATGTATCATTACCAGGTACATATCACACCAGACAGTGTCAATAATACATCAGTACCCTAGAACGTAATATAGTTTAACCGCCTGAAGAATAATCAAATCTAAACAAGTGTATTTTTTTTTAGATTCACGTAGGCACGAGTAGATATAGAAGATGAAATGAGTAAACCTCTACAAGAGGCGAGAGAGAGAGAGTAGGTAAACAGGAAGGTCAAAGAGAATAGGAAAATAATAGGAGAAGATGAAAGAGAGATAGGTACCAACTGTGAGAAACAGCCCGAGCGTACTCAGGAAAATCCCCTCCCAACATGGTCAGGTATTATACCATTGCATAGAGGAGGACGGAGGAGGAAACAGGGGGAGCACAGGAGACAAGATCAAAATTTCGAAACATTGCTTGGGGAGAATACTCCCCCAACCACCAGGGCACTGGCATCCAAGTCTGCAAGTCCCCAAAGAGTCCCAAAGTTTAATAAGCCCAAATCTGAAGGTCAGTTAGTCCAGCTCTAGGGAAAGCCAGGATCGTCTAGAAGATCCCTAAGACATTGTTAATTAAAGAGTACTAGGTCACTGGCCCATGAGACACATCCAGATCTATGAAGGAGTCATATCACCCAAATCCCCATGGTGTGACAACCACAGATCCCAAACTTGGTTAAAGCCTCCTTATCACGGTGCCCGTGATTGCTGACTTTTGCTGTCAGTCAGGTGTGTGTACTCTCCATTGGCCGCCTGTCTATTGCCCGCCCTGTATTGCCTATATAGACTGGGCTGAGGCACCCTTTGGTTGCCCTTTTGTGGTGTCTCTATGTCAGCAGTCACCTGCCTTGTACCTGTATCTTTGGGCCTGTTTAGCTCTGTTACCAGTGTCAGCGATTCACCCAGACGCCAGTGTCACTCCTGCGTGGTTCCTGCCTCCATTCCTGATCCGGTTGGGCTGACGTTCCTGCTTCCGTTCCTGATCCAGTGCTGCCGTTGTTCCTGCTCCGTTCCTGACTTGGGTTGGCTGTCCTGCTGTTCCAGTATTGTCCTGGCCTGTCTATCGTTCCTGTTCCTGGATCCTGATTGTCATCCGTCTATCGACTTTGGTCATCTGGGCGACATTCTGATCACTGGTTTGCTCCAATTCACCGGGTGCTAGCTGCCTCCGTTACTACACCGGTAGGGCGTTTCCGTTGTCCAGCACGCAGTACTGGTTTACTCCAATACACCAGTTGCTGCCTCCATTATTGAACCGGTTGGGCGATACTGTTGTCCAGTACGCGGTACTGGTTTACTCCACATTCACCGGTTGCTGCTGCCTCCATTATAGAACCGGTTGGGCGATACTGTTGTCCAGTACGCGGTACTGGTTTACTTCACATTCACCGGTTGCTGCTGCCTCCATTATAGAACTGGTTGGGCGATACTGTTGTCCAGTATGCGGTGCTGGTTTACTCCACATTCACCGGTTGCTGCTTCCTCCATTATTGTACCGGTTGGGCGATACTGTTGTCCAGTACGCAGTACTGGTTTACTCCACATTCACCGGTTGCTGCTGCCTCCATTATAGAACCGGTTGGGTGATTCAGTTGTCCAGTACGCGATACTGGTTTACGCCACATTCACCGGTTACTGCTGCCTCCATTATAGAACCGGTTGGGCGATTTAGTTGTCCAGTACACGGTACTGGTTTACTCCACATTCACCAGTTGCTGTTACCTCCATTATAGAACCAGTTGGACGATACTGTTGTCCAGTACACGATACTGGTTTACTCCACATTCACCGGTTATTGATGCCTCCATTATAGAACCGGTTGGGCGTTACCGTTGTCCAGTACGCGGTACTGGTTTTCTCCATATTCACCGGGTGCTAGTTGCCTCCATTATTGCACCGGTTGGGCCTCCCTGGTTGTCCTATACATGATACTGGTTTGCTCCACTGTTCCATCATATGCTGCTACTTCTATCTATACGGCATAGTGGAGCTGTCCTTCTGTCATTTAGGCTGCCTTGCCCGGTATATTGGCAAGGCCGGTAGAGCCACATTCAGATTGTCGTGCCACCCTCCAGGCTGTCTTGCCCGGTATATTGGCAAGGCCGGTAGAGCCTTTTTTCCTTCAATTGTGTCTCCTTTCAGGCTGCCTTGCCCGGTATATTGGCAAAGCCGGTAGAGCCTTATTCCTGCAATTGTGTCATCTTCCAGGCTGCCTTGCCCGGTATATTGGCAGGGCCGGTAGAGCCTTAGTCATATTGTTGTTTCATGCCATAGGCTGCCTTGCCCGGTACTTTGGCAAGGTCGGTAGAGCCTACCATACTGTATCTTGTAAAAGCTACTGTTTGAACCTATTTTGTGCATGTGATATATATGTATGTTCAGGACCCGTGAGGGTTCCCATTAAACTTTTCAATAAAGTTTGATTTTTATCTTACTCTGTGTTTGAGAGTCAAAACAAACCGTGACACTCCTCCACAGTGGGTAACAGACACATGTGTGCATTCTAAATTACAGATGTTATCTACCTTTCTATACCATTCCTCGAGAGTCGGGGGGATTGGGGATTTCCAATGGAGCGTAATAAGTCGTTGATCTGTGTTAGTTAAAAATACATAAAGTTTCATTCTTGGCTTAGACAAAGGACAAGAGGAAGGTAATGCTAAAAAGAGCAGTGATTCCGGAGTGTTAGGTGTCTTAGTCGAGCACTCGAACTACCTGATTCTAGAAGGGTCTCAGAGTATCACAAGCCCACCAAATGTGAAGCATAGACCCCTCTGCATTTGTACATCTCCAACACAATGTGGAACAATGGGGAAACATCATAGCTGTTCTAACCGGCGTGTAATATCAGAGAGTCAAAAATTTAAAGATTGCTTCCTTGGTAGATACGTCTCTAACATCACTAATCAAACAGCGAAAAACGTTTGATCAATCAGACACAGACCATGTAAGCTGTAGTTCAGACTCCCAACTCTGAAGAAAGTGAGGTTTAGGTACCAGGGAGAGTGGAGTATCTGGAAGTAGGCGAATTACTTTAGAGAATGTATGAAAGGATATTTTGGGGTCTCAAAGCAGTGATTCGAAAGCGGTCAGAGGTCATCTCACATATCCAGTGGGACCCAATGTAGAAATGTATTGACAGTGGTGGGATTGAGGCAAGCCATAATTTCTCATAAGGTCCTCAAATGGAAGGAGATCCGCCTCCAAGAACAGAAGATCCAAAGTATGTATGCCCAAATGTTTCCATAACACAAATGGACCTTTCCCCAGTCCTGGAGGGAAGTCTGGATTTCAACAAATGGAGAGTAGAGGAGATGGATACACAGAGAGACGGCGTGATTGCAACACTCCACCCCACACCAGCAAAATATGACATAAAATAGGGTGTTTGGACAACATAGGGGGTCGAGACGAGGCCGGCAACCATGGGAGGTTATACACATCAAGAGTCAGGAACCATGATGAAATCGTTAAGACCCAATCTCTGGGACTAGGACTCACACAATCTATAAGAAGAACTAAAACTAAAGGAAGCATTATATATCCTAACAATGTTTGGCAATCCCATACCACACTGATTACCCTTCTGGAATAGCCATTTGGTACTTATTTTAGGATTCTTATATTTCCACACAAAATCATTAATTAGAGACTGCAAGCGTGAAAGGTGAGAGTGTGAAAATGACAGTGGTAAGGCATTAAACAGATATAAGATTTGGGGTAGAGCAACCATCTTCACCAGGTTTACACGTCCGAACCAAGAGACATACAAAGCATCCCATGTCTTGTAGAGTCAAGAGAGTGGGAAAGAGAGATGCCCAAATATTTTATATCTTTGTCTGCCCACTTGAATGGGAAAGGGTTAACCTCAGGAACAAAGTGATGAGCTGGAACCCCAATATTTAGAGCTTCTGATTTAGTATAGTTGATTGGAGTTGGAGATCCTGCCATATGAGTGAAGAAGATCCACTAAGGGAGGCACCAACGTTACAGGAGAGGAAATGAATAGCAGGACATCGTCTGCAAAACAGGTCAGTTTAGATTCCCCAGACTGAAGAGGTATCCCCCGAATGTCCCTGTGGCCTCTAATGGAGCAGAGAAGAGGCTCCAAAGAAAGAACAAAAAGGATAGGGGAAAGCAGACACCCCTGCCTCGTCCCATTTGCAATCCTAAAGGCGGGGGAAAGAAAACCATTAATAATTATTCTAGCCATAGGAGAAGTATAGGGACACATAATGCAGTGTAGTATTCAAGGGCCTAAGCCCATATATCTCAAGAGGTCCTCAAGATACACCCAATGAACAAGGTCCAACTTGTCCAGATTAATGTGTCAATTGAGATCAGGGAGGTGGGGATATCCTTCTCCCTGACCAAATGAAGCAAAGACAGAGCTTTAATAGCATTATCCCTTGATCTGTATGAATATAAGCGAGAAGAAGAGGTTTTAGCCTATTACCTATCAATTTCACCAAAAAATTTGACATCTGCATTTAGGAGGGATATAGGTCTATAGTTTGCACATTGTGATCTATCCTTGTCAGGTTTTGAAATAAGAGATATATGCACAAGAAGACTATCAGTGGAGAAAAATTGACCGTGTCCGAAAGCATTAAAGGCTTCCAACAAGTAAGGGGAGACTATGTCAGCAAATGTCTTGTAATAAGAGGTTGGAAAGACATCTGGTCCCGGGCATTTACCTCTTGGGGCTATTTTTATGACTACCAAAAGTTCCTTCATAGTGAAAGGTGCGTCAAGTAAGGCACTCACCTCGTTGTCCAAACGTTTAATACCTGCAGTCTGCAAAAAGGAACGGATAGCCTGACGCAGCTTACAGATAGCAGTATCATCTACGGCGGAAGGTAAATTGTACAGGGATGTGAAATAGGAAAGGAAAGAATCAGCTATCTTCGGGAAAGTTCTGTGAGTGGTGCCTGAATCATCTTTAATACATTCAATGTAGGTAGCACGTCACTTGATTTGAATGACTCCTGCAAGATGCTTGCCACATTTATTACCATAAACATACTGAGAATATCTCTGCCAGTGGAACGATTTCAAGATAGGCACCTGATATGCGGCTGCAAGGTCTGACTTGGCTTTCAGAAGAGCAGCCAAATCTGACGCCAGCTTGGATCTCTTATGTGCGCTATCCAGGAGTCTGACCCATTCCAGGAGGTCCATGATTCCCTTCTGCCGGACCTCCCAACTTAATGAATTCCCCATGTACCACACATTTATGTGCGTCCCATAAAGTTATCGGTGATGCAACGCTACCTTTATTTACTGAGAAATAATACTGAAGAGCCCCAGACAATTGGACCCGATCTTGGTCCTCACGGAACAGCATCTCGTTCAATTTCCATGACGGAGAACCAGGCAATTGCGCCTCAATAGAGATATCCATCTACACTGGACCATGATCTGACCAGGTAATCGGCTCTATAGAAGCTGAGCTAATGCGGTGAGCCAGGTACTGTGCCACAAATACATAGTCAATCCTAGTATACCTATTATGGACTGAGAAATAGTAGGTTAAACTTTTAGTATGAGGTGCCAAGAGACGCCAAGCATCTATCTGGTGGTGAGAAGAAAGTAGCTCTCGCCATCTCTCCAGGATCATGGCAGGTAAGTAAGAGACCCCTGAAGAGCAATCCAAGGCAGGATCAGTCGGTAAGTTAAAGTCGCCCCCCAAAAGTAGAGTGCCTTCACGAAAGTGCATGAGGGTCGATAGCGATTTATTGAGAAACGAAATTTGCCTTTTATTTGGGACATAAATAGAAGCAATCGTACAGGGTTTCCCAAATAGTAAGCCCTTAACAAATAAGTACCTGCCTCCTTCATCTCTAACAATCTCCTTAAGGTGCCACAAAACAGATTTATGTAACAAAATAGCAACCCCTCTATGTTTTTCATTCATCCCATCAGACACTATCCATATAGTGGTGAAGTGTTTACTGGATAGCACAGGAGGGAAGAGAATAAAAAAATGGGTCTTCTGAAGGAGCACAATATGCACCTTCAATCTTTGGAATTTTCTCAGGGCCAGCGACCTTTTCTCAGGGATGTTAAGGGATGCATTAATTGAAAGGACCCTTAAGGTGGCATTATCAGCAACAAATGCCATGGGTTATCATATTATTGGGAAGATATTTCAGCCAACTCCCTTCCCCCAGCCCCCCTCCACCTCCCTCCCAGATCTAAAAGCGACAGTCAGCAAGCATCCCACAAAAGTACCAGGAGAAGAAAGGTAATGTTCAAGAGAGAACAGTACAGAAGAGAAAACAACGTGACCTGACCCATATTTGATATCAGGGTTAGTGGTAATATAACACGTCTGTGATAAGGCCATAGAGGGTACCAGCAGACAAGCACCGGTCAGCCCTATTCATAGATTGTATATATGTATGTGTATATATATATATATATATATATATATATATATATATATATATATATATATATATATATATAAGCAGGAGTAATAAACACAACCCACAATGAAAAGGGAACTAACTATGCAATTGAAGCAACAATCAGGACTGCCCCACATCTCATATCCCAGGGCAGCATGCACCCAGATGCTAATATCATAAAACCCCATAAGGGTTTACAAACTGATTGTAATATAAACTATAGATATGAAAAGCACAGCCAAGAATATATTAGCTGCATAAGAAAAGCCAAAAGGCCACATGCCTGAAGCAAGTCCAGGCAGCATTGTGGCCTCACATCTGCTCCTCCAGCACCACAGTAGCAGACCTAAACGAAGGGAGAATCTTCTAACAATTATATAGACATATGTGGAATGAGCATAGTTCCAGTCCCAGGGGACACATCACATGCTAGTATAATAGAACATGATTCCAAATCCCCGAGGTATGGTGCAGGAGGGCAACAAGTAAATCATATAGTGTACCATCATCCCAACATAAAAAGATGGAAACCACGTTAATATCCAGTACCAGCCAAGGAGAAAATGTGCTGAGGGGCACTGGGTTGTAGATAGCCAGCAATCCTTAATTTCAGAAGTATGTAATTCATAGGAACAGGGGATTTTTTAACGAAGGAGTAGAAAGTCAAGGGACATCTGTGAGTGAGCACAAAATCAGCCATGAACCTCCGCGTTGTTTTTCACTGCAACAGGAGCTCCAGCGTCTCGTCGCCTAAGCCATTTAGGACCAGGTGGTTCCAGCCAGCATGGCCTCTGCTCCCTAGATGGTGGTGGCTTAAATGGTCTCAGATCCCCTCCTCGATCTTCCGGAGACATCAGAGGCAGGGCGATACTCAGCTCCACACAAAACTGTGGGATCTCCTCAACTGAGCGTGCTGATACAGGAACCCTCTTATGAAGAACTGTAATAGAAAAGGGGAAACCCCACCTGTACTTTATATCCAGATTTCTGAGTTGCTCCGTAAGTGGCTTGAACACCCTCTGAAGTTGGAGTTTATAGGGGGATAAATCCTGAAAAAACTGCAGAGGGTGCCTCTTCTCTTGATAGCTTCCCTGTCCTGAAAACTCAGGAGGCAACATATAATGTCTTGAGGTGGGTCTGAGTCAGACTTACGTGGACGCAGGGCCCTGTGTGCCCTCTCCAGGCCTATTGGAGCATCAGAGGGTAGCCACATCACATCATGGAATATAGTTGAGAGAGTGTCTGATAGGTCCTTGTTTAAGGTAGTTTCGGGAAGGCCTCTAACTTGAAGGTTGTTTTGTCTGCCCCTATTGTCCACATCATCCAGTTTATAGGTTAAGCACTGAATTGTATCATCTTGCTGTGCAAGCATCTGCTCCAAATTGTGCTGGCCCTGGAATAAGTGCTCCTGTTCTTGTTCTAGGTGATGGATCCTGGAGCCTAGCTGGGCTATGTCCTTTTGAAGCTCAGACACAGCATCTCTCACAGCCGTCGTAATCTCTAAGGCCAGTTGCTTGAGGTCAGATTTGGTCACCGTCTCTGAAGAAGACAGTACCGGATGAAAAGAAAGTTCATCTGGGATTCCTGGACTGAGGTCTCAATCTCTTGTACCCCCACTAGCCATATCATTGTCTCCGGGAGAGGAAGAAGCAAGGTAACACAATTTTACACTTTTCTCTGGAGAGACAGCAGAGTTTGCAGCAGCCAGAATCTCCTTAGGCGGGAAAGCAGGGGAGAGACTATGGCGTACAGGTAAGAAGTCCATAATTTTGGCCGATCTGCGAGGCTTACGAGTCTTCCTCTTGTACAGGAGCATGCCTGAGGGCACCTCAATATCCAAAAGTGGGTTAACACCGAAATCAGCTAGATTAGGCATCTCTATAAGCTACAAGAAGCTTATTTGGCAGGGAGCTCATACACTAGGCATCCATCTCGGCGCACGACCCCCTGTACCCCATTTTTTCAATTACTAAGTTCAGTGGTTCCCATATTTTTTTGTTTGAGGAACCCCTAACAAGCAATCCAGAAATTTAGGGATACTCCTAACATTTTATTTGCCATTTGTCAAGTGCATAAGGAAGGGTCCAAATAAATAATCATTATTCTTAGGTCTGAGAATCAGAATAAAAAACAAACAAACACAGTGTTCTAAAAATAGGCTGACCATACCTCACCTTTAAAAAGGGACACACATGAAAAATGCATACTACAGGGTTGGTTTGATTTTGGTGCACTCCTGAAATATACCTATTTCCTGTGTGTCCCTTTTTAAAAGTGAGGTATGGTCAGCCTATTTTTAGAACACTGTCTATCCTGAGCAGATCGTGTTATCGTACTACAAATGTGTTAAAGACCATTTTGGCCTTTTATTTAACAAACTAGTTGAACAGCCCGTTACACGGGCCACAGTGCCCCAGGCAGCCGGTCGCGGGGCAGTCACACACAGTGGAGACTGCCCGCGCCTCGGCTGATACAGAGCCTCTGGCAGCCGGTCGCGGGGCAGTCACACGCAGTGGAGACTGGCCGCGCCTCGGCTGATACAGAGCTGGACGCTCCTTCGGAGCGCCCAGCTCTGTATCAGCCGCGACGCGGGCAGTCTGTACTGTGCATGACTGCCGCACGCGCAGCAGTGTCTACTGCGCATGTCGGGCGTTACACACAACTTGGCGAATTATTATATAGGATTATTTGTTGTTACCAAGCTTAACCTCTCCATTGCCAGGCTAGCTTGAACAGCAAATCTGGCAATGGAGTGGTTAATGGTGGGTCTGGTTAGGCTAGAGAGAGGTGTTGAGGTAGTGTATGTTTATTTTGGAAGAATTAACCTCTCAGATGCCAGTCAATTTATAACGCATTTCACAGCAATGCATTGAAAGCTGTGTGGCAATGAAGGGGTTAAGGGGGACTTGAATGATTGTGAGAAGGGTGGTTGAGTACACATGGGGAGGCTGTGGTGGTCACAGTCGTCTTTTTCCCAGCTTCAGCAGTTCTGAACTGGGAAGGCCTGACCATCTGCAAACATGACTCTTGAAAGGACCATCCTGCAAAAATGTAATGACGAAATAACCCTTTATTTGTCTCCTTAGTGCAGTTAATTTATTCCAGAATAACTCCTCTTCCTTTTTGAGTATAATGCCATAAATATAAGATGACTTATACTAAAAGTCATGTTACTCTGATCCTATACTGTTCATTCTAAATACTTACCATCTATGGGCTTGATTCAATTGTCCCCAAAAAACCCCACTGGCACTTTTCAACCATGATAAGCCATTCAGTTACCTGTGTAACCCTGCCGGTCGATAAGGTAAGAAGCGTTTTGGCCCATTGAAAAATAAAATAAACATCACAAGAAATTTAAGACCAAGTTTCTGCACATTAATGCATAGTTTAACTCCTTGAGTGCCATAGGGGTACGCAACGCATTGCAGAGCCTTTCTGCAGCTCAAAGGGTTAAACTGTTTATAAGTGTGCAGCTAAACAGTCCATAACATGCCCAAAGTTATTAATACATTTTGCCCATGTTGAAAAAAAAAAAATCTTGATATTTGCAATAATCATATAGTCCATTTATATTTCTCTGCCACTGTGTGCGGCAGCGGAGGTGACGGAGAAAAGTGCACCATAGCCCCCCATTATCACCTCACTGGCCGATCCCAATTCCACAATGAGGGAATTTGAACAGAGACTGCCTTTATATATGGGCAGTCTCTGTTTCAATTCCTGCACAGCCATTGGCTAGGATGTGTTTCTACATACTTCCCAGCCAATCAGCTCCAAGCACCGTCGCTCAAAGCTGATTGGCTGGGAGGTGTGTAAGCACATCCCATACAATGGCTATGAGGGAATTGGAACAGAGACTGTCTATCTATAAAGGCAGTCTCTATTCAAATTCCGTCATTTTGGAAAGGCCATCGGGAGGGTGTATGCTGCACTTAAGTTTATCCGCCGGGCTCAATTAGAGCTGTTTATCTCCAGATCACACATTGTGTTCATATGGGAAACAATGGCTCTATTTTGATCTACAGGCTATTAAGCCATAACTCTACATGGTCATAGAAGGGACAGATTTCTTCCTTGCTAAAGTCCTTTACTCCAACTGGGCATGCTCAGATGATGCAAAAAAGCCTTTGAATAAGCACAGCTGAATAAGTAGCCAGTTGCTTATACTGGAGCAGTGCGCATTTTATTTTAAAATATATTAAATATAGGATAAAGGTAGTCAATTTTTGGACGGCCAGTTGTTGGAGACTACAATGTCCATCACCCCCTTCTAGGTTTTACATTTTTCTTTCTCTTTCTTTCTTTCTTTCTTTCTTTCTTTCTTTCTTTCTTTCTTTCTTTCTTTCTTTCTTTCTTTCCCTGTCACTGCTTGTTTTTCTTTTCTTCATCTTGCTCTCTGGTCCAGGAACAGTTAATCTTTAACCTATAGCTGTTGAAGAATACAACTGTCATCATCCCCAACCAGCTGTTTGGGATGATGGGAATTATAGTCTCCAACAGCTGGAGTTCTGCAGATTGACTGCCCTGCTCTAGTATTTTGGGCAGAGAGATTGCAACATCAGAGGAGGATGTTTTAAATTAATTGTCTGAATTGCGGTTTTGCTTGATCCATTATGTAAGTTGCTTTATGTGACTGAAACAATGGCTTAGTGGAGTAATTTTTTAAATAAAATACATCAGTACTGAGTGTTGTGTCTTCATGCCTGGAGAAATTATCACAGGAGACTTAGCTGAGCTGTGTTTTAGTGCAGGTCAGGAATCAAGTGTTTACTAATATGGGGGCCTATGGAAGGTGTGACAGATGGCCAGCCAATGGAAAGTATGACAGATGGAAGCCCATGTAGACATCAGGTATGCATTATTGGCTGAAATCCAGATGGGTTAGCCAGTTATTGAAATTGTGATCAATGTTTGCTGTGGCTCTTAGGCTCCCATACAAAACAGGCATGCTGAAATTTGTATGTGAGCAATCAATTAACACATCTGAGTTGAAGCATGCTGTGTTATGGTGTTACACATGGTAAAATGTTCCCATATGGACAGCATCATAGGGAGCAATTTGTTTAGTGCATGGGCCTTAAAAAAATATCACACAGCCACAAAAACTGTTAAAAAAACTTTTCTGCCACTTTATATTAGGTATCTATTTTTAGCATAATATAAATATAACTAACATCCCCTAATAATAAGTTCCCACTTGCCTTACTATGGCCAGAAAATTGTATGACTCCTTTGAATTTTTCAATCAGTCCTGTATGTCATATCCATGTAGGAGGACATAGTTGGTAGCAGGACCACAGCACCCAAGGACCCCATTCATTGCTCTCTGACAAGCTTAACCCTTTAAGGACCAGAAGGCTGTGAAGTGCATTGCAACCCCTTAAAGGGATAGTAATGTTTCACAATAAAATCAGTTCAAATTACTCTTCATAGTATTTGGGCCATGGAGAGTGTTATTTTAATACTGTCAGAGTTGTTCAAAAGTAATTGAATGATAAAGTATTCCCTTTCCTTCCCTTTTACTGATGTAACACTGTTCACCTCAGAGCAGTAAGACTGTCCATGGATAGCAGAAAGGAACAATCTTCATTGAGCATAAGGAAGAACCTGAAAAACCTGTCAAGGGGGTCTGGGTTTTCCTTATTTTCACAGTAAGAAGATTGTCCCTTGTTGCGACCTGTCCGATCCGAGGACCAGATTCCACATCTGAGGGGAGGAGGCTTACACTAGGTAAAAGGGGCGGGAGGGGAATACTTTATCATTCAGTTACTTTTGAACTACAACTCTGACAGTACTGTAATAACACGCCATGGCCCAAATACTATGAAGATTAATTGGAGCTGCTGTTTTTGTGAAACATTACTATCCCTTTAAGGACCAGAGATCCTAGGGGTGGATTGCTTTTAAGGACCTAAGAGGACATTGGGTGTGTCGGCACACACGACTGATGATGTGTACTGTCACGCCAAACAGTCAATTCAGACCCTGCTAGTGCTTACCTCTCGGGCACTCAGAGAGTTAATAGAGATGATATTGCCACACAAAACTGTTATATTAACTTTCCTGTCACTTTATATTATTTTCTTGCATGTGGTATCTTTTATTTCCATAAACTTAGTTTATTTGGCAATTTTGCAAGTAATTTGTGCTTTTATTATTGTTTTTGTTAAAGCTGAAACAGGAACTGTGTGTTTTTCACACACTTTTTATTTTAAAGTTTAAGTTATGAAAAGTGTACATCTGGTCTCACTAAATCTTGCACATGTTTATCCAACCTGTTTTTGTCAGTAGAAACAGAGGCTTATCACTGAGCGTCTTTATCAGCCTGAATGCATTTACATCTACTTTGAGCTGCATTTTTAATTTTTTTTCTAAGAACTTTTAGATGCTTTATCTGACTTTACTTGACGTTCTTAACCCTTTGAATGCCAGACTGGCACTCAATGCATTGCACACCCATCTGGCATTCACAGGGTTAAAGGAGCAGTAAACTTTTTTTAATG
Source organism: Rhinophrynus dorsalis (assembly GCA_037306005.1). Taxonomy (NCBI): domain Eukaryota; kingdom Metazoa; phylum Chordata; class Amphibia; order Anura; family Rhinophrynidae; genus Rhinophrynus; species Rhinophrynus dorsalis. Next base: position 111,858,978 of record CM074723.1, read on the forward strand.
AAAACACATATATTATAGGTCTTTTCCTGCTGAATAAAACAAGGTCACTCCCACTGCTGTCAGATGTTCTATTCAAAATCCTATATAATAATTTGCTAATGTGTGTCTGTCAGAAGCTGTCATGCGCAGTACAGACGGCTGCAGGCGTTACAGTCATGCGCAGTACAGACTGCCCGCGCCGTAGCTGGTAACAGAGCAGGGCGCTCCGTATTCAGACCGTAGTCTTCTCTGGGCAATGCGTTGCATACCCCTCTGGCACTCAAAGGGTTAACATTACCCGGACCTTGGCCCATGTACACGGGCTTTTACACTAGTTTATAATAATTCAAATAATCGGAAAGTGAATTTACTGTGTTTACTTCCTGAAAGTTTTAACTGACAGGAAGTGACAAGCAGTTTCTATCACATTCTATGGAGAACTATATATCACTGACTTTCTTGACTTTCCTCTGCATTAGAATGTAACAGGAAAAATGAATTAGAATTTTCTATGTAAAAAAACATGGGTTTAAACTGTAATAACTCTGGAAATATGACTGTCTTGGCACTGAGAGTACCCTTATTTTACTAAGTAGGAAAATCCCTACAAAATATATTTTTTTTCATAAAAAAAAGTTTACTGCTCCTTTAAAGTTTATTTTTCTGCTTTAAATATAATCAAGCAAAATCTCAACAAGCAAAAATACTCCAAACACAATTGTTAAAGGTAAGTAAACTAATTACACATAGATTTAAATGTTTACTGGTTTGTGTCAGCTTCTGGTAATACAATGAATAATTCATTTTAAACTAGTAGAATGTAACATTTACATAAAATAATACTTTGCAAATTTATGGTAAGTACTAATTACTTGCCTTATTTGCCATGACTATGATATTAAATATTCATAAAAATGTGATTATTTCTTTGATTTGGCAGGCATTTAGATTTCTCTACAGCTTTTCACACTGCTAATTTTAATCCAGTAAATTATCTGGAAGAAAACAGTATGCAGCCTAAAAACTGCTCAAAATTCACTCCAACATTGAACACATTAAGGGTGTAATGATCCATTGAAACCAAAACTTTGGGATGGTCTTACAAGAAAGCTTGCATTTGAGCAATAAGTACAAAAACTTCCATAATTCTAGATGAATGTAAGGTACATCCATTTTCACTTATATCAGGGCTATCTCAGTTCAGCCCTCAAAGGGCAAACTACAAAACAAGACCTAAGGATTTCCCAGCTTAAGCACAGGTGAGTCAGTCAAAATGAATGAGACAGTGATTAACTCACCTGTGCTTAATCAGAGAAATCCTTATATCCTGGCCTGTTGGTGTCCCTTGAGGACTGAAATTGGAAAGTCCTGACATATCTTGGGTACCACATGGGCACAAAGGCAAATCTTTGGCTGTTTAGAAAGTAAATGTTGACTCAGCTATGGTTTTGGATGTGTCCCATTATCTAGTTTCTGCTCTCTGATATCACAGATGTTTTTCCTTCAGCCTCACATAAGTTCCTCCCATTTCAATGAATGTTATCCCATTGTGTATACAAACAGTAAGGATGATGTCCTAAGAAAGTAGTACAATTCCGCCTGCATCATAGGGGACAAATACAATGTTACCCAGATTTAAATGAGGCTTTAAACCCATTGTATGTTAGAGAGGTCTCAGTGCACCTAGGATTCAAGGGGTTAAAGCCCCATTTAACTCAAAGATACATTGTGGATTTTTTAAAATCTTTTCCCAGTAGTGCAGTTGGTATGCTACTACTTTTCTTAGTACATCATCCTCAGTTTATATGAACATGAGCTGCATAGTACACACAAATTAACAGTGATTGACAAAGGCAGTGGTGGACTTGATAAAGGGACCCTATCATCAAAAACAACGTTGGTGATATTGAAAGAGCTTTCAAAATTACCTGTATACTGTATTAAAAACTTTTTTTTCTAAATAGAAAGTGGATGAGGTATTTAGATTTGCAGATTATGCAAATTAAGGCACACCATTTAGGAACTTCCAGTTTTACCACTACATTACATCCCCCACTTACTGACACTGCTTAGCAATACACTGCCTACCTCCTCTAGGACTTTAAGAGTCAGTTAGTTGGGTGGTAATATAGGGCTAAGCCTGGAGGTACCTGCACGGTATGCCTTAATTGCCATCATCTATAAATCTAAATAAAGCAACACGACTTTTCTAATTAGAAAATGGATAATACATCTTATAGATGATTTTGGAAGCTCTTTTAATATCATCAAAGTTTTTTCTAGGCGACAGTATCATTTTAAACAAAATCTAGATCAGCTCTCATACTTTCAGAAACTGATGAAGTGGGTGTGGAAATTAATTTTCCTGTAAAAATGTCCAAAAAGGAGCAAAACATGTACAGTAAGCCCTTCTTTATTAAATGACCGCATTATTTTTTCCATCATTATCAGATTCAAGTTAATAGAATATAAATATGCTAAAATGCACAGCCTTGTTCCTCTGTCTGGATGGTAGTCACAGTGCCCCACATGGGCTGTCTGGTAATAACCAGCCTTGTACTCCTGTCCGAGAACCCCACATAAAATGTCTGACCCCCACATAGGCAGACTCCCAGCTTTCTTTTACTCTCCACTGGTAGTCCCAGAATGCCACATTGTCATGGTTAGTTACTGTTTGTAAAAGCCACTTGGACAGTTAGGTAAGGTTAAAAGCTTTATTGAAAATAATGTACAATAGCCCAACTCAGGTCCAGATAAGGTCCGTACCGAGTATTTCTCAGATCTGACGCAGGTCAGGGCGAAACTACACACACAGTAGTAGTCAGCAAACAAGAATAATGATCTTGGACTTGTAGGCAGATTCTCAGCAAGGTACAGGAACAATAATATCCTCGATAGCCCCATATCCCAATAGGTGACACAGGCAATGGGTGACTGAAGGGCAATCCCTAGTGGAGTAGGGTTAACGAAGGCAGCACAGATAGTGTACAGCTGGACACTAGGCCCTAGACTTCTAGGGTTAACGAGGCAACACTGGCAAAACACTGGCAGAGGACTGACCCTAGGAGAGTAGGGTAAACATGGACAGGACTCTGGCAGTAACTGAACCCTAGATGGCTAGGGTTAATCGAGGCAACACAGGCAGTACTCTGGCAATGGCTGAACCCTAGAACACTAGGGTTAACAGAGGTAAGACAGAATGGACTCTGGCAGCGACTTGGCCCTAGCACGCTAGGGTTAACGGAGGCAACACGGCTGTGGCACTTGTAGTGACTGAACCCTAGAACTCTAGGGTAAACGGAGACAACATGGACCGGACTCAGTCAGTGACGGGACCCTAGCACTCTCAGGTTAACTGAGGCAACAGACACCAGATGCTGGCGATATAATGACCGTAGGTCACTAGGGTAAACTGAGGCAACACGGGCAACAGTGTGGTACTGGCTTGATCCAGGTATTATAGGGTTACCGGAGGCAACACAGACACTGGTGAGTGCAGGGACTCCCACAGGCTCCAGGAGACAATAGGAGCGGCAAGTGAGCGGGAGATTGGTACATAACATAACCGGTCCTGGACCGGTGTCTCCCTGTTCGGTATAAGGAGGTAATAGGCTAGTCCAGTAAGCGACGGAACTAGCGGCACAACCAGGTCGGCACACACGGACTTCACAGACAGTCAGGAGGATCACCAACACTAGCCCAGCCAGATCGGTGCAAACGGATAGTCAGCCAGTCCTAGTCAGTAACGGAATCAGATACTCAGCCAAGCCAGTTCAGTACACAAGGAGTTAGTCAGCCAGTCCTTAGTCGGTAACGGAATCAGATACTCAGCCAAGCCAATTCGGTACACAAGGAGTTAGTCAGCCAGTCCAAGGTCAGAAACGGAATCAGATCACAAGAGCATCAGGCACAAAGCGTAGTCAGACGAGCCGGGTCATACACAGAAACGGGAAACAAGAACTACTAGTCGCTAGATATGGGTACACCACGAAAGGGCACCGGTATAGTGACAGGAGGGCGTATTTAAAGGCAAGCCCTGGGAGGAGTAATAACACAGAGCCAATAAGAATGCGGCCGGTATAAACCTGGAAGTAACAATGTCGCTCAGGAATCACGGGCACCATGATACACATTCATTGTATGTCCCCAGTCCTGTACCAATGGCCACGGGTATATACATAAACCCTCATGACCTCCAGTCTTATTCCACTGTCTACTGATAGTCTCAGAACCCCACATCTGCTGTGTGACCTCCTGCTTTGACTTCTGTCCAGTAGTGTCCTAGGAACCACTCATACACTGTTTGACACCCAGCCTGTTCCACTGTCTGCTGGTACTCCAGTATCTCCTATATAAATTGTCTGACACCAGGTCTTGTTCCATAGCCCGCTGGTAGTCCCAGGACCCCACATAAACTGTCTGACATCCATCCTTATACAACTGCCCGCTGGTAGTCACAGAACCGCAATTACACTGTCAGACACTCATCTTTTTACCACTGTCCATTGATAGTCCTTGAGGCCTACATGCATGTTTACCACCCCAGCCTTGTGTCATTGTCCCACTAATAGTCCCAGAACAACACAAAACTTAGTCCCACAGTCAACTGGTAGTCCCAGAACCACACAAAGACTATATAAAACTCAACCTTGTACCACTGTCCCACTGGTAATCACAGAACCACACAGTTAGTCACTTTCCTTATTATTGGTGGTATACTCTTACAACTGAAAGAACAGGAATTGAAAAATACTTCTTTGCATTCACTGAACAGGTTATTGAAGCAAATATTTGTAGCATACAAGTAAAGTTTAAAGGGATAGTAATACTTCGTTTTAACTTTATTTTATTTTGTAGGTATTAAAAAAACATGAAGAATGATATAAGTCTTATCTCTCAAACCTTTATGGTTTATGAGATATTCACAAGCAAAGTTTCCCCCTCCATCCCCTTTTACCTAGTGTAAGCCAGCTCTTCTATGATGTGGAATCCAGTCCATAGACCAGACAGATAATAGATGCAGTCTACCTAGTCACCTCCCATCTGCTCTGGCTGAACAGTGTGACATCAGTAAAAGGGGTGGGAGGGGGACACTTTGTCATTGAATTACTCTTGAACTACAACTCTGACAGAATTGAAATAACACTCTCCAAAGTCCAAATACTATGATGATTAATTGAAGCTGCTTTTATTATGAAAGATTACTATCCCTTTAAGTAATATAACACATCATAGATATTTAGTCTATAGTGCAAAGATACAATCAATAACCACATGTGTTAGCTTATCATGCCTTTGCCTGTTCCCCTTTTGTCTAAAACTATGCATGCTCTTTTATACAATGTTATGCCATTACATAATGCCACATAACTATCACAGTCTATCTTAGAGGCCTAGTTATCCTGTGCTTCCTTCCTCTGTGGTGTGTTGGCCGGCATAGTAGTGGCTACTTCTGCATTGCTGACATCATGAAACAGCCACTGGCTAAGACTCCTGTTTATGGGCCTATTCTGTGTGGCCTAATTGGGTAACACTTTCTCCTGCTCCTTTGTAAACCTCCCTGGGCCTGGGAGTCATTGCCCTTACGTGGTGTTTCTGATATTGTCTCTTGTGCTCCGTTGTGACCTGTGCTCTTTTGAGAATCCGCTCCGTGTAAGACCTCAGCTTGTCTGACTACCCACATCGGTTCTGACCTGTGGCTCTGGCTGAATAACTCGCTCTGTGTATGACCCCAGCTTGTCTGACTACCCATATTGGTTCTGACCTGTGGCTCTGGCTGACTTACTTGCTCAGTGTAGTCCCCGGTTTGTCTGACCTCTGGCTCTTGCTTCCTATAGCTCTGTCTAGTTCCCAGCTTGCCTGACCTGTGGCTCTGGCTGACTACTTGCTCTATACTGTCCGAACTTGCCTGACCATCAGTCTCAGTGTTTCATGGTTCAGGTCTGCTCTCGATCCCTGTTGCCTCTGGTCGCGTGACCCAGGGTGGAGACTTGTGCTTCAGTTGCCATTCCCTCTGGTGTTCCACCCACACCACGGTCCTAGTCTTCGGTATCTCGCAGTAGTGCAGTGTGCAGCACAGTGTGCAGCTCTGGGTAGGAGCCTTGGCCCTATCATCCTGTGTTCTGGGGTTGTGTGGGCTATACTATTATTACTTTACTTATTAATAAAGGTAGATTTATATTTTATATTCGTGTCTGTCCTTCTTTGCCTGAAAACTATGACAGTAACAAAGCTATCCCTCTAAGTTACTGGACTTTCTTAAACACCCAAAAATTCAATTCAAACTAGAATTCAGTGTCAGAGGTTCATTACAATAATGCACTTCACCCTGTGGGTAGCCCTAAGAGAATCATTATCGAATTAACGGTTATCATCATATAAATTCTCAGCTGAACATGCCTGAGTTTTCACTGCCTCTCCTTGCCAGACCAACAGGCCTATCTTTGTCTTTGTGATATAGTCCAACAGGGTCTAGCTTTAGCCTCTTTTAGCATCTAGTTTCAAATGTATATGGCCTTTCTGGTTATCTTGGAATCCTATAACATAAAGTGATAGAATGTGTCGCTTCCTGTGAGCGTAACCGCACATGCGCATAAGAGACTGCTGTTCCAGCAGTCTCTACTGTACATGTGTGGTTTCACACACAGGGAGCTTCGCTGTGAGCCGTCTGGAGCTCCCTGCTCCGGATCAGCATGTTCTCCGAGTCTCTACTGCGCATGAATGTACTGATCCAGAGTGGGGAGCTCCGGATGGCTCACCGTCTGTCTCTGCTCCGGGGCCGCTGGGTGCACTTTAGCCCGTGTATACGGGCTTTCATACTAGTATACAATAATTTTGAATCTCTCTTACTAAATTTAACCCTTACTTACAAACACATACAATGTTTAACACTCACCTTTTTTACAGCTGTCCACTGGTTGTCCCAGACCACCACTTACGCTATCTAAAACCCCAACCTCTTTCAACTGTCAACTGATAGTTCCAGAACACGTACACTGTGTGACCCCCAGCATCGTTCCACTGTCCTACTGCTAGTCCTAAATCCCTGACACCCAGCCATGTTCAACTGTCCACTGATAGTCTCAGAACCTCTCACAGACTGTCTGACATCCAACCTTGTTCCACTGTCTACTGGTAATCTCAGAACCAAACATGGACTGACTGACACCCAACTTTGTACTACTGCTCCACTGGTAGTCCCAGAACCCCTCATACACAGTGAATGTGTGTCCCCCCAGCTTGTACCTCTGTCCACTGATAGTCCCAGGACAACACAAATACTGTCTGACACCAAACCTTGTACCACTGTTTACTGGTGATCCAGAACCACACATACACTGCCCGACACCCCAGCCTTGTAACACTGTCTCACAGGTAGTATCAGACACCACATACACTCTAACACGAAACAATGTGCCTCTGTTCCATTGGTAGTCCCGGAACCCCATATAAACCTTCTGACATCCCAGCCTTATTCCACTGTCCCATTAGTAGTCCCAGAAAGCTTTATACATTGTCTGACACCCAGCTGTTCACCACTTTCCACTGGTAATCTCAAAACACAAGTTCACTGTCTGACACCCATCCTTGCACTACTGTCGCACTGGCATTTCCATAACCCAACATAAGCTCTATGATACCAAAGCCATGTTCCACTATCCCACTGGTAGTCTCAGAATCCAACATGCACCGTATCACTTCCAGCTTTGTACCAATGTACACTGGTAGTCCTGGAACTCACATGCAGTGCCTGACACCGCAGGCTTTTACCTTCGCCACAACGCATGGGGTGGGGGTGAGCAGGGCATGGTGGGTGTGTGTGTGTGTATGGGGGGACAGAGATGTGAATGGGAAGAAGGAAACAGTGAATGGAAGGAGGAAATGGTAAACAGTGAAAGATGCAGCAATTATGGGGCAAACCAACTACTCCCCAGGAGACAAATACAAATTCCCTAAATTCCCACTGATTGAATTATGATTTTAACTCCTTGAATCCTATGGGTTTCTCATGTTTCATGTAAAGCCATTAATTTAATACCCCTTTAGCAGTCAAGAAGTGAAAGCTGATTTAAATCAATTGAAATGTTTCTGTGTCCCCTATAATGCAGTTGATTAGTCCCCAGGATTGCTCTGCCTGTGCATTTGTGAACTGACAGTTGAGTACAACAACAAGACTATGAACCTGGTCAGATATTAATGGAACATGAACAATTTCTAATAATAACCCCCACTTACCTTGATCTGGGCAGGAAATCCTAATGACCACTGTTAATCAATTATGCATTGATTGGTTCCCTGAAAATGAGTCTTTATTTAGTATTGAATATCATGTCCATTGAAACAGACATGATTCTCTGTTTCTTAACTCCATGACTCCAAGCTCCTCCAATCAAATTCTTACTTTCTTAGAATACATCAGCAGGAGTTTGGGAACCTGGACTCTGTCAACAGAGAATAATGTCCACCTCCATGGACATGATATGCAATACTAATTAAATATTAGTTTTGGTGAAACAATCCATAGTAATTAATAGTGGCCATTAGGTTTTTCATCTCATATTAATGTAAGTGGGGGTTTGTTATTATGAGATAGCAGTATTTCTTTTAATCCAGTCATATCAAACTTGTAGGCCTCATGTGACCAGTGTGCTGACCTCCATATAGAGAAATGTTTAAACCTCTGAGTGCCAGAAGGGTACGCAACACTTTGCTTTGCAGTGCATTGCTTACCCCTCTGGCACTCAAAGGGTTAAGTGTCCTGCAGCTGAGCACCAGTGGTTATAAGCCCCATTTAGATCAATGGGATTTTTCTCAGTTATTTTAATCATCTGAATGCCAGATATTTGTCCAATGTAATGATTTGCAATATGTTGGACACTTCCCTGGCACTCAAAGGATTAATTGATCCATCTGTGTGTCCCCAGTAAGAGAGAGCAGACAGTGGTTCAGTGGACCAAGGCAGAGGTGTCAGATAGGTGTGTTTGTGTGTATACACACACAAATACACAAGTACATGAAACCTAGCAGCCAATATTGCAGACCCCCTTGGAGGGAAACGTGGAACACATGGCCCTCCACTGTATCTGAGTTTGCCGTGCCTGCTTTCATACACAAGGAGCTTTTGCACAACAGCTTTTCAAGATTGCTTCCTTTTCATTTCCAGAATTTGCATCTTTTTGATATCTGCATAGATATAAATTACAAGATTTCATTTGTGCAAGAACAGGTACATTTTGCTGTGTCAATTGTTTGATAGGCATAGTCATGGGAAATGTTCACCTTTCATCTAAAAATATGTCTTCAATTACTACAAATAAAACATGGTTGTCGGAAAAAGTATAGATTTGGCCAATCACAACAATCAATCCCAAGTGGAATTAGTGACATTTAAGCAAATACAAAATAATATCTTACATCTGCTAGGTGCAAAAGTGTATACAAACATTGCACATCCTCTATAAACATTAATTTAATGTATGTTTTAAAACAGATCACTTAAGTTGCAGAAGGAACCATTGATTTGCTGCAAATATGTTATAAAAAGATTTTCAAGATTGCAGCTTGTAGTGTGAATGGTACTCGGTGAGAATGCCAAATGATGGTAATTTACTTTCATTTTCACATTAATGAGCCCACCTGTGATGAATTGGAAATTAAACAAGCCCATCAGTTTTAATTAGTTACTTTGGAGATTTGTTCTATTTAAAGGGAACAATATCTATAGAAGTTAGCAGCTCTTTATTTGTTTGACATATATATATATATATATATATATATATATATATATAGGTACAGATAGGTCAACTTTTTACATATACTAATCCCTGATGAAGAGATATGTAGATCTGGAAATGCGTTGGATAGTATGAAGTGTCCCACAATTTTATATGTACAATCACAATGAACAGCAGCGATAAACCTATGCCAAGCCGAATTACATCATAACAGATCGACTGTGTGTTTTCATGCATTGCATAGGTGTCTATTATGCAAAGGATGAACCATCATTACCTTACTAACCCTTTGCTTTCCAGAGGAGTAGACAACCCATTGCTTAACAATAGGTAGTTGTAACAGTTATTCTGACTCTCAGACCAGAGGTAAAAAATAAAACACAGTTTTATTGAGAATAATTTAGGAACACGACCCCCTAAGGGCAGAAATAGGTAATTACACGTAACTGAATGCAATATGGTAATATAGCAGACACAGTATTGATAGAGAGCAATGTATACAAGCAATAGGACTGAGTAAGGCTAGGGTTAAGTCCAATGCAAATGATCAGTCTCTGTTGTGGTGTGTAAGACAACGCCCAGTAGTCCTCAAGGACTGGTGATTAAGCAAGACCAACACTGGTGCTAGAGCTGGATAATACCAGAGCCAAGGGCACTCTGCCGTGCGTAACGGAATAGGCACACTGCGTGAGCTGAATGGGACCGGAGTCACGATACTCTGCGGTACTGAAAGGGTTAATGACACTGCGTGAACTAAATGGAAACTGAGCCAGTAGCACCCCTCGGTGCGCCAACGGATACCCACTCTGTCAGAGCTGAAAGGGACCAGAGCCAGTAGCACCCAGTGGTGCGTCAACGGATACCCCAATACTGCTAGAGCCGAGTAAGACCAGAGCCAGTAGCACCCCTCGGTGCGCCAATCAGCGTATGTTGCAAGAGCTACTGTAGATGTTAACGGAAACCCATTGCTCTGCAAATGTAGCGGATGGCTCGGTAACTGAGGCAACAAGCTCTGCAAGGGTTAACGGACAGGCTCGGCAACGGAGGCAACAAGCTCAGCAAGTGTAACGGATGGCCCAGAAACGGAGGCAACAAGTACAGCAAGTGTCAATGGACAGGCTCGGTAATGGAGGCAACAAGGTCAGCTAGTGTTAACGGATGCCCAATATCTGAGACTACAAGCACAGCATGTGTAAACGGACAGGCTCGGTAACGGAGGCAACAAGCTCAACAAGTGGAAGGTCAGCTTAGGATGCACAAGTCTGACAGTTCACAATGTCGCCAAGCGACATAGACGAAGCCACACTGGAACTGGAACTCAGGAAGCAGGATACCAAGCAGGAAAGTCAGCAGGCCGGGTCATACACGGAGCAGGAACGTCAGACAAGGCGGATCAATCATGGATCAGGAGCGTCATCCAGGCTGGGTCATACACTGAGCAGGAACGTCAGACAAGCTGGATCAATCACGGAGCAGGAACGTCAGCCAGGCCGGGTCATACACGGAGCAGGAACCAGAAGAGTAGTCAGACAAGCCAAATCGGTACACAGGAACGCAGGAACACAGCAACGGAAGCACTGGTACTGGAACACCACAAAAGGGCACCTGACAGGTGCCAGAGGCCCGGTATAAGAAGGCCATACTGGGCGGGCATAACAAGTACTGCCAATAGGAACACACCACCTCAGAGAGTGACAGGTAATCACGGGAACCATGATAGTAGTCTACCCCCTCTGGAACTCATGGGGTTACAAACAAGGGAATACTAACCAGCCATATCAATATGATGTGACATTGTAGCCATACATCATCTGGTATGTGAATCAACCCCCAGAAGGTGTGGACATGCCAATGTCATTGTGAAGCACAAACACACATACATTAGCATGGTGGGCCTTTCAACCTGACTCCAATATAATTGGGGAGTGTGCTACTGCCAAGAGTTAATTCACTCCAATTAACACATATGGTCCAATTAACACATATGGCTCCTGCTGCAGAGGAGATGATCACTCTGGTTTTACTGTAGGAGATGGCAAGGGTCATAGACTGCCCATACATGCTGCCTCTACCGCCACCACCTCCTCTAGTCATGTTGGTAAAGCAATAAAGTTCAAGGCTTCTTTTGCCTTCTTTTGTCCTGCCAACCCACACTGACTGAGTTCCTGTGAAGGAGTCAAAAGCTTCACAAAAACAATCCTAAAATAAGGCTGTGGAATGGCAAGGTTGTCAAGATGTTGGCAGTGGACATGCTGCCATTTTCTTTTGTAGAAAACCGTGGTTTCAGAGAACTGATGTCATGTGCAGCTCTACATTGGAATATCCAAAGCCGCAGTAATTTTTTCAGGATGGCTGTGCCTGAATTGTACAAGCAGGTGGTTAGTGTGGTGGGCAAATGGTTGAAAAGTGTGTATGTTCAATTATTGTCATAGATCCACACTTATATATTTTTTAACTGACTCCAGACCTGATAACGATAATATAAAGTGCAAAAACTCTTGAATTTAAAATTCTAGAGACATTCAGATAGAGTCCATCATTGTTTCTTTCGAGTATACTAATCACATTATCATAAAAAATTCTTGACAGTGATAATATTGAAGATAAATGGATTAATCTCACCAGGTGACTGTAACATCCACTAGGTACCTCTTCTCAGGTCCAAATCTGTGGACTGGAACACCTACAGTTCACCATTTGTCAGTCGTGTCCTTCTTTTAATCAATTATTGTAAAACGATGTATCAGAAGAGATCTTAAATATATACAACAAATCCAAGAGGTCTGGAGTCGGAGAACCATATAAAAATATTGTTTATCAATGATTAAAACATGTTCACATCAATACCCTTGACCGGTTTGGGCGTACAAGAGCCATTTTCAAAAAGGAAAGTAATTAGTCTCAACCTCTTACACCTTTTTAGATTCTAAGACATCATCAGTACAACAGTGTATGCCAATTGCATTCCCTATTAACACATGCTTTGTGTATGGCAAGAAAATCCACATGACTACAGATATGTGGAGAAGTGGGCAGAGTACAGACTATATGACTGTGACTGCTCACTGGGTTTCCCTCCCAGCACCAAAAGTGGACAACACTAGCTTACAGCATCAGGTGACAGCCAGTAATCATGCTTCTAGTTCTGGCAGTGTGATTAAAAGACGGCAGCAGCAACAGCAGGATAGCCCATACCATCATCACACCACCTTGTGCAGAGTTTTGAGATACAGCCCCACAAAGCCGTAGATGTTTTAATTAAGCAAGAGCAGGTGATAAAGGAATGGTTTGTACCCCATTCCTTAAAAGATGTGTTTTGTCTGCTGATAACGGCTCCAACATAATTGCTGATTTGAGAATAGGTGGTATGGTGCATGTGCCCTGCTTTGCCCATGTGTTAAATTTAGTTGTGACCAGATTCTGGCAGAATCTGAAACCCTCAAAGAGATGCTTACTATTGCCTGCAAAATCTGTGCACATTTTAGTTGCTCCTACAATGCATGCAACAATCTATATTCCATACAAGAGTGTAACAACCTTCCCCATCACCAGCTGAAAATGGAGGTCTCTACCGGGTGGAATTCCATGATGTACATGCTAGAGCACTTGTATGAGCAGAATAAGGCAATTAGCGAGTACACCATGTAAAACTGGAAGGCTTTGGAGGGGCCTTCTTTGTCACCTGGCCAATGGCAACAAATGTGCAATGTATGTGAACTGCTGAAACCCTTTGAGGAAGCAACAATGCTGGTGAGTCGCATTGGGGCAGGAATAAATGAAATTCTACCACTGATGCATGGCTGAGGATTCTTACCATAATGACAACACAGACATACACCAGCTGTTAAATGACATGTTAGCATGTTTTGAACAAGATACAAGCTTAGTATCTATTAAAAGCAATGAGGAATACATTCTTGCCACTTTGCTGGACCCCCGCTTCAAACACAACATTTCTGAATTTCTGCCAAAGGGCCATCAGCATTTTTTCACAACAAGGAGTCATGACGATCAGCAGCAACTCTGAGGAATTGGATTCTGCAAAGGAATATTGAGATATGCTTATTGATTAAGTGGAGGGTTGCTTTGGAGAAGGAGAAAATGAGGGCACAACAAACATCTAGACAGTATAGTGAAAAGGAAGGCAGCAAAGCATTTCAATCAGCAGAAGCAGCTACATCATCAACCAGAAAATCCCATGCGGATCACAGGGCAATTCATGGTCTCAGCAGGTGTGGCAAAAACCCAAAATTGGTGGTGGTGGTGGTGGCAGCGGCACAACTCTTTGGGACCTTCTCCCTGAGTATGGGTTGGTAACTGCCACAAAGGAACACTGTGTAACTCCTAAAAGTGGTCCCACCTCATGTGAGATAGTTTCTGCATTCTTGCAGGATAGCTATGTTCTAGGCAGAAACAATGACCCCATTGACTACTGGCAAACAAAGTGTGTGTGGCCAACGTTGACAAGTACTGCAGTGGAAACCCTTAGTTGTCCTCCAGCAAGCATGGAGTCTGAGAGGGTTTTCAGTGCGGCTAGTTACATTGTCAACGACTGCAGGACGTGGCTATCAAGCAGCAATGTTGGGAGACTAACATTTTTAAAAATGAATCGACATCTCACACCATCTGAGTATCAGGTAGCAGAAAACACACAACAGAGAAAGCTAGGACAAATATATTAACAGCAGCACAGATGAGGAGGAGGGATGTGAAGAAGGGTTGCCACTACCAACCCCACTTGGGACCACTGCTATGACCAAAAAGTAATGTGTGTCAATAATCTAAGGAGGATAGCGATTTGACACAAACATGAAAATGGTTAAAACTATATACATACACAAATCACACCATACCAGCCAGTCCCCCACTACCACCACTACAATACACATCTACCACATTGTAGGCTGTGCTTTAGTTTTGTTATTACTTGACATCATTATCATGAATATGTTCCTAGGAAGTTAGTGTTGTGGGCAAAAATCATATGTACTCTGCATGCTAACACATTTTTCAAGGCATATGTTCCTGTAGGACTCACAAGTTTTACTTTCACCCACTTATTTCTAAATAAATGTTGGAGTACTGTGAGGAAGAGTTGATCTGGTTAATAGAGTTAATAGCACTCTGGTATTTTTTATATGACTAACTAGTTTGAATTTGCCTTTGGCATCTTTCAAGACTATGTTACATATATGTTTATGTAATTTTAACTTAGATGTGTTTTTGAATACATTATTAAAATTTATATTTTCTGGAGAGAAGAAGCTGGACAATAATGCTTCTCCACCTGCCCCAAAATCATGGGTGTGTTGAGAACAGAATAAACATTTTTCCCTTGAGAGCAGGAACGTTTCATCAGCAACTGCAATATGAACAGTGTGTATAGTAAATAAGGGATAGACTGGGAACAGTGGGTATATCTGCACTCACATTAAACACCTGGCACAACTCTATCCAAACACCATAACACTTAGGGTCCCCAATGTGAAATCCCCCCCACCAGAAGCCAAGAAGTGCTGCTGCCACTATGCCCCTTGTCCACTCCTTGCTAAGGACACATGACAACTTGCAGATAGTTTAATAGTAATAATGAACACTCCTTGCCACCAGCTTAGCATCTGTAGGATGGAATCTCCTCAGATGCCACTTCTCCACCATCATCATCACAACCACCACCACCATTGCCTCCTTGCTGCTGCTGCTCTATTACAGACATCTCACAGGTTGGAGGAGGCAATGAAAAATGTGACAGAGGGTCCCATAATGTCTCCCTTGCCATTTCTTGTTGACCTGAAGAAGGCAGACTGGCAGCACTAGCAGCAGGCACAGGCGCTAGTGGTAGTGGTATTATTGCTGCTAGGCAGCAATTCTGTCTTTTTCAGGATCATGTTCCACCTGGACAATGCCATGGGGGGAAGGGGACTCCCAGGATCAGGGGAATGGTGTGGGCTCCCTTGACCATTAGCCTGGATGCTCTCCATTACTTCCTGTACCACTCCCCTAACGCTAGTCCTACCAGCTGCTTCACCATCACTGTTACTACTACTAACACCAACTACTAACACCAACCATATCAAATTCAGCCCCTGAGTCTTCCTCCTCACTAGTAAAATGATGATCACCCCCTCCTTCACTCCCAACACTCTGTACAAGCTGCTGCACCTTCATAGTAGTAGTAGTACTAGTGGCAGGACTGCTTGGGGATAGAAAGTATGACTTAGGGTCTCCTGCTGTCATAGTTGACATCATCTCCTCCTCTGCCCCCTCCTGAGAATTACAAGACACAATGGCAGCAGGTTCAGCACTTGTAGCAGGAGCAGTACTGGCAGCAGGGGCAGCACTGGCAGAAGGTACAGGTAGCTGACCTGTCCTGCTCAGTCTACTACCCTCTTCTTCCTCTGCCCTTCACAAAATATTTCCCAAGATCCCTAGGGGTGATGTAGGGGCCTGGACAGAATTGGGTCTGGGGAACCAGGGCATCCAGACCCTTTCATGTTGGTGCTAGTGGTCACCTCCTCCTTCTCAGACTCAATGGACACATAACGGTCCTTCCAGACCCTTCTTTTATTGTTATTAAAGTGTTAAGGTTTTTAAGTAGGTATGGCCCTGTTTGTAATGTCTGTACCTGTACCGTTTGTCCGAAAATCCTTGTTGAAGTCTTCCCCTCCCCTTTTCATCAAAGTGCCTGTAAGTCTGATAAAGCCGACTTGGTGTTTGCCTACACGGATCCTGTAGAGGCACAAACTTCAATGCAGGCTATATGAAACCCTGTCCCCTCAACTGTGACACGTCACCTCCTGGAGCTCTGGAGCTTGGAGTGACTTTGCCAGCACACAAGGAGCACTTTACCCCATCCCATTAAGTATTTCATGGGAGCGCACATCGAGGACGGCCATTTAACAAGCACATGCTGGATCAAAGGGTTTTTAAAGATGGCACCCCGGCTTACATTGCCAGTAAACTTTGGTAATATCTTACAATGAATGAATGCTGTGCAAAACTAATAATAGTGATATAGTTTATTGAGCATTGAGTATCATATATAGAATTTACATAGTAGGACATTACTAACACTTTAAACTTGCTCATAGTGATAGCAGTCACTATGAGCCTCTCTTGCCTCAATTTCGACATTAATTCACAGAACAACAGCCTGTGTAGCACCTCTCTCTCAATCTGTAGCTGTTTGTATTGGGTTTCACTTCCTGTAAAATGGCATGTTTTTATAGAGAAAAGGCAAACACACGTGATGAAGGGGGTGAAAACTTTCTAGGCATTGATAAAATAGCTAAACATTTTTGCCAATGGGTTAAAACGTTGACGATTTTAATCACTTTATTTAAAGGGGATTTTCCTGTGAAAAAGCAGACAACCACATGGTTTTTGCAGATTTTTTCTCGGAAACACGACTGGTCCTTTTTCTCACCTATAATGGTAACAGTCCTGTTATATTATTGACTGGAGAACATGGATCCTTACATGAGCTCACTATATCTACAGTTGCTTTGAAAAGAGTGCTGGTGGAGTAACGGGGTAAACTTGCCAAAGTTGGTTGTCAAACAGTGAAAAAAAGGCTGTAAGAGTACTCTTACTGCTGGTGGTTGCTTTCCTCTAAAATTATTACAGTTCACAAGATCATGACATATTTGAGTTGATACTATTGTATTATATGGAAAAATGTAGCTGGGGGTTCTCATCTCCCACTGAACTAACAGTTTAAAAGAAACAAATGGTTTGAACTGTAATAACATTAGAATTATGCACTTCTTAGCAATAGGAGTAATAGAGCAAGAAAAGTCCTACAACACTGATTCTCATCTCCAGTCCTTGGGACATTCCAATAGGTGAGAATTTCAGGACATTCTTAATTAAGTATAGATAGATCAGTTAAACTGATTATACCAGTGTTTACTGCTTTTTTATTATTAACTTATTATTCAACACAGAAAAATACTACTGAGTGCCATTTTGGATCCTCCTGGCTCTATCCCCTAACACCCTTTGTAAGTTTCTAGTACCCTTTCTGTTATTGAAATTTACTGCTATGATCTAGACCTGAGATTGGAGTTCTTTGACTTGTGCTTCAGACAAGCTTTTGTATAATACGAGCTGAGCTCTGATAGACCATATCTATTCTAAACTCTATTTGATTCTTGATCACCTGTCATATTTTTATACTAGGTTTTCTGGTTCATGTCCCCTTGGCCTTGGGGCTCAACTTTTGTTTTATATCTGGTGTATAGCTAAAGGTCTGCAGTTTTAGCTCCTGGATTACTTCTTCTGAAGCAGAATCTGTGAGAATTAATTTTGATATTAAAAGCAATATGAATTGCAAACACAAATGTACATTTCCATAGCCACATTGCACAGGAGGAGGAGTGGATGATAGACTTTGTTATACTAGTATAACATTGAAATACAAAAGAAGGGTCTTTATATTCATAACAAGGTACATTTTAGTACAAAGCCTCTTTCAGTTAGTAGCAAGCAAGTCTTCCCAGTGTCATTCTAATTGTGCTACTATATCTTATAATGAGTGTTTTTTTCACACAAATTATATAGCATTCTTCTAAAAATAAAGTAAAAGCCAAATCTGTGATAACCCTTATTTTAATTTAATCTTAAATTCAAACATAAAAATAATTAAAAAAGATAAAGAAACAATATTCTATGAAAAAAAAAAAATTGAAATAAATAAAATAAACAAAAACAACATAAAAGATGCTGAGGAATAAATTAACTACCTTGTGTTCTGATGAGCTATCTTACTTTAATAACATTAATGTGTGCACATAAACTATAATTTTTTTGTCTTAAATTGTATTTTGATTTTGAGAACTAACAGTTAATTGAACATAATGATATTTTATCAAAAAGAAAGGGTAACAGATATGGGTATTAAAGAAAAGGTGGCTTTACAAAATGTTATATGAATAAGATTTGGAGTGGAGACCTTTTGGATGTCAAATTGTGAGATGATGGATCCAATTCTTGCAAAAGAAATGTCTCCATATGATCACATTTCTTTGGTTCGAGTTTAGATGCTTGATCCCAATAAATGTAATACATTATGATTACCTTTTTGATGCTGTGGAAAACAGCTTGAGATGCTGGATTTGAAATATTTATTGAATTATTATTATTTCTTGAAACAAGTGGAGAAAGTCATATCCACTTACACAGCCAGATACACTGTACAAGGGCACAACTTTGTGACTGATAATATAAGCGGATGTAACCACCAGGTAGCACTGTGTATTCAGATAATACTGTGTACAGAACCACAGCCCAGCATAACCAGACTCTGTGAACAGACCCCCCCCACCGCATTCTCAGAATGCCTGTACTATGTTCTGTATCCAGGTCCAAGGCACTGTACACACTTCTCCTAGGAAGAATCATTGCTCTGTATCCAAATGTGTGGTCACAAAGCACAGAAGCCTTGAATTGTACCCAGGTATGTGGAAGTATACTAAACTTGCTGTCCTGCACCCAGTTAAGTGGTACCATATCCAGACACACTACTCTATACACACAGTTATACTATTCTCAGACACTCCAAGGCAATGCATTAAGACATATGGCATTATGTATTGACTTATCAATTCGACTATTCTAGAGCAAATCAAATACAACATAGGTGAGAAATGAAACCTCCAATCGATATATGGGTTATCTATCTACATATTAAAAGAATAAAATAATTAAAATTTCATTTGCTTTCCCTCATTTTAGGAGATCAGACTGTGTGGTATCACATTGCTCCACATCATTAAAATTCACATTAATGTTTGTATAATCTTCAGTATGTATTTCTAAATTAATTTGTGCATCTAAAACATTTTGGTCTTGTTCTAAATAATTTCTCTAATTACATAAAGAGCTTTCAATATGTCCTTCTGTTTGTTCCATTACTATATAAACCCTCTAAGTGCCAGAGGTGTATCCAATGAATTTCTCTGCAATGTGTTGTGTACCTCATTGGCACTCAAAGGGTTGAGTGAGGGATGCTGTTCTTGGTGCTGAAGTTTTCCTGAATCCTTTCCTGTTCCCTCCCTATCCATCAACACCTTTACTCCAGGATGATATGCTAATCATCACAGTCTCTCCCCCTCCCCTTGCTTCCATAAATTTGAGTGTATATGGCGATGTGTGTCTGTATCTTCAAGGAGATGTGCTCATCACACATCGACAGAAGCTTATCATAGCATCACCTCTTAGTGCAACCCCCCCCCTCCACATGCTTTAAGCATGAGACCTGGGTCTTTAGTCCCCTCAGACAGTACCTAGCAATGTCAAAGGTTATAATGAATTATTTAGTGCTGAACATTAGTCTTTTTTTTCAAAGTTCTTTAGGTTTTTCTTTGTTCTTTGAGTTTCCTTATTGTATTGTGTTATAAAAGTGATAGTGTCATTATTAGACCAACACATGCTGTTTATTATTCTGAAAGAGAGTTATTACCCAAGAGGATCTCTTTGTTATGTGCTTCTTGTATTTCTCTTAGTCACATCCTTTACTCTAGAATTTATTTATTTTTTATAATTGCGACTTCTTTATGCAATTCATCTTCCATGTATATGTGCTATACTGTAAGTATGTAAACATAGTAAGTCATTTTTTTGTTGTGGAAGTAAAATTAAAGCTAAACATTTTATTTGGCTTTGTTGTCTTCTTTTCCACTTAAAAGTACATTTATTTAACATCTTTGGAAGACCAGATGTGCACCAAACAGATTATTGTTATAGATGTTATCGATTTCCAAAATATGCATAGAAAGATTTGCCTAAATTTGTGTGAATACGATCCCCATACCTTAAGAATGTAAATAAAATTAAAAGTAAGAATATGCTATAAATTGAAATAGATTTCATTTAATTTAAAATAAAGTTTCACTAAATGTTATCCAGGTCCATATCCTCTTCTAAAACCATTTTTATAGCACTGAAGCTTGTTTTTGGCTCCTTCTGGTGAACAATGAGGCCATGTCTGTTGTAGACCAGATAAATCCCTCTTACTAATGAAGGTCCTTTTGAAACTGGTGGAATTCTGTGGTATTCAAAGTCTAGTCCGTTAACACATAAGGTACTATAATATGAAAAAATAGACATTTTATTGATACAAATTGAGACAACGTACAAGGATGAACTGGCATAATTCTGGGGAAAACCAAGTTCACTACAGGGGACAGATAACTATTTACATTTTTTTAAACTGCACTCTTTATCCCTTGAATACTAGAGGATGCATTGCATAGCTATACATTTGGAGAGTGAGACATCTTTAGCATTCAAGGTTTTAAAGGCCCAATTCACATCAATGGGTATTTTTCAAATGTTTATTTGTTCATTATGTTACACTTCACTTGCACCATAATTTCTCCAGATCTACTTAGTATACTAACCTCACTGAATCGAAACATTCAGGAAAAGCAGCCAAAGGCTTTCACTCTGAATACTTGTATATTTTTACATTATATTTATCATTAAACCATCTTAATATTTCATATAGGGGAGCCTTAAGTGTTCTTTTCTGTTTTTCTTTTGTTTGTTTTTATTTTTAAATTATGATTAACTAATTGCCACATATTTTTGTTAGTAAAATCTTTATATTGTAAAAGGTTGTTTCTCAATGATTATGTATTGGTAGGCACATGTTGGTGGTATGGGATTTGCTGTGTTTCATGAATTTTAGACATCAAATAAAGTGTGGGGATACTGGTATGTTTAGGAAATAGACATCGGCACCAATTCACATTTCTTACTTCTTTGTTTTGATATAGTGCTGCTTCCAATCAGGATAAACCTATGTGTGGATATTTAGTTAATATTTTATTTATGGTAGCATCATTGGTTGAAATAGTTTATAAACTAGCAGGATAGCTCCCTAACAAAAGACTTTGGCTCACACCCTGGTCATATTATGTTCCATGATCATTTTTATACCAATAATAATACTCTATATTAAGCCTACTACTAACTAATTTTCTGTCATGCTAATGTTCAAAATTTGCTGTCATGAAATTGTAGTGGGTAAGCTATGATGATCATTTGCCGAAAGCTTCTGTTAATAGTACATTACACGAGAAGCAGGCTGTTGTCTGGGCCTATTGCCCATATAGTTCAGGCACAAAGAAATTGAAAATATTATTTTCATTTGCAACATTTAATAGGAATATTACAGTAAAACATTTTAAATATATTTTAGCACTGTAGCAGTCCTTGGTATAATACAGACTATATATCCAGTTTATAGTTTATTTGACATTATTTAAAATTTTACTGCTAAAGTTTGAAATCAACTCAGGCATTAATTTACTTCCCAAAGCTGTTATCTGATTATAAAACCAAACTAAAAATATTTGGGAAAATGGACTACTTGGAAATTAGCATATGTCCCATCTGTTTTTATTTTTTTCTCTGTCATATTGCTAATTACAGATTTTTACACTGAGAAATTAGTGTAATAAAACAATAGATGGAAGTGAATACTTTATTATATATCTTATTACATCTGTGTCATGAACCAGCTTTAATATTTCAATATTCTATCATGCTCCCTAGGTCAGAGTTTTGAAATAATTTGCTAGAGTGTAGCGTATTTTACAAGTATTTCTCATGGAATTATATTAAAGCTTTTTACCCTTGAATTCTAGGGTCTAAGATAGATTTTCAAAGTATTGAGCTGGTGATGTATCTAGCATACAAGGGGTATCAACATAGTATCACATTTATTTGATTGCTGCCTATAATCAGTAAAGGTCTGATTTTATAACACACAAAATGGGGTGAGGGGGCCATCGTGCTGGAGTTTACTAGGGGGCATCGTGTTGGAGTGTATAGGGGGAGAGCAGCATGTCAGAGATTACTGGGGGGGGGGGCGCATCATGCATGACTATTCCTAACCAGACCAATGCTACGAGAAATGTTAAGGGAACAGATGCATGCTACTTAGACTTTTGCTTTGCACACCTCACTGGCACTCAGAGGGTTAAAGGGATAGTAATACTTCATTTTATCTTTATTTTATTTTGTAGGCATTCAAAAAACATGAAGAACGATATAAGTCTTATCTCTCAAACCTTTATGGTTTGAGAGATATTCACAAGCAAAGTTTCCCCTCCTGCCCCTTTTACCTAGTGTAAGCTATCTCTTCTCAGATGTGGAATGCAGTCCATAGACCAGGCAGATAACAGCAGGGGATAATCTTATTCCTATGAGAACAATGAAAGCTCTGCCACCCTTGACAAGTTTTTCAGGTTTTTCCCTTATCTTAATTGAAGATTGTCCCTCTCTGCAATCTACATGGGTACCTCCCTTCTGCTCTGGCTGAGCACTGTTATATCAGTAAAAGGGGCGGGAGGGGGACACTTTGTCATTGAATTACTCTTGAACTACAACTCTGACAGAATTGAAATACCACTCTCCAAAGTCCAAATACTAGGATGATTAATTAGAACTGCTTTTATTATGAAACATTACTATCCCTTTAATGCACCAGCAACTTGAAGGACCACTGCACAGAAAAATACTTATTTCTCCCGCCCACTGACCCATAATTCATGTGGAAGGAGGCACTTACTACATATAGCACTTACTCCTTCTGTGTCCCACCTACCTTCCTCTAGACTGTAAGCTTCCACAAGCAGGGGCCTCCTATCCTTTAATTTTCTATGTTCTATTTGTGTATGTCTATTCCCTATTGTACAGCACTGCTGAATGAGTTGGTGCAATATAAATAAAGGATAATAATGTACACATCTGTTTCTATTCCGGTTAAGCTGCCAAGCTATACATGCAACTCAGAAAGTCTAGACCAGAGTGTTTGTGTGTGTGTGTGACTGTGTACATGTGTTTAGTTGTGTGTGTGTGTACATGAGCGTGTTTGTGTGTGTGCGTGCACACTGTCACTCACAAATGGAAATGGAGAAGTCCATTAAGCCTCCCAATACTTCCTGTGCCAAAGGAAAGTTAGCAGAGGAGTTATTACTCATGTTTTTTACAATAATTGTGAGTAGGCTTGTGCGATTCGGTTCTTCAACTTTCGTAATTCGACGAATATGGGGTCATTCGGAATCATCTGGGCCATCCGACAGTCAAGGGTCATTCTTATAAAAAGATCTGAATCCGAACAGCCCTGGTTTAGAATGTCATCAAAAATTTCAGAAATTAGGTGACTATCCGCGTGCAATACTTTCCCTCCCTCTCTGGTCCAATTAGCTTCTTCGTTCCATGTGCTACTTTCCCGCCTTGTCTCTATTCCAATTAGCTTCTTCTTTTCATGATGGGGGTTGGACTAATGACACAGACCCAGACACCCTGCATTTCCTGTTAGTGCATTGTTGGAGCTCAAAAAGAGAAGAAGGAGATATTAGAGGGTTTCCAGTTGTTGTGTAGGCAGACAGGTAGCATTAGGCATAGGCAGGCAGCCAGCATTAGTGCCTTATTTCCACTGCAAAGAAGAGTCATCTTTGTTCCTGTGCAAAATACTAAAAATATTAGGGATTTGTTTAAATAATTTTCAGAGTGACACATCAGCCAGTCTGACAGTTGTATAGGCAGGCAGGGTGCCTTACTGCCACCTTAAGGGAGAGTCATTTGCTCCTGTTTAAAATATTAAAATATTAGATTTTTTTAAAATAATTTTCAGAGGGTCACAGCCAATCTCACAGTTGTGTAGGGAGACCTAGTACCTTATTGCCACTGCAAGGGAGGGTCACCTTTGTTTCTGTGTTAAACATTAAAATTAATATTAGGAATTTGTTTGAATAATTTTCAGAGTGACACAGCCAATCTCACAGTTGTGTAGGCAGGCAGGCCTAGTAACTTATTGCCACCACAAGGGAGAGTCATCATTGCTCCTATGTAAATATTAAAATTATTAGGAATTCGTTTGAATAGTTTTCAGAGTGACACAGCCAATCTCACAGTTCTGTAGGAAGGCCTATTAGTACCTTATTGCCACCGCAAGGGAGATTCACCTTTGTTCCTGTGCAAAATATTAAAAATATTAGGAATTTGTTTAAATAGTTTTCAGAGTGACACTGCCAATCTCACAGTTGTGTAGGCAGGCCTAGTCGTATCTTATTGCCACCACAAGGGAGAGTAACCTTTGTTCCTGTTTAAAATATTAAAAATATTAGGAATTTGTTTGAATAGTTTACAGAGTGACACCACCAGTCTCACAGTTCTGTAGGCAGGCAGGAGGGCAGGCAGGCCTAGTACCTTATTACCACTGTTACTCCACTATCCTCCTCCAATCGTAGTCCCAACATCCCTGCTGCCATCTTTAGGTCTACTGGTACCCCAGTAATGGTACATAGAAAGAAAAAGCAAAGTGAGGTTGCTCCAGCATGTGAGGATGAAGAAAGTGTCACCTTCAACAGTCATCCATCGATCCAAAGCGTGGGAACATTTTGTGGCACTTGGCGATGGCCGGCTACCAAAATGTAAATTTTGTGGCAGGGAACCAACTCTGGAATGAACCAATACCTGAACAACTACCACAAGTCAGTGTTGATAAGTGCAGAAAGTGGCACTACTAGTACTGCATATACCAGTGTCACACTCACCACCAGTAGGCAGCAGGAGAAAAGGCAGAGGGATCATGCCACATTTGGTCCTAGTAAGAGCAGCAGACAGTCACAGCCCATCCCAACATCAATACAGGCCACACTGGAAGATTTTGGTGGGTTTCATCCCAAGGGGATGTGCAGATAGCAGTCGAGGAAAATTACACTCCTCTTTGCAAAGCTCATAGCCGTGGTGGGTGCTACTTTTAATTTGATGGATGGGGAGCCCTTCCAGCAACTTATGCAGCTTGTCGCACTATGATATAAAATTCCATCCTGCACCACATTTAGTAGAACAATAGTGCCCTCAATAAACTTGTCAGGCCTTGGGCTTTTGAAGGACCTGCTAGGAAAGGCTGGTTGTCAGTCAGTGCACTTTACCACTGACTTATGGAGTTCTCCAAGTGGCCAGCATGGCTTCCTGTTATTGATGGCGCATTGGTTGCAGCCCAATGTGTTGCAAGACACATCATTACCAACAGCAAGTTTGGGTGCAGTAGGCAAGCAGGGACACCACTCTTTCCTTCTCCAAGCTGAGGTAATGGATCAGCAGCACACCTCAGATAACATTTGCAAAGCACTACAGAACATAGTGGTGCAGTGGCTAGGGGAGCAGGCAGGCACACAGGCACAAATGGAGTTTGTGGTTACTGATGGTGCAGCTAACATTATAAAGGCTCTCCAGGATGGCAGATATGTGGGTGTGCGCTGCTCAACGCATGTCCTGCATCTGGTAGTGAAGGCTGCTCTCGAGGATGGCAGTAACACTGGAAGGTTTCCAGCACTTCTGGAGTCGTGCAGACAAATTGCTGGTCACTTCCATCAGAGCTTCAAAGATAGCCAGCTCCTCAGGGAGGAACAGAAAAAGACAGACCCCCAGAGCACCGCCTAAAACAAGATGTTGGAACCAGGTGGAACTCTACCTTAGATATACTAAAGCATATCCTGGAACAGAAAAAGGCAATTCATGCAATGTCATGTCACCATTTTATTGGCAGTAACAGAACACTGGGCAGGGCTGACTGGGCCCTGATGGAACAGGTAGTGACAGTCCTCACGCCTTTCCGTGCTTTGATGTAAATTTTAAGCAAAGAGAACGGTAGCCTGGCTGAAGTCATTCCCCTCTTCACACATCTCTCCTTAAAAATGGATGATTTGATTTCCTTGCCTATAGGGAATGCTTGCCTTCTGCTGGAGGTAATATACTTCCCGATGTTGCTGCTCTTCTAATGAGGCTCAAAAAGGAACTGACTCAGCGCATGGAAGAGCGCATGGACAATTATCCCGAGTTATTGCTTGCCACAATTTGTGATCCTCGAATCAAAGGCAAGATGGCACTTAGTTCCAGTTCCCTCACTGCCTGGAGGGAACAATTGATAGCGAGGGTGCGTGAGAGGTAAAGAAAAAACAGGATGCAGTCACAGAAGGAGGGAGAATATTCCACAGATGTGCTGGAGGAGTGTGGTGGTCTTCCAGGACCTATCAGTAGCAACGCCAGTAGCACTTCATCTTGTCCAGTGGAGCAGCTCCTGGTTTTTTAAGATGAAGCAATGGACAGATAATGCTTTGGACAAAACAAACAGCTCCCCATAAATAGAGAAAGTGCTGAGTTTGAGGTTAAGACTTACCTTGCATAACCTTCTTTGCCCCCAAGCACAGATCCCTTGAGTTTCTGGGATAACAAGAGGGCTGTGTGGCCTATTTTGTCCATGATAGCCAAGGAGTTGCTTTCTTGCCCCCCAACCACTGTCCATTGTGAGTGGGTATTTTCTGTAACAGGAAATATACTTAGCCCCCAGCTCTCTCAATTGGCCCCCCAGCTCATGGAGCAAATTACTTTTTTAAAAGTCAACCTGCCAAAGCTGGGTTACCCTGCTCTCAGGTTCGATGCAGATTAGAAGACAAAAAAGTACCATAGTACCATAATATGCTGAGCGCTCCAGCTTACCCAGCTCTAGAACCGTAGTAGGTTGGGCAGAGTACACCCTCCTGACTTGGTGGGACACAGGGGGAAATTTAAAGTCTACATTGTTGTCCCACTATACAGGTTGTTCAGTCTGGCTCTATTGTTTTTCATCTCTTGTAAAAAAAAGTCTCTACTGAGTCCTGCCTGCTCCAGTGTTCTGCAGTTAGCTGCTGGCTACATCTACAGTGTTGCTGTCATCCTGAGTCTGCCTCGCACCAGTTATCCTCAGTTTTGTAGTCAATTATAAAAAAAGTCTGCGATATCTCTACTGAGTCCTGCCTGCTCCAGTGTTCTGAAGTTTGCTGCTGGCTACATCTACAGTGTTCCAGTCATCCTGAGTCTGCCCTGCACCAGTCATCCTCAGTCTTCCTTCTTCCTTCGAATTTAGCTACATCCATACTTCATCTACTTCATCTATAGTACCATAAGGCTAAAGCTCCACCTTACCCTGTTCCACCATCTTTTTATTGTATTTTTTAAAAGTATTTTAAATTCGACAAATAATTCGGACTGTTGTCAAATTTCGGCCGAGTCGAACAGGTCTGATCTGAAATGCGGAGTCGCCGAATGAAAAAAAAAATTGTACAAAATCGAATTTTACAAAAAATTTTTGTCTTGCACAAGTCTAATTGTGATGTTGGTTTTAGTAAAAAGTATTTTATTACTGACATATATCAGTTCAATGGACACTTGGTACTCTAATGCTACTAATAGGAATAATCTTAGTAGTGTGCCATCTTGAGTGAAGGAGACAGCAAGTATAATAAAAATAGTCCTTATTGAGCCTCTAGGTCTGTGATAGTCTTAATGTACTGTTGAGTATCTGTATATCAGTTATTCTCCTTGCATTAATCTATATTGCTAACTACCCAGTCATAGAAACAGCAAGAATGTGAAGATAATGGGGAAATGCCTAAATCTACCAGCACACCTTATTTTCCATGCTATCATGTTATATTCCCATTCCTACAGCTGCACTTTGAGGCGTGCACTGGAGCAGGGGTATCCTAGTTTAATCCTCCAAGAGCTACTAGCAGGCCAGGATTTAAGGATTTCTCTGATTAAGCATAGGTGAGTTAATTAGTGCTTCATTCATTTTGATTGGCTCACCCGTGCTCAAACAGGGAAATCCATAAATCCTGAAATCACAGATCTCCACATATACTGGCCCGGCCTGGTTTTACTTCCCCATTGCCCTAACAGATCCCTGCTTACACTATCTTACCCCCCCACGCCTAGGCCTTGGTCCACTAGTATCCATGCTCCTGTTAACCACTACAGTATGTTAACCCACACAAGCAGGGTACCATTTTTCTTTGGCTGACAATATATACAGAATAAAATATAAACTGTCATGGTATTGAAAGATTTTAGCATCTTTGAAGTGACTAAAAAGTGTGTTTTTTAACCTTAAACACCACTATCTGGAAAGAGTTGTGCACAATAGCCTAGAGATAAGAAGGCAAGTGACGATTCATTTGATGTCCACTTTCCAAAATGGTTTGCCTTACTGACCTTTTCTTCACATCTGTACTGGTTATTCACATTTTAGAGCAAGCAGGTCATTAAAAAAAAAAAAGAAAAGCGGAAGGTGTAGTTTTGTGGAAATTCCATGGTATCTTTGAAGTGGTGGAAATATAAAAAAATGTTTTTCCCTAAAGCGCCACACTATAGAAATTATTGTGCATATCAGCATAGGGATAGAAAAGCAACTATACCCTAATCTGATGCAGGTGAATTTCTACTTTCCAAAATGGTATGCCTTCCATACCTTTTCTTCATATCACTAATAGCTATGGCCATTTCAGTGCAGGAATCCTCTTTCAAAATAGAAAACGGATAGGTATAGTTTTTTACTTCTGGCACGCCCTATGGTGTCATGCACAATGCAGTGCAAATCAATGCATTGCACACTTTTCTTTTCCTTAAAGTGATAAGATTACAATATGGAGGGACCAGAGTTTGAGATTCTGTGGTGTTGCTAGCAACGGTCATTGTCAAAAGGTGTTAGTTTTCTTTTAATGACCATCTGAGTGCCAGAAGGGCATTCAATACATTGCAATCAGCTGGACCTCACAGATAAGGCCCACTCCAACCCAAAATGTTGGGAGTTTGGAAATCTTCTTGTGCAGAGGAGAAATGCTTAGCATGAACAAAGGGACTAGAGTAAACAGAATATGCGCTATTCGGAATTTCTGGTGATAAGTTAAGTGGGGTTTGTTTAAGGAGATGTTAGATCTACTTTAAAATAATTCCATGTGTTCTGACAAACAAAAGAGAGAAAGAGATTGACAGACCTCTCCAACTGTCCTGCCTGACGTGCAGAATACATAGCAGTAGCACACTCAGACAGTTCCATATGTATTCTAGGAGGGTGCAAAGCCATAATATGCACCCAGGCCAAACCACACTGCCCCTAAGTTTATCCAGGGTGGGGGTTGGTTTGGATGGGTCCCCCCCCCAGTAGATGCCCATGGACAGTTTTCCTACCTTGATAGATGAGCAGTGACCTGGGCAGGAACCTTATTTTGAATGCAGATGAAGGAATGTGAATCAGCTCTTTTTGTTTCCTAAGACACAATACCTGTTTCACAAAATGTGTTTTCAGGACCTGTGTAGCACCTAGTTTCATATGAACACTACACTTATAGAATAGTTTTTCCCACCACTAAAAACTTTTAAATAAAAAAATAGTGGAGAAAATACAAGTGTGGCCTGACACCTGCCTTCTGTTTGGTTTAGTCTGTCAACTCTTTCAGGACCAAGTGGTGTGCAACACACTGCTTCACAATGTATTACAGACCCTTCTAGTCCTCGAAGTCTCATTGATTTTATCAGATTTAATCAATGACCAATTCTAGGTCTGTAATTGTACAAATAAAGTTCATTAAATCAATAAGAATGGATTGAGGCCTCTTTGGCTGAAAAAATTTGGACCCCTCTGGACTAGTTTATTCAAAACATGTACATCTGAGCTGTCAAAAAGGCTAAACCTCTCCTCCCTATATCTATATATATAAAAGAATAAGCCTCATTGCATAATTTATGGTACCTCACACACAGAACATAGTTTATGTCTCCTCAGAAAACAAACACACATTGAATAGAATGCCTCATTACATAATTTATGTCTCATTAGGAGACACAACTCCTATTGGGTGATTCATTGGGGACTTTACTGCTCCCCCATTGGGTGATTCAATGGAGGCATGTTTATCATACAGGGAGTTGGCCCGCCCCCTCCAGCCCACCACTATCCAACTGACAAAAATATAGCTGCCACTTGCTCCTGAAGTAGGGGATATCAATAACTTCTCCCGGTCCACACACACTCTCACTCAGAATCATGACCCCACAAACACACTGTTTCACCTCCCACAGATAATTGTAACCCTCCATACACTCTGTTTCAGTACGAGGGTGTAATGTTTCCATAAAATACAAACACTCAGGGATAAACTTAATAGCAACTCTTTAATTTAACTCTTTTCATCTCTTCAGTCAACCTCACTAACGGTCTGTTTTCAACTGTCACTCCTCCACTTCCTGCTTCCTGATTCCCACCCTTTCTCTTTAAAGGGAGAGAGATGCTTTGCTGTATGTTACAGAGGGTAAGCCTCAAACACCACTTTCTATTTGTTCCCTCAGCATATTGCTATGCTGCCTCAACTAAAGAACTCCCGTGTGTTATATTGCTATGTTACCTCAACTTACTTGCTTTGCAATGCGTTGCGTACCCCTCTGGCACTCAAAGGGTTAAGTAAGGAGGAGTTAATGCTCCCATTGGGTGATTCAATGGGGGAGTGATTTAAATCATGCAGGGAGTTGGCCTGCCCCCACTATCCAGCCCGCCCACCACTATCCAAGTAACTGAAAAAACAAATTGGCTGCCACTCGCTCCTACACCACAGACACAAACACATTAGACAAAAAACACACACACACACTCAATCACACACTCACACTCACACTCTCACACACACTCTGACACACACTCAATCATACACACTCACAATAATTTACACACTCACACTCTCTCGCTCACATTCACACACTCACATTCACTCACACACTCTCACTCTCTCACACACTCTCACTCTATCACAATCGCAATCACTCACACGCAATCACTCACTCTCGCACTCACGCTCACTCACTCACACTCACTCACACCCCGGGAGCCAGCATGATCCACCTTCCACCATAGTCTCACTTACATTCACTCACAGCCCGGGAGCCAGCACGATCCACTTTCTACCATCATATGTGCAATTACCACATGCATTTCAACTACATGAATGAATGCCACTCACTCACACACACTCACTCACACTCACACCCCGAAAACCAGCACGATCCACCTTCCACCATAGTATGTGCAATTACCACATGCATTTCAACTATATGAATGAATGCCACAGTGGAGGCATTAGTACAAACACAAACTCATTAAAATGACACATAAGTCACCCCCTTATGACTCACTTCTATGTGTGTGTGTGTCTCTGTGTGTGCCTGTGTGTTCCTCACTGTGTGTGTTGCATGTCTGTATCACACTCTCTCTCTCTCTGCATGTTGTGCATTGCATATATGTGTGTATGACTGTGTCACTCTTTATGCATCTCAGTGCATGCGTGTGCATTTGCGTGTGTGTCTCTGTGTGTGTTTGTCTTGCATCCGTGTGTGTGCATTAATTCCCTATATATCCTGATGGGCAGCGCCGTTCCACATTGCTAGTATATATATACTGATATATCTGATTCAACGACCATGGGTTATTGATGCAAAAGTGAAAATGGAGCAGAAATGACAGAGGAATCCTTTTTGACTGCTTTATCATCTCTTGACTGTCTGGTTCCAATGGTGTTTTATGGACCATTTGATCCTCTGCCAATGTGCCCCAAAGCGAGCTCCTGAAAATGCTGAACTGCTGGAATGTGATACATCTAGATTCAAGTGTTAGACACTTTGGTTCCTTAAACATCACAATGATGGGTAGTGTAATTACATTGGAGAGCAAAGTGACATAGTGAATTATACAGACTGTCGAGTTTACTAAGATGGGTTTGTGGAGCAGAAGCATATACTACATCCCCATGTTGAACAATACATTTTCTTACCAGGGGGCTTTGCATTTTTTTGTAAATAGAGCGTCAGTTTTAGGATAAATTTTGAATGTTCATTTATCAGTATAGTGAGGCTGGGGGGATAAGCAACATACCAAGATATTTGAGTTGACCAGGGCCATGTTATGGTTAGACTTTGTTATGATGGTTAAATGGGTATTGCGGAGTTTAAGTAGCTTGTGCTTTGTACCAAATACCATGGTAATAATTTTGTCAGTATATATGAGCAGTTTGTTTTAACTATCCATCTTTTATCTTCAGAGAAAGTATCCTGTAACACTGACTGAAGTTGTGATATTGTAACGGGTTTTCAAGACACTCAGACCAGCCGGTTAGAATAAAACACAGTTTTATTAAAAAATAAAGAAGAAAGATCGCCCTCTATAGGCAACACAGAATAATAGCGATAGATTGGCTACAAATGCCTTCTCAGGCCCAGTATACAGAAGCAAGGATAATACAATATACTGTCACAGGACAGGCACAGAGTAGCAAGGGTACTCAATGGTTAAGTAGAAATAATCAATCAGTCTCTGTTGTGGTGTTTGGCGCGCCCAAGGTGGTAATGAGGCAGCAACTGGTGTTAGATGATGCAACACCTTAAGTCCATAAGCCTTAGAAAGCTGCTTAGGCAGTGCAGGAACGGAGGCAGAATACTGCAGAGTAGTTTCCGGCAATAGCCCCCACGGGCGTAGTAACAAAGACAACTTACACTGCAAGAGCTTGAGCCAATAGCCCCCACGGGCGTAACAACGGAGACGACTTCACTGCAAGAGCTTGCCAATAGCCCCCACGGGCGTAATAACGGAGACCAACTGTATAGCAATAGCTTGAGCCGATAGCCCCCACGGGCGTATTACCGGAGATAACCTGCACTGCAAGAGCTTGAGCCAATAGCCCCCACGGGCGTAGTAACGGAGACTTATTGTACAGCAAGAGCTTGAGCAGATAGCCCCCACGGGAGTAGGAATGGACACAACCTGCGCTGCAAGTGCTTGAGCCAATAGCCCCACCGGGTGTGTAACGGAGAATAATACTGATAGAGCTAGAGCCAATAGCGCCTCCCGCGGGCGCGGTAATGGAGACCGACTACTCTGCTAGTTGACAAGATGAGCCGCCGTCTAGACAAGGCCCTCAACGAGGCTGGCTCAGCAGATGTAGCGGATAAACAGCAATGGCTCTGCAAGTGTTAAAGAAGGCTCAGATAATGGAGACAGCAGCACTGCAAGTGTAAATAAAAGCACATGGATCGAACACACAGCTCTGCAAGTACAACCGGAGGCTCAGCAAATGTGGGTACCGCTCTGCAAGTGCTAAGGAAGGCTCAGCAGCGAAGCACAGCTCTGCAAGTGTTAATGGAGACTCAGCACTGGAGACACGGCTCTGCAAGTGTTAATAGAGGCAATCAAGATCAGCCCTGCCACAAGCACAGCGGAAGTTAGAATGTCGCCATGGCGACACCAAGCAGCAGGAAGCAGGAATGATGGCAGGATCTGTAGCAAGCCGGTTCAGGTCACGGAGCAGGAAGTCAGCCAAGCCGGGTCAGATCACGGAGGAGGTTCTCAGACAAGCCAGATCAGTCAGGAGCATGAACGTCAGCCAAGCCGGGTCAAATCATGGATGAGGTTCTCAGACAAGCCAGATCAGTCACGAGCAGGAACGTCAGCCAAGCCAGGTCAGATAACGGAGCAGGAACTCAGGAGCGTAGTCAAAACAGGCCAAATCGGTACACAGGAATCAGGAACACTGGAACACAGCAACAGCAACACTGGCTCAGGAACACCACGAAAGGGCACTTGACAGGTGACAATGGCCAGGTATAAAAAGGTCACCAGGGGCAGGCCAGACAGGCTCAGCCAATAGGAGCGCACCACAAGCGAGAATGACAGAGAGAGATCACGGGCACCGTGATAGATATGTTTGGATTTTTAGTGTAAATTATTGTAACATCTGCATACATGTGCACAGAAGATGTTTTGCAAACCATGGGCAGATCATTTACAAATAGGGAAAATAGAAGAGGGCCAAGAATGGTGCCTTGGGTAACTCTGCTTGTTACTTTGAGTGGAAAGCAAATATTGTCAGCAATAGATCCTGTCTGATAAATAGGATCAGAAACAGTTTAGAGAATGGTTACCCAATCCTGAACTTTTCAGCTTAATTATCAGAATATTATGGTCTGCTCTATCAAAGGCCTTTTTCAGAATCAAAGAAAATGGCTAGAGTAAGTTCACCATTTTCAATGTCAGTCCGCATATTACTGCATACTTTAGGAGGGCTGTGACTGTAGTGTGATTTAGACTAAAGTCTGATTGAATCAGGGTGAAAAATCTGGACAGTTGGTGATAATTATAGAGTTGTATTTGCACACATTTTTCCAGAACTTTAGATGTGGAGAGTAATGATACCTGTCTGTTATCTGATACCTCTTTTGTGGATAGGAAAAACTTTAACCACTTTCCAGGCTTTAGGGATACACAAAGATGACAAGGAGGCATTAATTAGGGATGCAATGGGATGGGCAGTGAACAAGGCCCTGTGCTTTAGTAGCATTGCCGGCAGCTGGTCACACCCAGATTGTGATTTCATTTTTAGGTTGAGGAGATTGTCATGTATTTCACTATTGGAAACTGATAAGAACATGAATTCAGCATTGCTGCTGTGGACCAGGTGGAAAGTGACAGAGACTGCTCAAAGCACATTTCTACTTTTTCAATACTTTTGTTTAGTGTAATCAGGTAGGTGTCATATAAAACAACGTAGTTGTTGAATGTATTAGTTATTCATATGGGGCATCTTATTGTTTAATTGCCTATTTTTATACTTGAAGAGTGAGAATGGTATTGGGAGTATTATAGATATTTTTAATAACCTTCCAAATGTTGGTCAATTTTGATTTAGTACTACTCAAGTTGTCAGTAAAATATTTAGTTTTGGCTAGTTTTGTTTGCTTTGTGAAGGTATTCCATAATTGTCAGTAAGCAGTGTGATCATACGTGGAGCCAGTTTGTTTACATTTTGTCCATAAAGCATCTCTAAAACTGTATAACTCGAGTAGGTCAGCAGAGACCCTGTGTCACGGTTTTTTAAAGACACTCAGACCAGTATGTAAAATAAAACACAGTTTTATTTAGCAATAATAACACATAAGGTCGCCCTCTAGTGGCGGTTGGGTGTACACAAACGATAGTGACTGGCAAATACAAAGTTAGATGCACAAACGGAATACAAGCACAACTGTACCACAGAGGAAGGGGTATAACCCCAGAGGGTTAAGTCCTTGATAAATAACAGTTTCACAAGGAACTGTTTGGCATGCCCTGGGTATAAGTAAGCTGAGCTTAAGGTAACCACAGAGGGTTAAGTCCTTGATTATGAACAGTCTCTTACGTGGATGCTTGGCACGCCCGAGGTGTAGATAAGCTGTGCTGAAGAAATGTTCACCATCAAGTGGATAAGGACTGTCTCGCCACGGTGTGTAGTAAAGCAGAGCCCAATAGCCCCCCACGGGCGTACCTACTGGAATGGCTACTGCTAGTGCAAGTGATCTTAGCCCCACGGGCGTGTATCGAACCGGCCTGCAATGCAAGAGCTCCCAAGCCTCCTCAGACTCTACCGGACTGAGTATAACGAGACAGGGCCAATAGCCCAACTGAAGTACTACCGGAATGCTAGTGCTGAAGCCTGTGCCCGTCACCACTTGGTATAACGGAATCGCCCAGTGTATACAACGAGAGAGAGAGAGAGAGAGCCAAAGCGCCCAACCGGCCTAATCGGAAGTGAACACTCTCCTGGGATGGTATCGAGTTGCCGACGGAGAGCGGCCAACTCAGCAGGAGTTTCACTATGAACGAGGCTCACACTGGAGTAAGGAGAGTGGGACCGAGGCAGCACGTTTACACAAGGCTTTTCTGCAGTAGCACAGCACTGCTGTCTGAGTGAGGCGTACACAGCTCTGCACGATTGTAACACTGCACTGCACGAAGTAACACCAGGCAAGACAGCCACACAAGTACTGGAACAGTGGATGATAATGTCGCGGCGGCGACAACCGGAACGTAGGTCTTCTGGAACACGCTGTAGGTTGATCTTGCAGGAGGAAGTCAGCCGGGCCGGATCGGAGCACGTAGGAGGTAGTCGTACAAGCCGGGTCATACACAAGCAGGAACGTCAGCCAAGCAGAGTCGAGATCCGGAGGAGGTAGTCAGACGAGCCGGGTCATACACAAGCAGGAACACTGGAGAATGGTCAGGGCAAGCCAAATCGGTACACAGGAATCAGAAACGCAGCAACAGAACAACTGGCTCAGAAACACCACGAAAGGGCACCTGACAGATGGAGTAGTCAGGTATAAAAAGGAAACCAAGGGGCGGGCCAAACCAAGTGAACAAATCACCCTTGACCATAGAAGAGAGTGACAGCTAGATCACAGGCACTGTGATACCCTGACCTTCCTTAGTGGGGCATGGCTATTAAAAAACTCTGAATGACTTCCATCTCATCCCAGATTTTGGAAATCAACTATAAGTTGCTTTCCTGAAGGTATTTTACTTCTTACAGACTACACAAGATATCTCCGACCAACAGTGCAGCGTGCTGGAGATGTCTAACCGGGACTGGAACTCTCTTACATATATGGTGGCATTGTACGAAAATTGCCCCTTTCTGGAAGCGGTGTGTCTCTGTTACAGTGGGGCAAAAAAGTATTTAGTCAGCCACCAATTGTGCAAGTTCTCCCATTTAAAAAGATGAGAGAGGCCTGTAATTTTCATCATAGGTACACTTCAACTATGAGAGACAGAATGAGACAAAAAATCCATAAAATCACATTGTCTGATTTTTAAAGAATTTATTTGCAAATTATGGTGGAAAATAAGTATTTGGTCAATAACAAAAGTTCATATCAATACTTTGTTATATACCCTTTGTTGGCAATGACAGAGGTCAAACGTTTTCTGTAAGTCTTCACAAGGTTTTCACACACTGTTGCTGGTATTTTGGACTATTCCTCCATGCAAATCTCCTCTAGAGCAGTGATGTTTTGGGGCTGTTGCTGGGCAACACAGACTTTCAACTCCCTCCAAAGGTTTTCTATGGGGTTGAGATCTGGAGACTGGCTAGGCCACTCCAGGACCTTGAAATGCTTCTTACGAAGCCACTCCTTCATTGCCCGGGCGGTGTGTTTGGGATCATTGTCATGCTGAAAGACCCAGCCACATTTCACCTTCAATGCCCTTGCTGATGGAAGGAGGTTTTCACTCAAAAATCTCACGATACATGGCCCCATTCAATCTTTCCTTTACACGGATCAGTCGTCCTAGTACCTTTGCAGAAAAACAGCCCCAAAGCATGATGTTTCCACCCCCATGCTTCACCATAGGTATGGAGTTCTTTGGATGCAACTCAGCATTCTTTCTCCTCCAAACATGACGAGTTGAGTTTTTACCAAAAAGTTCTACTTTGGTTTCATCTGACCATATGACATTCGCCCAGTCCTCTTCTGGATCATCCAAATGCTCTCTAGCAAACTTCAGATGGGCCCGCACATGTACTGGCTTAAGCAGGGGGACACGTCTGGCACTGCATGATTTGAGTCCCTGGCGGCATAGTGTGTTACTGATGGTAGCCTTTGTTACTTTGGTCCCAGCTCTTTGCAGGTCATTCACTAGGTCCCCCCGTGTGGTTCTGGGATTTTTGCTCACCGTTCTTGTGATCATTTTGACACCACGGGGTGAGATCTTGCGTGGAGCCCCAGATCGAGGGAGATTATCAGTGGTCTTGTATGTCTCCATTTTCGAATAATTGCTCCCACAGTTGATTTCTTCACACCAAGCTGCTTGCCTATTGCAGATTCAGTCTTCCCAGCCTGGTGCAGGTC
Organism: Rhinophrynus dorsalis; assembly: GCA_037306005.1. Lineage (NCBI taxonomy): Eukaryota > Metazoa > Chordata > Amphibia > Anura > Rhinophrynidae > Rhinophrynus > Rhinophrynus dorsalis. The sequence goes on from CM074723.1 coordinate 111,897,230, forward strand.
TACAATTTTGTTTCTGGTGTCCTTCGACAGCTCTTTGGTCTTGGCCATAGTGGAGTATGGAGTGTGACTGTTTGAGGTTGTGGACAGGTGTCTTTTATACTGATAACAAGTTCAAACAGGTGCCTTTAATACAGGTAACGAGTGGAGGACAGAGGAGACTCTTAAAGAAGAAGTTACAGGTCTGTGAGAGACAGAAATCTTGCATGTTTGTAGGTGACCAAATACTTATTTTACCGAGGAATTTACCAATAAATTCATTAGAAATCCTACAATGTGATTTCCTGTATTCTTTCCCCCATTCTGTCTCTCATAGTTGAAGTGTACCTATGGTGAAAATTACAGGCCTCTCCCATCTTTTTAAGTGGGAGAACTTGCACAATTGGTGGCTGACTAAATACTTTTTTGCCCCACTGTATAAATGAGATCCTCCAGGTACACATACCTTTAGATCCTCTTCCGATCCTATTTTTCCTAGGCCTAAATGATATTCAGCGTGATATCGGATCACCTCTTATCCTCATGCTCTCCGCGGCGAAATCCCTGATTACGTCTCACTGGAAAGACATAGTGGCCCTTACCATGACAGAATGAATGTCTAAAACAGGGGAGCTGCTCCTCTTGGCCAAAATGTCCATGATACGCAAAGGCAGAGATCCCGTAAGGTTGAACAGGTTGATCTCCACTTGGCATTCATACTCCGCTGACGATGGGTTGTGATTTTCTCATTTCCTGGGACCGGCAGGTTCTTGAATACTTGACACCCGACTCACCTCCTTTCTCTTCTCCTCCTTTCTCTTACCTTCTTTTCTTCTGTTTCCCTCTCGTGTCCCCTTTTTCTTCTTTTCTTTTCTTTTCTTTCTGGCTTCCCTTTTCTTTTATACTTCTCCTTTCCTCTATTCCTTCCCATCCTCCCTGCACCCCTTTCCTTCTTTCTCCTCCTCTTCCCCTATAGCACACCCCCTTCCCACTTCCCTTCACTCCTTAGGTTAAAATTCTGAAGCATTGGCAGAATCCATGTCTAGCAGTCTTGCTGTGTTGGGCATATTTCTCGACTAATAGGGGCTCTTTTTAGTATCCCAGTATACACAGTCTACTTATTTGTACTATGTATGTTGTCACTATTCTGTGTCTGTTGATGCTTCAATAAAAATTGAATTATAAAAAAAAAAAAAAAAACAACTCTGAGTGAAAGAAGTCAATTGCTGAGTCTAGATCAGTTATTAAGTATATTCTATAGTATGTTAAATTCCTTAGATCATTTAGGAAAGACTGGAGATTATATTTCCAGAAAGATCTAGTAACTATTATTTTGGGACAAGTCTCCAAAATCAACAACTTGGTTTTCTTGGTTTGAGTGTCAGTCTTACTGAGTAGGTGGGCTATAGTTGCGAGCAATTAAGATTTGTTTTGTGAATGAAGAAAAATTTTGCCAGCAATGTATTCATACGTGGTAGAGATACAGGAGTGATTTAAAAAACTAGACTAAATCATGAGTATACCTGAATGTCAACAGTATCAGGTATTTTAGGGCTCAGCCAGGATTTAGTAAGAGTAAGGAGTTTTGGTTTGCATGCATAAAACCAATATACTGTGTCTGCTGCAATGGACAAAATAAAGTTGAATATGTCTTTTGTTGCTGCTTGAGGGCCAAGGCAATTAATAAAATTTCTAAAATTTGACGAGTAGTTTACAGCCGTGGTTCTCAACTCCTGTCCCCAGGACCCACTAACAGGCCAGGATTTGATGATTTCCTTGTTAGAGCACAGGAGAGTTAATCAATGTGAATGAGCCTTTGATCACCACACCTGTGCTCTAGCAGAGAAATCTCTAAGTCCTGGCCTATTAGTGGGTCCTGAGGACAGGAGTTGAGAACCACTGGTTTACAGTGAGCTTATAGCAAAAATTGTCAAGGATATACACTGGGAAACAGGATACCACAATACATTGTATATCTCAAATAAATTTAACAGAAATCTGTGGTTAAATTAATTTGAGATCTTTACACAATCTAAGTATGACACATAATTTCGCAGTTAACAGAATTGATTAAAAGAATAACTTACACATATTCATGCAACAATTTATATGATTTTATTTAAGGATAAATAAAATGTGATATATATAATGGCAATTAGTGCAATTGGGATATAGGTGAATACAAAGTAACTCAGTGAATTATCTTCTAATGTGACCAAGTCATATACTAAGATATATGAATATATATGAAATTGAAATAGATATTAATACAAGATAACACAGCCAGCACATATGTAAGGTTACACCTTACATAAATGTATCCAGAGGTATAAGCTAGCAATATCTGAACACAGCAGCATAGCAAAGGTTAGTGCATTGGTTGATTTCATTAATGGGGCTGGGTGAGCTTGTTTGTAGCACTCTCCACTGCACTCAGAGGGTAGTGCATGTGTATGCAGCAGTCCATGATGGATTAGTATGTTATAGTACAAGTGAGGCACATGACTGTGGGGATAAAGGGACAATTGTTTTAAAAATGGAACGGTTAAAACAGATATTATTAATATGTTAATTTTGGTATGCATGTCAGAAGGATAGGAAGGGATGAAACAGGAACTAAAAAAACAGGTGAAATGTCACATCTTATTGAGATTGTTTGAAAGACAAATGCATCTGTTTGAAACGCTTTTTATTATCTTTTTCATTCCTATTTTCATTCCCTCCTTCTTTGTTTACTTGTTGACTTTAGTTGGTTGCGCTGCAGTGTCCTCTCCTTGTCCTGTATTTCAAAGTTAAATTACAAATGAACTTGGCACAAAAGTAAGCGAATAAGGTGATTAAATATTAACCCTTCGAGTGCTAGAAGGGTACGCAGTGGTTTGCAACCTGTTTCTTACCCCTCTGGCACTCAAAGGGTTAAACCCTCGGCTATTAGACATTTCACCATCACATTTTTTTCTAAGTGTTTTGGAGATGCCTTGAGCGTTCAAGGAGTCAGTATTCAAATCTCATTAGCAGTCATTAGTCTTGTTAATAATCAGTATTGATCTCTCATAATCCGGTTTCCCTTCTTAGCCCCAGGTCTTTCAAACTGGAGACAAGAAAAGACAAGAGGAAGAGTTCAAATCTCATTTTAAATTGTACAAAAAGGATTGACTACATTTTCTGAACAAACACTAGATGGCACCAGGCAATTTTAATCAATTCAGATTCTTCTACTTTCGCTACTAAATGATCATAATCAGACCACATGAGAAAATTAGTAAATTCTTGATTACAGGGTCACAATTATACCATGCACATAATTGTTTATTATGTTATATCACAAACATTGCATTTTCTGCTAGCCCTTGAAAGAATATTTTAACCCTTTGATTGCATTCTGCAATGAGTTGGACACCCTTCTGGCACTCAAATATTTAAATCCTTTAAGAGCCAGAGTGGTGTGTAAAGCATTCCTTTGTTAAATGATGCACATCCCTCTGGTCCTTAAAGGGATAGTAATGTTTCACAAAAACAGCAGCTCCAATTAATCCTCATAGTATTTGGGCCATAGAGAGTGTTATTTCAATACTGTCAGAGTTGTAGTTCAAGAGTAATTGAATGATAAAGTATCCCCCTCCCATCCCTTTTACCTAGTGTAAGCCACCTCTCCTCAGATGTGGAATCTGGTCCCAGGACTAGACAGATGATACCAAGGGACAATAGGGGAGATGTGTAAAACTGGAGTTACAAAGAAAGTGTCTGTAAAGGTGGCTCAAATCAATATAAGTATATGTATAAACATCTAACGACATTTTGCTAAGTGCTAACTCCAGTTAGTTGACTTTTTTGAAAAGTGGAGTAGAAATGGTCTTGGCCAAATAAGAATTGTGTCCCAGTGTATTTATAATGAAATTCGCTAATTGTGCTAAAAATAAAGCCAGTTTTAGGGATTGAATCATAACGCCAGGTAAAATCTGGTCTTATTGGAAGTATATAATAGCGCTATGGATGCGAATATATATTCACAGGTGTGAATATTCTCAGAATATTCTCAGATAGACACATTTATAAACGTGACTTTATTTTTTTATAACTATGACCAGGCGTTGTGAATCTTAGCAACAATTGTTAAGAATACACTAAGAAGGCTTTTTATACATCACCCCCAATCTTCTTACTGTGAACCTAAGGAAAACCCTGCCCCCTTTACAGTTTTTACTTATGCTCACTGAAGACTATCCTTGTCTGCAGTCCATCAGGACAGTCTTGCTGCTCTGAGGTGAGCAGTGTTACATGAGCAGTGATATTTTAGCATTTAATTACTCTTGAACTACAACTCTGACAGTATTGAAATAACACTCTCTATGGTTCAAATACTATGAAAATTAATTGGAGCTGCTTTTTTTATGAAAAATTACTATCCTTTTAAATGGATATCTAATCTAATTCCAGAAGATTATATTTTGTTTTGCAAGATCAACACCCCGGTAAAAGTTTTGGGGGTTGGGAGGTTTATAAACTAAGGTGTTATAAAGAGGTGATGACTAGGGGATAACTTCTCTGGTGAGATAATTTCTCCAAATCCTTTTCTATTCTATGAAGCATACAAACTAAAATATGTCCAGTTTGAGAAATCATAGTGAATACTATCCATAGAATAACATAGGAACTGGAGAAATGTTCACTCTTGTGCACCTCTTTCATGGAGTAATTTTAGAGTAAATCAAATGCACTATAAGAGACCAATTAAGATGCCCATAATTTCTATTTACTTAGCCATTTGAGTGCTAGAGGGGTAGGCAATGCATTGCTTTGCAATGCGTTGCGTTCCCCTCTGGCACTCAAAGGGTTAAATGAGGGATTTTAACCCCTTGAAATCTAGAAAAAGTCTCCATTGCATTGCAAAGCAATGCTTCTGAGATAGTGCTAGCATTTAAGGGGTTAAACGTCCCATTAAATTTAATGAGAATTTGTCTAATATGGTGCAGCTGATTTACTCCAAAATTTCTCTTGCCTCAAGGGGTTAACTTACTCCTCCTCCTCCTCCCATGTTTATCCCTTGCATGCATTTATTTGATTTACCAATTATATATTTAATGCTAAAATATTTAGGAATGTTTGGAGGAATTGAACACAATTATAATTGTTCAGTGTAAAAAAAAGAAATAACTGTTCACAGTGCAGAATTATATTGTTCTCTTTAAAGAGGCGAACACTTTCCATTTTTCAATTACAACTTTGAGTTAGGCGCCTTGATTAGAAACAAGCAATCAATCATAATTAATTAGTTTAAAATGTTCAACCATTAAAATCATTATCATTAATTAAAATAATCATCTCTATTTTGGCTTCACTTCATTACTGTTTCATGAAAATGTGCTGCATTTCTGCAAACGAGTTCCGTGTCAGGATTTCTTGGATACAATGGTACATATTTATATGCATTTTATGCCAAAGTATTTCTAAGTAATACATTCATATCTGTATTGAGGCTGATGTATTAAGTAGTACAGGGGAAGATGCACTAAGGTGTGATAAAGAGGAGATAAGGGGCTTGATTTAATGACCTGTGCTAAACTAAATTGGTGTTAATGGAGGTCTAAACTGCCATGTAAGCTATTCAATGACCTGCCTGTGTGAAAACCAATGGGTGCTTATTTCAGACAATGGCTGCTAAAATAATCCACACCATAGAAATAAATAGAAAGCCATACCTTCTGAGCAATTCAGAAACCTGCGTCCACACTTATCTCATGGTAAATGGATATATTTTCTGCTGTACATTCCAGACCATCAACTCACTATGTCTAGAATTGACTAGATGTGCAAACAAACTCTATGCATCATAAAAGTTTAAAACCAACACATGGCATAGGCACACTGAGAGGAAACACTAAGCCAAGCAAGATTAACCCTTTCCACATGATACAAACTATCAGAACACTAAACAAAAATCAGTAAAACACACTTGAACAAATATCAGAGAATCATTCAAGACCTCCCTCATCACACATGATCACATACACATCTGTACTGTCACATGTTTCTTTACATTGAAGGACACAACATACACCTGGACACCAAGCAAGGAAAGTACAGAATGTTCACAAACATTGCTTCTGTTAATGACAACTATCAACCAATAGCAAATAACACACTCCAACCATTCAATCTTTCAAACACCTCACAAACGCCCAATATATTTGAGGTCAATACAAGGAACTCTCCAAGGAACTATTTACTCAAAGAGCTGAGCTAAAAAAAGAGGTTATCCATTAAGACTAGAGGAAATTGTTTTACAGTAAGGGCAAGTAAAGTTATGGAATTCTTTGCTTTGGGATGTTGTGCTCGCAGATACGGTAACTGCTTTAAGAAGTAAAGGATACCTATCTAGCACAGAAAAATATTGAGAATTATGACAGTTTGCTTCAAAGCAGATAGGATATTGATCCATTGAAATTTCTGACTACCATTTGGAATCAGGAAGGATTTTTTACCCACTTGGGCCTTCATTGGAAATGAGTTTCAACTGGGATTTTTTTTGCCTTGCTCTGGATCAACAGTGGTGATTTGGCATGGGCTAGACTTGATGGACACATACCTTTTTTCAGTCTGATCAGCTATGTTACTATGTAGACACATATAGTCTCAATATGCTACCATTGAGATATGTCAGACATTAAGAAAGGAGTGTGAAAAGGATGCTGACTGTAAGGATTCTGGACCTGCTGGTAAGCTACCATATCCCACATCATAGCACTGGACTTGTTTACAAGGCTCTGTGTGTACATTTTGTTGACATGGCACATGTTGGTCCAATCTGCCACATAAATCTCTGCTGCAGGTACTGAATTACCTCCTGCTCTTACTGCACCACCTGATATAGCAGATTTACCCATCTAGCAGCCACATGTGCCAGTTTGGGGCAGGAACTAAGCTGCATGGTAGAGGAGAGGGGCATGAGCCAGGGTATATAGGACCTGGAGCACGCTCTTTGGCATGGCACAGGAAGAAGTGAGAGATCACTACAGGATAACATCTGCAAGACATCTACATCTCTATTAGGTCATATGGGAAGACATAGCCCTGCGCTTACAATAATTGTGTCATCAGTGGGCTGCAGAAATTATTCTGCACCATACATTTCATGGCATTGGGCTCCTTCCAATGCTCCAAGGGCATAGTGTCAGTGATATCCTTTTCCATATGTTCCAAGGCCATAACTGAAATTGTCAATATTTTGGCAAGGTAGAAGCAGACATATATACCCTTCCACTCCACCAAGCAGGAATATGCTCAAGTTAGCCTTTTACAGAAGGGGGGGTCCGCAAAATTATGAAGGCTATTGATTGCACTAATATGAAGATTGTCGCTGCCCATGAGGAGGAGCACATATATGTGAACCATAAGAACCACACGTCATGTGTTTGCTGATTTTCCAGGGATCACACATGACTATTACATACTGTTCCAATCCTCCATTCTCGAGGACTTTGAAAATTGAACTCTTCATGGAGGATGGCTGCTGTCAGGAATTACTCCTCAATAAAATTATAGTGATTGACATGATACCCCATACACTATCCACAGTATTCCATTCTGCCATATAGGAAATGCAGTTTGCGTTGATGTGAAGGATTCAGTAAATGTTTTCAGTTGTTCACATCAAGGGTCCTTTAAGATTCAATGGACATGGGACATGGACATGCATGCAGATGACACAGGAACTATAGTTCTGATGATATTTTTCTTAACTTTGGCTAATAGTTCTGCTTACAGAAGTCAATGGGTGGAAAAAGAAAAATAACAAACCAAAAAATTCCTATACCAAGGAGATCCCTTTGCTTAGCTGCCCTCATCTTGCTCTGCAGCTATTGCTAGTTCCAGTGGTAATCAGTTACTTTACAAGTCACAGAAGATCTGAATTTTGGGTTTGGTGCCAGAGATATTTATCTAAAATGTGCGGGATCTCAAATAACTGTAAACTCTATGGTTGCACAGATAAAAATTAGGTAAACACACCCAACTTAGATATTAGATTTTGAATAATTAGCAAGGCTCAATATAAGTACACTCAAAAATAAACACAATGGTGTCCCTATAAATAAAAAAATTGCAAATGTAAAATAAAAACAACTTTTTTTGTAGCAAATTAAAAAAAGGTAGATACCTTCACGGCTTCCAGAAATCTTTAAATAGATGGAGGAGAGACTTCAGGACAAACCCATATAAGCCAGCAAGGTGTATTCAAAACAGCCTTTCACCGATCAACATGTTTTGCGTTACCCACGCTTACTCATGATCTGTACACCCCTATGAAGTACACCCCTATTAATCTTCTAGCAAAAAAGGAGAGACATACATTAATGTAATAAGCCATTACTGGAGTTTTATTTACCAACCTCCTATAAATTCCTATACTTCCTCTTGCTGTTATAGTCAAGCTGTAGGAGGCTGATCCCCACCTTTACTCAGTGGTATCACTTATTACTTCTAACACACACGCACACATAGAACACAGGACCGTAAGAAAAAGGCTGTGGGGGGAGTAGAAATTCTCCTTATTTCCTATCAGAATCTCAGACACATACACAGACTAGGTCACACAAGCCTATTGTGTATTGTTGGTCTGCCTACCCTGTATACTAGCTACACCTGTGTGTAACCATACACAGGCTATGCTTGCAGACTCTGGCTCCTGACTGTAGTGGATGTTCCCCAGACTCTTGCCCGGCCCAAATACAATGAGGCTCATGTAAAAACAAGGAATATCAATGAGAGAACATTCAACCTTCTCATAACCAGGTTTAGGAGTCTATACCTGGGGCAGCACAGCATGTATAATACTCCATCCATTGTTATGTACACATGCCTACTGGAGAATATTGAACTTGAGCCCAATGAGAAGCTTCCAGTGCCTGTGGGGGTAGACTAGGAGGGGCAGTGGAATGTGACAGACTAATACAAAACCTATTCACTTTTTTCAGCAGTTAAAATAGTATCTTTCTACCTTTCCACTGGATGGAGTTAGTGTGTGTATGAGTATGGCCCTCTAACTACTGCACAAACCCCAGTAATATTTCTGATATAGGTCTAATGGAATGAAAAACCTCAGTACTGTACGTCCAAAAGAAAAGTGGAGAATTTCTGGGTCAAACTCATTGTATGCTAGGGAAGAATTAATGATTCCCATTAATTTAAATGGAGATTTCAACATCTTAAATGCTGGAGAGGTCCCCATCACAAAAGCAATGCATTGAGAACTCTCCATTTAAGGTTATCCGCAGAACTAACCCTGTGTCGTATACTCTGGACCTCCCAGCATCCATGTGGATTCATAATGTGTTCCACGTATCGTTGTTGAAGCCTCTGGTATGCAACTGGTACACTACTACTCCTGTGGCTCCCGGTCCTGTTCAGGTGCAAGGTAAGGAGGAGTATGAGGTACGAAATATTATTGACTCACGTAGATTCAGAGGGAAATTACAATATTTGGTCCATTGGAAAGGTTACGGTCCTGAGGAGCGTTCCTGGGTCGATTGTAAGGACCTTCATGCTCCCAGATTACAGTGCAGTTTCCATGCTAAGTATCCCCAAAAACCAGGCCCCTCGTCTCGGAGAGGGGTCGTTGAGAGGAGGGTACTATCCAGGTGCCCGTGATTCATGTGAAATTTTGACATATTTACTTCCTGGTGCCTTTTCATTGGCTGCTCTGTATAGCCCCTCCAAGTGACAGCCTTTATATACATTGGGCTGTCACTTAGGGGTGCTCTTTTGCGATGTATCCGTTGCCTAGCGCTAGTTCCATTTACTCCTATTTGATACCACCCGGACTGTTTGACTACTCTGCTGGCTTATTGCTCCTGCTCTGTGTACCGACCTGGATTGGCTGACATTCCTGTTCCTGTGTTGACCCGGCCTGGCTGATGTTCCTGCTCCGTGTACTGACTTGGCTTGTCTCGTGGACCCGCTTCATGTAACGACCCAGCGTGTTTGGCGATCCTGCTCCGTGTACCGAATCGGCTTGGCTGACGTTCCTGCTCCGTGTACCGACCCGGCGGGGTTGAATATCCTGCTCCAGTTCAGTTCCTGCTCGTTTAGCCTCTCCACTTACACAGTTGCTCAAGTCCAGTGGTCTGCCAGAGCACCGGTGATCCGGTTTTGCATAGTAGTCCAGTTCTCTATCCGTTTGCATACTGTGCCCTGTGTGACCCTCCGGTGATTCCGATTAGCACCACAAACGCTTGGTCTGTCATAACTGAGGTTGGGAATGTTTGGGCACCTCAGGTTGCCTCCTCGCTACAGAATGGAGCGTACGTTAACCCCTTCAGGGGCAGTGCTGGGCCTTTGTGTATAAGTGTGAAGTCTCAGTTGGGCGCATATTATTCCTGCTGCAGTTTACATTGATTCATGCTCCGGTGGGCGTTCACTTTGCAGCAGTCCTCCTTTGTTGCCTTGCCAGACCTGCACTGGCTTAACCCGTTACATACGTGTCAGTCGCTGTTGTGACTCTCTGCGTAGGGAGTTACATTGGGCCTATCTACTTTGAGGTCAATCTAGTCATTGCTTCTCGTGGTCATTCTTACACTGTATCAACTGTGATTTACCTGACCTGTGTCAGTACTGTAATACTGTGCTACATACTGGACCCGTGTAGGTTAATCATACTATTGTAACCTGTCTTGTGTCAGCTTATCATATTACTGTATGCTGGACCCGTGAGGGTTACTATTATTCATTGTCTTTCAATAAAGCTGTGTTTTTTACCTGAACCTTCCGTTTATGAGTGTACTGAACTGTAACACAAAGTTGGGAGACCTACAGCAACATATACCTTGAAAAATGTGTTCCTGCTTAAGTGACACTGATGATGTCAAAAGATGAAAAAAAAGTACAACCTACAATGTGATAGATGTGTATGATAATGGTGGTGTTGGACTGGCGTGGTGTGATTGATGTGTGTATGTATATACAGTAAAACATTTTAGGCAGGTGTGAAAAAATGCTGTAAAGTAAGAATGCGTTAAAAATAGACATGTTAATAGTTTATATTTATCAATTAACAAAATGCTTAGTGAGTGAACAGAAGGAAAACCTAAATCAAATCAATATTTGGTGTGACCACCCTTTGCCTTCAAAACAGCATACATTCTTCTAGGTACACTTGCACATAATCAAGGATGTTGTTGGCATATAATCAGGTGTATGATAACAATTTGTCAAGGTTTTGCTGAGCTGCTTCCTTTCTGCCTATTGATTCTGCTGTCTGAACTATTCTAGTGCTCTGTTATCCACTGCTGCTGTCTTCTGACTTTCTGGCTCAGGCTGAATCAGCTGACCTCTCTGATTACTCACCTGACTGTTATCAGCCAACCCTCTCAGAGTATTTATAGCAGCATGGCTCACTTCCCCATTGTCCTTGTGTTTGTTTGCTGACCTATTGCTGCTGGCTGCTGTGGGTTTTCCTGCATTCCTGTTTGCTGTGTTCCAGACCACTTGGCTTGTTCCAGACTTCACTGACTTCTGTTCTTTTGACCCTCGGCTTTTTCCTGACATCGTAGACTTCTGGTTTCCTGACTCCAGCTCTGCTGGATACTTGTCTTGATCCCTGACCCTGGCGTGTCTTTTTGTTTATGCTCTTGGCTCATGCTTTTGTTTTTGTTACACTAATAAAGGTGTATTGCATTTTATGTTTTTGTGTCCTGTCTGGTTCCTGGTCCCTAACACAATTATACTAAACAGGTGCTAATGATCATCAACTTAATAAGTAGGTTGAAACACAATTAACTGAAACAGAAACAAATGAGTAGGAGGAATAAAACTGGGTGAGAAACAGCCAAACTCATCTAACAAGGTGAGGTTGCTGAAGACAGTGTAACCCCTTAAGGACCCATGACGATCCTGACATGTCATGGGATGGTGAGCCATAAGGACCCATGACGTGCCAGGACTGTCATGGATTTCAGGGCTCCCCGTAAGGCTGCACGGGGCTGAATCAGTTCACAAACAAAATGGCCCATGTTCCTTAAGTTCCGGCCGCATGCGTTTGCAGCAGGTCCTTGAGGGGTTAATGTCAAAAGTCATACACCATGGCAAGACTGAGCACAGCAACAAGACACACTGCATCAACAAGGTCTCTCTCAGACAGAAATCTCAAGGCAGACAGGGGTTTCCATTTGTGCTGTCCAAGCTTTTGAAGAAGCAGAAAGAAATGGACAACGTTGAGGACTGTAGACGGAGTGATTGGCCAAGGAAACTTAGTGCAGCAGATTAAAGACACATCATGCTTACTTCCATTTGCAATCGGAAGATGTCCAGAAGTGCCATCAGCTCAGAATTGTCAAAAAACAGTGGGACCCTGGTACACTCATCTACTGTCTGGAGAAATCTGGTCAGAAGTGGTCAAGAATCCATACCTCCCATGTGGAAACAAGGCCAAGTGACTCAACTATGCATGAAAACACAGGAACTGGGGTGCAGGAAAGTGGCAGCAGGTGCTTTGGGCTGATGAGTCAACATTATAAATATTTGGCTGTAGTAAAAGTAAATTTGGTCACTTAAGGGGTGGAGGCAACAGTGAAGCATGGTAGAGGTTGCTTGCAAGTTTGCTGCATTTCTGCAAATGGAGTTGGCAATTTGGTCAGAATTAATGGAATCCTCAAAGCTGAGAAGTACAGCAGATACTTTTCCATAATGCTGTATCATCAGGAAGGCATCTGATTGGCCCCAACTTTATACATCAGCATGATGACCCCAAACATACAGCCAAAGTCATTAACAATTATCTTCAGCATAAAGAAGAAGAAGGAGTCCTGGAAGTGATGGTATGGGCCCCCACAGAGCCCTGATCTCAACATCATCAAGTCTGTCTGGGATTACATGAAGAGAAAGAAGCAACTGAGGCTACCTAAATCCACAGAAGTACTGTGGTTAGTTCTCCAAGATGTTTAGAAGAACATGCCTGCCGAGTTCTTTAAAAAACTGCATGGAAAAGTATCTGTGCATTTTGTTACTTGATAACAATAAACTATTAACATGTTTATTTTGAAAGCATTCTTACTTTACAGCATTTTTTACACCTTCCTAAAACATTTGTATATACTTTATTGTCTTGATAAAGGACCGAAACGTTGACCTATATGTTTGCATTTTTATACTTGGAAGAAATATTTTGATATATATATATATATATATATATATATATATATATATATATATATATATATAGATACACATACTGTGTATATATACATATAAATATACTGTAAGAAAATCAACATCATAGTGGCACACAAAATATTTGTCTAAGGTAGCAGTTGGTGCACGTCCCATAAATAAAGTAGGAAGTATATAAATGTACTCAGCCCAGGTATGTCCAAAGACCAAGGAGACAGCACTCGTAGATTATGCAAAAAAAACGCTGATTTAATCAATCCATATTACAGATGTAATCCAGCCAAACGTTTTCGGTCACCAAAGTGACCTTCCTCAGGGCAGACAGGGAAGGAAAAGCAAAGAAGAAAAAAGAAACCACCTTACGTGATATATATAAATACAAATGGTGACCACACGGGCAGCGTGGGGCCACGCTACGGGAGCGCCAAAATTAGCGTCCTCGTGGTGACCCCAGTCGACCCCCAGCTGACCGTATCTGGCTGAGAACCCGCTCTGTTGCTGACTGTATCTGGCTTAAGAACCCGCTCCGTTGCTGACCGTATCTGGCTGAGAACCCGCTCCGTTGCTGACCGAATCTGGCTGAGAACCCGTTCTGTTGCTGACCGTATCTGGCTGAGAACCTGCTCCGTTGCTGACCGTATCTGCTGAAGAACCCTCTCCGTTGCTGACCGAATCTGGCTGAGAACCTGCTCTGTTGCTGACCGTATCTGGCTGAAGAACCCGCTCCGTTGCTGACTGTGTCTGGCTGTATAACCCGCTCCATTGCTGATCGTAGCTGGCTGACAACCTGCTCCATTGCTGTCTGCATCTGGCCATTGCACTGTTCCATTGCTGACCGTATTTGGCTGTCTACTGCGCTGTGGCTGTTGCCGACCGTGGATTCCTTTCCACGTTACTACCGTGTGTGTCTGTGCCACTTGGTGACCCCGTGAGGTCATTTCTTGTTGACTTGAAGAAGGCAGACTGGCAGCACTAGCAGCAGACACAGGCAGCTGATCTGTGCTCCTGGTGGTGGTGGTATTATTGTGGTGGTAACAATTCTGACTTCTTGGGGATCATGTTCCACATGGACAATGACATGGGGGGAAGGGGACTCCCAGGGCCAGGGGTATGGTGTGGGCTCCCTTGTCGGCTAGTCTGGATGCTCTCAATTGCTTCCCCTACCAATCTCCTATAACTAGTTCCACAAGCTGCTTCACCATCACTGTTACTACTTCTACTAACACCAACCACATCAATTTCAGCCCCTGAGTCCTCCCCCTCACAGTCACTATTAATATGATGATTACCCCCCCTTCACTCCTAACTCTAACAAGCTGCTTGACCTTCTTAGTAGTAGTACTTGCACTGGCAGGACTGCTTGGGGATGGCAAGTGTGACTTAGGGTCCCCTGCTGTCACACTTGGCACCATATTTGCTCCTGAGCATTACAGGACACACTGACAGCAGCTTCAGCACTGGCAGCATGCACAGCACTTATGGCATCAGGGCAGCACATCTGACAGCAGACACAGCACTGGTGGCAGCAGGGGCAGCACATCTGACAGCAGGTGCAGCACTTCTGGCAGCAGTTGCAGCATGTCTTGCAGCGGGTGCAGCACATCTGGCAGCAGGGACAGCTGACCTGTCCTTCTCTCACTAATACCATCTTCTTCCTCCATTTACATTAATGTCCCCAAGATCCCTATGAATGATTTAGGGGGACTGGACAGCATTGCTTCTGTAGTGCTCACTTCTTCCTCAGACTCAGACTCAGTGGACACATAAGGATCCTTCCAGTTCCTGCTTTTATTACTTTTAAACTTTCTCATAGTCATAGCAGTCATTGAGCCTCTTCTGCCTCATTTTGCAAAAAGATCACAGCAGAACAGCACAGCACATCTACTTCGCTCTGTAGCTGCTTCTATTGTGTTTCATTTCCTTGAATACATCACATTTTTATAGGAAAAGGCAAAACACGTAAATCAATGGGCAGAAACTTTCTAGTTATTGAAAAAATAGCGAAGAATTTTGGCTAATGGGCGAAAAATGCGAACATTTTAATAACTGTTTTAAAGAGGATTTTCCCATGAAAAAGAGGACAACAATGTGATTCTCGCCAATTTTTTTCGGCAGGACCTTTCACCCACTCCTAATTGGGAGGAAGAAGTTAGGAGGGCATACAACAAGTTCTATCTTAGCCAAGTTGAGTTTAAGATGGTAGTGGGCCGTCCATAATGAAATTGATATGATGCACTGAGTGACTTGAGGCTGTACAGCAGGAGTGAAGTAGATAAATAGAGGTAGGAATGACAATTACATGGCAATTAAAGTCAAGAGATGAAAAGGTCACCAAGTGACAGGGTATAGAAAGAAAAGTAGTTCCTCCCAGGACTAATCTCTGTGGTACACCAATGGAAAGAGGGGGGGGGGAAGAGAAGGCATTAGCAAATCTAACACTGAAAGTATGGTTTGAGAGATAGGAGGCACTCCATTCTAAAGCTATGTCATGGATACCAAGTTGTATAGCATGTCCTGTAAGAGTGAGTGATAAACAGTGTCAAAGGAGGCAGATAGGTCTGGTATGATAAGTATATTGTAGTGGCCTTTGTCCATTGCTTTGTGTAGGTCATTAGTCAGGGAGGTTTCTGTGGAGTAGCTGGAGTGAAAACCTTAACTGTAGTGGGTCAAGAAGAGAGTTGGAATTGAGGAAAGGGATTAAGCATGTGAATACGAGGTGTTCCAGGATCTTAGATGCAAAAGGAAAGAGAGAAAATGGACAGTAATTTGAAAGACAGGTATGGTTGAGAGAGGGTTTTTTTTTTAGTTTAGATGTGGCACGTTTGAATGAGGAAGGAAGGGTTCCAATGGATGAAATAAAGATATTTTGAGTGTATGAACAAGAGTAGCTCCAGGAGACTTGATGATTTGAGAGGGCATGGGATCCACAGTGCACATAGTAGGCACAGAGGATGACAGCAACATTGATACTCTTCACAAAAGTGAAAGAGCTAATGATACCTCAGGTGATCTAGGAATCAGAAGTGCTTGAGGAGAGAATGTAGAAGTTATGGTTTGGTGAATGGACTGCACAATATCTTTAAAAAATTCAGTAAAATCCTGAGGTGTAATGGAGAAGGAGAAACAGTTTACTAGAGAATCAAATATCTTAAAGAGGTGACATATATTAAATATGTGAGTGGTGATTAGGTTAGAAAAGTAGTGTTGTTTAGTTTGAGAGAGAGCTGTGTTAAAACAAGATAGGATGAATTTTTAAATATGTAAGTAAAGGAATTAGATTTTTTCCAGAGAAGTTCTGCAGCTTGACAATAAATGTTGAGTATATGAGATGATGAATTTAGCAGGAATCTGGTGTTCTGGGCTCAGGAGTGTTGAGAGAGTTATATCCATGAAAAAGAGAGTCTATGTTAGTAGAAGAGTGTTTTATGTTTGGCTGGGGAAGATGAGAAAGAATGTGTGAAAGAAACTAGAAGGTGATCAGAGAGAGAGAGGGAAAGGGGAAATTGTGAAGTCTGAAACTGAACAGTTTTGGTGAATACTAGGTCCAGATAGTAGCCTTTCCTGTGAGTATGCTAACAGCAATCCACAGACAAGGTTAGAGAAAGAAAGAAGGAAGCACTAGATGCAGACAAGTCATCAATGTGAAAGTTGAAATTTTGAAGACACAATGTAGGAGAGTCTGAGGGAAGAAAAGACAGCCATATTTTAAAGGTGGAGAGAAAGGAGGAAGGGATGCTTGACGATGGTAGATCAAAGATTCAGCTTCGAAGGAGGTGAAGAAGAATGATAGTGGAAGAAACAGAGACCTCTAGTGGCAGTGCTGGGAGAAAACCATGGTGTTGTGTGTGAGAAATATAAGCACTATAGGAGGTAGCAGATTTAACAGAAGAGTCAGAATTTGAGATCCAAATTTCTGTGATAATAAACAGGTTACGAGAGTTGTGAGCTGGGAGGAGTTTGTTACCTATTAAAGGAGTATTACATAATGCACAGGAGAGGGTGGTGGGGATGAAGGAGATGGCTGGTAGATTATTGGATTCTGAAGAAGAGCGGGTATTCAGTGGATGGACACAGGTGATAATGTAGTTGTGACCAGCATAGGGAGATATATCACCTGAAGCAAGAAGGAGAGTTGCAAACAGAAAAAGTAGGTGAGAGGAAGATTTGTATGTGTCACAATGTGTAGATTGTTTCTTAGTGTATGGAGATATAGAGTTCAGAAAAAATACAAAAAATCTCTTGATAACAAATCATTAGCGAATGTAGGAGGGATGCGATATAGAAATTGATAAACAGGTGGGAGAACAGACGGACTTGGATAGTTTGCATTGGTGTGGTGCTAAAACAATAATAAGAAAATTAGCAGATGCATTATGTAATACATCTAAAAGTTAGTAACCATTGCTGAGTAGTCATTACAAAATCATAAAAATATTTACTACTTTGAGAAATGTACCCATGCATTTATATTTTATATATATATATATATATATATATATATATATATATATATATATATATATATATATAAATTGTAGATAGAGGGAAGCACTCACGTCTCCAAATGCAAATGCCCGGGTGCACGAAAAACCTTTTTACAATAGTTTTCAACAAAATCGGCACTCACAGGTCTTTTATCAGGTTCAAAACTGCTTTATTGTGATCGACGTTTCGATCCCCGTCTGGGATCTTTATCAAGATCCCAGACGGGGATCGAAACGTCGATCACAATAAAGCGGTTTTGAACCTGATAAAAGACCTGTGAGTGCCGATTTTGTTGAAAACTATATATATATATATATATATATATATATATATATATAAATATATACAATTTCATTTGGTACCATGTATAAATATCCACATTCCCCTTTTTGATAAATATATAAATATCCCAAAAACATTTTTTTCATGATCCTGTCCTTTATTGTTTGCACAGAAGGAGTGAAGTTGTCATAAAATATCATCAAATGAAATTGAGTAGTTCTCCCATTTATGTAATAACATCTATGTTTAGGTTGTCTGTGCTGGCAATGCTTTGTAATGATCTATAAAATTAATATAATTTTATTTTTAATATGTTATTATTAATTTCCGCTCATCTTATGTTTAAACTTTATTTTTCTGAGGGGTACAATATATCTACAAAAGCCAGGACCCCCCAGTTCAATGTATGCACATATCCCCATCACTTTAAATGTGCACTGAATTACACAGGGTGCACATTGGGGGTAGCCCCATTCAGAGGTTCTTACTAGAGATAGCCATGAATAGTAAGAAGGATCACACACTGTCTTGGACAGCTGGAGATCAAGCATGTGGGCATGTCAGTATGGACAGCATTCCCTGATCTCTTCCTCATTGCTGTCCTCAACATCACAATGAGTTAATTTGAAGTTAGAAGTATCTCCTGTCAGGGGAAAAACAGCTGGTTTGAGTCTCCTGAAGGAAAACGCACAAAGGGTATCTAAGGGGCTAGGCTGGTAATATGATGATGCATTTATTTTGATTACATCTCAATATATGCACTAAGATGTTATTGCCATCACAAACTTGGATTCACTGCAAAAAATGCTATCATCGCCTTGCATTCCTCATGTCTTTGGCCAATATACAATTTTGCAGTGACTAGTTCAACAATTTATAAACTGAAATGCAGCTTTATAAGCTATTGTGGTATTCCTTTGCATGTGTTTATATGTTAAGTTGGCAGTTCACCACATGCACTAAGCAGTGGATTACCCTCCCTAAACACATCATCAACATTAAGGCACCCTACATGCCAATGATTAAACAATTTCCCATTCTCTTGTTCTTCGTGCATATGGGGAAGTGATGGCCACACATAACCACAGCATTGTCCCTTAGTGCATCTCCCTATAGGATGTGAACTGTGACTGCTGTCACTGCTGACAGTGCTTACAGTCCATTTACAAGGAGTTAACAAAAAAGTAATACATTTTTATGAAAAATTTCTATATTGTAGGGCTTTTCCTGTTGCTTAAAAAATGTCACTCCCACTGCTGGGAGATGTTTTATACAAAAGTTAATACTGGTCATTTTTTAATTCAGAGTTAATTTGCTTTACTCTGCAAGAAAATACTATCACTTTTATTTTTTCATAATGAAACATTTATGCTCTTTTAATGAATGTTGCTGAGAGCCATATACAAATACAATTTTACCTGCAATTTCTGAAAGTGAAATTATTACGTTTTGCTTTATTTGCCTTTATGGAAACAGACTTATTAACCCCTTAGTGACGGCCGCGTGCAGACGCGGCCGTCACTTAACGCCCGTCTAACATTTTTTTTTTTCTTCATTAGAATCCGGAGTCCCCGAACGGCGTGCAGCCGCGCGGGGATCCGGATTTCCTGGACGTACATGTACGTCCTCTGTCAGTAAGTGACACCCACAGAGGACGTACACTTACGTCAATTGTCGCGAAGGGGTTAAATAGCCCAAGTTGCTCCTGTCAGGCATTGTGGGTGGGGCAATACAAAAACTCATTCCCCAAATGGCATGAGGCTGGAAGTAACCCAGAAGTTTCAGACTCTCAGACACAAATTTCCTGGGTGATGTGCACAGCCTCCATAGACAGTGGTGAGGTTTGAAAGCACTTCACTAGGGTTTACAGGGGCTGAATGTGCAGCACAGCGAGTCTGACCTGCACGACTTCAGAGTCTTACAGTTCAGCTTTTTACAGTATCACGGTGCCCGTGCTTTGCTGGCGACATTTTGACAAGTGCTACTTCCTGATACATTTTTATTGGCTAACGTTATGTTGCTCCTCCCAGTGACAGCCCTGAAATGCTCAGCCCTGTCACTTCTGCAGTGACCTTTTGTGGTGTTTCCGTGGCTAGCGCTTGTTCCGTTATTTCGTATGATTCCAGTGTATAACCCGGACTGCCTGACTACTCTGCCTGTTGACATTCCTGCTCTGTGTACCGACCCGGCTTGGCTGACGTTCCTGCTCTGTGTACCGACCCAGATTGGCTGACGTTCCTGCTATGTGTACCGACTCGGCTTGGCTGATGTTCCTGCTCTGTGTACCGACCCGGATTGGCTACGTTCCTGCTCTGTGTGTCACTGCCCAGTTCGCACTCATTCCGGTGATCCGGTTTGGGTCCTGTAGTTCGGTGCTCTCTCTCTGTCTTGTACAGACCTCTGGTTGCCTCGGTTACTGCTCAGGCAGTTATACACTGTGACCTGATCACTCCATAGTGCCTTGTTCTCTCTCACTCCGGTGTGAAGATCCTGGTTGCACCATGGTATGCTTGGTTTGTTTACTGCCCTTACCTGAGGTTGGGTTTCTCTTGGGTGCCTCAGTCTGTCTATACTATCTAGCAGTTGCCTCAGACCGGAGTGTTCGTTATCCCCTTGCGGGGCGGTGCTGTGCACTTAGTAACATAGTAAATTAGGTTGAAAAAAGACACAAGTCCATCAAGTTCAACCTTCGCCTCATACCCCAGTAACTGAGAATTTTATAGCTTTCCTGCTACCAATTAAATTAGTCTTTATCAGACCTTCCTGATCAGCCTACTGATAAACAGTATAACTCTGTATGTTCCCTTTTGAAAGAAATATATCTAATCTTCTCTTAAATGTGTCCATTGTATCTGCCATAACAACCTCCCTGGGCAATGAATTCCACAATTTGACAGACTTTACAGTAAAAAAATCCTTCCTCTGCTGAAGTTTAAACCTCCTTTCCTCTAATCTCAAGGGGTGTCCCCTGGTCACCTGATCAGGCCTTGGAATAAATAGCTCACCGCAGAGATCCTTGTATTGACCTCTCATATACTTGTACAATGTGATAAGGTCTCCTCTTAATCGTCTTTTCTCTAGAGTAAATAAACCAAGTTTGTTTAGTCGTTCCTCATATGTCAAGTCCTCCATTCCCTTAATTAATTTTGTTGCTCTCCGCTGTACCCTCTCTAGTTCTAGTATATCCTTTTTCAGAACCGGTGCCCAAAATTGCACTGCATACTCAAGGTGAGGTCTTACCAATGATTTGTATAATGGCAAAATAATGTTATCCACTCTTGCTTCGATACCTCTTTTTATGCAAGACAGGACTTTGTTTGCCTTTGCTACTGCTGTTTGACACTGGTCACTGTTTCCAAGTTTGTAGTTGACAAGGATACCCAGGTCTTTTTCTAGCAACGAGTCACCTAAAATTATTCCATTAAGTTTATAAGCAGCCTTGGGATTGTTTCCTCCCAAATGCCTGACTTTACACTTCCCCACATTAAACTTCATATTCCACATGTTTGCCCAATCTGACATTGTATGTAAGTCCCTCTGTAGAGAGAAAATATCCTGTTCTGAATTAATGACTTTGCATAATTTAGTATCATCTGCAAATACTGATATTTTGCTTTCTATATCTATTTCCAGGTCATTTATAAACATGTTAAAAAGCAGCGGACCCAATACTGAACCCTGAGGTACTCCACTCTCCACTTTAACTGTACTGGAGAATTTTCCATTTACAACCACACACTGTTCCCTATCCTTCAGCCAGTTTTGTATCCAATTGCAAAGGTTATCTCCTAGCCCCAATTTCCTTATTTTATACACCAGCCTTCTGTGTGGCACTGTATCAAATGCCTTTGTAAATTCTAGATATACTACATCTACTGCCTTGCCATTGTCTAGGTTGCTGCTTACCTCCTCATAGAAGCTGAAAAGATTAGTTTGGCATGATCTATTCTTCATAAAACCATGTTGATTCATGCTATTGATCTTAATTTTTGTGTTGTAATCCTGAATATAGTCCCTTATTATCCCTTCTAACAGTTTTCCCACTACAGAGGTCAAACTCACTGGTCTATAATTCCCAGGTTCTGTTTTAGTTCCCTTCTTAAATAGAGGCACTATGTTAGCTCTTCGCCAATCCTGTGGCACTGAGTCTGTGATAATAGAATCTTTAAAGAGTAAATATAGGAGTTTTGCTAACACTGCACTAAGTTCCTGAAGAACCCTTGGATGTATACCATCAGGACCCGGTGCTTTGTCGGTTAATTTTGTTCAGTCTTCCCATGACATCTCCTTGAGTTAACCCAATATCTATTAAGTGTATTGAATTATTTGTTACTTGCGGAGGCTCTTCTACCATTCCTTGCTCCCTTGTATATACTGATGCAAAGAAAGTGTTTAAAACATCGGCCTTTTCCTTATCCTCACTAACCAACTCACCCATCTCATTTTTGAATAGTCCAATGCACTCCCTCTTAAGTTTTTTGCTATTTATATATTTGAAAAACTTTTTTGGATTAGTCTTGCTTTCCCTTGCAATTCTAGTGTCATTATCTATTTTTGCTACCCTAATTGCCTTTTTGCAATCTTTGTTGCACTCCCTGTATTTTAAGAAAGATTGTTCAGTTCCTTCAGACTTAATTAATTTGAATGCATTTTTTCTCCTTGCCATTTCCTTCTTTACATGTGCAGTTAACCACATTGGCTGTGACTTACTTCTTTTGCATTTGTTCCCCATTGGTATATACTGTTGGGTACATTTCTGCAACCTAAATTTGAATTCTGACCATTTGTCCTCAGTATTTTTGCCTTTAAATAAAATATCCCAGTCTATGTGTTGCATTGAGGCCCTTAACAATTTGAAGTTCGCTTTTTTAAAATTAAGAGTTTTGGTTGAACCTATACATTTTTGCTTTGCCAGACTGATCTCAAATGTAACCATGTTGTGATCAGTTTCCCAAATGTTCTCTTACCTTAATATTGGTAAAAACCTGCTACCCTTAGCACTCTGACAGCTCTCATTTTTCCAGTTGATATCTGGATAATTAAAATCTCCCATAATTATAGTATGCCCAAACTGGGCAGCTTTCCTCATTTGCAATAGCAGTTGGGCCTCATCATTGTCATTGATATTTGGTGGTTTGTAGCATATGCCCACCAACAACTTTTTTTTACCTTTCACACCACATTTAGTCTCGATTTCTACCCACATGGACTCCACAGTTTGGCCAGTTTCCTCACTAATATCACCTCGCAAAACTGGATTTACCTCTGTTTTCAAATATAAGCACATACCTCCACCTTTTCTATTAATTCTGTCTCTTCTAAACAGGGAATAGCCCTCTATATTTACAGTCCAGTCATGTGCATCGTTCCACCATGTTTCTGTTATTCCAATTATGTCCAATTGCTCATTAACCGCCAGCAATTCTAGTTCTCCTATTTTATCTACCATACTTCTTGCATTTGCTAGCATACAATTGATTTTGAAGTCTTTACATATATTAATCCCTACATGCCTTTTTTCTTCAGCTTCATTTACTAGGAGTTCCTCCCTACTGACTAAATTTTTCCCCACCCTTTCTCCACCCCCCTGGTCATTTACTTGGACCCAGTTCCTATCTGCTCTATCTACCCCATTTTTACTATCTAAACCCACCCCCCCTTTCCTAGTTTAAAAGCTCCTCCAAGCTTTGTAGCATTCTCTCCCCTAACACAGAGGCTCCTCTACCATTTAGGTGCAATCCATCTCTTCCATATAGATTGTACCCAAGAGCAAAGTCTGCCCAATGTTCTAAAAACTCAAAACTCTCCTTCCTACACCATTGCTTGAGCCATGCATTAAGCTCCCTGAGCTCCCTCTGCCTACCTGCACTGGCGCATGGCACAGGTCACTGATCACTTGGGTCACAGTCTATTGTGGTCTCGGTTTGGCGTTACACTGCACCTCCCGGTGCTGTGCACTTGAATCACAGTCTATTGCAGTCTTGGTTTGGCATTACACTGTACCTCCCGGTGCTGTGCACTTGGGTCACAGTCTAATGCAGTCTCGGTTTGGCGCTACACTGCACCTCCAGTTGCAGACTACCTCTGTTGTTTCAGTAGCCAGTCGCACTTCCTGGGCTCCGCTTGCTCCTTTGTGGCTACAGTCACTATTGTATCACTCTCTGCATAGAGAGTGCACTGTAGGCTTTCCACTATTAGGGCCTATCCACTGTTCCTGGCCTAATAGTACCATTCTGCCATTGTCTCACTGAATCATATGAACTGTAATCTGACCTGTGTCAGTATTGTATATTGTTTCATATATACTGGACCTGTGTGGGTTATTAATATCACTGTAACCTGTCCTGTGTCAGTGTTATAATTGTATTTATATGCTGGACCCACGAGGGTTATTATTATTATTCTGTGTGATTTAATAAAACTGGGGGCCATGACCTCAGACTGTACAGGAGAAGGTAATGCACAAAGTATGCATTGGAGGATGGAATTACATGAGCAGCATTTGGACCAGTTGCCACTTCTAATTCTAGAGCGCACCGCCCACTTGGATAAACCAGTGCAAGTCCCGGTGGTCCCCCCCCCATTACAACACCGGGAGCTCAATCTTTGTTGCAAGCTAACTCGAACAGAGGGTTAACTTCTACTGCTCCATTACCATTAAGGTACGATGGCGAACCCACCCTGTGCAGAGGGTTCATAAACCAATTGGCGCTCTTCCTAGAGTTAACTCCTCAAGCCTTTCCTAGTGACCGAAGTAAGGTGGGTTTCATGATTTCATTGCTGACGGGCAGAGCACTGGCGTGGGCAAATCCCTTATGGGAGGCAGCTAAACCATGTACTAAAAACTTCAGTGAGTTCTTACAGGCGTTTCATAGAGTATTTGAAGTCCCAGGAAGAGCCTCCTCTGCTGCCAAGAAATTAATGGAGATCCAGCAGGGGTCTTGTACGGTTGCAGACTACGCTTTTGAATTTCGTACATTGGCAGCAGAGGTGGGTAGGAACAATGAGGCGCTGGTGGAAACATTTGCACAGGGACTCTGTGAGTGAATTAAAGATGAAACGGCAGCCAGAGACCTGCCGAATGATCTGGATGAGTTTATTGATTTCTTGATTTTAATCGATTCCCGCATCAGAGAGCGTATAGCGGCTAAAGGCTGTAGGCAGCGGGCCAGAGATTTGGGTCAAGCAAGACCAAGCTTCCGTCTCTGAGTGTACATAAAACCATTACATACAGGAGCACTGGGAATCTCATAACACACAACCATACTGCAACCCCCTTTGTCATTCGGAGCCCACAATATTGTCTAGGGTTCATTGACAGGTCTTCCATTAGGGGAGCATATCTGCCAATAGGGCACAATCTGAGTAAATGTTGCCCTTCAAGAATTACCCTAGAAAAAGTTTTGTACATGAAAAAGGTTGGTTGAAAGAAGGCTTGTGCAGCTTGACTGTGTTCTAACCTGGTCATACTCTCTGTTCATAAGAGGAGTCCAAAGATTTGTAATTGCAATCTTGTTGAATCATGATATTCTTTTGAAGTTGTTTTCTGACATGTGCTTTAGCTTGTTACATCTGAGATGGCAAGGACATTGTTAGTTTTATTAAATTGTTATATATACTCCACCAGGAGGTATTGTTTGCTGTTTCTCCTTTCTTTAATAACTAGAAATTGTTTTGTGGTGTTCTGCATCCAGATGCTTTTAGAGCTGTCTGCACTAAGGCAATGTGTTATATTAGTGGATATTTCCTATTATTGTGGTGCTATATCTTTATGAGTCTTTGAACTGTAATGAGTAATTGAGTACAACAGGGTATTTTGAACAAAGTAAAACCTCCTCTTGAATAGCTTTCATCCATGTTCACCTGACATTGAGCATGCATAATTTTGTATATTGTAGATAGGAAAAGAAAATAGCAGTGCACAACAGATACCTGGCAGGTGAAAATCTACATGCTGTAAACCACAATGGTTTAATGAATACAGTCAGTATAAAAATGGCAGGCATCTAATACATGGTCCACTAAACTCTAAGTGTGTTTCGTGCAAAAATGTGTTCTTCACAAGCATACTGTTGTGAGCCAAATATCTTCTGATTTACTCTTTATAATTCAAAGACAGAGATTATCTAACAACTGGGCACATAAGGGATTAAACCGATAAAAGGTTCCAACCATACAAATTCAGTTATAGGTACATTTTGGTAAGTGGATCATAAATATCTGAAGTACATTGGTAAGTAGGTGAGTTTGGTACACTTTGCACATAATGTATATAAAAGCAGTATTTCTCAACCAGTGTGCCGTGGCAGTTTGGTGTGCCTCGGACATTCACTTAGGGTGCCACTATCTTCTATAAAGACATTGACAAAAAAATATCAATGTTGAGTTTTAAAGGCATATTTATGAGAGTTGTTTGCACACTGATTGGTTTTGTTATTCATATTGTGAATAACTGTACATTTATATATTTGATCTCAAAAACAAAAAAACAGAAAAGTGCCCATTAGTGTAAAAAGTTTCACAAATCTGTCAAATATATGTATTCAGTGAATGTACTCACATTTATATGTGGTCAACGTTTGGGGATAACCAAAGTTGACAATCAAGCTAGTGGAGATCTCACACCGTCTCCACACGGTAATCCCAATGGCTGCTCTGTCCCAAGACACACAAAAACAAAAAAAGTTTCTTCTTCTTTAAAATTTAATGTAGCTCAAAAATGTAGTTTATAATATAATATAAAATCTAAAAACAATAAAAGTACAAATACTCTCTGGCAAAGCATTTTGCAGTGGAAACACCTCTTGTGTTTTCTTACTAAGAAGCTCTCACCAGGAGGATTTTCATTTTTTTCTTCTTCTATTAATTGCCTGGGACCAAAAATGATGGTTTCCCACTGTTTCCCACACAACCAAGCCAATCTAAGGAGCTAGGGAAGAACTAGAGAAGGTATGAAAGTGAGCAGGCTGCACAAAATGCCATCAGTCACCATTATTGCTAATGTTTAGGATGTAGGTGACCAATGGCAGGGGAGATATCAGTATTGTTTTCATCCCTCTGAGATCTAAGTAGCATGAATATATAACCTCCACTTCTCAGTCCATAGATCACAGTTAGGACTCAGAGTTGAAGGATACATTTTTTAAATAATGCAAATCTGTCTCATCATATCCCAACAGAAATGAACTGTTACATTTCCTTTTGATTTCAAGGAATTAGTATTATTTTGTGTGAAGATTTTAGGCAGCACTATTAGAAAAATGCTAAGATCCTAATTTCAACACTTCCTTTGCTATGACAGAATATGTTGCCATTGAGCCTTGGTTTAATAAGTGCTGGATGTCATGTCTACAGTAATGGACAGGGCTCCTGCTGGTAGTTCTTCTAATACACGACCTCTGCCCACAGTCATAATGATATCTTTTGCTAGTTCTTGCATTTGCTGCCTTCAGTTTCAAACAAGCAATGGAAGTTCCACTGGGTCGAGCTTGGAATCCAGGAGTCCTGCCAGTAAAAGTCATGTTCACCTCGTTTGACATGACATCCAGTATATAGTGGAGATGTTATGCACCATAGGGAAATACTGAAAATTGCCATTTACATATGGCTGTTAACCTCCTTTAACAATGTGGAGAGTTTCATAGAAACATCCTCCCACATTCTCCATGTGTTTACACTTCTGTACGATCACCTGGTCCTCTCTACTCATCTTGTCTCATATTCACTATGCACTCCCTGTGTGTTTTCCTCCCATTTACTGAATTTACCTCCCTCTACACCCTCCATAACATACACCACCTCTTCTCATCCACTCTTCCTCCCATTCACCGCATCTTTCCTCTCACCCACTGTTATACTCACCATTTCCTCTCTGTTG
Source organism: Rhinophrynus dorsalis (assembly GCA_037306005.1). Taxonomy (NCBI): domain Eukaryota; kingdom Metazoa; phylum Chordata; class Amphibia; order Anura; family Rhinophrynidae; genus Rhinophrynus; species Rhinophrynus dorsalis. Next base: position 111,925,011 of record CM074723.1, read on the forward strand.
GCCCTCCCTCACATTTACCTTATCCTCTTTCTACACCCTCAATCACATTGCTCCTCACTGTCTACCATTACTCCCTTTTGACACTTCCTCCCTTCTTACAATCTCTTGCATTCCTCTCTCTCCACCTTACCTCCCATTCTCTTCCTCCTCCCTGTTCATCATCCATTGGTTACACTTCCTGCACTTTTGCCTTCCTCATTAACGTGCAAGGATTTCCTGATCCCACCTGGTGGTAGGGGTGGGATGGAGACAGGAGATCTCTCTTGCTCCCTGGCATCTCCACTATTGATCTCCCAGTGGAATCAGCTAGGAGATCAGTAGCTGGGGGCATCAGGACCCCTCACCATAAGGTCTGACATATTTTTTTGTAAGCAGTTGGCTACACACCTGCTAGAATCAATCTATCTAGGAAATCCAGCTGCACCTCCCTGATGAGGCTCAAGAAGGCTGAAACGTAAGTCGGGGGTTAGCTGATTTTCCCGTGCAGTGGGGACTTGCCCGTCATTTTAGAACTGGACTGCCCTTTTGGGTGGGATTAGTCTAATATGTATGTGTAGTGACTAGTCGAAGAACAGGCCATTGTGTTGTTGTTCGCCCTCAGAAGCCTCTCACATAGGATAAGTCCAGTTAGCCAAGGGTTTGTAAACAAGTTCTTATTAACTCATTAGATGCTAGAGACATCTCCAATCCAACACCTAGTGGTTAAACCTTGAGGTTGCTTATTGATATTATCTTCCATCAGATCCTCATTCTATTACATTTGGAGCCAAATTAGTTAAATGTTGGAGTTATATTAACCATTCTGATAGTGTTACCAAATTAATAGTAAGCACCCTTCTGGTATTTTTTAGGTTACTTTTGCAACCACCCCAATTAGTCATTAACAAAACAAATTTAACTCATTTGGTGCCAGATGAACCTGCAAGAAAATGGCATGTTGACTATCAGCAAATAGGTTATAAGGGACTTGGGACTCAGAGTGTATTCTGAGTCCTGTGTTTAACTGAATCAGCTGATTGGTGGATAGCCTGCTTATCTGGTTCAGTCAGTACAGAAGGGCCACAATATGTGCAATCCACATTCTTATAATACTGAATGGGTTAGGAAGCAACGCTGTTTGTGGTGCTGAACTCGGAACAGATAATCTCCATTTCTTCAGTGGTTACACATCACCAACAGTTTGATAACCCTGCATGCTAATGATTAAATTCTCCCTCCCTCCCTCATGTTGCATACTTTTAGTAGTGCATATGGTGGTATGTCTCTATCACTAAATAGATGTGCTTGCCACACATTGACAAACACATATCACCACAGCATCAACTCCATAGTCTTGTCTGTTAGGTATTCCAATTCCCTATCAGTTAGTACAGGAAAGGGAAGGGCATGAGAGGAAATCAAGCTGGACAGATTCAACTTACTGGCCTAGGACAAGGTCTGTAGCGATATAGGAGGAAGGGTTGTGGACTGTTTGGGTTCTTTAATTTCAGAGCCAGCCCATTTATGCTGAAAAGTGTCAATAAATGCATGGTGGTGTTGCAAGAAGATGTGATGGTAGAGCAAGAGAATAAAATATGCTTATCATGCTTGTCTTCCTTAACCATTTGGGTGCTAGAGAGGTGTACAATTCATCGCAACACAATGCTAGGGATACCTCTCTGGCAGTTAAAGGGTTAAAGTGTAGTAGGTAATCTTAGATATAAATAGTACTGTAAAAGTGAGTGCTGGCTGAATTTTATGGGGTGAACAAGAAAAGTGGATACTGGAGGATTAAATAGGCAATGTAGAAATGGTAGCCATTTTTAATATGATTAGTATGGCTTAGAGGCCTTGTGTGGAGTTTGTGTGTTTGAGTAAAACAGCTCTCTGCAGTGGGAGCACCCTTGTTTTACACAGCAGCAAAATGATTCAGTAGGTCCATTTATTACAACGCTCTGCATTATTAACATTTATCTTAAATGTATGCAGTAACCTATTGTGGGGCACAATATCAAATATTTTTGTGACCTGTGAAGTTTGTGTCTCAGACCCATTTACTTCTAGACTATGACCCAGCCACGGTGGTCAGTACTCTGACCCACTGAATGGCTGATAAGAGTGGTTTTGGGGCTGCACAGTTCAGCCCTGGGAATTTTACCATTCTCCAACAGAAGCAGACAGCAAATCATAGTTGTCTTCTAAGATGTCAAAAAGTATATGACCTCATTTAAAAATCTAAGTGCTAGTTCCCTTTAACTCCTTTGATGCTAGAAATGTCTCCATCTCATCCAAGGGGTTAAAATAGCAAGACATGTTGCTGTCCTACGGGTGGTGAAAGTTCATGGCAGCTCATGGTAGTTCTCAAAAATTGCACTACAAATTGCTTTTTTTATTTTTAAATGTGGCTTTTTCTGCCTGTGCATTTATTTTGATTCTAGTACAGATGGCTGTGAGAAGGAAAAAATGCTGACACCATTTTGATTTGATTTTGTGTTCCTCCTTTTGTGTCTTGTACATGTCATGTAATGATGTAGATAGTCACAAATGAATGTCAGTTTTTTTTTCACCTTCAATAGGAGAGTGTTTTATACCAACTGGTAGTGTTTAATGGCCATCTGTATCTTTCTCTTCTATTTGGCATGTAGATATTCGAAGTGTACTCATTGTGCCAATGCCCAAGAAGTGTACAGTGTCACTGTGCTAAAAAAGTCATGAGACTATTTTGCTTAACTTTTTTAACCCTTTGAATATGAAAGGGACAGGCAACTTATTGCCTGCAATGCATTTCCCACCCCACAGGCATTAAAATGTGAATACTGATTTCCACTGCTATATTTTTTTAACCTTTTGAATGCCAAAGGGTACATGTAACACATTGCTCCACAATGCATTGAATACCCCTAACAGTTAACATAACAGTTTGGCGAATTGTTTGTGAAGCGCTAATTTTGTGTGTGATTAGAGCCCACTGTTCAGTGATGCTGGTACATTATACCAACCCATTTACAGACAATAAAACAACATAATTTGCAAGACGATTAGGACAGCTATAGTTTTGGGAGCCCTGGAAAAAGCTAGAATGGAAGCCCCCACAGATCATATGTAAGACTAGATTTTATTAATCAGAAAATATTGTTTTTATTGAAGTGTTATTCAGGGTTTTTTTATCCAGATTAAATGTATATTATTTTGAAGATAATAGCAACTGTTTATTTTATTATCTTCTGATCCCATCACCTTTGTGAGTACAATATATGAATTTTCATTCCAAGTGTCAATAACTGTAATAGACAGTATTGGGTGTCCTTTCTTTGTTTTCTTACATATTATATGAAATGTTGGCTGCTCTAAGCTTCTTGCACCAAGACTTGGGCAGTGTGGGAGTGTATACGTAATTTAGGATATGTACTATGTATTAAAGGAACAATACCATCTAAAATTATGTGGGGTTATACACACGTAAATACTCCATTTTAGCCTCTGTAAAATGTCTATATCTAGGAACAAAAAAACAAGACTAAATGCCTAAAAAATCAGAAGGTATTTAGGGCTCGATTCTATTGCCTGCGCTAAAACCGGCGTCACAAGAAAACCAAGTAGCGAGAATTTTGCAAACGTGTTACGTCGGTATTCTATTGCAGAACCACGGTAAAACAAAACTGGTGTAGACAGCACTTTTCAGAGTAGTAACAAAACTGGCGCTGTCTGCTTTTTTCCTACTACCGCCTACAAAAAACGAGCAAAATGTCAAAGTCCAAGGAAACAGGGGTATGTTTGATGACAGAAAGATCAAGTTCAGTGTTAGAGGTGTTCTCCACATAACAAAATCCGACCGAGTGCCCCCCCTCGACATATTACCCCCCTTTTAAAAGTCAACTTACAGTGCTTTCTTTCACCACTTTAATTCGACCAATATTGTTCATAGTCAACAATTAACCCTTCCCCTTCCAAAGTCGACTTACAGTGCTTTCTTTCACCATATTTATTTGATGAATATTGTACATCCGACATTTTAACCCCCTTCCCCCTTGAAAAGTCGACTACGGTGCTCCCATGACTTTCTTTCACCATTTTTATCCAACATTTTTCTTCTCCTAGTATATTCGACATGCCCTCATATTTTGTATTGCAAGAGTACCAGAGAGGTATTGTAATGTGTTTGCTACCCCTCTGGTACTCATAGTGTTAATAGGCAACCTGTATATGTATAAAAAAGGTGTTTGATTTTATTATATATGTGATTTGTGTGCAAATGTAATTACATTTTTAATTTCTGTGTAACAATGATTTTTTTTAATTATATATGTAATTTGTATTAAAGAAGTACTTCAGACCTCAAGAAGGGTATCATGACCCCTCATGACCACCCCTAGCATGGGGGCGACAATTTCCCATTCATTAATTAACCCTTTGAGTGCCAGAGGGGTACGGAACGCATTGAAAAGCAATGCTTTCCGTACCCCTCTGTCACTCAAAGGGTTAAAGAGCATATAACCTATGTTTCACATGGGTTATATGCTCTTTAATTAATAAAGGGGGCAATTGTCGCCCCCATGCTAGGGGGGTGTCATGAGGGGTCATGATACCCTTCTTGAGGTCTGAAGTACTTTTTTAATACAAATTACATATATAATTTACAAAAAGAAAATCATCGTTACACAGAAATTAAATATTTAATTACATTTGCACACAAATTATATATATAATAAAAACAAACACCTTTTTTTATACATGTACAGGTTGCCTATTAACCCTATGAGTACCAGAGGGGTAGCAAACACATTACAATACCTCTCTGGTACTCATAGGGTTAATCTTGCAATACAAAATATGAGGGCATGTCGAATATAATAGGAGAAGAAAAATGTTGAATAAAAATGGTGAAAGAAAGGCATGTAAACACTGTAGTCGACTTTTCAAGGGGGAGGGGGGTTAAAATATCGGATGTACAATATTCGTTGAATTACAATGGTAAAAGAAAGCTATAAGTCGGATTTGGAAGGGGGAAGGGTTAATTGTCGACTATGAACAATATTTGTTGGATTAATCTGGTGAAAGAAAGCACTGTAAGTCGACTTTTAAAAGGAGGGGTTAATATGTCAAGAGGGGGCACTCTATGTCAGATTTCTATGCTATATACTGTATTATACACAGCTTTTGTTCTAACAACGATGGTTTTGAAACTGTCGTTATGGCTTCTATGCCTCAACCTCTGAGGCGCAAAATTTCTGGCTTAAATGTAACCACAAAACAGGCGGTAATACTGAGCGTGAGTAATAGGATACTTATTGTACATTGTTTTTAGTTGTTTCCTATGGGCTTTTTTCAGACTGGCGGTAAGCATAATTACTGTTGATTTTGCTTTCACAAGTCGGGTAATAGGATAGCAAAAACTGACTCAAAAAACATAGCGCCTGTTTTATTTTTAGCGCTGGTAGTAGAATCGAGCCCTCAGTCTTGAGAAAGCAGTTTTTACTGTGAAACCTTGATTTTTTTGTGCCTAGAGAGTTTATATTGAAGTATTATTCAGGGATTTTTTATCCAGATTAAATTTATATGATTTTCTGATCCTATTGGATTGAAATATTGGGTCAATAACCTGAGCAAGGACAGGTTCAAGAATCTCATTGTATGCTTGTTATGTTGTGTTTAGACATAAATTCACTTCACAACCATCACCTTTGTGAGTATAATATATGAATTTTCATTCCAAGTGTCAATAACGGTAATAGGCACTATTGGGTGCCTTTTCTTTGTTTTCTTACATATTATTGACTGCCAGCTGTTTGGAAGGGGGAAGGGTTAATTGTCGACTATGAACAATATTTGTTTAATTAATCTGGTGAAAGAAAGCACTGTAAGCCGACTTTTAAAAGGAGGGGTTAATATGTCAAGGGGGGCACTCTATGTCAGATTTCTATGCTGTATACTGTATTCTGCACTGCTTTTGTTCTAACAACGATGGCTTTGAAACTGCCGTTATGGCTTCTATGCCTCAGCCTCTGAGGCGCAAAATTTCTAACTTAAATGTAACCACAAAACAGGCGGTAATACTGAGCGTGAGTAATATGATACTTATTGCACATTGTTTTTAGTTGTTTGCGATGGGCTTTTTTCAGAATGGCGGTAAGTATAATTACTGCTGATTTTGCTTTCACAAGTCAGGTAATAGGATAGCAAAAACTGACAAAAAAACATAGCACCTGTTTTATTTTTAGCGCTGGTATTAGAATCAAGCCCTCAGTCTTGAGAAAGCAGTTTTTACTGTGAAACCTTGATTTTTTTGTGCCTAGAGAGTTTATTAAAGTATTATTCAGAGATTTTTTATCCAGATTAAATTTATATTATTTTCTGATCCTATTGGATTGAAATATTGGGTCAATAACCTGAGCAAGGACAGGTTCAAGAAGCTCCTTGCATGCTTGTTATGTTGTGTTTAGACATAAATTCACTTCACAACCATCACCTTTGTAAGTATAATATATGAATTTTCATTCCAACTGTCAATAACGGTAATAGGCACTTTTGGGCGCCCTTTCTTTGTTTTCTTACATATTATTGACTGCCAGCTGTTTGGATAGAGGAGCAGCCCTAAAGGATCCTGGGAGATATTTGGAGGAATTATACTGTATGAGGGGCAGTTTATAAAAATCCCTTGAGCATGCCCTTGTTACATTTAATTGTTACACTGAACATTTCTGATTGTGAGTGCAATTCCAATATTGGTGGAGGGTTGGTGTGAAGCAGTCTAAAAACATTAATACACCAGGAGAGTCTTCTTGTTCTTTTGTTTTCACAACATTTCATGTAAGCCTCTTTGTCCACAGACATAATTTAGACAAAAGCAGTCCTTTAAGCCTATTTTAATGAAAAGGTGTATTTGTACATTCCCCTTAGAATGTTTATGGAAGATTAAATGCTGTTGCATTGAGGGGTCTTGGAAGTGATGTGTGGTGGTATTGACATATATACTGCTTTACTGTATACCTTGCTGTAATGTTATAATTGTAAACATTTAAAGGTACATGGATTCTCTTGATTGTATGCTAAATCTACCTTTCAAAGCTTTACTTAAAATTATTGTATTGTTATGGAGTCATGTGTTTGAATCCTGCAACTAAAACAGGCATGGTTCAAACATATTAGACTTTATGGGCTGTATTCAATAAGATAAAGAGGTGCAATTCTGGGACAAACCAACTGCACCATATTAAAGAAATGCAACATGTTTAACCCTTCGAGTGCCAGGGGGCACACAACATATTGCGAAGCAATGCTTTGCATGTCCCTCTAACAAGCAAAGGGTTAATTAGAATCAAAGGGGTTAAAAGTCCCATTTGAATCAACTAGAATCTCAGACATTTTTACCTATGGTGAATTGGTTTGCTTCAGATTTGCACCTCTTTGCACCTCTTTAGGGTATTGAATATTGTCCTATTTAAACCAAGTCACCCATTATTTTTTGTGGTGAAGTAAAGAACTCATTGGTGCAATGAAGAAAAGCAGACTGCATTCCCTGTCATGTCAAGAATGCTGCAGTCCACGAAGATGACATGATTTCATGGCTAATGATTCACTTGCTAATATCAGTGGGGGCTGCACTGAAGATAACCAAGTTGAGCTGTCTTAGATCAAATGATTCAATTAGGCCAGCTGTCCCTATTTGTCATGGCTCAACTCGCTTTTAAATTACCTTTTGAAAGTGGATACGTGCTTTAGCACAGAGCCTAATAGCTCAACAGTTTTATTTAAAAAAGTATATTAAGCATAAAAAGGGCAATGAAATTTGCCTTTTTGTCCTTAGTAATTATATATTTTTTTAAAAGAGGACACATTGCAATGGCTTAAAATAGTCTAGTTTTGATGTATCAGGTACCAAAATATATTTACATTTTTTTTTTTCAAATATGCTGATCATTGAATTCCGAATTAGGCATATACAAAATCTGGAGCTATTCGGAATAGTGCACTAAAAATCTCAGCATATCTCACTTTATGGCATTATTAAAGATTGATGAAACAGGCTTCGAAAATAAAAGAAAAGATAAATGGAAAAATTCCATCAAATGTAACATTTATAATAAGGTTCTATATAAGTTTTAAAGATCAGAGCCTAACCTTGATGGATGACTCATTCTGAACTTGTAGTAGAAGTTCATCACAATTTTTTTGTCAGGACAATCATGTTCTCTTACAGGTGTTGGCTTAAAGACCTGTCACTTGAAAATAAAATGTTTGCCTGTCACTAAAAGCTAACTATACCATTTTCTTTAATTGTAATTTTTACAGTAGATCTTTGTCTGATTTTGGTAATCCAGCATGTAAACCTTCCAAGCACATCCTGGGGGAGATGCACTAAGGGGTGATAAAGTGGAAATAACTTCTCCAGTGATATCAGTTCTCCAATTCCTTAATTTATTCTGTGGAGCCAATGCACCAAAATTCTCAAGTGGGAAAGATGTTAGTGCATAGGTGCCACAGAATAACATAGGAACTGGAGAAGTTATATTACTGCAGAAATTATCTGCACCTTATCACCTGTTTATCACACCTTATTGCATAACGCCCCTGTTGGTTGAACGCCTTTACTGTATATGCTATTTCAATTAATTTTTATGTTGAAATAATACATACAGTACAGCTGTTCAAACAGCAGGTTGTGCTTGGAAGTCCCACATGTCCTAATCCTAACTACAGACAGCAAAGAGGTAATTCATAGCTCATGTAAATCAAAAATAAGAAAATGTACGTTAGAAAAATAATAAGCAATGCATAGTTAATTTTTTTTTTATTATGTATTACTATCTTTATGCATGCATACTTAAACTTTATTTTATTTTGAGAAAGAATTGTGAAATAAATAATACCCCCAGTTTACTTTATAATGCCTTTCTCCTTCTCTGCTTAAATTTATGTGACAGGATCTAACATACACGGTTACATTATGATGCCAGCAAAGCTTACTGCTGTAAGAAAGTTCAGTTGTAATGTGAGACTGCAATAGCCAACAAGAAGTTAAGAAGATTACACTGAGAGTCAAAAGCCATGACATGAGAGATTTTTAAATTGAAAGTATAATGGTTAATTTTTAAATTAGAGATATATACTACATATATTACAAACTGCTTTAGGTAAAAGAGTCAGCAATGAAAACAGAAAAAAATTATAATGTGTCAGTTTTCTTTTCAAAGGGGCAGTATAGGGCTAATAAAATACTATTAAAAACCACTTTAAGTGCCTTTAGAGTGGTAAGAACAGACTCTCTATAGTTTGTAATTCACCAGAAGAATTCCTGTACCAGCATCACATATCATTCACACTGAGAACTGGCAAAGCAGTTATTACATTTAAGAGCTGCTTTTCCAGTTCTCATTGTATCTGAATGATATGTGAAGTGGGGCAGGGAATTCATTATGTTATGAGAGAGGGCTGATGGCGTTCTTGATGCTGAAGTCTGAGTGCATCCTCTCCACTCCCCCACTGACCCTCCTTAACACATCACCAGGATTACGCAAATCCTATATGTTAATGATTACATTTTCTCCCCTCACTTTGCATTGATAATTATTGGTGCTTATGGCAAAGTGATCATCTCACATAACCAGACACACTTCACCACTGCAACTACCCATAGTGGAGTAAGCAAGCTGCACCACAGAAGGCCAAAAGCATTCCCTAAATTCTCACTTATTTAGCCCCTTAAGGGCACGACATGGGTTGGTGAGCCATAAGGACCCATGACGTGCCAGGTCAGTCATGGAATTCAAGGCTCCCCACGCGGCTGCATGCCGTTTGGGGAGCCCTTAACCCGATGCGGCAATAAAAATGAAAAAATGGTCTGTGGTCCTTAAGTGCCGGTCGCATGCATTATCGGCCGGTCCTTAAGGGGTTAAATGGGAATTTTTGGTGTTGCTCTAGATAATTTATTCATTTACACAAAGAGGTGTCAGTAGGTCATAAAATCACCTAAAAATTCTTAGTAATACCCCTCCCCCAGCCACGCCCACCAGTAACACCCCCTAAAAAAAAATTGTCCCTCTTTGGCCATTTGAAATGTTGGGAGGTGTGCAATTGTAGTTTATTTGTTCCCTTGACACAGTTGGATTTTCCAAGAATTGCACATATACCACAGAATTTTACATTTTTCACAACTTAAAAAAGGAAGTGTAACTACTTACTAGCTCTGGACAGACCAAGGGCTCAATTAATCCCCCCTGTCTCATAAAAAACCCCAATGGCATTTTTATAAGCATGGAACGCTATATCAATTATCTGTGCTATGAAAAAATACTGGATAAAAGAAAACCTACCTAGGGCGATAGATGTGCAGGTGTTTTCACCTTTTGTAAAAAAATAAATAAATAAAAAAATAGCCAAAATATGGCATTCAATTCCATGCGTTAGGCACTAAGATCTATTAAGGAACCCACTTTATCATGTGACTTCTGGCCACAAGTAATTTTCTGTGGCCTAACGTCTGTTTTGGTTTCAGTGGGGAGGGCAACTGAATAGCTCCACTATCACTTTTTGCTATCGGACCGTTAGCCAGTTTTGCCCTACTGGCTATTTTACTGGCCTCAGTTGAATCGAGGACAAAATTTCAAACAGTTGTTAGAGTCATAGTCATCTCAGTCACCACTCAAATTTCTAGCTAGTATAATCAGATGATGCCCAGGTTACATTATCCAAGACCGCATATTTGATTATGTTTTAGATGTGGAATGGTCAGAGAGGTATGGGGGCATTTGCTTTTAGGGCTGGTTGAATTTTACATGCTAAAGGCCTGGATATTATTATAACCAGATAATTTTTAAGGGTACCACTGCCTGATCCCTCCTCTCCATATACCTGCCACCTCTCCATTACCACATCCCAGAGATTTCACTGCAGTGGTAACAGAGGGGTAAACTGACTTTTTAAAAAAATAAATAACCTCTTCTCCCAGAGGTTTATGATGGGCCATAGCTGTCCTTAGACTGGTATAACAATATCATCACCATAACATTTCAGGCCATTAGCGAAGTCAAGCATTGTACACAGAAGTTAAAGCACTAAGGATCCCCCAGCCTTTGGATATTTTCGTTACAACTGCAATCCTGCCACTAGGATCTTTGCACCTAAGCTCCCATGCAAACTTAATGATAACCTACTGGGAGTGATGGAGACTTTCATTTGGATCAAGGTCCAGAAGGAAGAGGAAGTGACACCAAGGGCTGTATATAAGAGAGGTTACCCCGAACCACTAAAACCTCACCTACCAGATGGATTTCTATTCATCCGGTGTCATGCCCCTTTCTGCTTAGCAGCCTAAGAGTACTTTTTCCTCTGAATCTGCCCCATCAAACTCCAGATCACGTCCTGTCATTCTGCATCCTAAACTTTATTAAAGTGGACATGTCACCCTAAGAAAAGTTGAATTTGGTTTACAGAGAATTTAAGTCTTTTTATATGTTGTACATGCCATTTTTGTAAAATAAAAATTTTTGTGAAAATAACCTTCATATTGTGTTGGAATAGTGTGGAACGTAACGTTAATACTCTACATAGTCTGTTAATTATTTCTGTTAGGCCGAGCTTATCGTTCTCTTATGCTAATTCTCTGCCCAGTATGCTAATTAGTTCTGTTAGGACCAAATGTATCGCTTGCTATGCTAATTTGATGGGCAGTATGCTAATTAGTTCTGTTTGATGCCAAACATCTCGAAAGAATGCATTGGAGACCTCTCTAGCATTCAAGTGGTTAAAAGCCCCATTTAAATCAGTTGGGATTTATATTTGTTCTCTGTGGAACAGTTAGTTTGCTCCAATGCTTTATACATATGTGAATGCAGCACATAAAAAAAATAAAATTTCACATAAAGACGCAGTCTTTTTTCCATGTCAGAGCTAAAATAACTTTGAAAATTCTTTTTTTCCAGTTGTATCGTATGTGTGATAAATTGATATAAGGAATTTACATTATTATTTTCAGCTGCTCAGCTCAGCAGGGGTGATCTGTGTACATAGCAAAAACAAAAAGAATATGAAATCTGTAGATATATTTAATGTGTAAAAAAGGACCAACTAATGTGTGTCTGTTCAGTCAGATGCCTGAGGCAGAATGTGGTGAAGTGAGATTTTCATTCAGCTGTCAGGATCCCTGAGTGGACTTTTGGTCATCATAATGATTGGATAAAGAGGACTCTTCATTTTTACAGTTTGGCAATAAAAAGGAAAGGTCATATTTATTCAAATGAATTTACTGTCCATTTAGGTAAAACAGACATGCTCGTTAATCCAATTCACATCTTTTGTGTCATTTTTTTAACATACCATAAAGCTGGAAAAATGCACTGATTTGTAAAATACACAGCATGCTTCTTTCATAGAGGTATTTGTCCATTTGTGAATGACTCCATTCTACATCAACATGAGACTTGTCTTTTTTATTTTGCAAAAGAAACAAAATCTCTAGGATTCTTTTTAAAAAAATCATAAAATGCCCATTCTGACGCACATTTTTAATAGGAAATTACATTTCTTGCATTTTTAATATGAGTTGCCAAAATGTTTAAGAAGTATTTAAATGCTCAAAAAAAGGTTTTTCCAATTGAGCTTTAACATGAGACATGAAGGTCAAGTCTAATGACTACTGGAGAAATTCTAAAGCAAACCAACTGCACTATGGGTAACAAGTAACAGTTATCATTGATTTAAATTGGTCTTTAAACTTTGAGTGCCAGAGGGGTATGCTACGCATTGCAAAGACTTAAGAAAAGACCAAGGACCAAAAAAGGTTTGATGTTTTTACTGTAGGAAAATGAGCAGACTAGATGGGCCGAAATGGTTCTTATCTGCTGTCAAATTCTATGTTTCTATGTTGAGTATCCCTCTGGCACTCAAATGGCTAACCATTTGAGGGGCTAACCATTTGAGTGCCAGAGAGGTATCCAACGCATTGCAACACATTAAACTATTGAATGCTAGATAGAATTATAAACACATTGCTTCAGTTTCATTGGATTAAAATACTTTGGGGAATTGTTATGTGCCCTCTATAGTGTGGTTAGTTTTCTCCATAATGTTTCCAGTTCTGCTTAAAACATCAGCTTTAGAAACCTAACCCATTAGATGTTACAAATGTCTTCAAAGTTTTGTAGACATTTCTAGAATCCAAGGGGTTAATTAAATATTAAATCTGAATGTGCCCAGCACACTTGTAAGATACATTCTTATTACATATGCATTTAATCTTCTAGTGCCAGAAGGAAGCCTTGACACTTGGGCATGCCTTTTGGCATTCAAAAAGTTAAACAAGGTTGAGCTTGAAGATTTTGATATATTAACTACTTGAATGCTACACTAGGGGCATCCCCAAGCAGTATTTGAAGCAATCGTTGCATGGAATTCTAATCATAAGATTCTTTCATTCTTACTCTGAGAAGACAAATTGCTAAGGACTGGTAAGATATTTACCTATAACATGCCATCTGAGAAACCGCTAGGAAATGGATTCACGTTCATGTTGTAACATTGAATTAAAAGCCCTTGTAAAAAAGGAGATTATTCACAGAGCTTTCAGATTGAATAGATTTACACGTTAGTCACTTGGATGCTAGAGACACAGTGTAACGTCTTGAATCCCAGAGGATTATACAACACATTGCAAATCAGTGTATGGGATATCCGTCTGGCACTCAAAGGGTTAATGTATTGGTGACCTCTCTCGCATGCAAGGGCTTATGTATAATCAATCTTATTTCAATAGCCATGAACACAATGGAGGGAATATGTAAATCTGTCTATGCAGATTTTTTGAACTTAAAACATTGGCATAATAATCATGTGGATGCACTTTGGTGTTTGTATAAGCACATACAATTGATTTAATACATATTGTTGCACACATGCTCTGCCATTAACCCTTCATGACATGTTGCTCACCTCTCTGGTCCATAAAGTAAGGCATACAGTTAAGGCATTAGTAAGAGCAGGCCCTAAACAGCACCCTATAGCATGCACAAGAAAACTGTCTCATTTTACCCTGATTTCACAGTGTTGGTACATAATGAGAAAAAGGAGCAGAGGATTGGAATACCCAAAAACTTCCATACAGTTTCATGCTGCATTCTCCTTGGCAGAAGAGGTGCATAGAGGATAATTTTTAGTGTAGATAGCATAGTACAGAAGTGACAAGCCAAGAGATGTGACATCTGAGCACAAACAGAAAGCACAATGGACTGTTCTATGGCTAGTCACCGCTCAGAGTATCAGATTTTAGCTCTCTAGTGCCATTACAGAGGAGTAATTTCCATGTATATGTTAGCCTAATCCTGCCCAAAAAGGTTGCCTAGTTCCAAAATGAAGTTCAAGTCCCGTCTACACGGGAAATACCAGCTAACTTCAGAGGTACCTTTCGGCCTTGTTAGGGCCTCGTCAGTGAGGTGCAGCTGGTTTGCCTAGGCACTGAGAGCAAGGGGTCCACGTCTGGATTACCATTTACTCTTAGGGAGACACGATGCTTCTGAGCTGTGACTAGCCATAGAACAAGCATTGTGCAGTTTGTTTGTCCTCAGAAGACTCCCACATTTTGCATTTATATATTACAGAACTGGTAAGAAGGAGCACCATAAAGAAATTGGTTCTAGCTACTGTTTTATAGCAGAATTCTATAGTTCATCCCACTAAAATGTTCTTTGCAAACTTTTCTCTTTTTTGGGTTAATCAGGGAGATTTACTAAAGGGAGAGAATAGTTAGGAAGATCTATTGAAGCTATTTTCATGAAAAGGGACACATCTGCCAGTATCTCATCCCTAGGTAAAGAATTCCACAACCTAACCCCTGCCTCTGTTGAAGTTGAAACCTCTTTTCCCCTAATGTTAAAGGAACTCTTACACATTTAAAATAAAATGGGCTCATATACACTTAAATGCCCTGTACTTCATTCTAGTATTTGAAACAATTCCTAAAATCTTGTCTTACATATGCTCTAAGAAAGCAGGCATTCTTGCCTGTCCACTCTTCAACAATACCCTTTTTAATACAGAATAGTATTAGTTTTGCTACTACATTTTGACATTGATCATTGTGGACACACCTGTAGTTTACAAGTACTTTTTCCTGTAAATTCTTTCCTACAATGATCTAATTATTCTAGTAGCATATATACTTGTACTTTCCAAATGCAAAACTGTAGATTTGCCTACATTAAAGGGGAACTATCACCTGTATTAATGTTGCCTTTACTCCAGTGTTCTTTTGCATTGAACATGTAATCTTTATTTATTTTTTTAAATATAATTTGTTATTCTCCTCTTGCCAATGAGAGTGCTCCAGCTCACATGGAGAAATCCTCTGTCTTTGGAGGAGGTTGGAACAAGGTACTACTTGGAGAGGGAAACAGATGAAGATTGACAGGCTGTGGGCAGAGTTGACCCACAACTAGTGATGAGCGAGCGTGCTCGGCCGATGCTCGGATCGGCTCGAGCATCGCTCTGCTCGGCACATGGCGGTACTCGTCGAGTACCGCCATGTGCTCGCCCGACATGTTCGGGTGAAGGGGATCTGTGCCGGAAGAGGCACAGATCTGAAGACGCTCCGCTGGACCACCAGGGACTGGAGGTACGGGGGCATTGCGGAGATGAAGGGGGCATTGCGGAGATGAAGGGGGACATTGTGGAAGAGGGGCATAGACTCTATGCCCCTCTTCCACAATGTCCCCCTTCATCTCCGCTATGCCCCTCTTCCACAATGTCCCCCTTCATCTCCTCTATGGCATAGGAGATGAAGGGGGACATTGTGGAAGAGGGGCATAGCGGAGATGAAGGGGGACATTGACCAGGCACCCTCCGCTCATCAGAGCAGGGGGTGCCTGGTTTAATGCTCGAGTGCTCCCATGCTTTTCAATGGGGCTCGGGTGCTCGGCCGAGCACTCGAGCCTCAGGGGGTGCTCGGTCAGAGCACCCGAGCACCCGAGCATTGGGGTGCTCGCTCATCACTACCCACAACCAGTTCAGTAGTGACGTCACCACGTTAAATTTGAAAGCTAATATCTCGAATAATAACAAATTATATTTTAATGAAAAATAAAGATGTAACAATGTAAAGGAGTATTGGAATAAAGACAACATTAATACAGGTGTTAGTCCCCTTTAAATCTCATACAATTTTACATAATTCTATAGAGAACAAAATCAATGCTCTCTATCCTTCAATCAATTTTCTATCAATTTATAAAGGTTATCCCCTAGACCTAATTTCCTTATTTATAGTCCAGCATTTCGTGTTGTACAGTATCAAATCATATTCATAATCTACATAGCTTAACCATTATCTTTATTTCTACTTACAGCTTCATATAAACTCAATAGATCGTTTTAGTTAAGGTTTATTCGTCATTAAATCATGCTGATTTATTATAGTATTTTTCTTCTTTTACAATGTACTCCTGAATATAATCCATTATAATCCTTTCAAGTAATGTCCCCACTAACATCGTCAAACTCACAGACCTCTTCTTGTGTTAATCTCATAACTGATATAGGCATGGTTGTACTTGAGGCTATTCTACTATTGTTTGTTCCTTACTATATAACAATGAAAATAATTTGTTCAAAACATCAGCCTTTTCCTTATCCTCACTAGTCAACATATCCGTCTCATTTTTTAAAGGTTCAATAATCTTCTTCTTATGTTTTTTGCTATTCACATATTTGAAAAACTTTTTTTTTAATTAGTCTTGCTCCCTTTTGCAATTCGGATTTCATTTCCTATTTTTTCTAACCTATTTGCCTTTTTGCAATCCTTGTTATGCTCCCTGTTTTTAAGAAAGAATTCCGTATTCCTTCAGATGCACAGTAAATAATCTAAATACGTTTATTCTTGCTAGTTTCTTCTTTACATTTGCATTTAACCACACTGATTTGGGTTTACATTTTTACATTTGTTCCCCAAGGGTGTTTACTGTATATTTCTCCATCCTGAATTTGAATTGTAACCATTTTTCCCAATATTTTTTCCTTTTAGTAATTCATCACAGTCTCTGTATTACAAAAGAAAAGGAAAGATAAGGAAAGGGCGCCTTATACGGTGATATCGTTTGGACAATACAAATATATCATATACAGCAATCTTCACATGATATACTCACAAAAAGAATGGCCACAAATGACTGTAGCACGCCAACAAGTGAAGAATATTAAATCCGCCTTTACACAGATCTCAATAAAGCATTTATAAACATCTACTTCCAAGAAATGCCACTGTTAACTTAAATGTCTACCCACAAGGACTCTAGATTATGACCAGTTTCCTCACAAATATCTTTCCATAAAAGGGATAGTAATGTTTCATAATAAAAGCAGCTCTAATAAATCAATCAAAGTATTTGGACTTTGGAGAGTGTTATTTCAATTCTGTCAGAGTTGTAGTTCAAGAGTAATTCAATGACAAAGTATCCCCCTCCCGCCCCTTTTACTGATGTAACACTGTTCAACCTGATCAGAAGGGAGGTGCCCAGGTAGACTGCAGAGAGGGACAATCTTCAATTAAGATAAGGGAAAAACCTGAAAGGGCTTTCATTGTTCTCATAGGAAGAAGATTGTCCCCTGCTGTTATCTGTCTGGTCTGTGGACTGGATTCCACATCTGAGAAGAGATGGCTTAAACTAGGTAAAAGGGGAGGGAGAGGAAACTTTGCTAGTGAATATCTCTCAAACCATAAAGGTTTGAGAGATAAGACTTATATCGTTCTTCATATTTTTTTAATACCTACAAAATAAAATAAAGATAAAACAAAGTATTACTATCCCTTTAAACTAGGCTTTAGATCTGGTCTCTCATAGATACATATGCCTTTCCCTCTCCTGTTAATGCCTCTCCTAACCTGGGAATAGCCATCAATATTTACAGTCCAGTCATGTTTAGTATCCCACCAATTTTCAGTAAGCCAGTCAAAATGCTTATTTACTGCTACCACTTCCAGCTCTCCTATTTTGCACTTGCCAACATACAATTCAGTTTTTGATCACTTTGTATTTTAAAAATTACATGTCTTTTTTCTACATCTGACTTTAACAATGGCTCTTTGTCATTAAAGGGATAGTAATACTTAAAATGTAAAAAAAAATGTTGTAGGGTTTATCCCCCTGAGTAAAACAAGAGTGCTCCCACTGCTGAAAGGTGTTTCATTCAAAAGTTATTAATTTTCAAAGTTGAATTTTTTAGGTGCAATATCACAGTGGCCTGAAATTGTACAGTGGAGCTGTTGCTACACCATCCTATGGAGATTTATGGTCCCGGGACCAGAGCTGTTCATAGGATCGTGTAGCAACAGTGCCACTGTACAATTTCATATGCCCACTAGTAGTGGGAGGGGCTCTACCTTTAAATATGGCCGTCATTGAATTCGGCACACCATAATCTAAGAAGCTTTTAGCAAAACGCACACGTTGTAGACCATTCCAATTAAGTAATTATAGTTAGATATCCCGATGTCAGCACACCTGAAGAGCCGCCTAAAGTCGGGCGACCGGATTCTGTCTCTGACAGCTTTACAGCTCGTCAGATAGAAAGGGGAGTGAATGGACACCTTCATTTTATTATATTTCTCAAACCATAATGGTTTGAGAGATGGGAATGAGGGCAGTAAGTATTTTTTAATTGTACCTATCAATTCGCCTATACTTTTTTCTCGAATTTACTATCCCTTTAATCATGACTTCACTAAGGTTGTGGCTAATGTCTCTGGAACAAGATTGCCATAAGGGTGATCTTTTAGCATAGAGAACCACCACCCGTCCCTTATTTCATACTTTATGTACATAGTGATCTCAGGTACTCTGCACAAATCTCTCTTCAAATCCATACAGCTTGGGGATTTATGTCTGGGAGACACAGAGGTTAATTGCCTCTTACATAGGTTTAACCCCTGCAAACCCTTGAGCGCTTATATGGATCTGGGAGGATGAGCGCTATCATATCTTGCATATATTTAGACAGAGTTGCTCAACTCCGGTAAGATCCGTTCCATTAAGGGGGGTAACTTAATTGTCGTAAAGGTATCCATAACCTAACAAGTGGATCCCAGTTGTGGTAAAATACTTCTTTTTTTATTAACCCATCATTTCCGACAAGATCCGAGGGCTGCACACACTAATTTTACGTAATTACACACCATATCTAGGTTCTATGCCAACACCGGTATTCCTTTTACAGCACTTAAGACCCAGCACTGAATTGATGTTGCAGCTCTCTTGGGTAGATCCACTTTCCTACTTATCAGAGCTTAGATATTACTGCCAGGACGCCTAGGTAACTTTTTATTTATGTTAACACATGAAACAATAATATGCATATAGCGATCTCTAAGGCAAAGTTCTGTACAACTCTCTCTTCAAATCTATACAGCACAGGGATTTATTTTTAATAGATATTGTGAAATTCCTCATATAAAGGATTAATCCCTGTGAACCCTAAGCACACATATAGATCCTTGAGGATGAGCCCTATCATATCTCACATATAATTGGATAGAGCTGCTCGACAAGGGCAAGATCCGTCCCTTTCAGGGGGCAACTCTAACGAGCGTTTGTAACTGTCACGGTTTTCAAGACACTCAGACCAGTGTGTGAAAATAAAATGCAATTTTATTAAGAACAAAATAAATGACAGAGAACACCCCCTATGGGTAGCACAGCGTAATAGCAGATAGGCAATGGTATGCACAGTATACAATAATTTAGAACAGAGTACTGGCAATTGACAAGCACTGAGTACTGATATACAAAGGGTTAATGGAATAATCAGTCCGTCTCAGTTGTGTTGTTTGGCACGTCCAAGGTGTCAAAGGTGGAGAATGGTGGAGAAGACTCAACACCAACAGTCTGTAATACTGAAGAAACTGTCCAGCAAAGAGAAACCTGCCACCCAGCCTGCTGTAGTTGAATGGTAGCCCCCACGGGCGTATGAGTAGAGCGAGTAGACTGCCAGAGCTAGAGAGAATAGCCCCCACGGGTGTAACGGAGACAACTGAGTTACCGGAGTTGGAACCACTAGCCCCCACGGGCGTTGTGGTTGGAACTGGATTGCAAGAGCTTGGACCAATAGCCCCCATGGGCGTAACCACAGAGACGTGCACTGAAGCAGCCAGAGCCGGGCGCCACCGGGCATGGTAATGAGCTACGCAGGACTGCAAGGAGAGGAACGGCTCAGCACAAAGCAACTCTCTGTATAGACTGAAAGCCCAGCACCGGGACACAGCTCTGCACTGGTTAACGGCTCGATAGTTGGAACACAGCTCTGCACTAGTTAACAGCTCGATAGTTGGAACACAGCTCTGCACGGGTTAACAGCTTGATAGTTGGAACACAACTCTGCACGGACAAACAGCTCGGTAGTTGGGACACAGCTCTGCACGGGTTAACAGCTCGACTATAGAAACACAGCTCAGCAGTAAGCGGCTCAATGACAGGAACCAGCACAGCACGGAGCCGCACTGAACAGCAAGTGGCACAGTCACAATGTCGCCGGGGCGACAGGGCAGACAGGAACGGAGACCGGCCGCAGTAACTGGAACAGGTCACGGAGCAGGAATGTCAGCAAGCCGGGTCGAATCACGGAGCGAGTTCTCAGACAAGCCGAATCAGGAAATGAGCAGGAACGTCAGCCAGGCCGGGTCAAATCACGGAGCAGGTTCTCAGACAAGCCGGATCAGGAAACGAGCAGGAACGTCAGCCAGGCTAGGTCAAATCACGGAGCAGGAACACAGGATTGTAGTCAGAGATAGCCAAGTCGGTACACCGGAGATCAGGAACGCAGGAACACAGCACAGCAAAACTGGCTCAGGAACACCACAAAAGGGCAAATGACAGGTGCCACTAGCCCAGAATAAAAAGGTCACCAGGGGCGGGCCAAACAGGCTCAACCAATCGGAGCGCAGCACAAGTGAGAGTGACAGCAAGAGAAGCTGCCCCGTGATAGTAACCCTTTAAGTGGATCCCGGTCGTGATTAGATATTCCTTATCCAACTATCACTTCCGGTAAGATCTGAGGGCTGAGCAAACTAATTTCATTCTATCACATATTAATTAACCCTGAAAGTATCTGTAAGTTCATAAAGGATCCCAGATAATTAATTGTACTTTGTCTTAATTACATTTGTAGTTGTTTCATTCCGGTAAGATCCGGGAAGCACTGCTACACATTCCTTAATTACTTGATCTAAGCACAATCCTAGAGGGACACCAAGGTCTTATGCCAACATCGGTATTCCTCCTATATTATTTTAGGATTCAGTACCGGATAGATCTTGTAACCCTCTTAGGCAGATCAAATCCTCTATTAGTGAGAAATCTGTGTACAGACATTACTGGCAGTATGCCCAGATAGTTTCTATTTTTCTGTATTATATAATCATTTTGATTATCCAAAGATACTATCCCAAACTGGATCTTGAATCCACATCGTTCTCCTCCCTATTTTATTTATTTTTTGCTCAAATTTGCTGCTTCACTGCACTCTTTTGATAAAATATCGTTTATCATCTATACCAATAAAGGTTACGTTTTATTGACACACAATGTGCCTTTAGTCCATTCTCGCCTCGACAAGTCCCACGGAGACTACATATGAAGGGTGAGCAGTTAAGCGGTGACTTTCACAATCTTTTCCTTGCTATGGTAAGAAGATTGTCTCTTCTTTTTCTATAAAGCTGTACCACATTGCTCTACAAGAAGTACCCGTCTGGAAGTACTCTACCCACCCACCACCTCTCCTACCTCTCCTTAGCACCTCCCACATTCTATTCTTTACCTTCAGTGCAACTGAAAAACAGAGACCATTATAACTCCTCTTTTGCTACTAGAGAAGGTGATTGTGCCTCTACTTGCCCTCCTTCCCCCCACTCACTCAAGAACCTTACAGCGTATCACCTCCCTACTACTGCCAGCCTACAAGAACAAAACCCTTACAGAATCATCTTCTGCTCCCCTCTCACAAGGCAGCGCATGAATGGGGTGGGTTAGAGAAGGTGCTTGTCTTGGCAGTTGGAGCTGGATGGTAGCATCAGATGGTGAGAGAGGAACAGCGAGTCTGCAAAATGGATCATCTTTTCTGCAGCCACACTGTTTCTCTCTCACCATCTGATCTCACAACCTGGCTCCAATTGCAAAGACAAAAACGTTCTCCATGTCTAACCCATCCTATTCAAGTGCTGCCTTGTGAGAGGGCAGCAGAAGGTGATTCTGTAAGGGTTTCTGTCATACAGGCTGGCAGTAAGAGGGAGATAAGGTTAGTGAACATGTAGGGGGAGGAAGGCAAGTGGAGGCTTTCATGTGAAAGCTGAGATACTGTCTTGTGGGGAGGGAGAGTGCTGTCAATCATATTAAACATAATCAAGATGGAAGCACTCTCCTTCTTGCTTACTAGGGGTAAGTTAGATTTTTCAGCATGGGGGAAATTATATAGGTTTCATGGTGATTTTTAAGCAATTTGGGGGAGGGGGAGTTGGAGCATGACAGTTCAAGTTTAATATTTAATGCATCAATGCATGAGTTTCAGTGACACATACATTTATTTGTTTGCATTTGATCTCTGTTTTAGTCCACTACTAGTTGTTTCAGTTACTGTTTATTTCAATATGATAACAAGGATTATTACACTCTAATAATCAGCTACACATGATAGCCTCACATATGGCATGAAATGCCAAGATGGCGACAAACATTGTGGAGCTCTTTTCACATTGAATAAATCCTGCATGTGGCGAAGTTATGCATGTGTTGCCGTAGTGTGGTAGTGAAAGATTAACACAGATCATCATATTTTTATGATTGAGTTTATGCTAACAAGTTGCTATGTACTTGAAACAGACTCACACAACATATATATATATATATATATATATATATATATATATATATATATATATATGAATATGTTTCACTCCACAGGATGACTGAGATTCACATGAGCCCCAGCCTTGAAATTTGCCTGCTTCAACATCACAACGACATAGCTGGTGCCATAATGAACACGTGTAGCTGACATGCCACGTTCGGGTCTAATGGAGGCTGTGAATTCAACTGATATTGCCATTTCACGGATATCAACTATCCCCCTGTGAACAGTGGTACACCCAATTGCCTATGTCCATCATTTTATGGAAGTATTACATACAGCAAACTAGAGATGAACATATTAATTTCAAGCATATAACCCTTGGATCATTAAACTGTAAGTGTTAAAGAGGTAGTCGAGGTATTAGGAACAAAGGAGATTTAGGATGCCCAATCCAGCTGAATAGGGATGGATTCCCTGGGTATAAGTATTGGGTACTGCTTATGAGTAATTAACTGAGGTTGACATGTTGACCTCTATGCGCAGCACAATGACAATGTACACGCAAAAATATTCCAAGCTCTTATTACAACAGATAAAAATTGTTTTAAAGTCAGTATAGAGAAAGACCTGTTTATTTCTTATAAATCCTTAGTGTCCCTTCTCAGCAATGCAGCTTGATCCTTCAAAGGCCTCCAGTCTGGCCTTTACTCCACGTATACAGTTACTCCAAAAAAAAAGACAGCGCACACAATCTGTGAGTAGACTGCAAAAACCTTAAGTTTCTTTTATGGGCCCTTCACCGAGTGAATTTAATCCTTCTCACCTCCTTCACCGTGGGAATCACCTTATGGATCAAAGTAGGTATTTGACTCACCTTTAATAGAGGCAATCCAGCATCTTGGTGTAATCGCCTCCATTGGATAACCCCCAGTGATGATGGTATCTTAGGGTCAGCTGACCTCCTCTTTACCCCAGTTATTCCGGCCTCTCCTTAGACTATTTCCTTTTCGGTTAACCGGGATTTTTTCAGTGACCTGTAGAGAGGGAGCAGCAGGCCTTACCATCAATTTTACCATGCCTTATTGGATTGAGCCCTAACCATGAATCTGTAATTTATTTTAATGTCACAGACCATATTAAAGAAAAAACAGAAAAAAATTAGGGTCTTATTTATCAAGCTGAAGCTGAACAATTATACCAGATGGGAGAAATGAAACTTTCCATTTCTCTCAATGGGGCTTGTACCTTTTTGAAAGCTATATAGGTCTCCAACTCATTTCAAAGCAATGTGTTGCAGACTTTTAGCATTCATGGGGTTAAAAGCCCTGTTTAAATCAAAGGCAATTTGTAGAATTTTCATTTCAATTCTATTTTGTAGGTGGTGGGCTAAAGAATTGCACCTCTGACATTTTGTTATTAACATCCAAAGAATTACAGAGGTTTTATTGAATGTCACAGTCAGAATAAAATGAATTCAGAATGAGAACTGCACATTTCAGCTGGTTTGAATAAGAGCTTTCTCAACAGTGGGCGTAGAGCAGTTTATGATGTGACCATGGGTTACAGTGACTAGGGCTACAGTC
This sequence comes from Rhinophrynus dorsalis, assembly GCA_037306005.1. Lineage (NCBI taxonomy): Eukaryota > Metazoa > Chordata > Amphibia > Anura > Rhinophrynidae > Rhinophrynus > Rhinophrynus dorsalis. Next base: position 111,949,391 of record CM074723.1, read on the forward strand.
ACATACAAGTCCTCTCTGTTATGGGAACTTTTTAATCTAATATCATTTTCTGAGCCTTCACCTAATGCTCTATTTATCCTAAAGCTCAATCACAATTATTTGTCTGCCTTTTTTTGTCTGCAGTACAGACTCCGCTTTCATGTGCTCTTGAGAATTTCTGTTCCCTTCTGCTGCTCCCATCAACTGTTTAGAAAAAGCTTTAATTCTGAAACACAATAAACAACCAGAGTGAAAGAAATCTTCCTTAGGTAACCTCAGAACAGAAGAACTTTGTGCATTATGCAGCCCAGGCCATGCCAAAATGCAATTTGGAGGGTGTCCAGCACTTCATTGGAAAGTAATGGTTTTCACTGAACTGAGTTATGACCAGCTGTTTGCAGACAGTCTGTGACATACTGATAGAGCAGAACACCGTATGTTGCTTTCCAAATCAAATGATACAAGAAGTGTGACAGAGTGGAGAAACATCTGTCATTAGCAATTTTCAGCACGCTTCACTAATTCTGGACAAAATACGAGTAATGAACTTACCGCAGGAAACTTCAAATACTACCACTGCTGAAACAAGGAAACAAACAGCTACTTCTCCAAATGGCTACTAATTTAATTCATTTGGGGTAAAAAACAAACAGAGTGGATTACTTGTCTTTGATCATGGTTTAGAAAACGCTGATCGCAAATGTTCACTTTCATCAAAGGACAAAGGTCATATGTATCAACTTTCTCAGGTTCAGACAGAAAACTTGTCCAAAGCATCAATTTGTACTGTAATTAAGAAGTCCAGCGGCAACATGTTAATAAAATACTGGATTGCTTTGAAACACCATAAGGTTGATTCCACTATGCTTAAAGGAACACTAATACTTCTTAATAATAAATCTCCACTTGAATTTATAAGTGTAGAAAATCCTAATGACCCCTATGATTGCATTATGTATGGATTGTTCCCCCTATATTTAGTACTGGATATTGTGTCTATGGATTCGGACGTGATTCCCTTTTACAAGATTCAGGGACACCAGATTTGTCCCACTGAAGGTTTCTTTTTATTACTCAACAACGTAATAACCCTTTGCGTGCCAGTGGGGTATGCAACGCATTGCTGTGCAGGAATGCAGGAATAAGATAGTGGTGGTTAGAACATGCTAGGTCATGATACCAGAAGTCAGGATAATCACAGTCCAGGACAGGAAACAACAGGTAATCAATCAGGAACACATGAATACAGAGAAGAGGCTTAGATGCACAGTATCTGGCAATGTCAGTTAGTGGGAAGCAGGTTTATAAAGGTGAGGAGAGAGCCTGAGAGGAGGACACTTAAAGTGGATCTGTCACCTTTCCACTTTCCCCAACAATCCTTTTCTATAGGACAATTATTGTGTAGCAAACCATATTTGGCTCCCCAAACCTCACTCCCAGCTTCTAATCCTACCTCTGTTTCAGATCCATGTTGCAGAGGGAGAGCGCCACCTCATTGATTATGTCATAATGATTGACAGCACTATCCTGTACAGAGCCGCCAATCTAGTTTCTTTAGACTTCCCCCTGTATAATGCACTTACTCTGTTGCGTGAATGCTGCTTGGCAAATAACCAGCTTTCTACTGGCTCCATGCACATACCTTACAGTGGATGGGAATGTCAGCAAGCACTGGGCTGGACTAATTAGCCTGTGGTACAGCACTTTAGCTTGTGGGACTGCAGACTAAGTTGGAAATTACATCACCAGGTAGGGTTTTCAATTGGGATTATCTGGAGAACTAAAGAAGTAAATGAAAAAATGTTAACATCATTTATAGAGTTTTTTTCCTCTGATTGAGGTAAAGTTATTTGAGGGTGACAGGACCACTTTAAAGGGTTAGTAATGTTTCACAAAAACAGCAGCTCCAATTAATCTTCATAGCAATTGAGCCATAGAGAGAGTTATTTCAATACTGTCAGAGTTGTAGTTCAAGAGTAATTGAATGATAAAGTTTTTTCCTCCCGCCCCTTTTGCCTAATGTAAGCCATCTCTTCTCAGATGTGGAATCTGGTTGCTAGACCAGACAGATAACAGAAGGAGACAATCTTCTTCCTATGAGAACAATGAAAGCCATGTTCCCCTTGACAAGTTTTTCAGGTTTTTCCCTTATCTTAATTGAAGATGGTCCCTCTCTGCAGTCTACCTGGGCACCTCCCTTCTGCTCTGGCTAAGCAGTGTTACATCAGTAAAAGGGGCTGGAGAGGGAGACTTTTTCATTCAATTACTCTTGAACTACAGCTCTGACAGTATTAAAATAACACTCTCCAAGGTCCAAATACTATGAAGATTAATTACAGCTGCTTTTATTATGAAACATTACTATCCCTTTAAGGATCAGGCTGAGTTATAGAGTGTCAAAAGTGAATCCAGCAGTTAACCTCAGTGCCACCACAGCCTGACAAGTAGGTATCAGGTATAGCTCACAGTGTCTCTCAGGAATTACTCCTAGGCAGTTAGCTATCAGGTGGGGCAAAGAAGCCTCAGTGGTAAAGCAAGATATTAACCCCATAGCTGACAAAGCCTAACAAACACCTATTCCCTGCCTGTGAAATAGCACATTTATTTCAAGATAGGCTTTCTAACCTTCAAGGTTCTAAACAGTCAGAGTCTGAAAGAGCATCGGATACGAAATTCAACCTTACATCCTTTGGTCAGCAAGCTTCTCACTCCTAACAGTACCCAGAGTGCACTCAACATCAGGTTCCTATATACTTTCCGCAATGTGGAACTCTTTGCCCTACTCAGTCACAGAAGCCACATCATTGTAGACCTTTACACTGTCCTTAATTTTCATTCTTTTAAAGCATATTTGACTGTTAGGAATTTACTAATCAACATATTTCACTATCTACATTATATTTTTCCTTTCATGACTGCCTTAGTATGTCTATATAAATATCTGTAAAGCACGTTGAGTCTCTCTGTGGAAAAAGTGTTATAATAGTCATTATTATTATTTTCTCTATGATGGAGTTTTCTTGAAAATAAAAAGTTAATCATTATGGAGCAGATGACTATATACTGCCTAAAATTGAATAGCAAATGTAGCATGCCTTAACATTCCACCTTATTAAACACTAGCCAATAGTCGATAAAGTCAATGATAACTTATTCACAGGTAATAAAACCAATCTTACTTTCAGGGCCCTCTGTCAGTTTACTCACAAATAATTATATAGCATTTCTCAGAAACATCACCAATTGTTTTATTTACATTTAAAATATTTTATGTACAATTTGAATTAGTTATAGTATGTTTCTGTTGTAATGCTCATCAGATAACTGAATCTCATTCTTAATTTTAAGTTTTAAATATTGTTTGCAGAGGATAAATTTAGCCCAATTCATTTGAGTTCTACCTATGAGACTTTCATTGGATTGTGTCCCAGACCAAAGATACTGAAAGCTATTCGGGGTTGATGAGTGTAAAATGAGTTTAGGAGTCTTTAGACCAGCTTTTTAATTACAAAATTATTCATGATAAAATGGCATATATTATGCTATTGATTGTAAATGTAAAATGTACTATCTTTGAAATAAAATAAAAAAGCGTATCTATCTATCTATCTATCTATCTATCTATCTATCTATCTATCTATCTATCTATATCTTATGAACACAGGTAGACAATTTTTGGGCATCCAGCTGTTGTGGACTACAACCCCCATCTTCCCCAACCATCTACTAGCTGGTTGGGAATGATAGGGGATGTAGTCTCCAACAACTGGGACTTAGGGCTCGATAATATTCACGGCTCTAAAAGCGTTGTTAGGTGCCAAAGGAGTTCAGGGCAGTACACACAGTTGTACCATTGATATTCTATTGTTTGGCCAGCATCCACTGCAATGAGCGTTGGTCGCAAAAATCCACGTTGCGGCCAAATGCTCATTGCAGCTTTTTGTTCCCACAATGCACACTAAATAGCGTGAGTGTGGGAACATCAAAGGAAACTAGTTAACTCTCGTTGTTTGACAGTGTCAAACAATGAGAGTGAGCTAAAAAAACAGTCACCTCCCCCACCTCCCAAACACTAACCCTACACTACCCTTAACAATCTCAATAAAGTGAAACAATACTAGCCTTACCACTATCCTATCACCCATACCCCATAGCTTTAACACGTATCTGTCATCCACTGTAAGTTGTCTTCTATAAACTTCTTTGGCAACTTCTTTTTTATCTTCATTCTTCCTCTTCATACCTTCTTTTTTCCTGTTGTGATATGTACCCCATATATTATCCAAATGTAATAAAAAACAAATCTTCATATTATAACTGCCCCTCAGAGATATTCATGTAAGAAGTGTAGAACTCACCCCCGCCCCCAGTTATCTCTTGGGCCATTGCAAGAGCCATACTGAGGGAAATTTGAACAGAGACTAGCTTTTATATGGCCTGTCTCTGTTCAAAATGATTCCCATGCTTCCATTGTCTGGGATGTAGGGTTACGCACCTCTCAGCCAATCAGCTTTTAGCAGGAGGGATGATGAAACTGAAACTATGTTGTTGAGCTGCTGATATTTGTAGTAATAGCTGTTACTTAAAATGCCTCAAAGTATGAAAATACATAATTACGTGTATATGTAAAAGTTACAATATATTGTTTCATATCATGCAAGTTATATTTTAACCGTTGTGCTTCTTTAACACTTTGAATACCAGAGATGTATGCAATATATTGGATACCTCTCTGGCACTTAAAATGTTAAGTCTTTAATGGAAGAGAGGTATGAAATTCACTGCTAAACAATGCATTACATACCACTCTGGTCTTTAAGGGGTTAATTGTAAGAGAACAAAGTAATAAAAGAATGCTGAATAACATTAACTCCTTTGATGCCTAGAGGTCTCCAAAGCATTGAGAAACAATACATTGGAGACTGCACTAGCAGCGCGTTAAAGATTCACAGGAAAGAAAGTGAATCGTGTTATTTCTCTTCTACGTTGCAAAGATGAACAACATTGAAAATATAGATGTATTTGAAACCCATCATTGTCTTTGTGATATAGATCATAAAGTAAGCTGGCCTAAGTAATTCACTAACAACAACGCTATTCTTTACATAAACAGTAAATGTTTAGATTTTCCTGTTCACTGACTAACAGAACACATATCATAAACACTAAGCTGTTATAGTGCGTTTTGTGTGTTGATTCACTTTAACAGTTGTTAGTGTGAAGACAGGAAAGAAAAGTGGGTGTAATGAGACCGTGTGCAGTATGCTGTGAAAACAGAGGACCTTATTTGGCATAATGGCTTGCACCATAAGGACCATAAAATTGTGCATGTGTTAGTATCATTTTAATTATTACGGGTGCCACATGTTAAGCAGAATAGCGAAACTACTAAAACAGCTTCAAAATCCTTTCTGCTGATCACAGTATTTTAATTACAAAGAGGAACATTTGGAGATAGGTAACCATAAAAGCCTTCTGCTGGCAAATTTACTCAAACCTGATTTTTGTAATTAGAATATTCAACCACAGATTCAGTTCAATAGCTGCAAGGAATACTATTTTAATTAACGTAGATTAAATGCAGGTAATATGATTTTCCCTGTCAGATTTATAAATACCGCTCAAACTTTAGAAAATGTACTGCATTATATTGCTTTTTACTGTTTTATTGAGAGGAAAAGTAATTATTTTGTGGCAGCTTATGTATACCATTCCTTTCTATCACTCTAATAGAATAAATCACTTTATAAACAGAGCAACACACTGGCATGATATATAGATTTATGGCCACAAGAGTGGAAATGCATATGGAAGCTGATGTAGCATGAAGAAACTGGACCAATGCTGGTGCACACCAGCTGCATCATAGGGGTCAAATAATTATCCCTATAGATTTACCTGAGGCTTTTAAAGAAACATAAATGCCTACTACTAATAACCTCCCATGTACCTTAATTTTTCCAGAAAATCTTAATTATCAGTATGAATTTTTCCCTTTTTTTCAAGAGAGTATATCTTTCTAGCATATCGTGTCGAAGGAGATGTACATAGAAGTCTTCTGTGGCTCATGTCCTCGGTCTGATTCACTTTGTGGGTTCATAAGTCCAGCCCTATGGACATGACATTATGGACTGATTGACGATATGGGCTTGAATGCACAAATAAGAATATGAGCTTAATCAAGTGCTAGAACCATTTTTTAGGCCCTTTGCCAGCCTAACATCAATTTACTAAGCTACATATTCCAAAAGGTGTCTCCTTAACCCATTTTCACTGTGAGGAGTACAACAGGGCAGTCCGCGAGCATTTCTGCTTGTTCCTTTTCTCTACTTTTTCCTACACCTTGTTTAATGTTATGTACTAAACAAAACATAGAGGAAATACATTAATGTTATGCCATTTATGTTCTCATGCTGTGAGGCAGGAATAAGTAGGTATCTGTCATCTAACAGTATCTGCAAACACAGCTTCCCAAGTCAAATTCTTTAAGCTTACTATTCTTAGTATAAAAAATACATACCTTTGTTTACTCAAAAATGACTTTCGTCTCATCTTGGTGTATGACCTCTTGTGTTTTGCTCAGCTCTATCAGTACAGAGTTCCTCAGAGTGTTCTTGGTATTGAGCTTAAATAAATTTGTTCTCGAGGCTTATGGCTGATGAGATTAGGCCCTGAGGTATATAAGTGTTGGCTTCCCCCCGGGGGGTCTAGCCCCCCTGAGGATAGATTGTACCATGGTTAGCCTGTTTTAGTGGCCCGCCCTAGATAATGAAGATGAGAAAATGGGATGGGTTTAAAAAGGGGGGGCTTAAGACCTAAGGCGCCCAGTGGTAGAGGCTGCTGCCCCTCTCACAAATCCGGCCTAGCCTAATACTTGTGCTCAGGGTTTATGGCTGATAAGATTAGGCCCTAAGGTATATAAGTGTTGGCTTCCCCCCGGGGGGGTCTAGCCCCCCTGGGGATAGATCATACCATGGTTAGCCTGTTTTAGTGGCCCGCCCTAGATAATGAAGATGAGAAAATGGGATGGGTTTAAAAAGGGGGGGCTTAAGACCTAAGGCGCCCAGTGGTAGAGGCTGCTGCCCCTCTCACAAATCCGGCCTAGCCTAATACTTGTGCTCAGGGTTTATGGCTGATAAGATTAGGCCCTAAGGTATATAAGTGTTGGCTTCCCCCCGGGGGGGTCTAGCCCCCCTGGGGATAGATCGTACCATGGTTAGCCTGTTTTAGTGGCCCGCCCTAGATAATGAAGATGAGAAAATGGGATGGGTTTAAAAAGGGGGGGCTTAAGACCTAAGGCGCCCAGTGGTAGAGGCTGCTGCCCCTCTCACAAATCCGGCCTAGCCTAATACTCGTGCTCAGGGTTTATGGCTGATAAGATTAGGCCCTAAGGTATATAAGTGTTGGCTTCCCCCCGGGGGGGTCTAGCCCCTCTGGGGATAGATCATACCGTGGTTAGCCTGTTTTAGTGGCCAAAAAAGAAACCAAAAGAAATCGTGAGTGAATCATAATTGTTTATTTATGGATGAAACAGGTTAGTATGTGAGGTTTCTTTGAGCCTCGCTCATCTCTGATACCGGATTGAAAATATATATAGTAAAGCAGCTGGACCTCCACCTACCCAATCGCTGTATAATATGTGCCGGTACTTTGTTTTTTGAAGCTGATAATGCTGCACCAATACAGAACGAGTGTCCCAGACGGGACAGAAGGACTCTGATGTATTTGATAAATGTAGTGGAGGAAAGTGGGACGTTGTGTATATGTAATAACGGACTGTTCTGATTTTTGTTAGCAATTAGTTTAAGTAGATGGTGGAGGGATCTAACGGGGCACCATTTATTCGCTGTGGGAAAAAAAGAAGATATTTGCTCCTTTTCCCGTCTGATCTGTTTTAGACCTGTGTAATGTGAGCTTAAAATGATTCTGATGGAATGTGAGTTGGTCCTTACGTAGGAAGGTTTCTTTCTTGGATTTGACTGTAAATTCCCCAGGCCTAAGGAACCTAAAAAAGGCAATACATATTGCTGCTCCTATTACGGTGCTGGTGTGTATCCCAAATGGATTTGTCTCTAGAGTATCTATCATCTGCCATATCAGTTCCCCTGTGATTGGAGGCCGCTGGTGGGCTGGATAGTGAGATAGTTTTGTGAGCCCTTTAAAGAACATTTTAAAGTGATAGTTACTGAATAGTGACGGACGGTTAGGTCTAAGCATCACCAGATGATGTTGTATCTCCAGATGCTGTTGTATGCCTTCTATGTAATTTTTTGTGGTGGTTGGTGAGAGGAAAAGTGAGGTGTAACAATAAGCAGCAAAGGCTAGTACCGAAACTGATCAGAACATGGTGGACTGATGGTTAAGGCTAATGAATTTGTGGTATTTGCTCAATGCCGTGTTATAAGTCCTGTGGCTGCGTTATCTGAAAGAAAAATACCTGTGGAGCCTGACCCCAGACTGCTGCTGCTGCCACCACCAGATATATTTAAAATAGGGGAGAACTGCTTTGGAAATTTGGAATGGAGGCTATGTTAGGCAGCTACCGCTTGGTCAGACAATCCCTCCCCCAAATAGCTGCATAACCATGTGTTGGGGAAGCGTCGATAAATATAGTAGGAGAGGACTGGGAGAATGGGGGTGGGAGCATACAGCGGCTGTTCCAATGCATAAAGAAGTTGTCCCACATCCTAAGGTCTGCTAATGCAGGTTCGTCAAGCTGACATGGGTTGGACGTGGTATTGGCTGAAATAAGGGAGAGCAGGTGGGATATGAATGCCCTCCCTTGTGGGATTCTGCTCAAGGCATAACCCAAGTGACCGAGAAGGGATTGTAAATCTTGGCAGGAGGAATGGCTGCGTTGTAGAAGGAGTAACCTTCTGAAGAAATGAGTGAATTGATGCTGGGAATGTAGGATGAATGGGGGGCTGATAAATCGATAATTACTCTTTATTTAGATAAGAATTTGTGAGTGGCTAGGCCAATAGGGTTAATCCTCCATAAGGGGAATGGAGGGGACGGGAATGGGCAGAGAAGAAAACCTTTCTCGTATTCTTTGTACAGCAAGCAGGAAACAGTCTAGGCGTCTGCTAAAGCTGAACGGAGGTTAGGGCAATTTACTGAAGAGTCTGGGAAGACTAATATTCCTGTATGGAAATCATCCCTTAAACCTGATATGATGAAATTCACTGCGTAAGTGTCTGGGTCCGAGAATAATAATGATTTCAAGACATCTATGTAGATGCCACTTAGCTCTTTATTTGCGGAAGCCCTAGGACAAATTGGCCTAGCATGAGAGTTCTTGCAGAGAGTGCACATGTGAAGCATTCTGCACCTCCCACAGAAACAGCTTTTACTGTTAAAATTGTTACATATTGAAGATTAGTCAAAATAATGGATAAACCTGCCAAACTTGTCCCTCATCGGACGGGCTGGGGTAGGGGATGGATTGGGGCCCTGTTAAGTAGATGGTATGGCCTGGCTAGATAATTCGGTGGGAGCTATCGCTGCGGGGCAGAGACTAGGGGAGTGGAATGATGACTGGCACGTGTTGCAGGTAGGAGCCCTGAAGCCGGCGAAATGGTGGAAAAAGAGCTCGCTATCCAAAAGGCCCCAGTCTAAGATGAAGTTGAATTGAGCCAGACTTACTGGCTCCCTGAAAATACTGAACCCAAGGCCGAACTCCTGGAAAGTCTGGGGTCTTTAGATTTTAGTGTTACGGAGAGGTCCCCGCAGCTAATAGATGAGACCCTCTCCAATTCTGATAAGCAGGATTGGATATCAGATAATGCCGAACCCATGCTGGTCAGGATGTGTGCAAGTTCTCCTGTAATTCGGGTGAGGGATGGGGGGGAGAGGGTGGGCTGAGCCTAGGAGAGCCAGCCTCTGGGGGACATAGTTACGCTTTGCGGGCTGAGGCTGGGTATGGTATGTGACAGCGGGTAAGTTCTGTCATTTTTCTTGCTACTGTGCAGTCCTTGATGGACTGGGTCTGGGGTCCAGGGGTTGCTGGCATATTGATTGGTTATTCCCTGGGGCTTGCCATGTTTTCGCCTTCAGCGTTTTCCATGATGACCTGGGGGAAAATAAGTAACAAATGGCTGCAGGTGATAACAAGGACGGGTGCTTGTGTTCACCTTAAGTAGGGTGAAGGTGGAAATGATGGACAAAAGACAGATGAGGGGGAAGTGCCAAGGCTGTCCGCTGTTTGATCATGCTTTTGTATGGATTGTGGAGAACTAGCTATAGTTGGAGTTCAGGGCCCTGCCTGAGTAAAAGTGAGGAAGGGACAAGACAAACAGATATTACCAGATCCTGAAGTTATGTGAGTAGTGTGTATTTGTGTGCGTGTGTGGACCTTCTACCTCTGTGAAGAGGTAAGGTGGGGGTGTTACAGATTACCTTGGTTCCAGCGCCGCAGCTTCAAGCGAGGCTCGAAATGAAGCTTCGGCATCAGTGGCCATCCATGCCACATGGATGTCGCCGGAATGACGCATGGTTGGACACATCAAAGCTAGATGCGACATCGCAGGCACGAGGGTTCAAGCATGCAGCAGGCCTCTGTTTTATGTGTTTGCTTCCTGTAGTCTCCTCCTACCTACTTCCTCCCTCTGATCTGCTCCTCCTACATACTTCCTGAGGAGGGGTTTAAAGGGCAGACTGAGTCCTGACTCAGTTGCCCTTGCATTGTTGTACAATACAGTCCTGTTTCCTTTGGGCTCTGTGTATGACCTGGCTAGTTTGAACATCCATTCTGGTTCTGACCTGTGGCTCTGCCTGACTACTCTTTTGCCTGCTCCCATTGTGTAGTGGACACCCAATCTGGTGTGGACCTGTTTCTCTGGCTGACTACCTGAACTGTGTATGACCCGGCCTGTCTGTCCATCCATTCTGGTGTTGACCTCTGGCTCTGTCTGACGCTTCTCCTTGTGCGTTCCGATTTGGCTTAGACATCCTTTCTGGTGCAAACCTGTGGCTCTGGCTGACTACCCGCTCCTTGTATGACTTGGCTTGTCTGACTACCCACTCTGGTGTTGACCTGGGGCACTGTCCACTGCACATCCAGCATACCAACTCTTCAGTGGATATCCAATCTGGTGCAAACCTGTGACTCTAGCTTACTACCCGCTCCGTGTATGACCCGGCTTGGTTGACTATCCTTTCTGGTGCTGACTAGGGGGCTCTGTCTGTTTCCTTTGTGTGTTGGTCCTCACTTCACAGACACCCATTCTGGTGCGGACCTGGGGATCTATCAGACTCCTAGCTTACTGACTGCAGGCGTGAGTCAGTAGTCTCCTTGGTTGCATAGATATTGTATTGTCGTGCTAGTCCTTTGTCCAAATTAACTTGAGGCTCCAGTGGGCTGAGGCCTAGTCTCAGACAGTGTGGTGGATCTATTGGCGGACTGCTATTTCTGATGCAGTGCTTGCCTCTTTGATCACCCTCTGTGTGTTATCTGTTTACGTGCATTATTGTGATTTTTTTAATAAAAGACTGTTTTACTTTACCGTACTGACTCCTGGTTTATTCCTGGGAACCGTGACAGGGGGAGATGCGGCCCTTTTGACCTCTATAATATGTGAAGACCCCTTGGAGGGAGTGGGGGGTTGGGGATCTTTGGCCTCTGGGAAGAGGTACAGTGGGGGGGGAGGGTGATGGGGCCTGCGTCCTCTGCCCGAGGTACACCCCTTAGAGTGAGTTTTTGTGTGTGTGTGGGGGGAACCTTCGGCGTAAGGTGGGGGGAGATGGGGCCTTCGGCCTCTAGCAAGAGGTAAGGCCCCATAGAGGGGGGGGGAGGGGTCTTTGGCCTCTGTGAAGAGTTACAGAGGGGGGCGGGAGGGTGATGGGGCCTTCGACCTCCGCCACGAGGTAAACCCCTTGGAGTGAGTGTGTGTGTGGGGACCTTCGGCCTCTGTGAAGAGGTAAGGTGTGGGGGAGATGGGGCCTTCAGCCTCTATGAAGAGGTACAGTGGGGGGGAGGGTGATGGGGCCTTCGACCTCCGCCACGAGGTAGGCCCTGGGGAGTGAGTAGGGGGGGGACTTCGGCCTCTGTGAAGAGGTGGGGTGGTTGGGGGGATAGCTATTGGAACCTTCGGCCTCTTTGATGAGGTAAGGTAGGGAGTAGAAATGGAAAACCTTAAGCCTCTGTGAAGAGGAAAGGAGAGGGAGTAGAAATGGGGGGGAGCCTGACCTTCGGCCTCTGCGCAGAGGTAAGGTCATGGGTAGAGGAAGGGTCTTCGGCCTCTGTTGAAGAGGTAAGATCCCCGGGGGGGGGGAGTGGTGGGTTGAGGAGGACTAAGCCCAGTGACCCTCAACGTGATGGGGGTGATTATTTTCCCTGATAACTGTGAAAACTTACCTGGAGGTTTGCAAATTCGCTCTCCTACTGATACATAAATGAAAATTACCATGAAAATGCGAGAAGGAGACGTGTAGTATTTCAGGCAGTCAATGCTATCTAACCTACCTTGAATCCTGCCGGTAAGAGGTAATTGAGGTTTTGCTCAAGTGTGTGATTGAGCTAGTGCTTCTCATCCTAATGCGTGATTTGTGCCAAGATGATTCAGTGACTTCTATGATATGAATTTCACTGGAGATCATAGAAATGCAAACAGTAAAACAAACACACTTTTTTTTTTATTTTTTGAGAGATCAGTGACTAATTACAGTATAGTAAAGAACTGCTTCCCTAACCTACCCGGAGAAAGTGCAGATGAGGATAACTGGGTAAATGGGTAAATTAGGCAGCAATTCATCAATAACACATTCAGTATTCCTAATCAGTGAAGCAGATTAATGTGATTGATGGTCCTAACTCCCATAAAAGCAGAGATAGGTAATATACAGCATGGTATGTATAATAGGGGAAAAAAACATGCATTAAGACATAATACCTTAATAATAATTAACTTTTGTGAAGGTACTTAGTAAGGTGTAACAGGTGAGACCTAAATACACCTGAAATGCGACTCCCACCTGAGTAATGCAAGCTGATGTCAAACAGGTGGTGTCCCATGTACTTTAGATGACTCCTGAGTATGAGATAACTTGCCTTGAAGACAGAAAATGTACAAGAAAGGTTAACAGGCCTCGTCTGATGGATTCCAGCTTTTGATTAAGATCACAGTACTCTTGGCTAACGGGGATTACAAGGATAAGCATATGTTGTAAGCAGTTGTAAAGACAATTGTTTTGGATCTTAAATATATATCTAGTACTCAAAACATACATCTTGATAAACTGGCCCATGTCTGGACTGTCGTTTGAGGTTACACTTACTGAGCCAAATTGTATTCCAAACTGACAAGAGGTACCTGGTAACGAATGGGACTGATGCGTCCTCACTGATCCTGATGCTCCGAGCAACCGGAAGTGAATCGCCGAACCAGAAGTGACATACCAGAGAACTGCAAGGAAGTGCTGAAACGGCGGGGCGCTCTCCTAAGACGTAAGGCGCCCAGTGACAGACACTACTGCCCTTAAGTACGGCCTGCAGCCCCTCCCACAAATCTGTCCTATCCTAATACTTGTAAATGGCAATCAAATCACTCTTTACATTTCTCTTCTTTAAAGGGATAGTAATGTTTCATGTAATAGCAGCTCCAATTAATATGCATAGTATTGTGCCATGGGTAGTATTATTTTGATACTGTCAGAGTTGTAGTTCAAAAGTAATTGAATGATAAAGTATCCCCCTCCCACCCTTTTACTGATGTAACACTGCTCACCTCAGAGCAGCAAGACTGTCTGGATGGAATGCAGAGAGGGACTATCATCAGTGAGCATTAGCAAAAACCTGAAAACCTGTCAAGGGGGGCAGGGTTTTCCTTATGCTCACAGTAAGAAGATTGTCCCTTGCTGTGAGCTGTCCAGTTAAGTGACCAGATTCAACATCTGAGGGGAGGTAGCTTATACTAGGTAAAAGGGGAAAGAGAGGGATACTTTTTCAATTACTATTGAACTACAACTCTGACTCTGACTCTGGCCCAAATACTATGAAGATTAATTGGAGCTGCGTGTTTTGTGAACCATTACTATCCCTTTAATATAAACAAACACAGTTTGGATAGTTTCTGTAACCCAGTATCACGGTGCCCGTGATCCCTTGTTATTGTTCACCTGTCAGTTTTATCCTGTGTGTGCTCCCACTGGCTGTGCTGTATTGACCCTGCCCAGTATGGCCTTTATATACTGGGCTCCAGCACCCACACGGTGCCCTTTCGTGGTGTTCCTGTACCAGTGCTAGTTTTCTGCTTAGTGTTTCCCAGTGTACCGACTTGGCCAGCCTGACTACTCCGCATCTGTTCTCCTGCTCCTGTGTACCGACCCGGATTGCCTGACTACTCTTCAGTGCCTGCTCCCGTGTACCGACCCGGATTGCTTGACTACTCTTCAGTGCCTGCTCTTGTGTACCGACCAGGCCTGGCTGACGTTCCTGCTCCTGTGTACCAACCCGGCTTGGATGACGTTCCCGTTCCTGTGTACCAACCCGGCTTGGCTGACGTTCCGTTCCTGTGTACAGACCCGGCTTGGCTGACGTTCCTGCTTCTGACAGCTTATTGTCACCTTGGTGACATTCTCATTCTCCAGACTATCCGGTTCCATTTGCTCTACAGAGCGTGAGAGTCAGTTTCCGTTACTGCTCCGGCAGTGTGTATTGGCCTAGTCTTCCGTTACTGCTCCTGCAGGTTGCAAGTGTCTGCCTCCGTTACTGCTCTGGCAGTGTGCCTTTGGCCTAGTCCTCCATTACTGTTCGTACCAGTTGCAAGTGTCTGCCTCCTTTATTGCTCCGGTAGTCTGCCACTGGCTTGTCCTCCGTTACTGCTCCTGCAGGTTGCAAGTATCTGCCTCTATTACTGCTCCGGCAGTGTGCCTTTGGCCTAGTCCTCCGTTACTGCTCCTACCGGTTGCAAGTGTCTGCCTCCGTTATTGCTCCGGTAGTGTGCCACTGGCTTGTCCTCCATTACTGCTCCTACCGGTTGCTAGTGTCTGCCTCCGTTATTGCTCCGGTAGTGCTCTTACATGCTATTCCTGTTGTACTCTGTAGTTCACGTTTGTTCTGCTAGCATTAGCAGCCAGAAGCTCTCTATATGGGAAGAGCTATCACAGAACTTTAACACATGGTACTGTTTACACTTCTTGATGAACTTTAACTCCTGCAGTACCTTAGTCCTGGGAAACCAACATATTTGGCCTGACCTGTGTCAGTATAGACTGCTTGTACCTTAAGTTGTACTGGACCTGTGTGGGTATTTACATTGTTAACCTGTCGTGTGTCTGTATTATACTGCCTGTATACTACAGGACCTGTGTGGGTTCTTATTTTATTGTGATTTCACAATAAACAACCAGATCCTTCAGTTCTTTTACCAGCTTTAATGAATAGCCTGGACTTTTTCAGTTCAATAAATTTTGAAGGTGTGGTACAGAAAACAGTACTCAATATTAGTGATGAGCGAGCACCCCAATGCTCGGATGTTCGGGTGCTCTGACCGAGCACCCCCTGAGGCTCGAGTGCTCGGCCGAGCATCCGAGCCCCATTGAAGTCAATGGGAGGACTCGAGCATTACACCAGGCACCCCCTGCTCTGATGAGGGGAGGGTGCCTGGTCCATAGGAAAAGGGCAGAAAAAGATGGAAACACTACAGAAATGGTTCAGGGACAGCATAGGGAGGATGTCTGGATGCACCTTGGACTCCAACATCGCTGCTGGGAACGATCTTTCGCCCGTAGTACGCCATTTTTACAGACTGACCGTAAAACACACAAAAAGGAAAATAAAAACGACTTTAGGCGAAAAATTGTTACCAAACAGTATTTGCTGTATATTTACTTGTATATCATCTGCAAATTCTCCCAAAAATTTCATCGATTTTCTGAAGTGAGGCCATGATTAAGAGGGAAACGTGCGCAGAGGCAAATTATCCCAAAAATTTCCTTGATTTTCAGAACTGAGGCCATGATTAAGAGGGAAACGTGCGCAGAGGCAAATTCTCCCAAAAATTTCCTTGATTTTCAGAACTGAGGCCATGATTAAGAGGGAAACGTGCGCAGAGGCAAATTATCCCAAAAATTTCCTTGATTTTCAGAACTGAGGCCATGATTAAGAGGGAAACGTGCGCAGAGGCAAATTCTCCCAAAAATTTCCTTGATTTTCAGAACTGAGGCCATGATTAAGAGGGAAACGTGCGCTGAGCTGACCATCTAAAACATTATGGGTGAGGGTCTGCTGCAGAGCTGACCATCCTAAACATTATATGCGAAGGCCCGCTAGTGAGCTGACGCTATAAAACATTATATGAGAGGGCCCGCTAGAGAGCTGACCCAATAAAACATTATATGAGAAGGCCCGCTGGTGAGCTGACCTATATAAAAATTGGCAAACAGGGCCCGCTGGTGAGCTGGCCCTATATAAAAATTATATCACAGGGCCCGCTGGTGAGCTGGCCCTATATAAAAATTATATCCCAGGGCACGCTGGTGAGCTGGCCCTATATAAAAATTATATCCCAGGGCATATGGAAGAGGAGGAGGAGGATGAGAACATTAAGAGTCAACCATATACCCGTTTTTGGGGTGGAAGGGGTGAATGGGAATACAGAGTATTCCCATCATTGTAAATAACATATATAAAGTGAGTTTATGTTCCCCCGGGGCTTTCCTCCAGTGGAGTGGAGAAGTCAGGGGAAATCCAGGCCTTGTTCATTTTTATAAGTGTCAACCTATCAGCATTGTCGGTGGAAAGGCGGATACGCTTATCTGTTATGATGCCACCAGCAGCACTAAATACCCGCTCAGACAGAACGCTGGCGGCAGGGCAGGCCAGCACCTCCAAGGCGTAGAGTGCCAGTTCATACCACGTGTCCAGCTTGGACACCCAGTAGTTGTAAGGCACAGAGGGATCATTGAGGACGCTGACACGGTCTGCTACGTACTCCTTCACCATCTTCCAAAACTTTTCCCTCCTTGTGACACTAGGCTGCGCATCAGGGTGAGGGTGCTGGCGGGGTGTCATGAAGGTGTCCCACGCCTTGGAGAGTGTTGCCCTGCCTTTGTCGGAACTGCTGTGTGCTCCCCTTTTCTCCCCTTCTCGGTTGGCCAAGGTAGCACGTACTCTGCCGCCAGCGTTGTCAGATGGAAAATTTTGGAGCAATTTTTCAACAAGAACCTTCTGGTATTGCACCATTTTGCTTGTCCTCTCCACCGGAGGAATGAGAGATGAGAAATTCTCTTTGTAGCGGGGGTCCAGAAGGGTGAACACCCAGTAATCCGTGTTGTCTAAAATGCGTACAACGCGTGGGTCACGGGAAAGGCAGCCTAACATAAAGTCAGCCATGTGTGCCAGAGTACCAACAGTCAAGATTTCGCTGTCCTCACCAGGAGGCTGACTCTCAATATCCTCATCCTCTTCCTCCTCTTCTGCCCACCCACGCTGAAGAGATGGAACTAAAGTTCCATGGCTACCCTCTGTAGCGGAGGCAACCGTGTCTTCCTCCTCCTCCTCCTCCTCCTCCTCCGCCTCCTCCAATTGTCGCTGAGAAGACGAAGTGAGGGTGCTCTGGCTATCACCTTGTGTAAGCTCTTCCTCCCCCATTTCCACCTCTTCCACATGCAAAGCGTCGGTTTTAATTGTGAGCAGCGAGCGTTTCAGTAGACACAGAAGTGGGATGGTTACACTGATAATAGCGTTATCGCCGCTCACCATCTGTGTCGATTCCTCAAAATTGCGTAAAACCTCGCAGAGGTCTGACATCCATTCCCACTCCTCACTTCTGATTACAGGAAGTTGAACGGAGAGGCGACGACCGTGTAACAGCTGGTACTCCACTACTGCCCTCTGCTGCTCACAAAGCCGGGCCAACATGTGGAAGGTGGAGTTCCAGCGCGTGCTCACGTCACACAGCAGCCGGTGAGCTGGCAATTGTAAGCGCTGCTGCAGCTTCAACAGGCCGGCCGAAGCTGTAGATGACTTACGGAAATGTGCACACACGCGGCGCACCTTGGTCAAGAGATCATGCACATTGGGGTAGGTTTTTAGAAATCGCTGCACCACTAAATTAAATACATGCGCTAGGCATGGTACGTGTGTGAGCTTGCCGAGCTCCAAAGCCGCCACCAAGTTACGCCCATTATCACACACAACCATGCCTGGTTGCAGGTTGAGTGGCGAGAGCCACTGCTCGGTCTGGTGACTAATCCCCTGCAACAGCTCTGAGGCCGTGTGCTGTTTGTCCCCAAGGCAGATCAGCTTCAGCACGGCCTGTTGACGCTTCCCCACTGCAGTGCTACACTGCTTCCAGCTACTGGCTGATGGGGGAGTGGCGGTGTGTGTAGAGAATTCGGAGGTGGAAACGGAGGAGGAGGAGCCAATAACGTAGGTGCTGGTGGAAACCCTGATGGAGGTAGGGCCCGCAATCCTCGGCGTGGGTAGCACCCGTGCCATCCCAGGGTCCGAGTCGCTCCCAGCCTCCACGACATTCACCCAGTGTGCCGTCAGGGAAATGTAGCGTCCCTGGCCACAAGCACTTGTCCATGTGTCAGTCGTTAAGTGGACCTTCCCAGTAACTGCGTTGGTCAGGGCACGGGTGATGTTACGGGACACATGGTGGTGTAATGCGGGGATGGCACACCGGGAAAAGTAGTGGCGGCTGGGGACCGCGTACCGAGGGACAGCTGCTGCCATCAGGCTGCGGAAGGACTCAGTGTCCACAAGCCTAAATGGCAGCATTTCGATGGCCAGTAATTTTGAAAGGTGTGAGGTTAGTGCTATGGCCTGTGGGTGGGTGGCTGGGTACTTTCTCTTGCGCTCAAATGCCTGGGGTAACGACATTTGGACGCTGTGCTGGGACAGGGAAGTGGATGTGGTCGCTGATGGTGCTTCAGATGGTACAGGTGCAGGGCGGGAGGTATGCGGGCCTGCGCCTTCGACAGGCGATTGGCCGGCACCGAAAACAGGGGAAGAGGAGGCAGTGGTGTGGCCTGCAGACACAGATGGGCGATCCAGGCGTTCCTCCCACTTACTACGGTGCTTGGATGCCATGTGTCGGATCATGCTGGTGGTGGTGAGGTTTCTAGTGTTCATGCCTCGGCTCATTCTGGTGTGGCACAGGTTGCAAACTACAATTCTTTTGTCGTCCGCACTTTCCTTAAAAAAACGCCATACCGCGGAACACCTACCCCTTGGCAAGGTAGATTTACGCAAGGGGGTGCTCCGTGGAACATTTGCGGGCCGGTTTGGTGCGGTCCGCCTTCTTTCTGTAGCCACACCACTGCCTCTTCCAGCCTGTTGCGGTGCTGCAGATGGCTCACCCTCAGGACTGCTGTCATCGCTCGGCTCTACACCTTCCCAGGTGGGGTCAGTCACCTCATCGTCCACCAAGTCCTCCTCCACTTCCTCACTCTGATCATCCTCCTCAAGTCTTGATCCCACCACATACTCAGTCATTGACAACTGTATAACATTCTCCTCAACAAGGTCTTGAGACGGAAATAGTGGTTGATTTAATGGCAACTGTGTCTCATCATCATCATCATCATCATCCACTACTTCCTTTGACCTTAAATGCCGTTCACATCTGTCATCTTCTTGTGATTGGGTAGCCTCTAGAGGTTGTGAATCAGGGCACAAGATGTCATGTTCCTCTGCAAGCGTGCTTGGAGAGAGGGTCAAATGAAGGATTGGTGATGAGACGAGCTCATCACTATATCCCAGTGTGGGATCACTTCTTTGACCAGACCGTGTATGGTGGGAGGAAGGATGATCAGAGTGAGGATTATGTTGACCAGACTCTTGGCTACTGAGAGTGGACTTGGTGGAAGACAGGGTGGTGCTTAACCGACTGGAAGCAGTATCAGCTGTCATCCAACCGACCACCTGTTCGCACTGGTCGGACCTCGAGAGTGATGTCCTGCGACGCCCTGTGAAATCAGACATGAAGCTAGGTATGGTGGATGTCTTTCTTTCTTGTGCTCTGGCACCAGGCACAGTTTCTCCGCGTCCTGACCCGCGCCCTGAACTTTCAGGATCACGTCCACTTCCCCGTCCCTTTTTACCCGCCTTCTTCATCTTACACGATATATATGACTTTAATATATATGAGTTTGAAAACTTAACAGTATTTCTTACTATTCTGCAACTCTGCAGAGTACACAGAATAGGCTGCTAAACTGCGGTGACACACACTGAATGGAATATGTGACTTTAATATTTGAGTTTGAAAACTTAACAGTATTTCTTACTATTCTGCAACTCTGCAGAGTACACAGAATAGGCTGCTAAACTGCGGTGACACACACTGAATGGAATAAGTGACTTTAATATTTGAGTTTGAAAAATTAACAGTATTTCTTACTATTCTGCAACTCTGCAGAGTACACAGAATAGGCTGCTAAACTGCGGTGACACACACTGAATGGAATATGTGACTTTAATATTTGAGTTTGAAAACTTAACAGTATTTCTTACTATTCTGCAACTCTGCAGAGTACACAGAATAGGCTGTTAAACGGCGTTGAAACACACTGAATGGAATATGTGACTTTAATATTTGAGTTTGAAAACTTAACAGTATTTCTTATAATTCTGGAACTGTACAGAGTACACAGAATAGGCTGTTAAACGGCGGTGAAAGACACTGAATGGAATATGTGACTTTAATATTTGAGTTTGAAAAATTAACAGTATTTCTTACTATTCTGCAACTCTGCAGAGTACACAGAATAGGCTGCTAAACTGCGGTGACACACACTGAATGGAATAAGTGACTTTAATATTTGAGTTTGAAAAATTAACAGTATTTCTTACTATTCTGCAACTCTGCAGAGTACACAGAATAGGCTGCTAAACTGCGGTGACACACACTGAATGGAATATGTGACTTTAATATTTGAGTTTGAAAACTTAACAGTATTTCTTACTATTCTGCAACTCTGCAGAGTACACAGAATAGGCTGTTAAACGGCGTTGAAACACACTGAATGGAATATGTGACTTTAATATTTGAGTTTGAAAACTTAACAGTATTTCTTATAATTCTGGAACTGTACAGAGTACACAGAATAGGCTGTTAAACGGCGGTGAAAGACACTGAATGGAATATGTGACTTTAATATTTGAGTTTGAAAAATTAACAGTATTTCTTACTATTCTGCAACTCTGCAGAGTACACAGAATAGGCTGTTAAACGGCGTTGAAACACACTGAATGGAATATGTGACTTTAATATTTGAGTTTGAAAACTTAACAGTATTTCTTATAATTCTGGAACTGTACAGAGTACACAGAATAGGCTGTTAAACGGCGGTGAAAGACACTGAATGGAATATGTGACTTTAATATTTGAGTTTGAAAACTTAACAGTATTTCTTACTATTCTGCAACTCTGCAGAGTACACAGAATAGGCTGTTAAACGGCGTTGAAACAAACTGAATGGAATATGTGACTTTAATATTTGAGTTTGAAAACTTAACAGTAT
The DNA here is from genome assembly GCA_037306005.1 of Rhinophrynus dorsalis. Lineage (NCBI taxonomy): Eukaryota > Metazoa > Chordata > Amphibia > Anura > Rhinophrynidae > Rhinophrynus > Rhinophrynus dorsalis. Next base: position 111,970,841 of record CM074723.1, read on the forward strand.
TTCTTACTATTCTGCAACTGTTCAGAGTACACAGAATAGGCTGTTAAACGGCGTTGAAACACACTGAATGGAATATGTGACTTTAATATTTGAGTTTGAAAACTTAACAGTATTTCTTATAATTCTGGAACTGTACAGAGTACACAGAATAGGCTGTTAAACGGCGGTGAAAGACACTGAATGGAATATGTGACTTTAATATTTGAGTTTGAAAACTTAACAGTATTTCTTATAATTCTGCAACTGTACAGAGTACACAGAATAGGCTGTTAAACGGCGGTGAAAGACACTGAATGGAATATGTGACTTTAATATTTGAGTTTGAAAACTTAACAGTATTTCTTATAATTCTGCAACTCTGCAGAGTACACAGAATAGGCTGTTAAACGGCGGTGAAAGACACTGAATGGAATATGTGACTTTGATATTTTAGTTTGAAGACTTAACAGTATTTCTTCCTATTCTGCAACTCTGCACAGTACACAGAATGTGCTGCTACACTGCGGCGAAGCACACTGAATGGAATATGTGACTTTGATATTTTAGTTTGAAGACTTAACAGTATTTCTTCCTATTCTGCAACTCTGCACAGTACACAGAATGTGCTGCTAAACTGCGGCGAAGCACACTGAATGGAATATGTGACTTTGATATTTGAGTTTGAAGACTTAACAGTATTTCTTCCTATTCTGCAACTCTGCACAGTACACAGAATGTGCTGCTAAACTGCGGCGAAGCACACTGAATGGAATATGTGACTTTGATATTTTAGTTTGAAGACTTAACAGTATTTCTTCCTATTCTGCAACTCTGCACAGTACTCAGAATGTGCTGCTAAACTGCGGCGACGCACACTGAATGGAATACGTGACTTTGATATTTTAGTTTGAAGACTTAACAGAATGTGCTCTAATCTGAAACTTTGCACACTAAACAGAATGTGCTCTAATCTGCAACTTTGCACACTAAACAGAATGTGCTCTAATCTGCAACTTTGCACACTAAACAGAATGTGCTCTAATCTGCAACTGTGCACACTAAACAGAATGTGCTCTAATCTGCAACTTTGCACACTAAACAGAATATATATATATATTTTTTTGTTTTTTTGTTTTTTTCCCCCCACACCAAATAACCTGCTGCCCCCACACACAGTAGTCCTAAAAAGGACTTTTGGTTCTTTTTTTTTCACAATTTTTGTTTTTTTCCTCCCTACACTGCCTTTCCCTTCCTATCCTCAGCTCTCCCTGGCTCAGACTGAGCCGAACTCGATGGTCAGGTGCTATACAGCACCTGACCACGGGTTCTGGCCAGCCAATCAGTGTAATGCCAGCAGCCAACATGGCTGCTGGCATTACACCGATGTCAGAGCCTCCCTGCACGTTTATTGGCTGCGCAGCAGCCGCAAAACGTGCGGGGAGGAGACCCGAACATGGCGGGCGAGCACATGCGGTACTCGTACGAGTACCGCCATGTGCCGAGCAGAGCGATGCTCGAGCCGATCCGAGCATCGGCCGAGCATGCTCGCTCAACACTACTCAATATTCTATATGAGGCCTTATGAATAATTTATATAGAGGTAGAATTATATTCCCATCCCAGGCATCTATATTCTTTTTAATAAATTATAGTAATATATTGGTTATTGCAGCAGCAAAGTGACACTGCACTCTGCTGTGGTCTGTGTTCTATCAGTACTCCTAAATGTTACCCAAGTAGTTTCCTATTTAGTGTATATGTTGCAAGTTTCTTTCTACAACCCAGATGCAACCTTATATTTATGTATATTAAACCTTTTGAGTTTCAGAGAGATATCCACCTTATTGCAACACAATCGGGGTTATTTATGCATTAAGGTGTGATAAAGACATGATAAAGCAGAGATGACTTCTCCAGTGATATCACTTCTCTAGTCCCTATGTTATTTTATAGAGCCTATACACTAAGATGCCACTGAAGAAGCTATCTTCACTATATCACCTCTTTATCATGCCTTAGTGCATATACCCCTATGTGTTAGATTTCTGTCTGGCACTTAAAGAGTTAAACATCATCTGACAATTTTCTGAGAGAAAAAACCCATCCTGTACTGTGTGTAGTTCCTTTCACAGTTTAGTGTCATCAGAAAAGACTCCTTTACCATTTTAGATTGTAAGCTTTCAAGTAGGGATCCTATTTCCAGTATTTAACTATTGTAAGCACTTGTCCCCCTGTATTGTCCAAACCATGAAATTGTAAAAAACTTGTGGTGCTATATAAATAAATATATACAATTGTATGAAGATTTATTAATCTGTGATTACTCTATTGTTGAAATTACAGCTGGCATAAGAATATTAAAGATATTGACTGATCAGATGAATAATTTGTCGGAAAAAGTGCAGGCTATTGCTGCCTTTCAAGCTGACAAAACCCTACCTGAAACTGCCAAGTCTTCTGACAGAATTGCTCCTGCACAGACCACTATGTAAAATAGTAACGTAGTAACATAGTTGATAAGTCTGAAAAAAAGACATGCATCCATTAATTTAGTCCATACCATATTACTCCTGTTGATCCAGAGGAAGGCAAAAAAAAAAAAAAAACCCATTGAAGCCATTTCCAATTAAGCCCCTAGTGGGTAGAAAAATTCTTTCCTGACTCTAAGTGGTCAGATATTTCCCTGGATAAACATCCTATCTGCTTTGAAGACAATTGTCATAATTCTCAATATTGTTCTGTGTTAGAAAAGTATCCATTACTTTTGAAAGCAGTTACAGTCCTGAGGCAATGAATTCCATAACTTTACTACCCTTACTGTAAAAAACTTGCCTTTGTTTTAGTCAAAAACAGTTTTCCTCTAGTCTTTATGGATGACCACTTGTTCTTTGCTCAGCTCTTTGTGTAAATAGTTCATTGGAGAATTCTTTGTTTTGGTCTTGAACATATTTGTAAATGTTAATCATATCACCCATTAGCCATCTCTTCTCTAATGTAAATAAAATATCTATTTATAATTCAGATCTTCTAATCCCTTTATCAGTTTTGTTGCATGTCTCTGCACTTTTTCCAGTCAATAATGTTTTTTTAAGAACTGGTCCCAAACTGCCCAAATTCTGTAGAGGCAGAATTATATTTGCATCCTATGCATCTATACCCCTTTTATGTATGATAGTATCCTATTGCTTTTGTAGCAGCTGATTGACACTGCACACTGCTGTATAAGTCTATCTTCTATCAGTACTCTTAAATCTTTCTCTAACGAGGACTCCCCAACCATGTTAGCATGGTTGTTTCTACATGAAACTTCTATCATCTTGGGATTGATATATTCGCCACATTAAATTAGGCAATTTACTATGTACTAATCCATATGGTTTATTAATAATTTCAGTGCTGCTTCTTTAGCTAACTTATATAGCTTTATATTCACAAGCATAATCTGCTATTAACTGTTTGTGAAATGCCCTGGATACCTCTCTGGAACTCAAAGGATGGACTATTGTGGGGTAATTAGATCTATTGCTGAGAAGAGTATTTTGATGTACAAAACAGTCTATTTGTATATTTACTCATGTTTGCATGATTGATATATAATAAGATTGATAGTTTAAAATTTCTATTTATATAAATCTGGAACAGTTAGATTTCTAGTAATTTTTTGCAACGTGGTTTAATGTTTGTTTGGTGACATTCTTTCTAAAAGGAGCAGATCTCACAAAACAAAAGGGCAGCCATTTTGAAAATTCAAAATACCCAAATATAGGTGGGGAGGTATCCACCTATATTGAACCAAATGCATTATTAATTGTAAAAGCCAATTAACCCTAGCTATACTGCTAATTTTAAATATTGCCAATCCATAGCTTCTCTCTCTCTCTCTCTCTCTCTCTCTCTCTCTCTCTCTCTCTCTCTCTCTCTATATATATATATATATATATATATATATATATATATACACACACACACAGACACACATATAAAGAGAGAGAGAGTGAGAGGGAGAGACTGGACTTTAAATTGTTGGATATTCAATATTTCTATATTACCATATATTTTTCCATATTTCAATCTGAAATATATCTTAGTATATGACTTTGTCATACATGATATACTAGTGTTTTGTGTTTTTGTATTAACGAATGTTTTAATATTGCATACATTATTTGTTTTATAAATAATTTTTTGTCATCATTTAAATAACATTTTATATTTTTTCACAGTTATGAATAATTTATTTTTAATCAATGTATTTACTGTGAAGTAGCATACTCAACCAGGTTATTAATGAGCTTAACCTTATTTTTTTGTGCCATATATATAGAAAATAATAATTCATCTTTTTATGGGTTATTATTCATCACAATACAGTTTAATTGTATAAGCCTTGATAACCCATCATTGTGACATGATTCTTGTCTAGTTTATGACCACTTCTCCTGAAATTTACCACACTACCTGAGAGTGTTCTCACTCCAGCTCTCAGCACTTCCTATAACCTCCATTCCACTACAAAAAATTACAGAAAAGAAGCAGGTTGATCTGCCATCTCTTACAGAGCTCTGTAAAAGGTGGGATCATCTACCTGAAAAGATTAAATGTTCTGACAGTTTTAAATCCACCAAAATAACTGCAAGTAAAAAAAAATGCAACTGTATATAAATGTGAAAGTGTAATTTAAATGTCATGTTATTTGAGCTGTACACTTTGCCTATAAAAGGGGGGTGAATGACATTTTTTTGTGAAAAGTACCATTTGCTACTTTTAACATCTTGATCATTGCATTGAAATCAATGTTAAGAATGTAAGAATGTATTTACCCCCATGGAAAGTTTCCCTCCTTTTCCTAGTGAATAGCATATAAGGAATGTCAAGTTCACATGGTTTGTCATTCTGTGTTTGTAAGAGAGAATATGGGCAAAGAAAGAAAAGTTAGAGTTTAGTTAAGTCTGTTGGGCAGGCAATTTGTTCTCTGTGTTAGGGGAGTAATGGGACTGTGGTGGAGTATGAAAATAGATTTAGGCAAAATAACAAAAAATCTTGTTTGACTAAGACAGGAGGAGGCCAGGCACTTTTTCAACATTTTGCAAACCATCTATTTAATTATGATTCCAGTAGGTAACTCTAGATATACATAGAAAGCTATATTTTTTTTCAGAACAAATTCATCTTTTTCATGGTGCCTCACATGAAGCAAATGATACATGTGTGACAAACTATGATGTCATAAGTACAAAAAGGTACACAATAAGCTTTCGCTGAAGGAAAAAAATAGGCATTATTTTATAACTCTATCCTGCCAAAGGTGCAAAATTATTGAAAACGATGGCATTTACTACTGTATCCATTAGCTATTGCTCTTCCAAGAAAAATGACACCCCATTGGTATGAGCTGAACTGCTGTGGGGGTACCAGAAGTGCAAAGCTAACATCTGCAACCTTTAATTTTTCTTAAATTTTTTCAAAAGTGACTTGCCAGTACTAAAATGATTTCAGAACCTGTCACCAGCCTGAGAAAAATGGTACCCCATTTGTATGGGTAGTCACCAACCCACACCTACCTCTTTTCTTTATTAAAATTACCTGCCTACACTAAAATGGATAACAATTAGATTTTTTAATCAAATGAGGGGTAAATTGCCATTTTACATCTAGGCTACTGTACACAACTGTTTCCAGAAAGTGACGCTATGCAAAAAAACCAACACATTTTTAAACTTCAGTCACTTTAATGATAGTAAAATCTTTGAACACCAGGGCATTTCCTAGTTTATACATTACCTAGTGCCAGCCTAAGAAACATGGTAACCCACTGGTGTGGGGTTGACATACAAAGCAGTTGCCAAGAGCATTGTGCCAGTGAACAAGGCTGGGGAAGCAGACAGAGTGTTTATGTGTGAATCACTGGCTACCAGTGGAACAAGTCTAGAGGATCAAACAAAGCAATGCGTAGCTCTGTAGCTACCAGTGGAACCAGGCTGGTAGGGGGCCAGTGTCCGTGGTCCATAGGGGTAGTGGAGTCTCACTAAGGGGTCAGACAGTGTATAAGGGGCTCTGTGACTAGCGGTGAAACCAGGCTTGGGGGTTAGTCATTGTATGTGGGCTCTGAAACTGACATTGAAACAAGGTTGGGGTGTCAGACAGTGAATGTGGGTCATCCATGGCTACCAGGGGGCAGTGGAACCAGTTTGGAGATGGGGCCCCGCAGCTGCCAGTGGAACCTGGCTGGGGGGGATCACTGTTTATATGGGGCTCTGTGACTACTAATGAAACCAGTCTGCGCAGTTAGACTATGTATGTGGGATAATGATGGCACGGTGGGCAGTGAGATCTAAAGAAAATATGTGGCTACTAATAGAGACTTACATGCAGACAGTGCACATTATAAGAAGTGGTTAAACATTCCCTTCAGACAATTCTACAGATAGAGGAGGAATTTTAGTGACCTCAATGACTTTTTGCAGAAATGTAAGGAATTAATTCTAGACTTACAAGAAAGGGGATATGACAATAAAACTATAAACAACGAATTTGAAGAACTAGGAAGCTAGATAGAATTAAAGTAATTAAAAAGAAAGAAAATAAATTTAGAATTAGAGTCCCCAAAAATATAATACCAGTTTGATAACTACATTTAATGCTCATAGTCACAAAATTAAAAAACGTATAAAAAAAACTGGAAGATTGTGTTCCGGGATCCAAATTTAAAGGATGAATTTTTAACAAATCCCATTATTGTGTATAGGAAGAATAGAAATTTGAGGTCTCATATAGCACCTAGTAGACCAAAAATGGAAAAATTACTAAACTTGAATAAGGAAGGAGTAAAGTAGGTAATTTCAAATGTGGACAGACAAGATTTGCAAACTGACCATATAGTTATTAAACTATGTTTAGTAACATGAAAGGAAATCAAGTATATGATATAAAACAACATATTGACTTTGGCACTTCACATGTTGTATATATGATCATCTGTCATTGTGGTGGGAACAACCATGTGGGGAATCTTTGGCTACTGGTAGGCAGGAGAGCAAAGATGGAGGGGGGGGGGGGGGTCAGAGTGTGTATGTGGGGAATCTGTGGCTAGTATTGGCAAGGGTACAAGGCTAGGGGATCAGATAGTGTATGTGGGGATTATTTGGCTACAGGTGGGAGGGGAGAACAAACCTGGGGGGTTCAGACAGTGTATGTGGGGAATATGTGGCTACCAGTGAGCAGGGGAACTAGGTAGGGGGCAGACAATAGATGTGGGGAATCGGTGACTACTTGAGGGTAGGGGTAGACAGTGGATGTTGTGGATGTTGTTAATCAGTGGCTACCAGTGCGCAAGAGAATGAGGTATGTGTGTGTGGGGGGAGTGGATGTGGGAAATCTGTAGCTACTAGTGGGCAGGGGAATAAGGCTGGGGGGAGGAGACAAGCCTGGGGAGGTCAGACAGTATAAGTGGGGGATCTGACCTCCCCAGTCTTGTTTCCCTGTCCACTGGTAGTCACAGATCTCCCACCTACACTGACAACCCCCAGCTTTGTTCCCCTGCCCACTGTTAGCTATAAAGTGTATGAGTGATATCTGTGGCTACCACTGGGCAGGGATACAATGCTGGGGGTATATGTGGGGTATCTGGAGCAGTAGGGGAATGTTTTTATTTGTTTTTTTAATTATTATTTATTTTGATATAATTGTGTTCCCTTTATTTCATTTTATTTATTTATTTATTTATTTTATTTATATATTTAAAAAAATGAAATCAGACCTTTTAGGGGGCATCTAGACCCCTACTGACCCCTACCCCAGCACTGATCATCTATCTGACAGTGACCAGGAAGGTGATTACCACCTTACTTTACCTTCCCCTCCTCATCCAGAGCTAAACCCGGTATTCTATGAATGTTCAGGTGGAATAGTAGGGCCTTCAAGGACCTTGCATCATGTGTGTCTTGAATGTCCTCTTACTCAACCATGAAGTTCAAAGAATACAAGGTTTAGCTCTGGATGGCTAAAGGAAGGTAACTTACTTTCTGGTCACTACAATGATTCCCTACCCTACCGGATCGACAGTCAGTGCCAGGGGGTCATCAGGATGGGTACCGATGCCTACCCCATGATGTGTGATTTCATAATGAAATCAAAAGATCCTGCACTATGTGCATTTTATATATACAGCTTCATCCCATGTATCTATTTTCAAGTAAAAAATTGCCTGCTATTTAGGGAAAACTCTTCCCTGCATATAAGACAAGATTGAAGCTTCTCCCTTCATCCCAAAGGGTTAAAGACTTATAAGCTACAGTTTTTTTGTGAAGGGAAAGACATCACACACAAACAGTCCTTTTGTGTACTTAACTGTTAAAATCCACACTGATGATGTTCAGCAAATGTACCAGGTGCAGTGTTAAGGAAAAGGAGCAGTGCAGGGAGTGGAATGTGTTCATAAAGTGGTAGTTCAAAAATTGACTTCAGCTTTGGTTGTTGTAGCATGTGCAATAAATGATGATAATCCTTCTCCTGGGGAGGCTGTTTGTGAAAATGACATAAAAAGTTCCACCCCTCATCATTAGCATTAATAATTAATTATTGAAGAACACATTCTAGTGTTAATTGCTTAGTGGAGGAGGGTGAAGAAGTTCAACTGCTGCTTCTGGCAGTGAAAAGAGCAAGTGCAAAACCCCTTGAAAGTAGTAATGAACAGTCTGAAATTCCCACTCAAAATAAAAAAATGAGACTTAAAAAAAGCCTAGTGGAATATGAAAGTAGTGGGGAAGAAGTGGCAGGTGATGCTGATGATGACTAGTGATGAGCGAGCACCCCAATGCTCGGGTGTTCGGGTGCTCTGACCGAGCACCCCCGGAGGCTCGAGTGCTCGGCCGAGCACCCGAGCCCCATTGAAGTCAATGGGAGGACTCGAGCATTACACCAGGCACCCCCTGCTCTGATGAGGGGAGGGTGCCTGGTCCATAGGAAAAGGGCAGAAAATTATGGAAACACCATAGAAATGGTTCAGGGACAGCATAGGGAGGATGTCTGGATGCATCTTGGACTCCAACGTCGCTGCTGGGAACGATCTTTCGCCCGTAGTACGCCATTTTTACAGACTGACCGTAAAACACACAGAAAGGCAGATAAAAACGACTTTAGGCGAAAAATTGTTACCAAACAGTATTTGCTGTATATTTACTTGTATATCATCTGCAAATTCTCCCAAAAATTTCCTCGATTTTTCTGAACTGATGCCATGATTAAGAGGGAAACGTGCGCAGAGGCAAATTCTCCCAAAAATTTCCTTGATTTTTCTGAACTGAGGCCATGATTAAGAGGGAAACGTGCGCTGAGCCGACCATCTAAAACATTATGGGTGAGGGTCTGCTGCGGAGCTGACCATCCTAAACATTATATGCGAAGGCCCGCTAGTGAGCTGACGCTATAAAACATTATATGAGAGGGCCCGCTAGAGAGCTGACCCAATAAAACATTATATGAGAAGGCCCGCTGGTGAGCTGACCTATACAAAAATTGTCAAGCAGGGCCCGCTGGTGAGCTGGCCCTATATAAAAATTATATCACAGGGCCCGCTGGTGAGCTGGCCCTATATAAAAATTATATCACAGGGCATATGGAAGAGGAGGAGGAGGATGAGAAGATTAAGAGTCAACCATATACCCGTTTTTTGGGTGGAAGGGGTGAATGGGAATACAGAGTATTCCCATCATTGTAAATAACATATATAAAGTGAGTTTATGTTCCCCCGGGGCTTTCCTCCAGTGGAGTGGAGAAGTCAGGGGAAATCCAGGCCTTGTTCATTTTTATAAGTGTCAACCTATCAGCATTGTCGGTGGAAAGGCGGATACGCTTATCTGTTATGATGCCACCAGCAGCACTAAATACCCGCTCAGACAGAACGCTGGCGGCAGGGCAGGCCAGCACCTCCAAGGCGTAGAGTGCCAGTTCATACCACGTGTCCAGCTTGGACACCCAGTAGTTGTAAGGCACAGAGGGATCATTGAGGACGCTGACACGGTCTGCTACGTACTCCTTCACCATCTTCCAAAACTTTTCCCTCCTTGTGACACTAGGCTGCGCATCAGGTTGAGGGTGCTGGCGGGGTGTCATGAAGGTGTCCCACGCCTTGGAGAGTGTTGCCCTGCCTTTGTCGGAACTTCTGTGTGCTCCCCTTTTCTCCCCTTCTCGGTTGGCCAAGGTAGCACGTACTCTGCCGCCAGCGTTGTCAGATGGAAAATTTTGGAGCAATTTTTCGACAAGAACCTTCTGGTATTGCACCATTTTGCTTGTCCTCTCCACCGTAGGAATGAGAGATGAGAAATTCTCTTTGTAGCGGGGGTCCAGAAGGGTGAACACCCAGTAATCCGTGTTGTCTAAAATGCGTATAACGCGTGGGTCACGGGAAAGGCAGCCTAACATAAAGTCAGCCATGTGTGCCAGAGTACCAACAGTCAAGATTTCGCTGTCCTCACCAGGAGGATGACTCTCAATCTCCTCATCCTCTTCCTCCTCTTCTGCCCACCCACGCTGAAGAGATGGAACTAAAGTTCCATGGCTACCCTCTGTAGCGGAGGCAACCGTGTCTTCCTCCTCCTCCTCCTCCACCTCCTCCAATTGTCGCTGAGAAGACGAAGTGAGGGTGCTCTGGCTATCACCTTGTGTAAGCTCTTCCTCCCGCATTTCCACCTCTTCCACATGCAAAGCGTCGGTTTTAATTGTGAGCAGCGAGCGTTTCAGTAGACACAGAAGTGGGATGGTTACACTGATAATAGCGTTATCGCCGCTCACCATCTGTGTCGATTCCTCAAAATTGCGTAAAACCTCACACAGGTCTGACATCCATTCCCACTCCTCACTTCTGATTACAGGAAGTTGAACGGAGAGGCGACGACCATGTAACAGCTGGTACTCCACTACTGCCCTCTGCTGCTCACAAAGCCGGGCCAACATGTGGAAGGTGGAGTTCCAGCGCGTGCTCACGTCACACAGCAGCCGGTGAGCTGGCAATTGTAAGCGCTGCTGCAGCTTCAACAGGCCGGCTGAAGCTGTTGAGGACTTACGGAAATGTGCACACACGCGGCGCACCTTGGTCAAGAGATCATGCACATTGGGGTAGGTTTTTAGAAATCGCTGAACCACTAAATTAAATACATGCGCTAGGCATGGTACGTGTGTGAGCTTGCCGAGCTCCAAAGCCGCCACCAAGTTACACCCATTATCACACACAACCATGCCTGGTTGCAGGTTGAGTGGCGAGAGCCACTGCTCGGTCTGGTGACTAATCCCCTGCAACAGCTCTGAGGCCGTGTGCTGTTTGTCCCCAAGGCAGATCAGCTTCAGCACGGCCTGTTGACGCTTCCCCACTGCAGTGCTACACTGCTTCCAGCTACCGGCTGATGGGTGAGTGGCGCTGCGTGCAGAGAATTCGGAGGTGGAAACGGAGGAGGAGAAGCCAATAACGTAGGTGCTGGCGGAAACCCTGATGGAGGTAGGGCCCGTAATCCTCGGTGTGGGTAGCACCCGTGCCATCCCAGGGTCCGAGTCGCTCCCAGCCTCCACGACATTCACCCAGTGTGCCGTCAGGGAAATGTAGCGTCCCTGGCCACAAGCACTTGTCCATGTGTCAGTCGTTAAGTGGACCTTCCCAGTAACTGCGTTGGTCAGGGCACGGGTGATGTTACGGGACACATGGTGGTGTAATGCGGGGATGGCACACCGGGAAAAGTAGTGGCGGCTGGGGACCGCGTACCGAGGGACAGCTGCTGCCATCAGGCTGCGGAAGGACTCAGTCTCCACAAACCTAAATGGCAGCATTTCGATGGCCAGTAATTTGGAAAGGTGTGAGGTTAGTGCTATGGCCTGTGGGTGGGTGGCTGGGTATTTTCGCTTGCGCTCAACTGCCTGGGGTAACGACATTTGGACGCTGCGCTGGGACAGGGAATTGGATGTGGTCGCTGATGGTGCTTCAGATGGTACAGGTGCAGGGCGGGAGGTATGCGGGCCTGCGCCTTCGACAGGCGATTGGCCGGCACCGAAAACAGGGGAAGAGGAGGCAGTGGTGTGGCCTGCAGACACAGATGGGTGATCCAGGCGTTCCTCCCACTTATTACGGTGCTTGGATGCCATGTGTCGGATCATGCTGGTGGTGGTGAGGTTTCTAGTGTTCATGCCTCGGCTCATTCTGGTGTGGCACAGGTTGCAAACTACAATTCTTTTGTTGTCCGCACTTTCCTTAAAAAAACGCCATACCGCGGAACACCTACCCCTTGGCAAGGTAGATTTACGCAAGGGGGTGCTCCGTGGAACATTTGCGGGCCGGTTTGGTGCGGTCCGCCTTCTTTCTGTAGCCACACCACTGCCTCTTCCAGCCTGTTGCGGTGCTGCAGATGGCTCACCCTCAGGACTGCTGTCATCGCTCGGCTCTACACCTTCCCAGGTGGGGTCAGTCACCTCATCGTCCACCAAGTCCTCCTCCACTTCCTCACTCTGATCATCCTCCTCATGTCTTGATCCCACCACATACTCAGTCATTGACAACTGTATATCATCCTCCTCATCAAGGTCTTGAGACAGTAATAGTGGTTGATTTAATGGCAACTGTGTCTCATCATCATCATCATCCACTACTTCCTTTGACCTTAAATGCCGTTCACATCTGTCATCTTCTTGTGATTGGGTACCCTCTAGAGGTTGTGAATCAGGGCACAAGATGTCATGTTCCTCTGCAAGCGTGCTTGGAGAGAGGGTCAAATGAAGGATTGGTGATGAGACGAGCTCCTCACTATATCCCAGTGTGGGATCACTTCTTTGACCAGACCCTCTATGGTGGGAGGAAGGATGATCAGAGTGAGGATTATGTTGACCAGACTCTTGGCTACTGAGAGTGGACTTGGTGGAAGACAGGGTGGTGCTTAACCGACTGGAAGCAGTATCAGCTGACATCCAACCGACCACCTGTTCGCAGTGGTCGGACCTCGAGAGTGATGTCCTGCGACGCCCTGTAAAATGAGACATGAAGCTAGGTATGGTGGATGTCTTTCTTTCTTGTGCTCTGGCACCAGGCACAGTTTCTACGCGTCCTGACCCGCGCCCTGAACTATCAGGATCACGTCCACTTCCCCGTCCCTTTTTACCCGCCTTCTTCATTTTACACGGAATATGTGCTGCAAATCTGCAACTTTGCACAGTACACAGAATGTGCAGCTAAACTGCGGCGACGCACACTGAATGGAATATGTGACTTTGATATTTTACAGTTTGAAGACTTAACAGTATTTCTTCCTATTCTGCAACTGTGCACAGTACACAGAATGTGCTGCTAAACTGCGGCGACGCACACTGAATGGAATATGTGACTTTGATATTTTACAGTTTGAAGACTTAACAGTATTTCTTCCTATTCTGCAACTGTGCACAGTACACAGAATGTGCAGCTAAACTGCGGCGACGCACACTGAATGGAATATGTGACTTTGATATTTTACAGTTTGAAGACTTAACAGTATTTCTTCCTATTCTGCAACTGTGCACAGTACACAGAATGTGCTGCTAAACTGCGGCGACGCACACTGAATGGAATATGTGACTTTGATATTTTACAGTTTGAAGACTTAACAGTATTTCTTCCTATTCTGCAACTGTGCACAGTACACAGAATGTGCAGCTAAACTGCGGCGACGCACACTGAATGGAATATGTGACTTTGATATTTTACAGTTTGAAGACTTAACAGTATTTCTTCCTATTCTGCAACTGTGCACAGTACACAGAATGTGCTGCTAAACTGCAGCGACGCACACTGAATGGAATATGTGACTTTGATATTTTACAGTTTGAAGACTTAACAGTATTTCTTCCTATTCTGCAACTGTGCACAGTACACAGAATTTGCAGCTAAACTGCGGCGACGCACACTGAATGGAATATGTGACTTTGATATTTTACAGTTTGAAGACTTAACAGTATTTCTTCCTATTCTGCAACTGTGCACAGTACACAGAATGTGCTGCTAAACTGCGGCGACGCACACTGAATGGAATATGTGACTTTGATATTTTACAGTTTGAAGACTTAACAGTATTTCTTCCTATTCTGCAACTGTGCACAGTACACAGAATGTGCTGCTAAACTGCGGCGACGCACACTGAATGGAATATGTGACTTTGATATTTTACAGTTTGAAGACTTAACAGTATTTCTTCCTATTCTGCAACTGTGCACAGTACACAGAATGTGCAGCTAAACTGCGGCGACGCACACTGAATGGAATATGTGACTTTGATATTTTACAGTTTGAAGACTTAACAGTATTTCTTCCTATTCTGCAACTGTGCACAGTACACAGAATGTGCTGCTAAACTGCAGCGACGCACACTGAATGGAATATGTGACTTTGATATTTTACAGTTTGAAGACTTAACAGTATTTCTTCCTATTCTGCAACTGTGCACAGTACACAGAATTTGCAGCTAAACTGCGGCGACGCACACTGAATGGAATATGTGACTTTGATATTTTACAGTTTGAAGACTTAACAGTATTTCTTCCTATTCTGCAACTGTGCACAGTACACAGAATGTGCTGCTAAACTGCGGCGACGCACACTGAATGGAATATGTGACTTTGATATTTTACAGTTTGAAGACTTAACAGTATTTCTTCCTATTCTGCAACTGTGCACAGTACACAGAATGTGCAGCTAAACTGCGGCGACGCACACTGAATGGAATATGTGACTTTGATATTTTACAGTTTGAAGACTTAACAGTATTTCTTCCTATTCTGCAACTGTGCACAGTACACAGAATGTGCTGCTAAACTGCGGCGACGCACACTGAATGGAATATGTGACTTTGATATTTTACAGTTTGAAGACTTAACAGAATGTGCTCTAATCTGCAACTTTGCACACTAAACAGAATGTGCTCTAATCTGCAACTTTGCACACTAAACAGAATGTGCTCTAATCTGCAACTTTGCACACTAAAAAGAATGTGCTGCTAATCTGCAACTTTGCACACTGAACAGAATGTGCTCTAATCTGCAACTTTGCACACTAAACAGAATGTGCTCTAATCTGCAACTTTGCACACTAAACAGAATATATGAAGTTTTTTTTTTTTTTTTTTTTTTTCCCCACACACAAAATAAACTGCTGCCCCCACACACAGTAGTCCTAAAAAGGACTTTTGGGTCTTTTTTTTTACAAATTTGCTTTTTTTCTCCCTACACTGACTTTCCCTTCCTATCCTCATCTCTCCCTGGCTAAGACTGAGCCGAAGTCGCTGGTCAGGTGCTATACAGCACCCGACCACGGGTTCTGGCCAGCCAATCAGTGTAATGCCAGCAGCCAACATGGCTGCTGGCATTACACTGATGTCAGAGCCTCCCTGCACGTTTATTGGCTGCGCAGCAGCCGCGAAACGTGCGGGGAGGAGACCCGAACATGGCGGGCGAGCACATGCGGTACTCGTACGAGTACCGCCATGTGCCGAGCAGAGCGATGCTCGAACCGATCCGAGCATCGGCCGAGCATGCTCGCTCAACACTAATGATGACCTAATTATTTATGATGATGTTGATCTAGAATGTATCCCTCCAGAATCCTCCTCTTCTTCTAATACAAATGAAGTTGAGAGTGAGAGAGATGACGAAAAGGCCAGAAAAAGAAGCTGAAAGAGAAAGCCTCAATCTCCACCACTGAAAAAGAACACTATATTATAAATTTTTTGAGAGATCAGTGGAAATATGAGACTGGACAAGTAAAGATGCCTAAAAATACACAATCATCCTACAGTCATCAGTGTCATCATTGCTTCGAGTCCAACCACACACACTATTGTTGGGTAATCAGCAGCACAGGTCATCAACATCCACAACCATTGATATGATGACAGAATCTGCTTCTAATGGAAATTCAGCACCATTGACACCTACTGTATTACAATTGTAACATCTACCCACTTTATTAGTAGTAGTAGTAGCAGTAGTAGTAGTAGTAGTAGTAGTAGTAGCCCCTCTGGAACCCCTCAGTCTATGAAGTCTACAGTATGTAGATACTTCACTCCAAATGAACCAAAAGCTAAATATGTTACCTGTTGCCTGTGTAAAAGCATATGAGCAGGGGGAAGCAGAATTACACCTAGGTACATCCTCTTTGAGATCTCACCAGCAATCCTGAAAGTTCACAGGGCTCTGGGGCACATAATAGTTGTGCTGTCAGAGAGTATGCCGAGATGTCCTTCATTTGCAATAACACATATGACTCCTGCTGTTGTTGTTCAAATGCAAAACACAGAGGAGTATGACTCTGACTTTGTAGTAGGAAATGGCAGGAGTCCTTGCCACCACTAACACAAGTCATGTTGTTAAAGCAATACAGTTAAACAGTTCGGCTATATACTGCCAAGACATACTTACTGAGTTATTAGGAAGGAGTAAAACACTTCACAAAAATAATCCAAAAGTACTCTTGTGGAATGGTAAAGTTGACAAAATGTTGGCAGTTTACATGCTACCTTATTGTTTTGTAGAAAACAGGGCTTTTAAAGAACTGATGTTATGTGTTGTAAATTGTTGGCATATCCTAAACTGAAGTTACTTTTCAAGGGTGGCTGTGCCAGAGTTGAACAAGCAGGTGGTTAGTGTTATGTGCAAAGGGTTTGAAACTAGGGGTGGGTGAAAGGTGTTCCAGCAAAAAGATCTGCGAAGACCATGTGGTTGTGTGCAAAAATTCTTCTCTATTTTTTCAATGGCTAGAAAGTTTTCACCTCTTTATTAAAATGTTTTTCTCGTTTTTCCTATAAAAACATGCTGTTTTCCAGGAAGTGAAATACAATACAATCAGCTACAGAGCGAGAAAAAGGTACTATGCTTTTGTGCTGAGAAATTAATAGCGACATTGAGGCAGGAGAGGCTCATACTAACTGCTATAATCATGTGCAAGTTTAATAACAATAAAAGGAGAACCTGGAAGGACCGTTATGAGTCCGGTAAGTCTGAGGAGGAGGAAGTGATCACTACCATCAGAATGAAAGGATCTGGATGCTCTGGTTCCCCAGACCCAATTCTGGCCAGTCCCCATACATCAACCCTATGGATCTTGGGGAAATTTATCTCACTGTTGTAGTGTGAGCAAGACTGGTCAGCTGCCTGCAGCCAGTGCTGTCCCTGCTGCCACCAGTGCTGCACATGCTGCAAGTTCTGAACCTGCTACCAGTGTGTCTGGTAATTCTCAGGAAGGTGGGAAGAGGAGATGATGCCAAGTGTGACAGCAGGTGACCCTAAATTAAATACAGTTGGATAGGGAGCTACAACACCAAACAATTCTCCCAAGCAGGCTCATATAATGTAGAAAATTCAAAGGACTCACCATAGGATATCACGTGTGTATAGGTGCTCTGGTACAAACAGGCTCTCCACACCTGAAACCATACACTGCAACAAAGGATAGAATGGCACTCTGTATTCCAGCAGGCTGCTCCGTAAAATTCAAAACTTTATTGTGAAAATAATATAAAATCATAAGGATGGCATCAGTGTACAGAGGTGGGAAAGATGTTATCAGCTCTCATAGATGACCTTTACATATGGCCTAACGCGTTTCATGCTACTAAGCGCTTACTCATAGACATAAAGAAACCTGCAATGTAACAACCTTTTAAAGCTTAAAATCAACATTAATTGAAAAGATTTTCAACTAATCCATGAAAATCCTATCCAAGCTTTGGCCAGATTAACCCTAGCCTTGTTCAAAATGGCAACACAGCAGAATCTCATTCCATACATGGCAAAATAACTGCACCAATCCTAATCTGATGTGCTGATAGATGAATATCAAAATTACCGCAATGTAATATGAAAAAATGTTCAAATGAAGTATAGAAAAAGATAAATAAAATGAAAATAAAAATAAATAAATATATATATAAATTACTGTGTGTCCTAATAGAACAATTAACCCACACTTCCCAGAATAACTCTCTGAGCATAAAATAAAGAGATAGGGGTCAGGCGATAACAAGCAAATGTAATACCCACAGGCACTACAAAATATTGCTGATGTCCCAATCTGAGTTAAGGCCATGAGGAATTCTGGTGTTCAGATGGAAAAGTAAACCTCCCTGCGGTTAATAAGCTCCAACATATGTCCTCCTCTTGGACAGATTAACCCTCTCAATGTCCTGAAAACTACTGAGTGAGACATCCCAATTACAGCATTCACAAATATGTCTAGCCACTGCCGACATACTGGATGGAGCATCCTAAACAAGTGAACAAATAAACAACACAACGTGTATTACAGTTAATGCGGTAAGGGTTCACATACATAACACCATCAACTACACCAACAAATTCTTTAGAGACCCTTGCCACATCACAGCATTTATATGCCATAGAACTGCATTTAAAGAACTCTTTGGTGGATAGTCAGGTGGGCTTAGTATGTTTCAATAAAAAAAGACTAGGGGAGACTACATTACCAATAGTGACTCCCCGTTTCGCTGCAAAACCACAACCACAATCCAGTATGTCCGACAGACAAGAATCAGTCCTTAACATAGGTAACAAAGATTTCACCAATGCACAAATCTTCCCAAACTGTGGCCTAAATGTGGTGATAAACCTAACATTATCATCACGGGTATGTTCTTTACCTCGTCCACCCAATTTGGAACCAAATAACAACTCGTCTCTTGGTCTGTCCAAACCCCCTTATATGCCTCCTCTAGAAGCTGTTTTCTGTATCCCCTAACCCAAAACCTCCCAAAGAGCTCTTGAGCAGCATGCTCATAACCTTCATCAGATGAGCAGTTCCTGCAATAATGTAGAAACTTCCCCTTGGGATATTGTTAATCTGGTGTTTAATCTGCTGTCTATGAGTAAGTACTTGAGTAGCATGAAACGCGTCAGACCATATGTAGATGTCATATATTAGAACTGGTAACATCTTTCTCACCTCTGTACACCAACGCCATTCTTATGATTTTATGTTATTTTCATAATAAAGTTTAGACTTTTACGGAGCTGCGTGCTGTCAGTGTTTGGTCTACAGCGTGCCATCCTATCCTTTGTTGCAGTGTATGGTTTCAGGTTTTGAGAGCGTGTTTGGACCTGTACACACATGATATCCTATGGCGAGTCCATTGAATTTTCTACGTTATATTAGCCTGCTTGGGAGAATTGTTTGGCGTTGTAGCACCCTATCCAGCTGTATTTATCTTGCTTCTATTGGGTTGTTCCACTACCATTAAACTGAATTTGATGTGATTATGTTTTGATTTCATTCTTCCATCAAGGAACTTCTGGTCTATCGATGTTTGTGTGCCAATATTTTATCCAGGCTGGCATTATTATAAGTTTATCTACTTAAGGAATGGCTGAAATGATTGAAGCTGGTATGGTGACTTTCTCTCTCAGTGACTCCCTGAACTCAACTGATCGTCAATTAAAAGCAGAGTCAGTGTTTGCTACTAATATAGTGGAAACTCATGAAAGTATTGAAACTTTGGATATTAAATCTCTGTTTTGATAATTAGAAAAGGAGATTGTCAGGGACTCTGCCAAAGGGTTCATTTTTTTTTAGGAAACCAGGATGGTTGTTCTAAATTTCTTCTTAAATCCTTATGTGTTAAATGATCTCATTTCAAGAAACACTAGGCCTTTGATTTAAATGGAGTGGTGGAAATATCTAAATGACATTTATGGGAATTTATAGCTAGTTCTAGTCTTAATGTCTGGAAAATACTTACAATCCTGTGTGAAGATCTAAGACAATGGATTATAAGTGACAGCTTGATATGACTTATGGTTATATCCCAAATACCTTGTTGTTGACAAAGTACAGATATTTGTACAATTTTAAATATGGTATTGGTGCGTGATCTTCAGAAATAATAGAGTTATTATTACAAGAATTCCGAAATCTAAATACCTTAATTTTTGAGTTTGACCAATCAGAGAGTCCAGATAATTTAGGCTGACATCATATTCTAATGATATAGCTACTCATCCAATTAGAGGAGTATGGGTTGTGACTTTCTGATAAGGATTTTTACCTTATAAAAATGCTAATGCATAAGATAGCTCTCTCTCTCTGTTGGTGCTGACTTCCTTGAAGTGTTCCAGTCATCTTCTGAACAGGCCCAAAGAAATTCTAAGAAATGTACACTTATTGCCTGGTAAATATATCTGTCTTTACTATTAATTCTGTATAGCCATAAGAATTATTTATTTACTCTATATCTGATGAAAAATATTTTATAATAGTTTTGTTAGATATAGACCTGGCCAGTTGTATAAAAAAAATTATTATAATAAGTTATATAAAGGCTGAAGTTTATTCTGGGAACAAAAAAGAATTAATTGCAAATGTATCCAGATAATTGTAAAATACTTGATAGCATCACTGTTTGTTATGACTCTCAGACACAGAGAATAGGTAAAAACATAACTTTATTGAAAAGTTAAGGAGAACCCTATTGGGTTGAAAGCAAATACAAGATATATTTTATTAGCAGTTACATAGGCACATAATATGATACATAAGATGGATACAGACTCTACCGACCCTTCCAATATCGGGTAAGGCAACCTTAAATGGCACGAGATGGTACAGGTTCTACCGGCCTTACCAATATACCGGGCAGGGCAGTCTGGAGACGCATGCAAGAAATACTGAAGGCTCTACCGGCCATGTCAATATACCGGGCACGGCAGCCACGTCACGGAACTGTTGGTAAGAGGCTCTACCGGCCTTGCCAATACCGGGTAAGGCAACCCTTAAAGTAATTGTCACAACCAGGTTCTACCTGCCTTACCAATACCGGGCAAGGCAGCCCACTGGGGATAGTGAGGGCAGTGAGGTGGCTGAGGTGACTGGCTAGTTGGTTGAGACCAGTCACTGAGATGACAAACTAGGCCACAGGATAACAGGTAGCAATAGACTGCCACTCACTAAGGACAGAGCAATAATGAGCAGCGTCCACAGTCTCACTCATGTAATCAGGAAGCGCAATAATACCAGTAATGCGAGGAGCAAACCAGTACCCGTGTACTGGAAGAAACCTTCAACATGTCAGGCTGTTAGGACAGGACAGCCTCCTTCGATGGGGCGAACCAGCCCCAAGTACTGGATAATTGAACACCACCGGTGCTACAGCAACCAGTTGTCGTGGAGCGAACCAGTACAGCATAATGGAGAGACCAGATACTGCCGGTGACACAGCAACCAGTTAAGTGGAGCGAACCAGTACCCATGTACTGGAGAAACCCAAGACTTCTTCCTGTGCAACAGCAGCCGGTAACGTAGAGCCAACCAGTACCCGCGTACCAGATAACCCAAGGCTCATATAGTGCAATAGCAGCAAATCTCAGTGGAGCGAACCGGGCCCCGCGTACTGGGGAGGCCAAGATTAATCAGTGGCTTGCAGCCAGTTACAATGGACCGAACCAGTACCGCGTACTGGGAAGACCAAGACTATATCGGTAGCTTACCAGCCAGCTCAGTGGAGTGAACCAGTACCCGCATACTGGAGTAACCATAAGTCTTCCGGTGCAACTGCAGCCGGTTACCGTGGAGCCAACCAGTACCCGCGTACCGGATAAGCCGAGGCTCACATAGTGCAATAGCAACTAGACTCAGTGGAGTGAACCAGTACCTGCGTACTGGGAAGACTCAAGAGGAAGTCAAAATGTCGCCCTAACCACCGGGAACGGCAGGCACCTGGTAGTATATGGTACAGGAACCCCGCTGGAGAAGAGGATCAAACAGCAGATGGAGGACTGGATCTGGAACAGTAGCAGGAACAACTACAGGAACAGCAACTCCAACCGGATCAGAAACAGAAGCAGGAACCGGACGACTGTCAGGCAGAAACTTGGATACCACTGACAATCAGGAACAGCGACAAGGCCCAGGAAGCATTGGACCACCATGCAGGAACAACAGCATAGAGACAAATACGAAAGGGCAACCAAAGGGTGCCCAAGCTCAGTTTAAATAGGCAGTCTAAGGCGGGTATAAGGGAAGCAGCCAATGGAGAGCCCCCTGCAGGTAACTGACATGATAATGCAGCAATCACGGGCACCGTGATATCAACATAGCATTATATATTAGTTAAATCTAATTATTGATACCTATAGAATCATATAGCTGTGTTTCTGAAAAAAATATTCAGCTATATTTTATCTGATGAATCCTTTACATTCTTTGATTAATCCTTAATCTGCTGTTTGTTTATCTTGGTGTATGTTTTAAATAATTTATTTGTTGCATGTGTGTTTGGGCCTCCTTTGTACAGTGGAGGAAGTTTTTTTAGACCTCTCACTAGACAAAAGAAGCCGCCACCTTTGGGTGGGGCTACCATATACCTTATAATCTGTGGATTAGCCCTAGGAGGGCTGTAAGGTGTAATAAATAAGTTTGCTATTGTCATTTTATAGTATATGTGGCATGGATATATTAATTTTAGTTGTGCTTTTTAGGTATGTCTTGGTATAATCTATGATTGACAATACGAAAAATGCAATTTATATATTTTATCCAGAAGGTCTGAAATATTGAAAACAGTAGATAAAGAGTTCAGTTCTATAAAAGCTGGGATTTACCTATTCCAGATAAGTTTCTAAATTTTGATATATTTTTATATGGTACAAGGAAATTGTTATGAGACCTGTTTTTTTGTTAGAAACAACACACATAACATTCTAACATTCCATAGACCTTAATTACATAGTTCATACAGATTCTGGATCAGGTATTCATATATACTGCTGCCAACTGTATTATAATTAATTGAAAGGAACAATTAACCCTGTCTATACTGCTGTGTTTGAATATTGTTGCCAAATACCTCTGGATACACCTGTGTAAGGTTTAATCCTGTTTATGCTGGGTAAAAAAAGATATCTTAGTATATGACTAAGTCCTATACAAAGATATATTTTTGAGTCATTTGGTGTTCACTTATTCATATCATTCTGGTTACATTTTATATATATAGTATAGTTTAATATTTTTGCACAAATATGCATAATTGATTATTTTAATAAATTATTTACTGTGAAGTAGTGTCTCAATACCTTGTTGGTGTATAGTTCTCAAATTCAATTAATTACCCATTATTTTTATATCTATTTATGTGAAGACATACAACCTAATTGGGTCTCCTGTTAACCCTTTCCTGTATATCCTCAACAAGATGAACCGAGAAATTAGAATTTGGTGGGACATTACTACCTTTGAGAAGTATATGCAAGTGAAGTGTATCCCCAGAGGGTTGCTTTTAGAAAATTCCCGACTTTTGAAAACACTCTACCTACATCTCCAAATGGAATCTGGTACTGAGCGACTGCTCCTTTAAACTTATGGATCTCATTCTAACACATAAAAAGGAAGAGTTGGCATGCATTAGCACAGGAAGCACTTAAATCCCAGATTGCCTTTACATCTTTTTATGTTTTTGACAACACACTTAAACAGACACTGGATAAACTGGATAGGGAACTTAGTACCTTTAAGCATTCGAGATAAGATGGATTATGAAAGGGATGAAGTATATCTGTGTAAGTGTTTCAAACATAGAACCTCACCTGTGCAATCTGTATTGAAGCATGCTGATTGACGGGTTAGTTTTTTCCCAATCAGATGCATACACAGACAAGGAAGGGGAAGTGGATACAGATGACTATGTTGCTGATTCTACCATTCTTAGATCTGATGTTACTGATAAGAATCAAGGTGATCTGGAAGTGATTCCATCAGTTATACCAAAAAACCAAGGAGGGTGCAGCAAACACAGAAGGAAGAAAACTCCAAAGCATAGGTCCAGGCAACAGAAGATATCAGACCCACAAAAGCAGTGTACCTCAGAGTCATTTAGTGTTCTGAATGTATCTAATGCATTAAGTGCTCCACAGTTAGGGTTTTGGAAAAAGGCCTAGGTTTCTTCCCTCAGAGGAGATTTAATTTGTTTAATACCATTCTTGATGTGAACCATTTTGTTAGATGTCTCACCATTAAAAAATATTTTGGAAGAATCAGGTTTGTGATGGTAACTATGTTGAGTATAAGGAAGTGTGAAAGGAGGTTAGGCCTGTTTCTTATTCCAAAGGGTTTAAAGATTGGTGTGCAGTTATGGATTTACAATCCCTGCAATCAGAATCCAAACCTCCTGCCAGACATCTGTCCTGTATTGACTGCATGACATGGGTCTTTACCCTAAGTCTAATTTTTTTCCTATCAATCATAAAGGAAGTCAGTTGGAAGTTTTTCAAAAAACCTTGGAAAAAGGGTTAGTTGACTTATTTGATGAGTCTTCTAAGTTCACTCATCATAATTTGAGTTTGTGTGAAAAAGAGGCTCTTGTGCAATTGCAATCAAATGGGGATATTGTTTTCAAGATGTCTGATAAGGGGTGTTCGGTTGTGGTTTTGAATTCTGAGGATTATCGTTTGGAAGCCTTGAGGCAGTTACAAGATAAAGAGGTATATGCAGAACTGAAATGTAATCCAACTCTATTATATAGATCTAAATTGAATTATCTTGTCCAAGCGGGAAAAGCACATGGAATCCTGAACCAGAGTGAAGCAGGTTATTTGGTCCCAGATAATCCTAGGGTGTCCATTTTATACCACTTGCCCAATGTGCACAAAAGTTTGGTACGACCTCCAGGTCGACCAATTGTGTCGGGCATTGGTTTGTTAAATGAGCCCCTATCTGTCTGGGTTGACCAATACCTGTGACCTCTGGTTGAGAGATTACCAGGTTTGTTTATGGATACCAAGCAGGTAATGCAGTGTAATGCATGTGTATATGTGGGATCCAGTGGCATGGGGGTTTATCCTGGTTAACAGCAGCTGTCATTGCTCTGTATCCATTATCCCTCATTCATTGGGCGTACAGGCTTTACGTTACCATTTGTACTATCATTCCAATTATGCACAGGATCTTATTATGTTCCTATTGTAGGTTGTCGGGTATCTCCTGTTCCTTTGGTGGGGTGTTTTACCTAGAGAGATGTGGGGTCGTGATGGGGGCAGGTTTTGCCCCATCATTCACCAACCTATTTATGGGTTGGTGGGAAATCACCCAGATCTTTGGAGGTATGAACTCCTTCAGTGATCAGATCTTGTGGTATGGGAGGTACATTTATGACCAGCTGTTTATTTGGTCAGGGTCTAGTGAGGATGCTGAATCTTTTGTGATATATCTGAATGATAATACTTTGAACCTTAGATTTACCTTGAATTTTGATCTGTCCTCAGTCTCCTTTTTGGATGTTACACTTAAAGGTGACCTCATTTCACATAGTGTCACCAGCAGTGTTTACAGGAAGCCAACCTCGGGGAATAGACTGTTGCATGCCTGTTCCTCACATCCCAAACACCAGATTAATAATATCCCCAAGGGGCAGTTCTTGCGTTATCGCAGGAACTGCTCATCTGATGAAGGTTATGAGCAGGCTGCTCAAAAGCTCTTTGGGAGGTTTCGGTTGAGGGGATACAGAGAAAAGCTTCTAGAGGAGGCATATAAGGGGGCTTTGGACAGAGATGAGTTATTATTTGGTTCCAAATTGGGTGGATGGGGTAAAGGGCATACCCGTGATGATAAGGTTAGGTTTATCATCGCCTTCAGCCGACAGTTTGTGAAGATTTGTGCATTGGTGAAATCTTTGTTACCTATGTTACGGACTGATCTTTGTCTGGCGGACATACTGGATTGTGGTTGTGATTTTGTGGTGAAACGGGGAGTCACTATTGGTAATGTGGTCTCCCCTAGTCTTTTTTTTATTGAAACATACTAAGTCCACCTGGCTATTCACCAAAGAGTTCTTTAAATGCTGTGCGACAGCATGTACATTCTGTTATGTGGCAAGGGTGTCTAAGGAATTTGTTAGTGTTGCTCCATCCAATATGTCGATCGGACAATCCACCCCCTTAAGATTAGAATAAGGGAACAAAGGAACTATGTCAAATCTCTAGGAAGGAATAGGATGCTGCAGTGGCTAGGCATATTTGTGAATGCTATAATGGGGATGTCTCACTCTGTAGTTTTCAGGGTATTGAGAGGGTTAATCTGTCTCCAAGAGGAGGATATATGTTGAAGCTTTTTAACTGCAGGGAGGCTTACTGGATTTTCCATCTGAAAACCAGAATTCCTCATGGCCTTAACTCAGAGTGGGACATCAGCCATATTTTGTAGTGCCTTGTGGGTATTACATTTGCTTGTTGTCACCTGTCCCCTATCTCTTTATTTTACACTCAGAGGGTCATTCAGGGAAGTCAGGGAAGTATAAGTTAATTCTTCTGTTAAGACACACAGCAGACTTTCATTTATATTTTTTTTTACTTTTATTTTCATTTTATTTATATTTTTGTATATATCATTTGACAAATGTTTCACATTATATTTTTCATATTAATATTATTGTAATTTTGATATTCGCCTGTCAGCACATCAGATTGGTATTGGTACTGTTTTTTTTTAAATGTATGGAATGAGATTCTGCTGTGTTACCTTTTTGAATAAGTCTAGGGTTAATCTGGCCAAAGCTTGGATAGGCTTTTCAGAGGACCTAAGTCACACTTGCCATCCCCAAGCAGTCCTGCCACCAGTACTACTACTACTAAGTTGCAGCAGCTTGTACAGAGTGTTTGGAGTGAAGGAGGGGGTGATCATCATAATACTAGTGACTGTGAGGAGGAAGACTCAGGGACTGAAATTGATGTGGTTGGTGTTAGTAGCGATGGTGAGGCAGATGGTGGGACTAGAGTTAGGGGAGTGGTAGGGGAAGTAATGAACAGCAACCAGACTAGTGGTCAAGGGAGCCCACATCATTACCCTGACCCTGGGAATCCCCTTCTCTCCACAGCATTGTCTAGGTGGAACATGATCCTGAAGAAACTTGAATTGTTGCCTAGAAACAATAATACCACCACCACCAGGAGCACAGATCAGCTGCCTGTGCCTGCTGCTAGTGCTGCCAGTCTGCCTTCTTTAGGTCAACAAGAAATGATATTTGTGAGATTAGGGAACCCTCTGTCACATTTCTCATCACCTCCTCCAACCAGTGTGATGTTTGTAATGGAGTAGCAACAGCAGCACGGAGGGACTGGTGGTGGGGATGCTGATGGTGGAGAAGTTGGGGTGGAAGAGACATTAATGGCCTTTTTAGCCCAAAACTGAGAAGGAATGAGAGACAGGGATGGGGATGGGCAATTCACCACCACCACCACTGGCAGTGAGCCTTTGAAATTTATGGCATTTGCAACTGCCTGCTGAGTTGCAAGGACAGCAGGATGCTGGGGAGCAGGCTAGTGTGCCACAGACCACCATGGACATAGTGGGAATGGGGTCAAGAATTGATGCGGGACTAGGACAGGTTCCACTTACCACCAGCAATACTCCTGGTCCTAGTTGCAGTGCTGATTCTGAGGCAGTTGCAGCAACATCATCCTCTGTCCCAGCCAGTGAAGTCATGGGTGTGGAACTATTTTTCTCTTGGGGCAGGCACAGTGCAAACATCAACAACGGCACTGTGCACAGTTTGTGACAAGTCAGTGAGAAGAGGAAAGGAGGGAACACTCCTTGGCACAAGCACCCTGATATCACACATGAAACACAGACACCATGATTTCATGTGAAACATTTTAAAACCAAACACTCACCATAGAAATTGGGCACCAAAGTTGCTGTTCTCCCTGACTCTCCCCAAAGGCTACAAGAGGTGAGGTAGAGAACAAAGAGGAGGAACAGAGAAACCCAGCCAAAGGCTTAAAGTTCGATGACGAGTGAAACCCCTGGCTCACCATCACCCTCTTTCTCTAGGGTAACTACATGTTCTGTCAATCCACCTCATTCATTGCTACCTCCCCCACCAAGTGATAGCCATTCTGTAGATGTCAGGATGTGGCAGTTCGTGTCCACCCATTGCACAATGTGTGGTGCACTGATCACACATGGTAGGATGGTGGAGGATAAACACAAGAAGGGCAAAAGTGTCATCTAAGGAGATTCCATCCCTCAGAATATGCTAAGTTGGTGGCATCATTACTATTAAACTATCTGCAAGTTGTCATGTGTCCTTAGCAGGGAGTGGACAAGGGGCATAGTGACAGCAGCAGTACATAGTTTCCTCTGGGTGGATTTCATATAGGGAACCCTAAGTGTCAGGGTGTTTGGATAGAGTTGTGCAGGTATTTCATGTGAGTGCAGACGTACCCATTGTTCACAACCCTTCCCTTATTTACCACACACAGTGTGAACATAGCTGTTGCTGATGTGAGAGTCACAGTTCCTGCTCTCAAGGGAAAACATTCTATTCTCAACATACCCATGATTTTGAAGGAGGAACAGGTGGAGAAGCATTATTGGCCAAATTCTTCTTTCCTCCATATATACCTGAAGGGGTGGGGGCTAGTTATGGTGCTGATACAGCCT
Organism: Rhinophrynus dorsalis; assembly: GCA_037306005.1. Classification (NCBI taxonomy): domain Eukaryota; kingdom Metazoa; phylum Chordata; class Amphibia; order Anura; family Rhinophrynidae; genus Rhinophrynus; species Rhinophrynus dorsalis. Next base: position 111,999,261 of record CM074723.1, read on the forward strand.
CAGGCGCATCACTGGAACTAGTCATGATAAGTGGAACCTTCATCAACCATCACCCATGTTACTGCTGTTGTTGATCCCATTCCCTTTCAGCTGCCTAATCAAACTGCTGTTTAAACAACTCAGCAGCAGCAGCAGCAGCGAGAACAGCAGTCACAAATTCTGCAATTACACCATAGCATTTGATAATGGCCAGTGGCCACTGGCTAACACGAGATGACCTGCTGGCACCAGGGGTGCAGGTGTTTTTTCCCCTTTGGGCTTGTTGTTAAAAGAAACAAAAAGAAAAAAACAAAAGGCCTACAAAAAAATAAAAAAAATGTTGGGCTTGTTTCTAAGAAGACTAAGTCTTACAAATTAATGTTTCCTTATTGCTTGTGCCAAACAAGCCTACGTCCTACAAATCAATGTTTCCTCCGGGCTTGGGCCTTTCTTATTTCCTACAACAAATCAATGTTTCCTCAGTGCTTCTGCCTCTAATAAGTCTAAGTCCTACAAATCAATGTTTCCTCAGGGCTTGTGCCTATCATTAGAATAAGTTGTACAAATCTTCCTCTACAAAATACTCTATCCCTTCAAATATCAGTCTGCCCCAGTCACAGCTTACATCTCAATCTCTTATTTTATTTTATTAATTTTTTTGTTAACTGTCCCCCAATTCAGTCAACAAGACCCCCCAAAAGAAATTTCCTGTTCAACTGATTCTTTCCCCAGACTCCACCCACCATCACAGACAACATCCTCAGACCCCTTTTATATCTTGTCTTATGGGGTTTTTTTATTTAGTTTTCATTTTTTTTAAGTGTCCCATCAATCCCAGTAAACACCCCCCCCCAAATAAAATTCCCTGTTCAACTGGTTCTTTCCCCACACTCCAGCAACACAGGCACCCTCATGCCCATTTTACACTAAGCCTTTGGGAAATAAAAAAACAAACATTTGATAAGTGTTGTGTGTAAATTCAATGTTCCCATTGATTTCAATGGAATGAGCTAGGTGAAAAAAGCAGAAAAACATCACTTTTCGTGGGAAATTATTGGCAATGTGAAAATTTTCACCCATCACCCATCCCTATTAGAAACCTCATACAACAAGAAAATTAATCTGACAACAGATGTGCAGACAAGTGGCCAAAATACAGATTATATGACTCACTGGTCACTGAATTTCCTTCCTGTGTTGGGCAGCAACAGACCACAGGTACTCTTGCCTCTGGTTATGGCATTATTATTAAAAGACAGCAGCAGGGTAGCCCACACCATTGGCACACCTCTTTCTTGATGCAGAGTTTTGAGAGACAATTCCACAAAGCCATAGGTATGTAAAATAAACTAGAACAGGTGATAGAGGAATGGCTTGTACCCCATCTCCATGAAAGCTGGTTTAGTGTCTGCTGACAACAGCTCCACCATAATAGATGTCTTGAAAATAGGTGATATGGTGTATTTACCTTGCTTTTCCCCATGTCTAAATATAGTGGTGACTAGATTCCTAATAGAATCAAAAACTATCAGAAAGATGAGAAAGATCAGTAAAATTTGTGCCCATTTAAGCTGCTCCTAAAATGCTCATAATGCATTATATTCCAGACGAGAGCTTAGCAACCTGCCCCATCACCAGCTTAAAATGGAGGTCCCTACCAGACGTAATTCCACATTTTACATGCTAGTGCACTGTATGTGCAGTAAGGCGATTAGCTCGCAAACAATGCAAAATTGGAAGGCTATGTTTGTCACTTGATGAATGTCAACTAATGTGTGATGTAAGAGAGCTGCTGAGACCTTCTGAGGAGGCTATATTGCTGGTTACTCATGTTGGGGCAGGAATTAATGAGATACTTCCATTTATATATTTACTGCAGAAAAATACTGATGAGAATGGCTGATAAATCTTACAGTAATTACAACACAGACATGAAACAAAGAGTGAATGACACTTAGCATGCATTAAGCAGGATCCTTGGATAATGTCCATTAAAAGCAATGAGGAATACATTCTTGCTATATTACTGGCTCCTAACCTTAAACATAAAATTCCTCAATTTGTGTCAAGTGTGAGCAGCATCTCTCTGAGGAATCAGATTATGTGAAAGAATATAAAGATATGCTTATAGATAGATTGGAGAGTTGCATTGTAGAGGATGAGAAGGAGAAAGGAAGGGACAAAATGTACTAGAAAGTATTGATCCTCAGCCTATCTTCCACCTTGTCACTGCCTGGCTAGCATTCCATTTTCTCACTTTGTTCCTCTACTGCTGTTGGCCTCTCAGTTCTAGGCACTTAGGGCTCGATTCAAATGTTGGAGTTAAAACTAGCGTGAAGAAAAAAACTGGCTTCGCGAGTTAAACCAAACTGGGTAACGTGAGATTCAAATGTTCCATACCCAAAAGAGTTAACGCGCGACGGCCTACAAAACACACAAAGACTACAAAACTGGAGTCGCCAAATATTTGACCTCATCGTCGACGCCAAACACGCGAGAAACGCGAGAAACGTCTCCAAAAGCAAAAAACAAGCGAAACGTCCAACGTTACCAAGCGCTCCAGCCAATCACAGCCCCCCAAAGTATCAAGTTCAGTCGACAAAACTATAAATAGACCCAAAATCACCTACGCACCTTTGTCTGTTATTGAGTTCACAGAGCTAGATCTCAGGACCCAAGGAGTGGAGGTTAGTTTTACAGAGTGAGAGGTAGAGAGGAGCACAGCACACAGTTAGGAGTTGGAGAGCATTGGGACACCACAAAAATACACATAAAACACTTTTGCACATATCCATCACACACATTCAAACACACATACACACACATAGCTCATTTTTATTTTGATAACACATCACACCTTTATTTTTTTTTTGACAGTGTGAGTCTGTGAGTGCAAGTGAGTGACAGAGAGTGAGTGAGTGAGTGTGTGAGGGCCTGAGTGAGTGCCTGGGTGTGAGTGTGTGAGAGCGATGGAGAGGAGAGGAGAGGAGAGAGGGGTGGGGAGTGTAGGAGGAGAGGAGGAGGAGATGCAGGGGGGCATCCCTGGTCAGGGTAGGGGAGGGAGAAGGAGATCACTGGGGCGGAGGGGCAGCCACCTGAGGGCAGGCACATCCAGTGCAGGGGCAGAGACAGTGGGACGAGGGGTAGACCCCCTGCACCACACACAGCCAGGGCCAGTGCAGGCAGGGCTGGAGAGCCACAGCCAAGGCTCTCAACAAACTGTTGGTGGTGAGGAGGAGGAAAGGGCGAGAGAGCCCAGGTTCTCTGAGGAGGAGAACCTTGTCCTCTGTGAGGCTGTTGTTGCAAGGGAGAGGGTCCTGTTCTCCAAAGGGCCCCTTGCTGGTTTGAGCTCCAGGAGGAAGGCAGCCTGGAAGGAGGTCGTGGCTGCGGTCAACGCCGTATCCAGCCGCAGCCGGTCAGTGGAGTCCGTGAAAAAAAGGTGGACAGACTGCAAGGCCAAGGTAAGATAGTAACATAGTAACACAGTAATTCATGTTGACAATAGACCTGTGTACATCTAGTTCAACCCTTTTCCCATTTCTGTCTCCCATTGTGAAGGTGAAGAGGAAGATGGGTGAGCAGGCCTTGCATGCTGCTGGTACAGGAGGTGGTCCGCCCCTGCGTGTGGAATATACCCAGTGGGAGGAGGCTGTACGCAGGACAATCTCCGCCATCACTGTCCATGGTGTTCCTGGATGGAGCGACACTGGGGATGAAAGGAGCCTCCAGTCCACTGGTACGTGCATCAAGGCCCACACACATCACACATAACTGACACCTAACAGACAGAGACAAACACAGTGACACCTGAACACATGGACAGCATTCCACACCACAATCCAGCCACACAGCTTGGAGGGATGTCAAACAAGGACAGAATACCTGACGAACCCAGCCAGAATGGTAATGCTAAAGTCCCTATTGAACCCTCTTCATGCTGTCCAAAACAACATCATACACAGCACAAATCCAATGCACACTGTCATGTGTCAGTCACAGATCTAAATGTTCTGTGTATCACAATGTCATACAAAGAGTGACAAAGAGGTCAGCACACAACCCCTTGAGTGCCACAGGGATAAGCAATGCATTGTTCAACAAAACACTGTCTAGTCCCCTGGCACCCAAAGGGTTATCAGAGAATAGCAAGGAGGGGAATTGGTGTGTTTAATATTGTATTGTTACTGCATGTCAGAGCTAGGTGTTGAACATGTAGGTAGTTAGTACAAGTGGAAGTTTCAGCATTCTGCATCATATGTAGACTGCAGGGTGTTGCTGGCCAGGGGATATTCCCCACCATCACCACTCTGCAGGACATATGTGATTCACAAGGCTAAATCCTGATGGGGGGGGCATTCACTAGGGTGTCAGAAAGAGGTGGCAATGTTTACATGACGACAACAACAGTGTCATCACACCTGCAATCCCTGTGTTATCCTTGGGAGCCAATGCACTGAGATCTAAACAACATGTGATACACCAGTGCTTAGGCTCAACATCATGACATAGGAAAACAAAGAAGTAACCCCTAACAGTACAGCATAACCATGCACATGTTTGCTGTGTGTTATGATTATGTCTGTCCTGGGTTGTGTGTGTGTGTCCTCCAGCTGATTAGGTTGTTGGGTACCACAGATCATGTTGCTTGGTGTGCTTGGTCTGTTCCTGTTGCTGACACCATCGGTTGGACTCTGTGGTCATCGTTCACCACTGGTGCATTGTTGTGTTAAGAGGTCACAGTGTTTCTGTTGTTGAAGCTAAGTGTATGACATGCAATAGGTTTGTGTCACTCAAGGTGTCATGTTTTATTTTTGGTCACCACATGTATTATGATGAATGGGGATAGCAAGGAGGTTTATGCCTTGCCATCCCCACTGCTCAGGATACACATGATGACCAAATCTACAACACTGTAGGTTAGAACAATCAATGTATGGGATCACATCAAGCTAAGCAATGTGTGTCAGGATGGTAACCAATGCATTGCCAAGCTATGCAATGGATACTATCCTGCCACTCAACGGTTCACATGTCATTGTAACAGTAGTGCAGCACTCCTGTCACGGCTCAAATCACTAATTCCATCATGTCATTTGCCCCCACAGCTTACCAAACATCCCGAGCAGAGGAGTCCGGGGAAACCTCCTGTGAGGAGGCCACCACCTCAGGAGTGCTGCCACCACCACCACAGCAGCAACCACAGCAGCAGCGGCCCCAGCAAGGCCCCCAGCAGCAGCAGCAGCGGCCCCAGCAGCAGCAGCAGCGTCCCCAGCAGCAGTGGCCCCAGCAGCAGTGGCCCCAGCAGCAGCAGCAGTGGCCCCAGCAGCAGCAGTGGCCCCAGCAGCAGCAGTGGCCCCAGCAGCAGTGGCCCCAGCAGCAGCAGCAGTGGCCCCAGCAGCAGTGGCCCCAGCAGCAGCAGCAGTGGCCCCAGCAGCAGCAGCAGTGGCCCCAGCAAGGCTCCCAGCAGTGGCCCCAGCAAGATCCTGGCGTCCACGTGTCTCCACCACTGCAGCCTATGGCGAGGCACAGAATGCCACAGGTTGTCCAGATGCCAGGACATGCAGAGTCCAGCATGTGGGCTAGGCCTCAGCCCACCCTAAGGAGATCTGGAAGCCAGGAGGCATCCCTGATGTGGCCCCTGGACTACCAACATATTGGCCTGATCGGGGAGCCACAGCAGCCACAGGGGCGCACACTTTTCACCCCACCACCACCACCAACGCCATCCCCCCCAACCACACCAACAGATGTGCCCCATCCTGAGGCTGCGTTAACAGAGGGTAGTGAGGGGTCCGGGGATCGGTTCTCCACATCCCCCCACAGCCTCCATGTTGCAGTCTCTCCTGAGGCACCCCATGGTCGTCCGCTCACACCACCACCTCTGCCAGCCTCCATGCCCACCACGCCTGTGTCACCTGCGCCCACAGCAGCCCTCGATGCGGCATGTGTGGCTGTCCAGGGTGAGCAGGTGACAGTGCTACGGAGGTGTGCCCGATCCCTGCGTAGGATAGAGGTGGATATTGGGAGGATCATGGGGTGCCTCCGGGCCATGGAGGCACAACAGGTTGTCGCCAACACCCAGCAGGCGCAATTCAACACCGGCATGATGGAGGTGCTGGGACACATGCTGGTGGAGATGCGGGAAACAAACAGGCGGGAAAACCAGCGCCACAACATGGGCCAGCCATCAGTACAGGGGTCCAGTAATGCATCTCCAGCCAGCAGTGATCCACCACCACCACCACCACCACCACCACCACCATCCACCAGACACCCACGGGTAACCCGCCGCAGTCAGAGGCAATCCACCTCTGCAGCCCCCCCCCCTTACCCTCCCAAGAAAAAGAAGTAGGGCCAACCTTCTTCAGGCCCGTTTAATAAATGTTTGCACTTTTTCACTACATCTGTGTCCATGCATGTTTCTCATCCAATATGTGGTTTGTTTGTCCGAGTTGTCTCCAATGCATTGCAAAGCTATGCAGTGAACACAACTCATTCACGATGAATGGAGTCACAAGCTTTTACAGCAGGGGTGAACACACACATCACATACACACGTTTGTCCAAGTTCAAATCACAGACATTTGGAAGTCAAACAACATCAGGATGTTGTTCCATGATGTGACTTGAACTTGAACAACATGAACACATTACATACATCAACAACATGATCGCAATTAAGGGGATAGTAATGCTTGGAATGTGTCATGATATATGTAGTTGGGTTCACCACCCTGATTGGTACAAGGGAACTCCCACTGCTGAAAGGTGTCTCTTTCCAAGGTTATCCGAGCTCAGAGCTTGAAGTCATGGGTCAAATATTACATTGTCCTGAAGGTGTTAAATGGCGCTGTTGCAACTTCATCCTATGGGGATTCATGGTGCAGGGACTGGAGCTGTCCATGAGATGTTGTATCAACAGCGCCACATGACACATTCATGCCACTGTGATATTGGATCTATGGATGTAAACTTTGAGCTGTAACCACTTTGGAATAAAACACCTGTCAGCAAGGAAGTTCACTTGTTTTACTCAGGGTGATAAACCCAACTACATGGATTTCCAAACATTACAAGTATCACTATCATCTATCTCTTTGAAACCCTGATGGGAAAGGTAATCAGTGACACAAGATATATAGTCATATCACATGTTTTATTGACATCAACACAAACAGATTATCCTCATGGACGTCGAGTCAACATGTCACCGGAACAAACTGCTGGACCATGAGGAGTCATGCCATAGATGCCTGCAGAGAGTGAAAACGAGATTTGTAGATGCACTATCAACACAACAGTCATGCTATTGCTTTACCACCATCATGCCCTTGAGGTACACAACACATTGATCAACAATGCTTTGGAGACCTTACTGGCACTCCACGGTGACAGCTTTGTTATGTGACAGAGTGAACAATCTATTTGTTGTCAACGTGTTGTGTAGCCATCATGACCTTATTTTGTTTGGATAAAGGTGTTGGCTAGCAGACATATGTATATGTGTGTGGACACACACATCATATCGTAAACCAAGCCCCCTGGAACAGGTGAACTATTTCATGGATCTCGATCTACATACTGATAAGGTGTGTGTGCTCAGGGTCCGTGTCACATACATACATATGTCTGCTTGCCATCCCCTTGATGAACACCTCATATGGTCATAACACATGGACAACACACATTGTCAAACAATGGAGTGGAATATTCCTTGTGCTATGTACACACACACAAACAAGTCAGCATGGCAGGCCTTGCAACCTGACTAACGGATCATTACTGCCATACCTTAGACAACATCACACACAACCACCATCCCCATTCAGCTACATTGGGCATTGCTCACATTCTAGCTAAGTCTGATCCATTATCCCCTGAACCATTCGAGTGACAGAGGGGTACACAACTGAGTGCCTTGTAATGTTTTGTGTGCACCTATGGCCCTCAAGGGGTTAAAAAATGGTATTGCTATGTGGCATCCATTACATGTCATTGCATTGGGTATTCCTCTGTGACTCACAGGGTTCCACATGTGTCATGGCTTTGCTCAACTTGGTAGATGTAGTTTCACATCAGTACAACTCAGTATGTGATAGACATGGACCATATGGTTTACCTTTGATGCGAGGATGAAGGATGATGTCCTTGACATGGTAGGACTATGCTGTTGGGTCATCCTGTGGAGTGGAACAGATAATCATTGTTGGTTTACATGTTTTCATGCATTCCACAAGCACATCCACAATCACACATGCATGGTACTCACAGGTGAAGTAGTCCCTGATGAGCCTGTTTCGCATCTGTGTCCCTGTCAACAGATCCTCCCCTCCATCAGTGGGAACAGGGACCTCCACAGGCTGGTGTGGCTGCACATCCTCCACGAGACGTGTGTCCACAGCTATGTTATGCAACAAGGCACATGCCTGGACGATGTCACATACCTTAGCAGGTGTATACTGCAGAGCGCCCCCAGACTGATCCAGGCAACGGAACCTGGATTTGAGCTGGCCAAATGTGCGCTCAATGACATTTCTGGTCCGGACATGTGCCTCATTGTAGCGCTCCTCAGCAGGTGTCTGTGGATTTGCGATTGGTGTGAGCAGCCAACACTTGCACCCATAGCCAGCATCACCTGTAGATGAGTAGTAACATGGTGTCATGTTACATGGATGATGTATTCATGGGGTGGGGAGTCACAAAGCAGTGATGTAGAGGTGAAGTGATGGAGATGACTTCTCTGGTCCATCACTTCTTCAAATTCCATGTTATTCTATGGAGCCTATGCACAGAGATGTCCACAGTTGAAGGGACGTGGGCACATGACCAACATGTCATTACATGGAAGGTGCAGACGTGATGACATGGTAGAGTCATCTGATCTTCATCACCTCTTCATCAACACTTGGTGTTCCCCCCCCCTTTGTGTCATGCACATACTGAAATGGGTATGTACATGCGTCATGTGCATGCACCTGTGGATGTGGGGGTGTGTGTTCTCTGTTGACTCACCCAACAGCCATCCTCCTGTATGTGTACCGTTCTCAAAATCCCTGTGTACAGAGGAGTTGGTGAGGATGTGTGAGTCGTGACAACTCCCAGGGAATTTTGCACACACATTGGTAATCCTCATCCCAGCATCACACACCATCTGTACATTGATTGAGTGGTAACTCTTCCTGTTGACATAGAGATGTGGATGATGTGCAGGGGCTCTTAATCGGATGTGTGTGCAATCAATGGCCCCCATGACCCTGGGCATTCCTCCCCTGGCGTAGAAGGCCTGCTTCACCCGTGCCCACTCCATGTTTGTTGTAGGGAAGTGGACGTAGGCACTTGCCTTCCTCTTCAGTGCTGTCAACACCTGTGTCAGTGCCCTGGAGCAGGTGGACTGGGACATTCCAGACACATATCCCTCTGTGGATTGGAATGATCCACTTGCCATGAAGTGGATGGAACACATAAGCTTCTGCAGTCCTGTCAGGGCACGGTTTGCAGAGTAAACAGGGTCTATATCATCTTTGATCACCTGATACAGGTTTAGCAGGCTCTCGGATGTCAGCCTGTATCTGTCCCTGACTTCTTCCTCAGTCATTCCCAGCAGCGTTACCCTGGTGCGATATATCCGGGGCCTGGGCATTTGTCTGCCAGCCCTCTGCTGCTCCACAGGTCCCTGTGGCAGCTGGGGGGCATCCTGTCGTTGCAGCTGAGGTGCTGCTGGTAGGTGCTGTCCTCCAGGTGGGGATGGCTCTTCAGCTGGAGCATGAACAGCTGCAGGAGGTGACGGCTGTTGCACAGGGGTGCTTGGAGGGGGATGGGGAGCCCTAGCCCTCTCACGCCTACGCCTCCGCTGTCGCCTCAGGTAAAGGTATGTGTACATACTGTTGTTCTGTTCTCTTCTGTTGTGTTTTTTTTTTTTTTTCTCTCTCCATCTGAGAAGGGTGGGCTGTAACTTTTAAACAGCAGTAGGGTGTTGTCAATGAGCAGTCATGTGGTCATAATGGACTAATGATAAGGTGTGTGTGTTATCCAGGTAATTGTTTTCTGGTGTGTCTGTGGTTAGTGGTGTGATTATTTGTAATTGGTATGTAGCTGTCAGGTGTGTGTTTTGTCTCCATGTACTGCTAAGGTTACATTGGTGAGTTGATTTGATGTTGGAGTGACAGGTGTGCATGTGGTGTTGTGTGTTAACCCCTGTTGGTCCAAGGTGTTTTGGGATGTCTTATGTTGTGCTGCTTTGTGTTCCCCTTGTCCCTGTGGAGTTGCTCGATTGTTATTGTTTGTCTGTGACTTGTTTGTATGGTGTAGGCCAGTGGTTCACAAGCAGGGTATCATGTGATGTTGGTGTGCCATGTGTACCAGCTCAGGGTGCGTCACTTTTCCCATGTTGTTATGTTCTGCATTGGTGTTTGATGATATTGATTTTACACATTTTTGGGTAGATGTGCATATGTGACATTTGAGGCACCATTTCTCCACATTGTCATTGACACAGTTGGACCTGATGTTGGGCATATGTTATTTTAATTTGGGTATTCCCTTGTGCACTCAGGGGATGCCCTGGAATATCCAGATTGCATGTTAGGTGTGTTTTGGGTGGAGGGGTTGTGTAGCACTGTTGTGGGCCTTGTTGTTGTATTTGCTAGGCATTGCAGGGGTTAATATTGACTTCTGTATGCTTGGCTTCTGTCCTTGAATGACCTGCTTCTCTCTTTTATTTTCAGCGAAGGTGATTTTCTAGTCTGAGTTGTGTGTTTTTCTAAAAAAAAAATAGGCGTTAGATTTCTGGAGAGAAATGTTGCAATTTAACGCGCGTTAGCCCTAACTCCAACATTTGAATCGCTTTTGGCGTCGCTTGTACATTATCCTCTATGGGTGAGATCTTGCTGTTTTGGCGACGGGCGACGTGTGTTTCAGAACTGGCGTCGCTTGTTTCTAGTGGAACATTTGCATTGCTCAATTGACGTTAAAACCAGCGTCGCCAGTTTTTTCTGGCGACGCCAACATTTGAATCGAGCCCTTAGTCCCACTTCACACCACTCTGCATTTCCATCACTTTTTTATTTTTCTTATTTAGAAGGGAAACATACATTGCTTGCTTTCAAGTATGTCCACTGCTACAGACAATGATCTTTGTGTTCACTGATATTGCACACGAGCTCCAGCTCTGTGCTTTTTGGCACTTGACAACCAATACTGCATCCTCTAACAAGCCCTCTCAGCATCTTTCCCCAGCAACTGCCTTGTTCTGCTTCCAGTTCACCTTGCTAATATTATTTTGCTTACAATACCTGCCTTGTTTTGCCTCTACCAGTATTCTGCCAAGCTTCTAAGTTCCTGCCTTACTCCCAGGGATCTAAAGTACCCTTCAGACATCCAGTCCAGTTTTATCAGTAAGTGCCTTTTCACCTGTTTGCACTCTCGTACTTTCTACACCAGAACCATCATCAGGATGAATCAAACAACCACACAATATGTATTATGTGATCAGAGACTCATTCACCTGTGCTTTAACAAGGAAATCATCAAATGCTGGCCTGTTAGTGGGTCCTGAGGACAGGAGTTGAGAACCACTGGATTAGTTAGTTCTGTTTTTAGGTAGACTCATATCTAGTAAGGGAAACTCTTTACAAATAGTTGGCCATGAAATGGACACTAACACCAAAACATAAAGGTGGCCAATTAATTAAAGTTAACTAAAATGCACAATGTAGTGGCTTCTACAGTTTTCTGAGGGCTCCATGTGCCTGTTGGAGCCCCTCCACTGGAGCCCCTCCTTAATGTTTGCGTAATGGAGCATTTCTTGAGCAAAATGTAAACCATACTGAGTGTCAATTTTTATTACTATAAATGATATGCTGAGTTTTAACAGAATCGACAAGCTGAAGCATTGTCAAAAAGCAGAGCAGGGGTCAACAACAGAGTATCGACAGTGTAAGTGAGATACAGGAATGACAAGCTGGAGAGTAGTCAGTAGCAAAGCCAAGGTTGGTAATGAGAAATTACAGCGATGGGAAGTGTAAAAGGAACACAGGAAAAAGGACTGAGATTGAACTTGAACACTCACTACAACCCTAAGATCGTGCACCAGTACTGGGTAGCTGGGGGTTAAGAAGCTTAAACCTGGACAAGGAGTGAGGATCCGACAAGCCCTAGGGAACCCAGACATCGAGTGGACAAAAAAACACTGGTCAACAAGGACATAGTGTGACAGCAGTTATGCCTTGCTTGCAGAATAATTGCAGTATGTTTAAAGGAAAAGTGGCTGAATTCTTGGACAAACCAACTGCACCATAGGGGAGAAATAAAAAACAAATCCACACTTATTTAAATGGGGCTTTTAATACTTGAATGCTATGGTGCAAATGTTCTGAATTTGAATTGTTCCACATATGCACCTATGGCCGGAAATGTTTTCTTTACATTGGATATAAATACTTGCAGACATTACAGTTCTTTCTCTGAATATGTTTTTCATGAACAAGAACCTGACAGATAATGTTCCTTCATTTTAAGCTGTATATGTTTACACCAAGAGCAGTTTGACATTCAAATGAATCTGTAAGGAACAAGAGACTAGCACTTCAGCTTCTGCTTAGTGCTGATGACATTGATTTGTGAGCATAATGCTTGACTACGGGATGTGTGACAGATAAATTTTATCAAAATTAAGGCACAATTAAACATTTCATCTTCCTAATTACTGGCTGTAGATTCGGCCTGATGACCATGTGCTGTAAGAAATCAGCGACCATTACACATTTTAATGGAGCACAGCTGTCTTACAGCTTGGTAATATTTGCACAGTGCCACAGAACTGTAATTTATGATAAAAAGAAAAAATGTGTATTGGCTCTTTTTTGCCAAAACAGATTAAGGATTCATATACTTTAATGAGATTTGGAGCTTGGTTTAGATTATCGTTATAAATGATTTATGTGTATGTTGGTCGGCTCTCGCACATTTAGTTGATTTGTGTTTTGCTCCACATGTAATGCAGCTTTAACTAAGGTGTCTGTTTTTTTTTTATTACACTGTCATATTTTTCCTGTGAAAATATCCAAGCTGACAGGAAATGATGACTCAGGAACAGACCAACTCTCCCACTATAGAGCCACAACTACAAATTGAATCCAAGTAAGACACAGTAATAGTTATAATCATTAATGGTTAGGTTTGCATGTTGTACAAAGAGGAAGAATTTATTTGTATGTTCAATGAAATACTGTATAAAATATACAAACATATATAATTCCAATGTTCTATCTATCTATCTATCTATCTATCTATCTATCTATCTATCTGTCTAATCTATTTTGGTTAAGAAGTGCCAGGGTGCAATCATTAGTCCTTTGAGTGCCAGAGGGTGGTCCAATGCACTGCAAGGCATTGAGCACCTTTACTGCACTCAAGGGGTTAAAGAGATAGTAATGCAGGGTTTATCCTGCTGAAGAAAAGGATATTCCCACTGCTCAGAGATGCTTTATTCAAAAGTTATTTTAGCTCAAACTTGCATTTTGTACTGTAGCTCCATGGCCTGAAATTTCACAGTGGCACTATTGTTATAGCATCCTAGGAAATTTTATTGAAAATTGACCATAACTTTCCATAGACTGCTGTAGTGACAGCATCACCATAACATTTTAGTACATGGTAGTAGTGAACCAAAAAAATCCAATTTTGAGCTGCAGTAACATTTGAATAAAACATTTCTCAGCAGTTGGAGAACCCATGTTTTGATCCACAGGATGAAGCCTGCAATACTAAACCTTCACATTAAGCATTACTATCGATTTAAAGTAAATGTTTTAATGTTTGAAGGAAAACAATTAGTAGCACAAAATTCAAAAATGTGGAACAATTCTCAAGAAAACTAAATACAATAATTAAAGAAAAAAAGAAAGCCCTGTTGCAACATGCTGGCTGGCAGTATAAATATACAAAATATCTCATACCACAACGGATGGCAACACATATAGTATATGTTGAATGTCCACACTATATCCAAAACTATCAAAATTGGCTTCCATAAAAGTGTTCTGTCAAAGCTTCCAAGACACATCAATGAGTGCAGGACTACATAGGAGTCAGTGCAAACTTGCAGTGTGTGTTTTTCATAAGAATCCTCTAGGTGATTATTGGACTGCGGTACCTTAATATATATATATATATATATATATATATATATATATATATATATATATATACAGTAAGGTCATAATTGACACCATTGTTATGCCCTGTGACTGTAGAGCCCCATAAGTTAGTATAAACCAGTAGCTACACTGTAACAAGCCATAGGCTGTTACTGGAAGGATCTTCTGAGGACCTCAGAACTATTATTAAAAGACTGGACTTCATGTACCAAGCCGACACCCGATGGCCGGGATACAAATGGGAATGCTGCCTCTCTTTTGAAATGTAGGCAGCCACCTGATTGGCTGCCAGCAAATGTTATGTATATTGTACATTGTATCTGACCGATAGGTAGGTACTCTCTTCATTGGTCGCCACTTGTCAAACAGCTCCTTAAGATGCGTGATGTTGCTTCGACAAGTAAGAAATTCCCATTGGTTGGGAGGCCCGGAAAGACAAGATGAAATTAGTCTGTCAGGCCTGGGTAATTCAATCACAGCACAATTACAATGGCCTGGGCCCGTATTGTTTGTTTGTCCCTTTTCGCTCCGATCCTCATTGGCTGGAGATAGAACCGTCGAGATTGTTCCATTGTGTTATGTTAACTATGCCATTGTCTCATTGTGTATGGTTTTCTTATAAAATGTCCCCTGTCCCCTCAATAAAGTGTGTTAGTTGTTGTGAACCAAAGGTGCTTCTGTGTTGTCATTATGAATGGTTTAAAAGTTCCCCTTTTACCCCAATTCATGCATCCTGCATTCCAGCTTCACCATCCCCTGCTACTTGCTTATAGCTAATTTTAGGAGGGAGAACCCAGGCATCATGGCCCAAGACAACTCGGCATCTTGGGTTGCCTTTACATACACATTTCTTACAAATAAAACATGCTTTGCGTTTTTATACCACATGGCCATAGACTCTGTATCACCTCTGCTCAGAAGTGGTGATTACAAAAAGAAGCAACATTAATTGCCTTCTTGGATACTTTAACCTGTAGGTGACCGAATAAACAACTATGATATTGTTTCATATAAAGTGTATTGATTGATTTCCATTTGTCCTAACATGACTTTCCCCACAACACTTCTCTGTTTTTTTTGGTTTTATTTTTCATTTTATTTTTTGTCCTGGGAAAGAGCAGCACTCTACTTTGCTATTCGCCCACAAACTTGAGTTGACTTATTCAATGTATTGAGCAATCTTCTAATGAGATCTTGAACTGCACACATAGGGGGACCCACCCTAAGTATTTCTTCTGTTTCCTCTAAGGAAGACAACAAGCTTGATGTTCCTATTTCTGTCACCTGTGGTCATAAAAGTGTTTCAGCATCTGCTTTTATCAATACCAGTGTTGCCAGTCTTTTTAATGGACAAAGTCTTTGCTGCTCAACATGGTATCTGTTCTCTAAAGAAATAAGTATTGTAACCATTGACGGTTCTTCATTAGGGGCCAGTCCTATTACTCATTCTACCATTCTCCTTACTGAGCATATGGGTACTTCTCATAATGAGGTCCTATCCTTCAACTTAATTTCCTGTCCAGTCAATCCAGTGATCTTGGGTCATTGTTGGTTACAGAAGAACAACCCCATATCACAGTGCCCATGATTATTGCCTGCCTGTTGGTTCCAATCCTATTTCCCATGGCTGATGTTGCAGGCATTGCCATTGCTACCTTCTTCCTGGTCTCTATGCTGCGGGCGTGTGTCTTTGATGTCGCACTCGCTATTTTGTAGCATTTGGCCCTATTTGGCTGATTGGATCCCGCCTGCGGTTGTGGCCTTATAGTCTGCCTGAGAACTGGGCTTAGTTGCCCTAGTGGACAAGTCTCATCAGTCACGTGTGACGGCTGCAGAGGTCTACCATCAATAGCTTCAATAGCCAGAGGAGAGGAGCGAGAATATAGTGCGTGGCCACACAGTCAGCATCCATGAAATATCCAGCAGCTCCAGAATCCACCAAGGCTGGAGCCGTAACAGAGGATGTGGACCAAGACACTACTATCTCAAGGATGAGTCTCTCTTTACGGGAATTAGGGGACTGTGAAACACCACCTAGGTTCTGTCTCAGACCTAACCCTAGGTGCGGGCGTTTCTTGGATGGGTAGGACAGGTATGCAGCAAGTGGCCAGCCATGCCACAATATTGTTACAGTTTTCAGACACTCAGACATGGATGGTTTAGTGAAACGCAGTTTTATTAAACAAGAAATAAGTACGGTAGTACAGGCAAAACAGTAGTAACTGTAATGGCAATACAGGACACAGATACAAGAACAAAGTGTAGGCAGTAAGGTACTCCTGTAGACCCAGGATCTGGAATAGTGCACCAGCAGGGATAATCTGGTCCTGAGACACAGGATCCCACCGGGTGGTAGGAATGACAGGAGGAGGCACAGTATGAGCGGCAACAGGATCCCTAGAGCGCTAGGGAGGTCATCAAGACTGACTGGAACAAAGGCAACAGATCACCTAGGAATCTAGGTGTGGAGTAATACTGATAGTGTTATGGTAAGGCAACCGAACACCTAGTATGCTAGGTGGTATAGCAGTACTGACAGTAGTAAGGCAAGGCAACCGAACCCCTAGTACGCTAGGAGGTATAGCAGTACTGGCAGCAACAAGGCAAGGAAACCGAACCCCTAATATGCTAGGAGGTTTAGCAATACTGGCAGCGATTTGGCAAGGCAACCAAACCGCTAGTATGCTAGGAGGTTTAGCAATACTGGCAGTGATTTGGCAAGGCAACCGAACCCCTAGTACGCTAGGAGGTTTAGCAATACTGGCAGCGATTTAGCAAGGCAACCAAACCAACCAAGGAATGAAGGCCACAAGCTTGTGACCGGAGTCACTAAACCCATGCACCAGCCGACGGTCGGTAAAAGAACGCTACAGACCCCTGGACAGGCCGAACGGCTGCACAGACCGAGACTAACGAGGCGCACCAGGAGCGACAGTCAACCTCGTAGTGATGGAGCGACAGCTCTACAGAGCAGAGGGTTACACAACAGGCCCAGGAGGCAACGGATAGAGTGGCACAGGATGGATGCAATGGAGCGAGAGGCAACCAGCAACTCTACCACGGAGGTAGCAGTTGCACTACACCGATGGAGCACGCTCACAACTAGCCCATACAGACGGTAGTCAGACTGGAGCGAATTACAGCACAGAGCGTAAGTCAGACATGCCACAGTCGAGAGACAAATCGGGTAATCAGCCACAGCCAAGGTCAAAATAAAGAGGGTAGTCAGACAAGCCAGAGTCATACACAGATCAGGTAGTCAGACAAAGCCACAGGATCAATCAGGAGTGAACACGGCAGCCAAGCAAGGGTCAAACGAGAGCAACACTGAAGAAACGCACATATATACCATGAAAGGGCAACAAGTCCTAGCCTCAATGAGGTTTATAACGCAGCAGAAGGAGGTGGGACCCAATTAGGCCCAACAGAATAGGCCCATAAACAGGTGTCCATGCCAGTGCCAGTAACATGACTTTAGCAATGAGGAAGTGGCTGGAGGCCATGCCGGCCAGCGGCCATACAGAGGTAAGAGCACAGGATCACTTAGGCCTCAAAGGGAGACCTCTCTGGTATTGTTGCCAAGCTGCCTTAGGCTAAGTAAGCCCTCCCAAGCCTGTACTATTCTGAGGTTTCTCCTACCTGACCCGATTATGGTATTGTGGCCTGGACTCCTGGTTCTCCAGGTTTCCTCTCACTCCGCTTGTTAGAATCAAGTCTGGTTCTATATTCTGCATTAACTTGTCTATCAGTGGTCCAGGTACAGTTCAGTGTTGGTTCCTGGGTAGTGGACTGTGCACTGTCCTCAAGCCTGTTCCTATCAAGGTTGAGGAGGTGCTTTTCTCTTGCATATTTATTTTAAATAAACTGGTTAAATTAATCTGTACCTGTGTTGTGTGTTTCATTTACCTAAGCTGATCGTGACACCCCACCATTGATTGGGCTATGAGTTCTCTCTCTTTTTCCAGTGTGCCCATACAGTCTCCAGAAGTGTTGTTGCCTGCTCTGGATGTCTTGAGTTCAGATTTTCCTGCTGTATCTGAACCCTATCCAGCCTTTGCAGATGTAATCTGTAAGGTCAAAGTCAAGATCAAGGGTGGGAAAAAGTAAGAAAAATTTCCCAGATGACTTTTCACAAAAAACGGCTGATTTTTAAATTTTTTTCCCGAAAATGTTTTCTTTTTCTCCAATGCAAATTTTTCCTCCTTTTCGCCTATTACAGCAATTTTTTTTGCCTATTCCAACACATTATTCTCCTATTCTAACATTTTTCACATAGTCTAAAACATTTTTCGCCTATTCAACACATTTTTCCTATTCCAACACATCTTTCCCAATGTTTAATATGGTGTGACATTTTCCAGCACAATATTACTTCTTCTGAGGGCTGTAGTGGAGAAATAAGTAGCTGGAAGTCAGAGTTGTGAGTCCTACAGCAACATATACCTTGAAAAATGTGTTAGCATGCAGAATGCCTTTGTCTTTTACCCACAACACTTACTACCTGCTTAAAGAGATAGCATTACTTCAAAATTACTATCCCTCATATTGTAGCCCTTAATAAACTGAGTTAAATGACACCAGAGGCATCTCTCAAACCTTTATGGTTTAAGAGATAGCCGCTTTCAAAGATTCCACTCCCCTGCTGTCAGTGTTCTGCTTCCATCAGGAGAATCCGGTCTCTGAATCAAGCGGAGACTCTTCAGCAGAGCCGATATCTCGTTATGGAAGGAAAAATGATTACTTGAAACAGTCTTCTACGTGTGCTTGGTAACCACCACTACCATATACATGGTAAATGTATATGGTAGTGGTGGTGGGGGACTGGCATGGTGTGATTGGTGGGACCTTGATAAACTGCATCCACCCCAGGAGGAGAGGGATCATCATCATTTACTGCACATGCTGCAGCAATGATTGTTGCAGTCAGTTTTTGTACTATCACTTTACTCCCACGTCCCTTCACTGCTCCACCTTTCCCCATTCCGCTTGTGCTTAAGCTAGAACATTACTCAACTAGTCTGTATGTTTTTACTCTCGACAGTATACAACTAATAGAGTGTGATGTCTTGCCTTGGCCCTCAACAGTTAGTCCCCAAAATATATATATAACTAAAAAAACAAAATTAACAACTTCTTTCCCCAGACTTTCCCAGCACAGAGACAATAAAAGTAAAATCAGCAAGCAAGTTACCTGTTGCCAGTCAGTCACACCAAATTTTGGGTAGTTTGCGGTCAACCTCCTTCCTCCCTTCTTCTCCCCCATTGTGCCCCCAGACTCCTCTACTACAAAGAACAAATGTCCTACCTAAATGACTCCCTAAAACTAAGCATCCTCATTATTTTTCTATCTACTCTAGCTCAAAAACATGCTGCTCTCTCCTCTCTTTGCCAAGCATAAAGTGCCATTTTTTGCCGATTTCAGTTTGAGGCTAAAATTTTCACCCCTCCTTAGACATTGCTTTCACATCAGGCATATGACTGACCTATAGATTTTTTTCCATTGTAGCACACTGCACCGGTGTAGAGTCTATACTTTTTCTATTCCAGAGACCAAGCTCTTGAAGAATACATCCAGGACAAGTTGCCAGGGGGTTCATATGTCCTTCTACTTCCTCTGCGGGAGCTGGTATGTTTTTTGTTAAGAAGAAGGATGGAGGTCTTGTGTAGACTATAGGGGTTTGAACGAGATCGCACAAAGGAACTACTACCCATTGCCCCTTATTCCTGGGTTTTTGGGAAGACTCAAAGGGGCTAGATGTTTTACCAAGCTTGACCTTAGGGGCACCTACAGCTTGGTCAGGATGAATAGGGAGATAAGTGGAAGACTGCATTCAATTCCTCGCTCTGAGTACCTGATCATGGCCTTTGTAATGCCCCTCCAGTCTTCCAG
Organism: Rhinophrynus dorsalis; assembly: GCA_037306005.1. Taxonomy (NCBI): domain Eukaryota; kingdom Metazoa; phylum Chordata; class Amphibia; order Anura; family Rhinophrynidae; genus Rhinophrynus; species Rhinophrynus dorsalis. The sequence continues at coordinate 112,019,286 of CM074723.1, forward strand.
TGCCTAGTGAGCAATGTCTTCAGGGACCTCTAATTGTCCTTTGTGATAGTGTACCTGGATGATATTCTGGTATTTTCTTCGACCCTAGAAGAACAATGCTTCCATGTCCAGAAAGTTTTAACTCACCTTCAATAGAGCCATCTCTATTATAAACTAGAGAAGTGCGAGTTTGAGAAAAGGGCTTTGGCATTGAAAGCCATTCAGCAGCTCGTTGGCTTTGCCAACTACTACCGCAGATTTATCAGAGGCTTTTCAGCTCTTATTGATCCCATCACAGCTATGACACTTAAGGGGGGTGATCCCCACCATTGGACTCCTGAAGCCTCACAGGCTTTTGAGACCTTGAAGATTGCCTTCTCTTCTGCTCCTATGCTCAGGTTTCCAGACCCTCTTGCTCAGTTTACACTTGAGGTGGATGCTACTGAGGTTGCAGCTGGAGCAGTCCTCTCCCAATGATCCTCTGATTCTGGAGTACTTCATCCCTGTTCCTTTTTCTCTAGGCATTTCTCTTCTGCGGAAGGGAACTATGATACTAGAATAGGGAATTACTGTTGGTGAAACTTGCCTTGGATGAGTGGAGGTACTTACTGGAGGGATCACCTCATACGGTCACTATTTTCACCAACCACCAAAACCTCCAGTACTTGGCATCTGCCAGTCGTTTGAACACTCATTAGGCCCACTGTTCCTTGTTTTTCTCCCAATTTAAATGTATATCCCAGGGACAAAGAACTTCAAAGCTGATGTCCTGCCCCACCAGAGTGAGACCTATAGTTCCCCCCTGTCTGCTCCAGAACCCATAATCCCTCCTGCTCGGATTGTCTCCTCCTTGTCTACTACACTTCTCACTTCCCTCAGGGTAGCATAGTCTTCCTGTCCTCCTAGAGTCTCCTTGTCCCCACGGTGTGTATTTAGTGTTGGAATGGTACTGTTGGGGGCATTGTTCTGTTACTGTGCTTCTACCTACTCAGGACCTTATTTCAAATTATTTTGGTGGCCAGACCTTAAGACAAATGTTACTGCGTGTGTGTCCTCCTGCTCTGTATGTGCCCATATAAAGATACCAAGATCTTGACCTGTGGATCTTCTACAACTTCTCCCAGTGCCAGCTCTTTCATGGGCTCAGATCATCATGGATTTCATGGTAGATCTGCCCTTCTCCACTGGTAACACAGTGATTTATGTTATAGTGAATAGATTTTATGAGCAGGGACATTTTACTTTACTACCCAAACTCCGTACCTCTACTAAACTGGCTGAACTGTTCATCCATGATGTTTACCGTCTGCATGGGATACCACAACACATCCCTTCTGATCGTGTTTCCCAAATTGTGTCCCATTTTTGAAGGACATTCTGCTCCAGACTTGATATCTGTCTACAGCATTTGTCTGCATACCATTTGCAGACAAATGGGCAGACTGAGAGGTTGAGTCAAAACTTGGAACATTTCCTCCACTGTTATTGTTCCCATCACAGGATGATTGGACATGTTTGCTGTCATTGGCTGAATTCTCACATAACTCTTTTCTGCATACATCCTTGAAGTGTTCACCTTTTTTGCTGGCCCTCAGGTACAATCCTCCAGCTATTGCTCTCTGACCTCCTTTGTCTGAGGTTCCCTCTGGTGAGACACACACCTTTAGTCTGGTGGATCATTATTAAGCAATTTGTCCAACTCTTCTCACCTCTGAAATCAGGCAAAAGGTGGAGGATGGCTGTCATCGGTCCTTGGAACCCATGTTCGCACCAGGGAATCTAGTTTGGCTCTCTGGCAAAAACAGTAAGCTATGTCATCCGTCAGATAACTTGGGTCCCTGATATCTCGAGCTAATCAAGGTCGAGACCTGTCCCTCCCCGGTCTGTTACCATTTGACCCTTCCTGAGATACTTAAGATCCATCCGTTTTTTCCAGTATCTCAACTCAAGCCCTATGTGGAAGCTCATGATTCTCGCCCCACTTCTCCTCCTCCTCCATTTTCTGTGCCATGCTAGACTCGCATCTCTACCGTGGTATCTTACAGTAGCTTGTAACTGGAAGGGCTAAGGCGCAGAGGAGCATTCTTTGGTGGTGGCCTTGGACATCCACACCTCTTCTTCTGTGAACTTCCAGAAGCAGTCCTTTGGAGGGGGTGGTAATATCAAATTCTTCCCTGTTTTTCTGAGCTTTTTGTTATTCTTTGCCTGGACTTTTGCTTTGCTTCTGATTTGTTTTCCTCACTGCACTGTCTGAAGCTCTTGCTGAGCCTTTATCAAGTGCCAGCACCTTGTGTCGGAGCAGAATCAAAGAGTTCCTGTCCCGACCTGAGATTCCTGTGTTTTGACCAGGCTATCCTTTGACTTCCCTTACGTTATTTTATTTGGTTCTGTATCTGTTCATTCCGGTATTAGACCTTGGCTCCGTTTCATCGACTCTCCTGTACTGCCTTTTGCCCTACTGGATTGTGACCCCGGCTTGTTCGACTTGTTTTTGTCTCCTCCTTGGTACTGCATTGCCCATTTGTTGCTGAAATTTCTTGTTCACTATTCTATCCTCTGGCTCTGAGGGCTTTCATCCTGCACCCTTTAGTCGAACTTGACTCCCTCAACCTCCTGTCGAGTTCAACTTCCTCAACCACCAACTGAGTTTGACTTCCTCGACCACCAGTCAAGTTCAACTCCCTCGACCTATAGTCAAGTTCAACTTTCTTGGCTTCCAGTCAAGTTCAGTACCCCTTGACCACAGGTCGAGCCTGATTCCTTTGACCCCTAGTCAAGTCCTACTTACAGCTGTTCCTAGTTCCTGTTCTCTCCTACACCTGTGTTTCAACAGAGACAACTATGCTGGTTCTAGGTTTCTGCTTTCCCTGATTCCTGTCTCAGAGAGTAGCTACTGTTTCTTGGGTTGCCATCCGGCTTCTCCAGTCAGTGGTAATCTGGCCTTGCGGTCAGCATCTGTACCCCAGCCTGAGCCACAACAAGGCTTTCCAGGAACAGTCACCACCAGCCAGCAATTCTCCCCAGCCAGCGTACTCTAGCACCTTGATCACTGATGCCTACTGAGCAAGATATCTTGTACTGTTGTGTGTTGTTCTGTTTATTCATATTAACAGCAGTCTGTTTCGTCTATGGAGATTCCACTCTGCAAAGTAATACCCAAGCAGCTTACATTGGGCGCTTCCTAGTCTGAACATCATATTATCTAGAGCACTAGTCAGGTACAACTGAATCTGCACGTATTTGTTATATAGCCGTCCTCTATTAAACGTGAATACTGTCTTGGAAAAGACCACGGGGAAGCAGAATGTATTAGGTCAAAGTTCAAGCCCATCTATCATCAGCAGTTCTAGGGAATCCAATACAAGTATCCAGCCAGGAGTCCCAAATGTCATGGAACCTACTGGGAGATTCCCTGTGAATTTAGAGTAGCCTATTGTGTGTTATATTGGGGTAATCCAAATTAAACCATTTGCTGTTATCTGGGGGTTTTCTGGACATCCGGGCCATATCCACCACTTTCTCTTCATAACCAGCAGCTCTTATAGAAGCCTACCTCCAGGGTATGGGACCATCTCCTGTGAGATTATAGACAGAATGACATCCTGATACCAGCCATCCAAGGACACATTATACAGTCCCCAACACGTGTTTACAGAAGGCAGGAACCCCGCAAATTAGTATTTTCTTAACACATTTCATTCATGGATATTAAATGAACAATCATAGAGTGTTTAAGCAGTGAACATGTATTCTAGAGCTGCTTAACATAATTATATTAGTGTATGTAAGATATTAAGGTGAACTATGGCCTTTTCAGGGAACTGTGGCCTGCTAAGTGGAATGTTTATGGGACAAAGTATGGAGTAAAGCTGTCAGGACCTGAAAGTGAGAAATGGGGGGGGGGACCAGTGCACATCCCCTCTCTTACCAATTACTATTTACTTTACATTAATGGGGTTATTTTCTGCAGAGAAAAAATTGGAAAAGCAGAGATATATCTCTTTCAGTGTCAAAGGGATGGCAACTCTTTGGCACTAAAAGAATTAAAACAAGTATATTTATACTTTTTTACTATAAAGAGTTCTCATATGGTGGAGTATACAGCATTAGTATCTGGCATCTAGCATTACATAATTTGCATAAGCACACAAATAAAACTAATGCAAAAAAAACAAAAACAACAACTGTTGTTTTAAATAAAAAGGGCTTCCATAACATACAGGTGATTTGTAAACTCTTTTTTTGCAAAAGTGACAGTTCCACTTTAACAGGCTAAATTATTCATTCTATTAAGGTGTAAGAACACAGCTGAACAATTAAAGTGTACTAACTGAATGCTTTGAAAACATACATAGCATTTAATGGAGTAAATTATTAAGAAGTGTAATGATACATTGTAATTTCTGTGAGTGAATATTATTTTAGGTTAACACAGGAGATAGAAGAATGCCGCCAGATTTGCCCTTTTCTCATCTACTACATTTCTATAATGAAGTGACGGTTCACCCCTTAGCTATCTTGTCTTCTCTGGGATCCATGAATTTACTGGGGCAAGATTTAGTTGGCTTATTTATGTATTTTGTACAAGATAAAGAAGAGCCCTTAGAATGATTGTGGGAAATTTGCTACCAGAAAAACAGTCAGATGGTGGAAATGAATAGGCAGGAGTTTTTACCAAAAAAGATCACACTTCAATGTAAATTTCATATTCAGCCTTCTGGTCCAACTCATATCCATCTGGAGCTATATGCCAATGTGTGCCAAGAAATGAAACTGAGTTTCCTGTAAATCAGGAAAAGCTCATATTGTAGAAAGGACAACACTCTGATATAAGGTTATTTTTCTTTTAAAATTAGCAGTAAAATGATTTGACGAGTGCTGTAATTATGTTGCTGTACTTTTTAGGCCAACAAAAATCAAGATGAGCAATGATGGGTCCATAGTTTTTGTTGGTTAATTCACCTTATAAATATAAAGAATAAATATACTTCAAATTATACAATATTCACAGGAATGCTTTTGGAGTGTAATCAAACAAACAACAAAAGAATAAAATACACATGCTTATTGTTTCCACCACTTAATGCATTTATGCAATAGTGAACATTTAAGAGATTTAAAATTCCAGATTGCTTATTAATTAAGTTGCAAATACAATGTACAGTAACTTTAAAATGATTTATTTTTACATACATTTAAAGTATGGAAACATGACACATGAATGCACAGATATTTAGTAATAAAATGCCCAAAATAAATAAATAAACAAACAGAATGAAAACCTTAAAGGCTTAATATATAGGTTTCCAAGTCAGTCTTTGATCCCCCAGTATAGCAGTTCTTAAGGTTTTAATGGCATTCCTGACACGAACACAGGTGAATCAATCAGTGGTTCCAGTCATTTTGACATAACCACCCATATTAATAAAACAACCTTTAGTGCTCATATGAGGAAATTGTTAAAACAGTCCCTTTATGATACTTGATCATCTCTTATCTTCTGTTTTCAGAAGCCCTGATTAATCTAACCCTGCTGAATGCAAGGCCATATCCAATTGCCATTTGAAGTCAGTGAAGTTTTTTTTTATCTGCTTGGGGCTTAATTGGAAATGACTTTCTTTGCCTTCTTCTGGATCGACAAGGTTGATCTGGCATGGACTAAACTTGATGAACATCCTAAACAGCAATGATACCATTGTTATAATGTGGCCTTCCATAAAGCTGCCATGGCACCCCTATATCGCCCAATAAGATAAATGGTTGAGACTGGTTTCAGTCCGAGCTATTCCTTTGTTATGCTAATTAGACAAAAGCACACTCAACAGAGAATAATAGACTACTAAGGTAATATTACATTAAATGTGCACATAAATTGTTTTTTATTTATTAATATTTGTTAATATGAGAATTATCTTAAAATTGATCATCCAAGGCCACCATACAATGCAAAAATGCTGTGTACACCTGTGGTTCCCTATAAATAAACATATGTGAACATATTTAGTACATTTATATGAATGTTCACATAAGCTGCTGTCACAGCAGTGGTGACCCATAAGTCACCCTGTGATGTGTGTGTTCTGTGAGTGATGGTTCCACAGTACATGTATTTCTATGTAAATTGTGCATAGTGTGATCAGCATGTGTTTTGTTAATTTTTAAAGCAATATTTATAAAACATTACTTGTCCATAATGAATGGGTTAAACAGGTCAAATGTTATCAGCCAAAATTGTTGCTGCCTCCTTAGACCGAATGTAGCCCATGACTATGGCTGTGGTTGGCATATTTCGTTTAGATGGAAAGAGACCGAAATAAATAGAAATAAAGGGCCATAAACAAAAGGCTAATTAGGTGGATTTCTGGAGTAAACCATCTGCACCATAGGGGTAAAATTCCCATTGATTTCAATGAGACTTTTAACTCTATTCCACCTCATTTCAAATCAATGCGTTAAAAACCTGTCTAGCATTCAAGGGGTTAAAAGCCTTGTTTAACTCAATGGCGATTTTCTCTATGCTTCAGTTGGTTTACATTAAAGTTGCATCTATATGAAAAGATTAATAAAACCCTGAGTGGTTTTAAATACTCATAAACATATTCTGGAAAAACAAACCAATCACAAAAAGGTCTTGTGAAAGGGTAGATGATTCACAACTGCAAAATCATAATGATAATGTTATGCTGGCAGCATATCTTAACATGGAAAATATAGTATGTTTGAACCTCAACAATGAGAAGGTAAAAAGTGAATCTTCTTCAGTTTTTCAAGGAAAGAACAACTAGTCTTATAAAAGTATAAAGTGAACAATTAGGGCCCTCTGTTCACAAATAGCTGTTTGGAGATTCTGATCTAAATTTGGAGCAACTTTTTAGACAGGAATTTTCAAAAGCATAACATCACTTTTGAAACTTTTACTGTCCGTTTAGTCAGAATATGACAGAAATATTCTTAGAAAATATGGAGGATACCCACAGGTATTTAGTTCCAGGAGATGATTTTTGTAGTTAAACCTGGAGTTAATACTGTAAGTTTTTTTTTTTATTAATTGTTTCGTTATTAAGTAAGACCACGTGCTTTTAAGACCACATCTTTAAATGTGTCTTTCATAGTCCTAACTATCATCCTAAAGGAATACTAATACCTCCTAATAATACACTTAGATATACCTTATATGGCTAAAACATATTAATGGAGACTATGAATATTACCCTTGTGCCTTTTGTTGACAAGATAATTAGGGATGGGCAACAACTCACCTCAAAAGAGAAAAGTACAAAAAAAAGCAATTTTCACCTTCCATGGGAATCCCATGGAAAGTGCAGTTTTTCTGTTTTTTTCACTGTAATCATAGAATCATATATACTGTCTCCACAGGCTTGTTCCACTGCACTTGTGGTTACAGACTCACTCAGACTGTTCCCAGGAGTCCTACAGTAGCCATAGAACCACACATACTGAGATGCCAGCCTTGCCCCACTGCATTGGTAGCCTTAGACCCACACATTTTTTTAGACTAACCTTGTTCCACTGTAACGAAAACCACAAATATTGACCCCTCACCTTGTCACACTGCACTGGTGTCCATTGGGATTAGGAATGTGAGGCCATAATACTGCTGCCAGATTACAACTCTCATCAGTCTTTTCCAGCCAATGTTTGGAAGGGAATGATGGCTGTTATAGTTTGGTAGAAGCTGGAAATAATCAGGCTTTCCATCACTGCAGCAGAGAACCACACATTAGTGTTGAGCGAGCACCCCGATGCTCGGGTGTTCGGGTGCTCTGACCGAGCACCCCCGGAGGCTCGAGTGCTCGGCCGAGCACCCGAGCCCCATTGAATTCAATGGGAGGACTCGAGCATTACACCAGGCACCCCCTGCTCTGATGAGGGGAGGGTGCCTGGTCAATGCCCCCCTTCATCTCCACAATGCCCCTCTTCCACAATGTCCCCCTTCCACAATGTCCCCCTTCATCTCCACAATGCCCCCCTTCATCTCAACAATGCCCCTCTTCCACAATGTCCCCCTTCCACAATGTCCCCCTTCATCTCCACAATGTCCCCCTTCATCTCCACAATGCCCCCCTTCATCTCAACAATGCCCCTCTTCCACAATGTCCCCCTTCCACAATGTCCCCCTTCCACAATGTCCCCCTTCATCTCCACAATGCCCCCCTTCATCTCAACAATGCCCCTCTTCCACAATGTCCCCCTTCCACAATGTCCCCCTTCCACAATGTCCCCCTTCATCTCCACAATGCCCCCTTCATCTCCACAATGCCCCCTTCCATCTCCACATGTCCCCTACCTCCAGTCCCTGGTGGTCCAGCGGAGCGTCTGTAAGATCTGTGCCTCCTTCGGCACAGATCCCTGCCACCCGAACATGGCGGGCGAGCACATGGCGGTACTCGTACGAGTACCGCCATGTGCCGAGCAGAGCGATGCTCGAGCCGATCCGAGCATCGGCCGAGCATGCTCGCTCAACACTACCACACATAGTGACCTCCCTAGCCTTATTCCACTACACTGGAAAACAGAAAACCAAAACACTAACTCCCAGTCTTTTAACACTGCACTGGTAGCTAAAGAATTATACATACTGACTTCTGAGTTCCAAACTTGTCTCACCGCTAGGAATGAGCGAAACTTTCTGCCTCAAACTGAAATTGGTGAAAAATGGCACTTTCTGCTTGGAAAAAAATTTCCAGCAAAAAGTGCTGATTTTCTGCTTTTTTTCCTTTTTTTCACCCATTGAAATCAATGGGAACATAGATGTTACACATAATACATTACAAATAATATTTTATTTCCAAAAGGCATAGTATAAAAGGGGCATGAAGGTGCTTGTATTGGTGGGGTGTGGGGAAAGAATCAGTTGAAGAGGGGATGATTTTTGGGGGGTTGTTTGCTGGGATTGGGAGGCACTTAATAAAAAAGAAATCCTAAATAAAATAAAATAAAGTAAAAACCTATAAAGGGGTCTGGGGAGGGTGCCTGTGTTGGTGAATGAATTAATCATTTGAACAGAGACTTTGTTTTGGGGGGGTTTCTTGACTGCTATTGGGGGGAACAGTTAATAAAAAAAAATCAATTAAATAAAATAAGGCTTTTGTATTTAAAGTGACAGAGACAGGAACCCCCTGACATATGCTACCACTGGGGTGGACTGATACTTGACTTGATAGAGTATTTTGTAGAGGATGATTGGTTTTATTTGTTGTTAGAGGCCTTTGTAGGACTTAGCCCTGAAGAAACATTCAGCATCTGGCTGCCCTTGCATCTCAGCATCAGAAGGAATCAGAGCAGTTACAAATTCCTCTAATTCCAAGATGTCCTTGCTAGTGGTGGTGGTGATGCCCATCCTCATTCCTGTCTCCCATTCCTTCTCAGTTTCTGCTAAAAAGAGGCCATCAATGTCTCTTCCACCCCAGCTTCTCCATCACCACCACCACCACTAGACCCTACCTGCTATTGTTGTTGCTGCTACTGTTCTATTCCAGACATCTCACTGCTGCTTGGAGGAGGTGACGATCAATGTGATAGAGGGTCCCCTAATGTCACACTTGCCATTGCCTTTTGACCTGAAAAAGAAGGCAGACTAGCACTATCAGAAATAGCAGCAGGCACAGGCAGCTGATCTGTGCTCCTGCTGGTGGTGGTGGTGGTATTAATTGTCAGCCTACTCTCCTCCCCCAACACCAGTTCTGGCCTTTCCAGGTTCATGTTCCACCTGGACACTGTAGTGAAGAGAAGGGGAGGACTCCCAGTCCCAGGATCAGGAGAATGGTATGGGCTCCCTTGACCGCTAGTCTGGATGCTGTAAAATGTTTCTCCTACCACTCCAGCTGCTTCACCATTACTGCTGCTACTAACACCAACCACATCAAGTTCTGCCTCAGAGTCTTCCTCCTCAGTTGCACAGTCACTAGTAATATCAGGATATTGTTGATTACCCCCTCCTTCACTCCTTAGGCTAACAAGCTGCTGGGCCTTAGTTGCAGTAGTACTAGCAGTGGCAGGACTGCTTGGGAATGGCAAGTGTGATTTAGGGTCCCTTGCTGTCACATTTAGCATCATTTTCTCCCCCCCCCCCGAGTACTACAAGAAATACTAGCAGCAGGCAAAGTATTGGTGGCAGCAGGTTCCGCACTAGCAGCAAGTTTAGTGCTAGCAACAGGTACAACACTAGTGGCTGCAGGATCAGAAATGGTGGCACTGGCAGCAGGGGCAGCACATCTGGCAACAGGAACAACACTAGTGGCTGCAGTTACAGAAATGGTGGCACTGTGTCATGGTTTGTAAGAACTCTCAGACAATTTGGTAAGGTAAAATCAGCTTTATTAAGAATAATAAAGAACACAGGGTCCCCTTCACAAGTCCAGACTCGGACAGTACCATGGCACTTCCCAAATCTGACACAGGTCAGGGTAGAGAAATAAGCAAACAGGCAACACAATATTGTCAGGAACAGACGACAGGAACCAGGAACAGAACCTCAGCAGTACCTCCAAGGAAGGGTCCCAAGAACTAGGAGGTAGGTGACTGCAGGGCAGAATCCCCAGGAACTGGGGAATTAATATCAGGGAACCAAGACACTGGAGAGTGACACGGTCCTCAGAACCTGAGACAAAACTGACAAACAATAGCCTGTGTATGCCTTAGAGGCTAGGGAGACCGGAGGTAGAACTGACACGCTTGGCAGGGAGAAACCCTGGAGACTGGTAATCGGAGGCAACACAAGCAGGCACAGAGACAGAACCAGCCAAAGAGGTCTGAAGAACCACAGGCAATACTGACAGGCTCAGACCTAGGTCAGGAGACAGAGGTAACCAAAGGCAACACTGACCTACTCAAGCTCAAATTAGGAGGTAGAGGTAACCGAAAGCAACACGGATAGACACAGGCTCAGGCTCGGGAGGTAGCATAACCGAAGGCAACACGGATAGGCGCAGGCTCAGGCTCGGGAGATAGCATAACCGAAGGCAACATGGATAGGCACAGGCTCAGGAGATAGCGTAAACCAAAGGCAATACAGACAGGCTCAGGCTCAGGTAAATGAGGTAACCTCAGACTAAACTGACAGGCACAGGCTCAGGCTTGGGTAACCGAGCAATAGGAGGTGCTACTGACACGCACTGGCTAGGCACTAGCCTCGGAGGCTAGGATAACGGGAGACTACGAATAGTACACTGCCACAGCCAGGATCGGCATAGCAAGCATAGTCAGTGAAGCCCAGATATGTGCGCAGAGAGTGATAAAAGCCACAGCCTGGATCGGTACACAGAGAGCACTAGTCAGCCACAGCCTGGATACGTACACAACGAGCGGTAGTCAGCCACAGCCTGAATCGGTACACAGAGAGCGGTAGTCAGCCACAGCCTGGATCAGTACACAGAGAGTGGTAGTCAGCCACAACCTGGATCGGTACACAGAGAGCGGTAGTCAGCCACGGCCTGGATCGGTACACGGAGATCAGTCATACACAACCAGAGTCAGCGACAAAGCGTAGTCAGACACAGCCAGGGTCAGTACACAGAGCGAATCAGCACAGCCAGAATCGGTACCCAGATAGAGGTAGTCAGGCAGTCCGGGTCGGCAACTGGAACTAGGCAACGGTGACAGGAGCAAGGTCAGGCAAACCTGGATCACACACGGAACAGGAAACACAGCAACTAATGCCAGATACAGGAACACCACGAAAGGGCAACAAAGGAATGACAGGACTGAGTTTAAGAAGGCTCACGCTGGGCAGAGCAGAACCCAGTGGCCAATAAGAGTCCAGCAGGAAAGAGGCAGGAAGTAGTAATGTCACAATAATGGGAATCACGGCACCGTGACACACTGGCAGCAGGGGCAGCAATTCTGGCAACAGGTACAACACTAGTGACTGCAGTTACAGAAATGATGGCACTGGCAGCAGGGGCAGCACATCTGGCAACAGGTACAACACTAGTGGCTGCAGGATCAGAAATGGTGGCACTGGCAGCAGGGGCAGCATGTCTGGCAACAGGTACAACACTAGTGGCTGCAGGAACAGCAATGGTGGAACTGGCAGCAGGGACAGCACGTCTTTCAGCAGGCACAGGCAGCTGACCTGTCCTGCTCTCACTGTCCTTTTCTCCCTTACTTCTCATTCCCTTTTCACCCTTCTCTTTCCTCCCTTCCTTCCCTTTTCTCCCTTCCTTCCCATTCCTTTTTCTCCCTCCCTTCTTATTAAATTCCCCAAGATCTCTTGGGGTGATTTAGGGGGTCTGGACAGCATTGGTTGAGTACTGCTAGTTACTTCCTCCTCCTCCTCCTCCTCAGAGTCAGTGGACACATTAATAAGGGTCCTTCCAGTTCCTCATTTTGCTGCTCATAGTGATAGGAGTCACTATGAGCCTCTCCTGTCTCAGTTTTTGCTAACTATCACAAGAGAACAGCACAGCACATTTATCTCGCTCTGTAGCTGCTACTATTGTGTCTGTCTTCAGCGAAAACATCATGTTTTTATAGCGGAAGTTCGAAAACAATTTTAGCCATTGAAAACATGGTGAAAGATTTTGGCCAATGGGCGAAAGATGCAAACATTTTAACCGCTAGTTTTAAAGCGGATTTTCCTGCGAAAAAGCTTATAACAACGTGGTTTTCGCAAAATTTCCCGTGGGAACATGGCGACAACTTTCACCCACCCCTATTCACTGCATTGGTAGCCATAGAATTGCACATTCTGACCCCCCCAGCTTGTCCCACTGCAATGGCCTCCAGGGAAAACTGTATAATATAATATACCCATGGGGTCAAAAATTAGAAGCACCTTTCTATCCATACGAATCTACTTTCTACGAAATCTCTTGGGCATCACCACAACCACCAGCAGTGTCATTCTGGAGTTTCCTCTTCTCTCATTCCTGCTGCTGAGTAGGGATGGACGAAAATTTTCATTTCAAACTGAAATCGGCAAAAAATGGCACTTTAGGCTTGGCAAAAAATTTCCAGTGAAAAGTGCAGGTTTTCCTGCTTTTTCACCTAGTTAATTGCATTGAAATCAATGGGTAGAAAAATTTTCCTCCACCACACGAAAGTTTTCTACAGTCATATAAAAGGCTGTCAGGCTTTCATAGTATGCCATTCTGTGTTTGTGAGAGGAGAGAGCAGCATGTTTTTGAGCTAGAGAAGATAGGCAAACAAAGTGGAATTGAAGATTAGTTTTAGGGAGTCATTTGTCATTTGTTCTCTGTAATAGAGGAGTCTGGGGGCAAAATGGGAAGGGAGGAAGGAGGTTGACCCAAAATACCCCAAAATTTGGTGTGACTGACTGGCAAGACACAGGCAGCTGAGGTCCAAATTGCTTGCTGATTTTACTTTTATTGTCTCTGCTGGGGAAAAAAAGTTGCTGATCTTGTTTTTTAGTTATTTATATATATATATATTGGGGATTAACTGTGATATGATATGGTGAACAACTTAAATAAATAAATAAAATAAAAAACATAAATAATTAAACATATATATATATATATATATATATATATATATATATATATATATATATTAGACAGCTGACTGGGAGCTCTGTGACTGAGGCAGACTTGAAAGACAGTAGACGACATTGAGAATTTTGTTGAGGGCCAAGGCAATACATCACACTCCATCAGTTGTGTACTGTAGAGAGTAAAAACACACAGTAGTTGAGTAATGTCTAGCAAATGCACAAGCGGGAGGGGGAAAGATGTACGAAGTACAGGGGTATGGGAGTAAAGTGTTGCTGCAGCATGTGCAACAAATGATGATGATCCCTCTCCTCACTGGGTGGATGCAGTTTGTCAAGGTCCCACCAATCACACCACTCCAGTCCCCCATCACCACTACCATACACATCTGCCGCATTGTAGGTTGTACTTTATTTTTTTTAAAATCACTTGACATCATCATGAATATGTGCCAGTGTCACTTAAAGGGATAGTAATGTTTCAAAATAAAAGCAGCTCCAAATAATCTTCATAGTATTTGGGCCACGGAGAGTGTTATTTCAATACTGTCAGAGTTTTAGTTCAAAAGTAACTTATGATAAAGTGTCCCCCTCCCGCCCCTTTTACCTAGTGTAATCCGCCTCCCCTCAGATGTGGAATCTGGTCTTAAGTCCAGACAGCTCACAACAAGGGACAATCTTCATACTGTGAGAACAATGAAAACCCTGCCCACCTTGACAGGTTTTTCCCTTATGCTAATTGAAGATTGTCCCTCTCTGCAAGCCATCTGGACACCTCCTTTCTGTTCTTAGGTGAGCAGTGTTACATTAGTAAAAGGGGCAGGAGGGGGATACTTTATCATTCAATTACTCTTGAACTACAACTCTGACAGTATTGAAATAACACTTTCCAAGGCCCAAATACTATGAAGATTAATTGGAGCTGCTTTTATTTTGAAATATTACTATGCCTTTAAGTAGGAAGTAAATGTTGTGGGTAAAGGACAAAGGTACTCTGCATGCTAACACATTTTTCAAGGTATATGTTGCTATAGGAGTCACAACTTTGACTTCCAGATGCTTATTTCTAGGGATGGGTGAAAATTTTCGCCTCAAACTGAAATTGGCTAAAAATGACACTTTCCGCTTGATGAAAAATTTCCCACCAAAAGTGCATTTTTTTCAGCTTTCTTTTGCCTAGCTCATTGCATTGAAATCAATGGGTAGAAAAAGTTTTCTCCACCTTTCAAACGTTTTCTACAGCCATATAAAGACTGTCAGGCTCTCACAGCATGCCATTCTGTGTTTGTGAGAAGAGAGAGCAGCATGTTTTTGAGCTAGAGAAGATAGGCAAATAATGGGAAATGGAAGCTTAGTTTTAGGGAGTCATTTAAGTAGGACATTTCTTCTCTTTAGTAGGGGAATCTGGGGGCACAATGGGGAGAAGAAGGGAGGACGGAGGTTGACCAAAAATACTACAAAATTTGGTGTGACTGACTAGCAAGACACAGGGATCCAAATTGCTTGCTGATTTTACTTTTATTGTCTCTGTGCTGGGGAAGTCTGGGGAAAGAAATTGTTGATTTTGTTTTTAGTTATATACTTTTTGGGATTAACTGAGATAAGATATGATGGACAACTTAAAAATAAATAAATAAATAAATAAATAAATAAATAAATAACAAAAAACATAATTAAACAAATAAATATATTAGACCACTGACTGGGAGCTCTGTGACTGAGGCAGACTTGATAGACAGCAGATGACATTTGTTGAGGGCCAAGACAAGACATCACACGCCATCCATTTTGAGTAAAAACACACACAGTAGTTGAGCAATGTCTAGCAAATGCACAAGCGAGTGGAGGAAAGGTGGAGGAAGTGCAGGGGTATGGGAGTAAAGTGAGTAAACTGACTGCAGCAATTGTTGCTGCAGCAGGTGCAATAAATGATGATGATCCCTCTCCTCCCGGTGTGGGTGCAGTTTGTCAAGGTCCCACCAATCACACCACACCAGTCCCCCACCAACATGACCATACATTTGCCACATTGTAGGTTGTGCTTTATTTTTTTTAATCACTT
This sequence comes from Rhinophrynus dorsalis, assembly GCA_037306005.1. NCBI lineage: Eukaryota > Metazoa > Chordata > Amphibia > Anura > Rhinophrynidae > Rhinophrynus > Rhinophrynus dorsalis. Next base: position 112,034,798 of record CM074723.1, read on the forward strand.
GACATCATCATGAATATGTGCCAGTGTCACTTAAGCAGGAAGTAAGTTTTGTGGGCAAAAGACATAGGCATTCTGCATGCTAACACATTTTTCAAGGTATATGTTGCTGTAGGACTCACAACTTTGACTTCCAGCTACTTATTTCTCCACTACAGACCTTAGAAGAAGTAATATTGTGCTGGGAGTTGTTGCACCATATTAACCCCTTAAGGACCAGTGGTCTAGGGGTGTGTGGTCCTTTAAGGACCAGATAGGGAAGTTCGATGTGTCGCCCCATGTGACTGATCACGTGTGCTGGCACTCCGAATGAGGGACTGAAAGAGATAGCTCCGGTCTTGGGGCGATCAACTTCAGTCCCGGTATTACTCACCACGCTCCTGCATGGTATGTAATGTACCAGGACCGTCACTGGTCCTTAAGTGCCAGACTAGCGTGACGTCATCGGACACGAAGGGGTTAAACATAGGAAAAAAATGTGTTGGAATAGGAAAAAAATGTGGTCAAATAGGAGAAAAATGTGTTAGCATGTGTTAGAATAGGAGAAAAATGTGTTAGAATAGGAAAACGATGTGTTAGAATGTGTTGAATAGGTGAAAACTGTGTTACACTAAGTGAAAAATGTGTTAGAATAGGAGAATAATGTGTTGGAATAGTCGAAAAATTTGCTGGAATAGACGAAAAGGAGGAAAATTTTGCATTGGAGAAAAAGAGAAACTTTCGCGAAAAAAGCGAAACATCGTCCGTTTTTTGTGAAAAGTCATGCGAAAAATGATTCACACTTTTCGCCCACCCCTACTTATTTCTCCACTACAGCCCTCAGAAGAAGTAATATTGCATTGGGAAATGTTGCACCATATTAAACATAGGCAAAAAATGTGTTGGAATAGGAAAAAATGTGTTGGAATAGGAGAAAAATGTGTTAGATATTTGAAAAATGTGTTAAATTGGGGGGATGATTATGAGCAGGCTAGTGTGCCATAGAACACCATGTACACAATGGCAGCTGCTTCTCAAGTAGTGATATAGGTGTAGGACAAGCTTCATTTGACACAAATACACCTGATCCTAGCTGTGGTGCTAATGCTGAGGCAGCGGCATCACCTGCCCCAGACAGTGAAGGTTATTCTGGAGAAGAAGAAGAAGGCCCTTATTCTCCACCTGTCCACTCACTGAAATCACGGGTGTAAGAATATATTCCCTTAGGCCAGGCACAGTGCAGTTATCAGTGGCTGCACTGTACACTATGTGTGATAAGTTAGTGAACAGTGGAAAGGAGGGGGGGCCATCTACACTCATTCCGCAATGCATTGGAGAGCTTACCAGCATCCAAGGGGTTAAATAATAGCCTGTAAAGGGGTGTTTAAGCTACTGCATGGACACAGAGATTGCTCTGGCCCCACCCACAATTCAGAATGTGGGTGTGGCCAGCACAGCTGAGGCGCCCCTCAAAATTTGGAGCTCTAGGAAAGTGCCTAGTCTGCCTATTGGGAAATCCGACTCTGGTCCTCTTCCTTCTCCTCTGGCATACCACCTTTGCCTACGATACCTCCCCCACCAGCTGATTGCGATTCTGTAGATGTGAAGATCTGGCATTTTGTGTCCACCCATTGCACACTGTGTGGTGTACTGACTAAGCTAAGCTGACAGGAGGGGGTATTCGTTATTTTTTATTAAGTCTTCTTGTCATCATGTGTCCTTGGCAGAGCCAACAAAAGCTATGGTAGAAACATAGAATTTGACAGCAGATAAGAGCCTTATTTTAGCCTTAGGTCTATCCCATGCATGCTTAAATTCCATTAGTATATTAACCTCAACCACTTCTGCTGGTAGGCTATTCCACTTATCTACCACCCTCTCAGTGAAGTAAAACTTTCTTACATTAGATCTAAGCCTCTATCCCTCTAGTTTTAGACTATGACCAATTGTCCTAACATTTCTACTCCTCCTGTATTTTGTTGAATACATGGTTTTACTTGTACAGCCTAAACTTCAAGGTGCTTAGTTGCAGTTTTGTCTGTTGCTGCTTAGTAGGAGAACAGATGTGTCCTTCCCCGATTTCACAATGTTTCCTTATGCACACTGTATGCTTTACTGGTGGTGATGACATGGCATAGATTCTTCCTGCTTTCAAGAGAAAAAATACTATTCCAACACACCCATGATTTTAGAGGTGCAGGGGGAGAAGCATATTTGGCCAACTTCTTCTCTGTAGATGCACCTGAAGTGGTATGGGGGCTTGTTATGGTGTGAGGAAGTAGCACTAGGCTAGTGTCAAGTGGAAACATCATTGTACTATTACGTGTCTCATATCAGTGCTGATAATCCCAGCCCCATGCAGCAGCCTAATCTTCCTGCTGCTTAGATGACTCGGCAGCAATAATTACAGCAGTAGCAAATTCCAGAATGCCACTAGTGGTGGGTGACATTGTGTGGCATAATGTTTCTGGTGGTGGTTTGTAAGCAATAATGACAATAGGCCAGTAATGCATACATTTTTTTTCAGGGCTTGTTTTTTGCAAACTTGAGGCCTGCAAACAACATTTTTCAGGGCTCGTTTGAAGCCCTCAATCGATTTTCTTTCAAAGCTAACCTTCTTTCAAAGCTAACTAAATATGTTCAGGGCCCATACAAAGGGCTCTCCAAAGACCTGTTCATAAACAGAACAGTACACAGGACAAGGGGCCACCCGCTTAGACTTGAGGAAAGGAGATTTAATCTACAACAGAGGAAGGGTTTCTTTACAGTAAGGACAATAAAGGTATGGAATTCACTGCCTGAGGAGGTGGTGCTATCGAATACATTAGATGCCTTTAAAAGGGGACTGGATACTTATTTAAAAGAGCATAACATAGAGGGCTATGTACTTTAGTATTGGGATTAATATTTAGTTAGGGCTTGTTGATTCAGGGAGAAATCTGATTACCATTTGGAATCAAGAAGGAATTTTTTTCCCCCCATTCAAGGCAGAATTTTAAATTGCTATATTGGGGGGGGGGTTGCCTTCTTTTGGATCAACAATGGTAAACAGGAATAGGAAAAAGGTTGAACTAGATGGACGCAAGTCTTTTTTCGACCTAAATTACTATGTTACTATATGTTACTAACGTTGCAGAAAGCATTCAAAACATGTGACTTTTCTTTCTATAAGCCTGCTGCTATGCTATCCATTATTTTTAAGAGATAAATAAAAATAAATAAAATAAAAATAAGGGTACACTGAATGTAGCAGATGTGTATGGTGGTGGTGGTGGTGGTATGACTATTGTATTTAAATATCCGTGATGATTCCTCGGTTCTGAGTACAAAACAAAAGGAGAAAAGGAACTACCATCTAAGTGTAGCAGTATTAATACTTTTAAAACTGCTACACTTAAATAGTGTTTCATTGCCTCCTTTTGTTCTGTTGTGTTCAACATTTTACAGTATTCTTTTCCTTTGCTTTGGGGTTAAGGCCACCTTTGTGGAGAAGCTTAAAGAAAACTGGATAATTAATACTAGAATCATTATTAAGAGACTCTTCTATCTACTCCATCTGATTTGTTTTTGACATTATCACTACTTAATTTTGCTGGTGGACAACTAAGCGTTCCTACTGCAGTATGCGTCAGTGCTGGCCACTAGGGATAGGCAAAAACTTTTGCCTCAAACCAAAATCACTGAAAAATGGCAATTTGTGCTTGGCAAAAAATTTCCCACGAAAAGTGCCATTTTCCAGTTTTTTTCACCTAGTTAACTGCATTCAAATCAATGGGATTTTTTCCCCACCACATGAATGTATTCTTTTTCTTTTCTATAGCCCTATTAAAGGGTGTCAGGCTCTCACAGCATGCCATTCTGTGTTTGTGAGAGTAGAAAGCAGCATGTTTTTCAGCTAGAGAACATAGACAAATAAAGGGGAATTCAAGCTTAGTTTAGGGAGTCTTTTAGGTAGAACATTTTGTTCTCTGTAATTGGGGAGTCTGGGGGCACTCTGGTGTAGAAGAAGGGATGAAGGAGGGTAACCCCAAATACACCAAAATTTGTTCTGACTGATTGACAATAAACAGGCAGCTGGGGACCTATTTGCTTGCTGATTTTGTGCTGGTAAAGTCTGGGGAACAAAGTTGTTGATTTTGGTTTTTAGTTATAATAATAAAAAAATAAAACAAAAACAAAAATGAGTACATAAATAATCAAACAATTAAATATATTAGGTGATAGACAGCTGATTGGGAGCCTGATGTGAATTCTGTCACTGAGGCAGACTTGATAGATAGCAGATGACCTTCAGAGTTTTGTTGATGACTAATGCAAGACATAACACTTCATCAGTTGTGTACTGTAGAGAGTAAAAACACACACAGTATTTGAGCATTATCCAGCAAATGCACAGAGGGTAGGGGGGAAAATTGAACAGTGCAGGGACGTGTGAGTAAAGTGGCAGTTCAAAAATTGACTGCAGCAATGGTTACTGCAATGTGTGTAATAAATGATGATCTCTCTGCTCCTAGGGTGGATGCAGTTTGTCAAGGTCACACCAATCACACCACACCAGTTCCCCACCACCACTGCCACATTGTAGGTTGTACTTTATTTTTTTTATCACTTGACATCATCATTAATATGTGCCAGTGTCACTTAAGCAGGAAGTTTGTGTTGGGAAAAGGACAAATGCACTCTGAATGCTAACACATTTTTCAAGGTATATGTTGCTGTAGGACTCACAACTTTACAGAAGAAGTGATATTGTGCTGGAAATGTTGTACCATAGGAAACATAGGCAAAAATGTGTTGGTATAGGAGAAAAATGTTTTGAAATAGGCGAAAAATTAATTGAATAGGAGAAAAATGTGTTAGGAAAGGAGAAAAATGTGCTGGAATGGGCAAAAAGGAATAACATTTTGCGTTGGAAAAAGGAGAAAACTTTTGCGAAAAAAGAAAAAATTTTAGTTTTTCATGAAAAGTCATGCATGACATTTTTCTCAATTTTTACCCACCCCTACTTGCCACACACGCTGTTTTATTTACCTCTAGTCAATGGGGTCATCATTTGTGCCTAGAACGTAGCTATTCTTCGGTTCTGCTGTGACCATCTCACATGCAGTAGGACCACTTCTAGGAGCTACACAGTGTTTGTGTGTACCAGTTACAACCCATACTCTGAAAGCAAGTCCCATAGGGATGCCATCGCCACCACCACCATAAATGTTAGATTACCACCACTGAGACAGATGAATTGCTTTGTGTGATGACAATGACGTATCTGGAAATTTGTTTTTTATGATCTTGTTGTTATTGTTGTTGCTACTGTAATATAAACCTTTTTCTGGCCTCTTTTTCACTATTCTTTCTGCCATTTTTTGGCCATTACTTTCTCTAACTCATACTTGAAAATGCGACCCTCCACTCAACAAATAAGCATATATTTTTGTTCTTTGACAGAATCCGATTCCTCAGAGATGCTGCTGATTGTTATTCCTTCACACAAATTGATAATGCTTTGGCAGAAACTCAGAAATGTTATGTTTAAATATGTTATAAAGCTTTTCCTGATGAGTAAAACAAGGTCACTCCCACTGATGTCAGTTGTTTTAGTCAAATGATATAATAGGTCAAATAACCAGAAAGTAAATTTACTATGTGTTTACTTCCTAAAAGTTCTGACAGGAAGTGACAGGCAGTTGCTATCACATTCTAAGGAGAACTGTAAGTCACTGACTTTCCTCTCCATTAGAATGTAACAGAATTACTAATTTGAATTTGATCACTAGAGGGCACTGCTAATATAAAGAAACATTGGTTTCAGCTGTAATAACTCTGTAAAGATGCATCTCTTGGCAGTTAGAGTACTCTTATTTTACTCAACAGGAAATGCCCTACAAAGTATATAAATTCATAAAAAAAGTTTACAATCTTTGAAAGTGGGGGTCCAGCAAAATAGCAATAATGTATTCCTCATTGCTTTTAATGGACACTGTGCATGGCTCCTGCTCAAATAATTCTAACATGTCCTGCGCTAGCTGGTACATGCCTGAGCTGTCATAATTGTACGATTCATCAATCATATTCCTCAGTTTTTTCTGAAGTCAATATATCAGTGTAAGAATCTTGCTAATTCCTGCCACAATGCAACTAACTAGCAAGATGGCCTCCTCAAAAGGTTTCAGCATATCTCACACATTAGTTGCCATTGCCCAGGTGACAAAGATGCTCCCTTCAAAACATTCCAGTTTTGCATTGTATACTCACTGATGGCCGTATTCTGCTTGTACACTCTAGCATATACAGTGTGGAATGCCACCTAGTGAGACCACCATTTTCAACTGGCAATGTTACAGGTTTTAATGGTTTTGTATAGAATATAATGCATTGCAAATTTACATGCACCACAGGAACAGCTAAAATTAGCACATATTTTGCAGTTGATATTCAGCATCTCTCTAAGGGTTTTGGTTTTGAATTCTGCAAGGAATCTACTCACAACTAAATTTAGGACATGAGCAAAGCAGGGTACATGCATCATATCACCTATTCTCAAGGCAGCTATTTTGTTGGAGCCATTATCAGCAAACACAAAACCAGCTTTTAAGGAGTGAGATACAAGCCATTACTCTAACACCTGCTCTAATTTATTTAATACATCTATGGCTTTGTGGGAATGTCTGCATGCAGAAACTGGTGTGCCAATGATATAGGCAATCCTGCTGCTGTCTTTTAACCCTTTGCAAAGAAATGCATTCCGTACACCTCTGGCAATCAAAGGGTTAATAATTCTGCCAGAACCAGAGGCAAGATCATTGGCTGTGTCTGCCACTTGATGCTGCATGCTGTTCCTGCCCTCTGGTGGCAAGGTAACCCAGTGATCAGTGATAGTCATATAGTCTGTATATGTTGTCAGGTACATTTTCTTGCTTTATCAAGTTTATAGATCTGTGCCCACCACACTAACTACCTGCTTGTACAATTCTGGAACAGCCATCCTTGAAAAATAACTGTTATTTTTGTGAAGTGTTAGACTCTTTCCCAAGCCAGTGTGGACTGGCAGTACATGGCTGAAGAACTGTGTAACTTTATTGCTTTTACAACATAATGACTTTTTGAGGTGATGGGGGTGGCAGCATTATGTGTGGATTCCTCTGCAGCAGGAGCCATAAATGTTATTTCAAATGAAGGATCAACATATTTTCTATTATGTGCCCCAAAGCCCCAGGAACTTTTAGGAGTGCTTGAGCTGTTGCTAGTTGAGGCACCTCTGACATTTTGATGGTTTGTCTCCAAGTAAGACCTGTGGTAATGCTTCAGGTGGGATTTCAGTGAAGAGGTACCTAAGTGTGTGATCCTGCTTTCATCCTGTTCACATTCTTCTTACACAGACAGATAGCAACATGTTTAGCTTTTGGATTGTGAGTGAAGTGTCTTCATACTGTAGACTACATGGGCTGAGAGTTTCCAGAAGGGTTACTACTACTACTGTTACTACTGGGGCTAGATGTGGCTTCAATTGAACTATTAGGTGTCAAATGCACTACACTTGCAAGAGCAGCAGTAACACTCATCATAGCTAAGGTTGTGTATGCAACAACAGTGCTGGTGAGTATCTCGGTCTAGCTCACCAGGTCATGAGCAATAGAGCCATTGGGGAGGATCTTGATCCTACTCCCCAGCTCTGGGGCAAAGGAGCCACTGGAGAGGACACTATTCCCACTTTCCAGGTCAGGGGCAACGCAGGGCCTGGTGCGGACCTCAATCTCGCTCCTCATGCCAGGGGAAATAATGCCACTGGGGAGGATCTTGGTCCCACTCCCCAGTGCAGGGGCAACAGAGAGGGTTTTAAGGATCCAGTTACAGTGGTATTCACTTACTCTCTTTAGCAGAGTGGCGTATCTCATCTTGATAGTCTATTCAGTGGTAACTAGCCTCCACAACTACTTTTGCAGATCTAGGAGATTGCAGAAACCAAAGATATCATCTCTCTTGTCTCGGATTTCCCATAGTCTGCTGGAATCTGGGCAGCCAAACTTAACATTCTTGCACAATGCCAGCCCCTGACCACTGTACCCAGGTCTGGCAGTGGGCTGGTGTATGGTGGCAGCTGAAAGAACTCCTGGTTTGCTTGGTTGCACAGAGTCCAGTATCCATCTTGCACTGCCATCTCTGTCTGGATGCAGCTATCTAGCTGGTCCTCCCATTCTGCCAGAACACATCCACCTAGCAGGAGCTCCCACCATCGCCATATTTCCATATAGTGCCGCAGCTCCAATGCTGCAGAGCTCCGGGCATCAGGGTGTGCCATTGTGTTCTTCCATGTCTTTCACCGGCGTAATCCAATGTGGTGAGGGAGACAATCCCACCGCTTCCCACCAGTGTAACGGAAGCCTAAGTCCTTGGGCTGACTTAGACTTTTGTTCCAGGTCTCTCCCTCCTGAGGTCAGCTACAGAGGGGTAGCCTCACTGGTACTGCTTCAGAGCTTCCTCCTAAAATGGTGTAAAGGAGCTTCTCTTGCTCCCCATTCTAGGAGTGCACTGGACATTCAGAGGCAGATTGGAATCAGGCTAACAATCCCAACATAGATGGGTCTCCGGTCCAATATTATCCTGTAACACACCAGATCAGGACTGTGTGGAGTCCACAAGCACCAAACTCAAAGTTTAAAGTGATAGTATCTACCGTTTGGTTGTGGGGTAGA